>CM018101.1:33619237-34843404 GCA_008658365.1 Alca torda
CCACCACTGGGCTGTCCTCACAGGGAAAAAGCTTCTTTTCATCTCCAGCCTGAGCCTCCATGTTTCAACTTGTGGCGCTGTATCTCACCCTGGCTGCATCTTTAACATCCCCTCCCATCCCCTCCTGTCTGTCCTGGGGACACACTTGGATGCCACCGAAGCCATTCTTTCTCCTGGGTGAACCTGCCCTGATCCCACAGCCTATCCTTGCAGGACAAGGGCTCCAACCACACCTTTTCAGTGGCTTCTACTGAACCCATCCCAGATTGTAAATGTATTGCATGTACTGTGTATCTTCTATATATTCTATATACCTCTCATGTTCTTCAGGCTTTCTTGAGTGCAACATGCTATTTTTTAAGACAAATTGTCTTTTAGGGCAGGAAGAAAACTCAAGTAGGCTTTTAGTTTTTCAGCCCATTGGACTATGGTTGAGAAAGTGGCCAGCACAGATAACATGCTGCCCAAGATGAACAATAGCTACCTCTGCAAAGGTTTACTTAGGCCCTGCTTTAGGTGTTCATTGTATTCTGCTTGGTACTGTTTAAAATTATACTAAATTCTGAAGTAAATTTGTGTAAGATGCAGAAGGCAGGCCCCAGATCTTAAATGCGAGACTTCATGAGAACTCATTCTACAAAGAGCTATAAGAAAAATGGCTTCACTGGTCAAAATTATTTGGGATCAAAGGGAATATTTATTTTGATCTGAAACTAAATCAGTCTCTTTTGGATGCATATTTAGAAACGCTTTTTAAAAATTTAAATGCAGCTTAAATTCAAAAAAAGTTTGGATGAAGTATCTAGACTTTTCATTTGATTACAAACTCCATTTTTGTAATGAAAGTTATTTGTTAGAACAAATGTTTACAACTCTAATGTGCGTGTCCTAGTGTTAACATTTTGGAAATATGAACTCTAATTTCTGTGATTTCTGTCTTATTTAAATGTCTTTTAAGTGTTATATTACTTATATTACAAACCAATCACAGTTAGGATTTCATTTAAATGCAATATCAGTAAAAGGTCTGATAGAAAGTCAGGCTTTCTCTGACAGCAATTGAAAGGTTTGTTCTCTTCCACAGAACTACAATTCAAGATCCTTGGATAGGAAGACAGTTCAGTATAAAGTATATCTTTAAGCACAAAAGTATTCCCAGCGACTTCAAGATGAGTGTTATTTTCTCCCTCAAAGACACACAGGGACTTAAATGACTTTACTGGTTCAGATCTAAACAGACACTTAAACTTTTTCTATCAGATGCTAAAAAATTTAAAATTTTCTTATTTGCAAAATATTGTCTCAAGTGATGTGGGCAGACTCTGGTAAAAAAGAGATCATACATCTCCAAATAACTTCTTTTGTAAGACGGCTAAATTGTAGTGTAGTACATTGGAGACATTTGTTTTACTGCAAGTAAACCAAACCTGCACCAGTATTGTTAATTTCTAACTCTTTTAGTCAGAAAGAGACTCAGTGAGGCACTCTGTTAGGCACTATAAAGACAGTATTTAGCAACCTAGAAATTCTAAGGAAAAGTAATTTTATATCTGTTAACAGAAATTATATGAGACTTATATCTCCTAATTAAATAACAGATTTTCTTTTAAATTATATTAAAAGGATCTATAACCATGGTTTCATGGACCATAGACAAAATAGCCTTTATTATATTTTCTAATTAATTTCTCTTATTAAATCAAGTTCAAAGTAGCCATCTTCCTTCCTTCTGTCTCCTCTTGATCTTTGAGAAATAATTTATATGCAGGTGATCACATTATGCTAAATTATATAGATCCTTGTACAGTGCCTCTTGAAATATGTGGTGCATGTTTATGATTTTTAATAAATCATTTATATTCTATCCATTGATCCAGAAACTTCCTTCCTATTTTACTATTAAAAGAAGGGGTGGAGGAGGAGAAACTACCTTTAATATTTTAATTTTGGTGAAAAGAATATCAGTTTATAGAAAAAAAATGGCAAAATTGTTTGTAAGAATAAGTGAATAGGCACAAGAAATACTAAATAACTCTTTATTTCCTCTGGTTACCTTTCTTTTCTTTGCATTTAGTGAGATATACAAGTGTTAATACAGAGAAGCAGCATATGACATGATCATTTTTTTAATTTCCTTTGACAGAAAAGTTGACTGCTTTGTACTTTCCTGTGTATATCAGGCATTCTGAGTGTGTCACCCTCAAACAGACATGCTTCTGCAGTACTGAGATTCTTCAATCACAAAGAAATGTATGTGCATACATGTGTACCTCTGTATCTTCAAGCTAATTACTATGGAGACTAAACTGACATCTTAATAGAAAGACTTTGCAAAGATGAAAGTTACAATGGCTGTTGAAGCAAACCGTTGATTGTTCCTGGTTTACAGGGTAGAAACTTGTTCCAAATGTGGGAAGCAGTTTAATAGAAGAAAAAGATCAGGAGAGAGGAGGAACAGACAGTAATATAGTGCATGAATTGAGAGGAAGAAGCTGAAATTAAGATAAGAAAGTTCTAAGACATTGAGGATAGAATTGAAGTTTTGAAGTTGATACACATGTGTATACATACTCAAATGATGAAATCTATCTACTTACCTAATTAGAAATGTTGGAAGGACAAAAGCTGAAAAGAATAATAGCAAGGCTAAAAAAAGAGAAAGGAAATAATTTCAAACTTCTTAGTACAAAGCACTTAGTAAACACATGTTCATCTGTGTATCTCTTTTTGTGGGTCCAACTCTCAGTGAAAAATGTTTACAAAGGAAATGTGTGACACATATGGTGGTCACATCAATTATTTGTATCCATTTGCATTCCCAGTAGGCAATTTTTTTATATCACTCTTCTTTTTCCAGGAAACAAACAAACAAACAAAATTAATAAACCAAACCAAACCAAACCCCTTACTTTTTTATATGATCCTATGCCAAGACATGGGAGAAACTGGCAATAATGCTGTTCTTAGAGACTCATGAGTTCAGTGAAGGGGAGCCATACTGTGAATTGTGAAAACGAAATTACATTTTTTGATACATTTTTAAACATGATGTTTTTAAAAGAGAATTGAAAAGCCTTTAAATCAGAATTATATAGGAATATATAATAACTGTTTATTGAATATGGACTTTATTTTCTTAAACTGGTAGGTAGTAGCTGAAAACTGTCTTTGAAACAAACAAACAAACAAACAAACAAGTAAACAAAAAAGTCCCAATCACTTTCACTAAAATGTGTGCATAAAGCTTTACCCAGAAACAATTTAAAAAGTAAAAGCACGATGTATTTCCCGCATTCATTACCAGTCCACACTGATGGGAAGAGCAAGAGCCCTGAGGTCTTGCAGGAATCTATGTTTACAGGGTAGATCTGTGGCAGCACTACTGCCAAATCATTAAGCCACCTTCAAACAGAAGTCCTAGCTGAGACAGGTGTTAGCACAGTGGGTACTGAGGAGAATAGAGGAAGTGTTGGATTCTGTAAAAGACAGATACTTTACAACTCAAATTATGAGCGGACTACTATAGACCACCCTACAGCTGAGCAATGCTGTTGCCAGCCATTGATTTAATGCTTGCACACACCAACCCTCACTAATTCAAAGAAGCAAGGTCATTTTCATTCACTTTGTCTGTTTTTTCTATTAAAGTAGCAAGTGGTCCCAGGAAGTCTGAAAGAATGTTAAGTATTGTGATTACATTTTAGCCTATCTGCAACAATAGGAAGACAGATTTCCTAATAGAACAGATGTTACACACAAGTCCTTTGACTTATGAAGCCATTGACATAATTACAACATTGATTAAGTAAGGATTTGTCCATAATACACTAAGTCATGAAAATAAATTAGTTCATTCATTCTTTTTGTGAGCTAAACTCCTGCTCTTTAGAATCAGAGACCCTTCTGTTTGTCATTCTGTTAGACATTTTCTTAAGAATATCTGTGGATATAGTTGATTTTCAAAAAGAGGAGACTAATAGTACTCACAGGACTCAGGTTTCACTGTGCTTTCCTGTCCAAAGCATTTCTATTCTTACTAAAGCCCCCGTCGTCCCCCACAGATATGAGATAGCAGTCCTTTGATACATGGAGTCTATATAGACCTAAAGTAATACCTAGGAAAGTGAGTAGGACTAAATGGAGGTAAACTCTTAAAACAATTGGAATGTGTGCTGAAAAAAGAATTTCAATGTTCCTTTTTAAATGGCATGAAATCATCAGTAAGGGGAGAAGCAGCACACCATGAGTTCACATTTCTAAAATGTAACAAAGCACTAAAACGCAACATTATATGGATTAATCACGTACTGGTAGGATGATGAAGTGTATGACGTAAGAGCACTTTTTTGTCTCTAAAATATCTGAGATACATGTTCTGATTTTCTCCAGATGTGTTTAATTGCATTGTATTATGCCCCAAAAGGGCTGGATTTGTCAGCTGGGCCTATATCCACATCAGGATCAAAGGAGGTTACAAAACTCATTTAGTTTTGGAATTCACGTAGAATTTTAACACTGAATTACTAGAAAGCTAAAAGGGAAAGACTATTTCAGTAAATTTCTTTACCTCTTTCTTTCTTTACCTCCTTTTTTTCTGTGATTTTGACTTTAGAAAATGTATAAAGAAAGGTAGTAAGGATGTTAAACAGGGGCAAAGGTATGTGGAGTGGATTATTACAGTATTTCCTGGGCCAGATCCTGCTCTGCTTTGCATGGTTGTAAATGGTTAGCAGGAACTGGATCATGGAACAGGGAATGTAAGGTTACCTTCAAAGCCAGCAATATGGAAGTGCACAGATACCAATCACACGTCATGCTTTGGATTCAGTGCCACAAATACAGTCAGCATTCCTCTTCCTCTGGGCCTCACATTGTTTCTAGATGAGTGCATATACTTTAGTTTTAGACTGTATTTGCAAGTCTTTAATGTATCTTTTTTTTTTTTTTTTTTTTTGATAGGATGTGGATAAAACAGTTAGGACCTGTCCCAGAAGATTTTCATCTTGTAGAGGAGAGCAGCTCCCCTGTAAAGTAAGTAGAGGGATATTACCTGAAATGTTGGAGGGGAGGAGAAAAGATACGTTCCACAAAAATATGACATGAAAATATAACAACCCTTGCCACCATAAAAATACAGAGAAAAAAGAATTGTCAAAAAGACCCATCAGTCTAATTTAGGAACAGAGCTATTATTTTGGCTGGCAACAGAACACTACCATTAGGGGTTTTAGCTACATATTTGTATTATCTGAATACAAAAAAAACACGCTCCTGTAGAAAGGGATCTAAACACTTTTTGTAGGATCTTTTTTGTTTTTCAAGCTGGAAAATTCAAGTTTTATATGTTGAGTCTGGCAAATTGTAATACACAGACTGCTTCTGTTATATTAAGGAACAGTAGTTAGCATGACAACACCAGGCAAAATTAATGTTGCCTGTGGAAAACATTTAGGCTTTAAAGAGGGAGCTCAGAAGCAGAGTCCACAAAGGCATTTATGAAGAGCTTAATAAAAAAAAAATCTGATTACGAGACTCTATCAGATGATGTAATTGCTAATAATTGCTAGTTGCTGATCTTATTAAGACAGAGATAAAGTTAACTCTTCCCAAGGAAGGAAGTATATGGAAACTTCTTCCCCCCAAAAGAACTCTGGTTCCCAAACTAATTTGTGAAACCTCAAGTTTGGATACCACGGACTCACATAGACTCAGAAATCGTTACAAGGGGAATTCTGCATCAGAATTTTGATGGAAGCACCTGTAAACTTCAGCAATCACTCTGTCATAGGAAATTCAATATCAAATTACCAACAGCTTCAGCAATTTCTAAACCAAACAGGAGAGTGCTCTATGAAATTATCTGCAGATAATACACATTTGATATTAAACTACAGCATATTTCTAGAAAAGGCTTTTCACAGTATGTCTTTTGCCTATTGAAAACTTTTTAGTTCCTGTCTTGCGGATCCAATGAACAAACCGTCTTTGTATTTCTGCAATCTAACACACTTAAGCTTCAGTCTTGACAGGATGCCAGTATAATGTAAATAATTGAATATAAGAATGATAAGTATTGGGAGCTGAAATATGTCAGTGAAAAATGTCAAACCAGTTTATACTTTTTTCCTATGTTATTTTCCATAAAAAAATATTGGCACCACCTATCTTCTGCACTTCAAGCCACATTGCTGAGAGTTTGATACGAGCCACATACAATTCAAGTGTAATTAGGACACTTCCTCAATGAACCACAGTTAGACTACAGATAAATCCTTTCTTTCTTCTTGAAAGATTAGAAGATAATAGAATAGAATGGAATATTTCTACAAAGATTGTTGATTATGCCTGAATGTATATCTATTCACCTTATCCTTACTAGAATTCATTCAGTATTTTCCAACCTACTCATTTTCCACCATCTTTTCAAATTTCAGCATACTTGAAATCCTTCCCTGCCTAGTGTTACCTCACATTTAGGAATTGTATTCTTTACCATTCAGCTTGCTAATGAAAATACCAAGTATTATTAGACACATGAAAGATCAAATTTCTTTTTTGGCATCAAACTGTTGTTTATGTTCTTCTGTATTATCCTTTTCAACACATTTTACTTTTGTTTAAAGGAGGCCATATATTTATTTTTTGCCTGTAAAACATATGGCACAGTGTCAAAATGATTACCAAGAAATAAAGACACGTGACATCTACTGCTTCTATGTAGTCTAGAAGGGCTGACAATTCGTCATGCTCTTAATTCAGTTTTATTCCACCACGTTTTCTTTTAAGTAATTCTCAGTTACTACTATGCATTGCCTGTTGTCTTCTAATTAATTGCAGATAGCTCAAAATTGTGCTCCAATTTTTTTCTAGAAACAAAAGTTAGGCAGAACAGCTGGTAACACTAGTTCTGTCCTCTGTGAGGAAGAAGCCAGGTAGCTGTTCCAAGATTACTTCAGCTAGTTCTTTAAGAAACTTAAGAAGATGTTCCTAAACCAATATGAACAATATGAAAATTTCTTCAACTACACTAGAAACTATTCACCTTCACTACTGGTAACACTTGCATAAACCTCCTTATTATATTTGAATGTTTTAGCCTATAAAGAATGGTGACATCCTTATTAGTACCAAGATAGTGGATTTGAGCCTTATCATCTTCACAGGCATCAGGACTTGTTAGATGTTACCCAAACTTGTCTTGAACTACAGGGAGTACTGTTTTAACTTGTTCAGCTGTAACGACAACTGTCTAACAGCCATGTGACTACTATATATTTGTGTGATGTCACACTTTCTGTTATTCATGTATCTAGGATTCCTGCAGCTATGGATATATAGAAAGACATACAGAAAGAATGTAGTTTAATCATCCTAAAAATACCGCAAATGAACCCTTGAGTACAGAACAAGAACCCCTCATCCCCAAAGTCAGTATTGGCCTAAGAGTGAAAAATGCTGACAACTCACTGTAACACCTCCCTGCTTCACTCCAGTCATTAACATAAGAACCACGTGGGCAATAAAAGAGTGAGTATAGATCATGCTACACTCACTAGGAAGTGTGTGTTGGCAGTTGTAACTATGCTTATTGACACTTCTTCTGTAATAGTTTTCTTGGTTTTTTTTCTGTAAGCATCACATCTGTGAAAACAATAATTCTTCTATTAGACTGCTATGATTTCATTTTGGTTAACAATAAATTTTTGGCTTGGTGTAGAAAATGTTTTTTAGGCCCACAAACTGAAAAAGTTGAAGTCCAACAAATCAATGGAGAATGCAGGTAACAGGATGAATTTTTAAATTGTTGAGAAAGTGAATACTTGTGACATTTTTGGGAGCAGACTTCTGTAAAAGCCTTTTTTGACCATTAGACTATGGTAATCAAAGACCAAGAATGCTGGTAAAATGCATGTGTTCGTATCGTTCTTCTTTACTGATTAACATATTAAAACCTTCCTACTTCCTCTGTTTCTATGAATATATTTCTACAATAATTTCTTAATAGTAAGATTAATCACAGATCATTCATTTTATATGTTGGCATTTCGGATTTTATTCTTACATGTTAATGCTCCTGCTTCAGATAACTGTACTGGAGGTATCACTATGCTGACAGAAGCAGATTTTGGACAGCAGAAATGGATTAATATCACTTCCTAAATACCTGATAGGTCACATAAGAAATAAAGAATAGCTGAGGACAGGCTGTGATCTGTTTGAGAAATCTTGCTTGTATCCTCAAATTTTAGAATTCTCTTAAGTGTTAATGTTAAATTTCACCAAGAGTAGTAACTGATAAAGAGCTAATCGTCTTCTAGAGTAACTTGCAACCTAATCTCCAACTTGAAGGTACGTTTTCTTCTTTCCTCTGCACTTTGTAGCTGCAACAGACAATAAAGAGAGAAAATATTTCTGCGTTAGTACATTCTGTCCCTCAGTGTTTATAAATGCTATTTCTTACTGGCTACTTAATGTTGAGATTGGCAACATGGCACTTACAGGATGGAGAGAATCACAGCAATGAGACCAAGTAATTTAATTATCCCTTTCATCTCAATAAAACTGCTGTGAAATACACAACCTGATTCTCATTTCATAGACTTCCACTGATTCTGTCAGAAACATGCATTAGTGGTAACCTAAAGTGTTCTGGAAAGATCTATTAAAAATCTTTAGTTCGACTTTAAAGCAGAGCAGTTTTTACAGATTGTGCACTAGTGGCTTAGACAATGTAATTACAGACTGCATTCCCCACTGCCTTTGCTTCTTTGCTACACTTAATATTTTAAATACAGGGTTTTTCATGGTTTTATTTAACTCCTGTGGAAAATTATTGTGCTCATACAAATAAATAGTAACATAATTATCCAGCGCTTTGTAATAAAATCAATAAAAACACTGGGAAAACAGTGGAAAAGATAGAGACAAAAATGCTATTATTGAACTGAAAAGGCCCAAATCACACAAATGAGAATAGTTAATATTCTGAAATGTCCTTTAAATATATTTATTAATCTCATGTTTGTGAATAAATATGACAGTTCCTTCAAATACTGATATAAGCCTTGCAGAGTCTACTGGTTTTAATTTACAGGTACGATTAGGATTGTGGAAGAAAAATGCTTGATGCTACTTTCTTAAAAAGTCCCATTAGCTTTAAGGAGAATATTGTGTGTAATAAAATTAATTATTGTATCTGCAAGTTAGAGCAAATTTTATACCTATATCTGTAAAAAGAACAGACCTTTTGTAGTGTTTTGTTTTCTTTTAAGACAAGCCATAGAGGAAAGGGGGACAAAAGATACCCTGTGGATAACAGTTTATTTGCAAAAAAAATACATATAGAGCATTCCCAGATTCTTTTTTTCACAGATTTTCAGTCTAGTTTGAGGAGTATCTTTAACTAAATCCAAGATAAGCAAACTATGAAGGAAGATCAAGGCACAGAAACTGGTCTTTACCCATTTACAGCTACAGTATCTGTTCATCCACAATGTAGAATGGAAAGCACTCATGCTCAAAGATGCTCTCTTTAACGCAATGCATTCAGTGCTGCATGTACTGAAAATCTCTCTGTTTTATGTGCATGTGTGTAAATACAACATTTAACACTTTGTCTGTAGTACCTTTAAAACTCATTTGACTATGGCTAAAATACAGACAAAATGCTCCACTGCTACAAAGATACGGCAGAATTTAAAGAATCCCTCCCTGGCAGTCGTGGTCTGTCCCCATTTTGTTCTTTCAGCCACATAGAAATAAGACATACAGAAAAGAGTTCCAGAAGGAAGAAAAAGGTGATTCGGTCCATTTCAGTCTCATGAGTGCAATCTTTTTTTTTTCTCCTGTTCAGTTTAAGTCCTCACTTTCTGAATATCAGCAAATATTTTATTCTTATCCTGCTAAAAGTATTTATTTGTTTCATTTCTTGCTTGTTTTTTCTTATTTTGTCAAGTAGATGGCATCAATTACTTCTACATTGTCTACATGCTTAAAAACTTCACCTTTTGAAATATGTCTTCTGCTGAGCGATAATATGGTAGCAAAAACCACATGCTTATGTGAATAAACATAGATGCTCACACATGCACAGATATGTTACTGCGGGTTCAGTGATCTGCACTGAAGGCAAGTCTGTGAAATGCTTGAGTTTATGTCAGTAATCAATAAGACTCTTACAAAGACCTTTTCCAATGCTCTCAAGTTGCATAGTTCTATGAAAAAAAAGCTTTGATAACTCACACCTTTAAATACAATCTCATAGATAACCCAAGTCAGCATGAGAGTCTAGTTTCCCCAGCCGCATATTTTCCAGAAGCTAAAGTACTGTACATCAATGCATGGACTTTAGCAGCACAGTGATATCCTCTGATACAACTTTTGATGGTCTAAAGGAACAAAAATCAATTAAATTGCTGTAGGTTATCAGCAACTTATGTATCTGTCACCTACAGAAACAAAATTTGCGTCTCACCTAGAAATAATTAGCAAACTAACAGCTTCTATAGAATACCAACATCTCAAATCTATTGCATGTTTCCGCTGGGAATCACAAGTTGGCCATTTCTTTAACTTTATCAAAGGTGTCTTTTTGCACATCTCCTATCAGTTAAGGCTTAATATACTAAGAACTACAGTCATGTGACTAGCTCCAATCTCTCTGGCACTATGTTTAATAAATATCATAATTCTATGTTGCTGAAACCTCCATCAGCCTGGAATGTTCTTTCTTGTCCTTTCTCCTTGTTTCTTGTCTGCGTATATTGTCTTGTTTCAATTGGCAGCACAAAACCAAAACATGCATCCACAGACGTGAAAATGGGCCACAATGGCATGGAGTATTGTTTTAGCACGCTAATTTGGTTTTCCCTGCCAGTGCCTTGAAAACACTAGAAATTATGTTCGTACCTTCTCTACTAAAATCTTACACACATATACCTTTAAATATAAAGTACACTGATTAATACAATTTATCTTTTTTTTAAAAGAGTATTTTTTCACTCCATGCAAATATATATATATGCTCTGTAACAGGCGTCACTTCATAGAAGCTCTGCAAGTAACAAGAAGGCTTTGAAGTGAATCGGGCAAAGTATTCAGACTGGCAGTTTACTTTTTGTTTGTGTGAATGAGAAACTTAAAGACAATTAGTACTGAAAGATAATTACCTTACCTAGAGAATTATTGATCTGACAGTCCTATCTTTTAAGACCATGCATCATATTTAAAATGAAATGTTTTGTCCAGCACCTACAAGCAATCAATTAATGTAAATTATCTAGAAGACATTATTGGTACAAACTTTCCAAGGGCACATATTTACTTAGGTTATTTTCCCAGAAGACAAGAAGTATTTTGTGTTTATATGAAACAAAAAGTCAGAAAAGCAAGAGATAAATAGAGATTAAAAATAAAAGAAACCTTCTAGCAAATGTTCATCCTCCAAATGAAAAGTTGTTTATTATTTATATTATTACACAGGTTTATCCATATTCTCTTGGACTTTTTTGTGGCATCTGAGTGTCTCACAGTTATTAATGGATTCAAACCCTTTAATGATACTTTGTGGTAAAGAATCATCACTTCCATTTCCCAGAAAGAAAAACAAAACCAGAAAATTAACTAGACATCTTAGATTTTCAGAAGGGTTTTCTTTCAGTTTTCACACCAACATTTTTAGCATTTTTTTTCCAGTCTCTAGCCCATATTGAATATTTAAACACTAATGTAGGAAAGACTCAAACCCAGGACTCTCTCCTTCTCTTTGCCTGTGGGTGAAGCCTGCCTTAGACAAAAGGATGCCAATGTATAAGCTTTGCTGAGGTTTAGGTAGGAAATAAGCACTGAGTTGTCCAGGTCTAGCAAGATGCATTTGAGAGAAACAAAGAAGTTGAACTCCAGAAACCAAAAAGCTTTTTAGGGTTGGAAATGAAATCTCCAAATCCTGAAGTGTTGTACATACAGCCCTTCTAGCTTAAGATTTTCTACCTGATGGAAAATCTAGATTTTACTGGAAAAGGATAGAAATAATTCAAATAATAGAACCTTTGAACTCATCCATCACTATCACTGTGTTTATTTAATTTCCATTTTATAGTTGATTTTATTACTTTAGTATGTATTCGTATTTTCAAATGATTAATTATATACATAATATTTATGTTTTTACATTTTTCTTTAGCTTCTAAGAATCTTTATGATGTTTATCTCTTACAACAGTTGTACTTTATTCATATCAAGAAAAATTATTCATATCTCAAGGATAATTCCTGCAAAATTAACTATATTCGGATTACAATGGTTGCTATTAGTCAACTTTTATCAAGAATCAGAAATTGCTAGTAATCTGTCTCATGAAATGGCTAAGGAAATGTTCTCTGTTGTTACTTCACTTAAACATGACTACAATTTATGCATGATATAGTTCACGTGAAAATAAAACAGAGCTGTCTGGAATCTGAGAATATTTATAGCATATTATTAATAATGAACTAACAAGGAGAGCATGATGGCAAAGTACTGATGGGAGGCTGGAGGTTGTAACAAGTACTTAGGGCTCCTGGCTAAGAGCACGAAGATTTAGAGTTCCATCTGTGCTCTGGAATTCTACTGCAAGTTGCTTACACACACAGAAATATACATGTATCATCTTAGGCTGGAAAGTCACAAGCAACTAACTGTGATACTACTCACATCATGGTCTGAGTGGTGCTTGCTACAGACAGATGTGTCTTCAGTATTCTAACTGAAGTACTCCATGAGATGATCATGCCTTATTCCTTGCATGAAAAACACAGATATCTTTTCAAGTTTTTACTTCCACCTTAAGGCCTTATGCAGGTACCATATAGAAATACATGGTTATAGTTGTCTCCCTGTTGTCTGTAATAACCTTTATTTCAAGGCAGACTAGGTTGTATTTTGTATCAAAAAGAAGCCAAACTGATGCTGATATGTAATTAAACAGGATTTAATTGCTAAAATCAAAATTCTCAAATAAATGACTACTATAGAGCATATAAGTCACAAGCACTTGAAAAACACCAAACTGATCTATAATGACTGGAGACATTTTTAAATAGTTTTGAAAGCAGGAAAAATGAGGTTTATTTTATCACCATGCTGAGGAAGATTTTATTGAAACATAACCCTGTTTATTGATAGTTATAATCAAAGACAGTTAGCAGTCAACCTTTGAATTTCAAAACCTTGGTTATGCCACATTCAGATGCACATTTTTTTCCCCTGAGAAATTATAAATGTATTTGTGGTTCAATTTAGGTTGTATTTCCTTTTTTGTGATGATACTGGAAGAAGGAGAAGGGGAAAAAATTGTCTTAAAATGTTCCATTTGTAAAAGATAACTGAAATAAGTGTGTTGAAAAAGCATAAAAAATTCAGTCAGTTTCTGAGAAAGCACATTGACATGTTTTTTATACAGAGTACTTCTGACTTTTGTTACAAGAGCTGCACATACATTTCACACTAATCAATAGTGGAGTATTGATCTAAATGGTAATATGACCTCCCATCAATGAGGACAAGTATATCATGGAACCTATATTTGTGTAAGCACACTGTTTTTTTGGGGATTTTTTTGTTATGCTACCATAAAATGTGGAGTCAAGTATTATTATCTGCAAACCTTTTACTCTATACTGTTGCCATTAAATAAGAAGAGAATTCTCTAAAAATAAACATTACAGAATGCAACCTAAATATGCCATCAAGAAACTGTGCCCTAGAGAAGATCTTCAAAGCTCTGTCTGTGTATAATCAGGCTCTTTGTACCAGACACGGTAGCTTCCTATTAACATTCTCGTGCAGAAAAAGAAAGTTAACAGTTCATTTTCCTTTACATACTGTAGTATTCTTCTTATGATAACTGTTTTGTAAATGAAAGCATTTAAAAAACAATTTCCATAATGGATTTATTTGTCAAGCATTTTTGTCAACATTGGTTGACTCATGATCCATGTGATGCACAGTCCCCATAAATAATATAAGTTATGCCCCTAGCTCACTGTAATCGCACTGAAAATTGACTCTGCTGTCGCTGTATATGCTCTTGCATTCATAATAGAGCAATTCACAACAATTGTATTCTAGGCAGATCACTTGGGGGGGGGGAAGAGGAAAGAAATAGCATGTGGAAACAGACACATTAAACAGGAATCAAGTTATTCACCAGAGACTTTAGAAGGAAATGGGACAGAATCATGAACAGAATGGAAGTCTGCTGACTCCCACTACCTCCCACTAACCACTACAACACGATACCTCACACTTTTGATGGATGAGACAGTGCAAGCTATCTTAGTAACAAATACAACAAACTGGGATACTATTCCTTCACCCCCTATTACTTAATTAAAAATTGTTTATTCATAATGCATCAAATACAGGAAATAAGTATTTAATGAAAAGGATTCTTAAAATATACTGAAAAGTCTTTCAGGTATTGTAAAGCTCCCTTGTTTGTTAATTTTCCTAGAAGTGTTCTCCTGACCAGTTAAGTGAGATCTGTTATGCTAAGGGGATTAGCTCCATACCCGTACAACAACTCTTAATAGCATTTTAAAGAACTACCTAATGTAATAGAAGATTATATATCCAAGTTTTCTGAAAAAATGAATGTTCATTAGTTAAGATAATATTGAGGAAAAAGGCACAGAAATAAATTTAGGTAGGGAAGAGGAGAAAAGGCAAAGAAACATAGATACGTGAGGAGGAAACTGAGACCTTAACCAAAACAAATGAGAAAGAAGTAAAAAGCAGAGACTGAAAGACAACCTGATCAAGGAAAATGTGTAAGAAGTGATAAATAGGATGAACATAAAAAAAAAAAAGAAAAGTGATGCGAAAACTTGAGAACAAGGTTAAGGTTATTTAATACATGGTCATGAACTTTTCAACTTGCTGCTGCTAGATGGCATGATAAAAAATTGCTTTACAGCACATGTTTACAGCATTGCTTAATAATACTTGCACAGCAAAAATAACGTTTGCATATAGCCATGGTGTGAGACATTTCTTAGTCCCATGCTACCAACACTTTTTAGTCAGCAGCTTGCCAGAAACTGGCATCAGTGATAGGTGATTTTGTGTGGTCTAGTTAGAAAATTTGATTATTGAACAAAAGATGATAAATTTTCCACTGAAAACAAGGACTACTGAGCAAAGACAAATCAATTTTATTGGAAGGTGGCCTTAAGTAGTGGAGGAGAGGAGAATATACGTTTTGTAAGATAATTCTACAGCAAACGAGTTTCATGAGTTCAAAAAAAATAAAATATCAGAACACTTTCCATTGAGAAGTTGCACAATACTGCTGTGACTACTTAAGACAGCTCTATTTCATTCCTTTTCTTCTTTTCTCCCAGTATGTCTCTATGCCACTTGTTAATAACTGGTATTTACAGATCTTTCTGTCTCTTAATAGAACCAGAAGCAAAACAGCAGGAAGGAAAAATTCCCTTGAGAGCACAGTCCAAAGAAAAACATTCTAGACAGGTAGAACTCAGACCTTGTGAACTTTGTGCCATTTAGCAGCACTACGTATCATTTCTCTTCGCCTTTCAAATTATGAGCTCTTTGGCTTTATTAGATACAGTTAATAGGTGTGCCATTCTTAAAATGGTGGAGCTCTAAGAACTCTTTGAAATTTCCTAGAGACCATCTGCAATACTGTGAACACAAACTGACACCAGATTTCTTCATTTTGTTTTCATGAGGCCTTATGAACAATAAATTTGAAAAGAAACACAAATTGTTAAACAGACAAATTAAAAAAAAAAAAAGAAAGAAACATAGAAAGAAAGAAAAAAAAAAAACAAGAAGGAAAACAAAAGCTTACCTCCAGTACTTCTTAAGAACTTCTCAGCCTGAATCCAGATCAACAAAGCTACTTTGCCTGTCATTCCTGTCTGCTAGCACTAAACAGTTTTAAACACATTTGGAAGCAATAAGCATAAGACAGGAACATCTGTCCAAGCTGCCCTCAAACACCTGTCTGAGTCTTCGCATGTTTCTCTACTGCTAAATCATTTTTCGACTTGACTCTGCTTTCTGGGAAGGCAACCCTGGAACAGGATCTAACAAGCTACTTCCTTGTCACCTCTGAGCCACTGCTCATTGATTAAAATGGCCTATATCCTCCTCCTTTCTCCCATCCTCTTTCCCACACAGTCTTTCATATTACCCTAGGAAAAAAGCTGGAAAAAACCCAAAAAAACCCTGAGTGGCTGCAGTGAGGTCTGAAGGAGACTTGAACCCTAAACCCTAAAAGAGGCTTAGCAGGACTAAATTTTCATTACAGCTAGGACGATTCTGCACTAGAATAAAATAATTCCTGTAAGGATGTCTAGAATCGAATCTCAAAGCTGCTGTTATTCCCTTATATATTGCATTATGGCTAATCCACTTGCTCTGGAGGGATGATGTCAGAGACACCTCAACAACTTTCCTGTTTGGAAGTTCCCATTTCTGCCACGAGTTTGTCTTGAAAGGGAAGAATATGTGTAGATAAAGATGGTGACACTGCAAACATCGCCAACACTGTGAGCAGGGACAAAAGGATGACATATATAAACAATATAGTATAAATTTAAATTTTAAATTTTGAAAGCCAGCTTATCCACAGGATAACCTGTAAAAACAGAACTTAAGGACAGCAAAACATGGGCTTAAGGTTGCAAATACAAATGTGCTTAAATTCTTATTTTTTTTGGACATTTGTCCATTTACAAGTATACGTTTCTTTACATCATTCAGATTAGCTCTAGAGTGTTAAATTCTGAAAGTCAGGTAAGATTGAGGTACACAAAAAACTTTAATCTGCAGGAGGAATACAGAGACAAAAATAATTTCTGCTTAGATATGCCTTGTCTTCTCTGTATATCTCTTCTTTAAATCAGTGTTCTAGTTTCCAGTATTTGGAAGAGTTTGAAAATATTTTAAATCAAAGGGCAAGAACAACAGAATAAAATATTGACTGTTGAGGAGGTGTAAACAAGTAAGTAGATCCAGTTTTATAACAGTTTCCATATTATGAATATCAAAGTGGTTTAGATGTGATTCAACCAGGTTTCCACAGTCAGAGAATGGTACAGGCACACAAAATTTTTCTGTAACAGTAAGAAGGCCATGAAAGAAATCCTGAAATAGCACTATTAATTCTGAAGATTTCACAAAAAGGAAGAAAGGAATTTTGCTTAAATCACAAACTACCATTGATTCTCACTGATGACGGATGCAGGCAGTAGAAATAGAGCCTTATGTCCGCATTACACTTTTATCCACAGTTTAGCTCCAGAATGTGAGGGCACCAAAAATCCTCCCCACTTTTCCAGTGACATCGAAGGGCAGTCTGAGATACTGAGTAGTTTGCAAAATCAGGCTGCTAAATGTCTTCATGAGTTAAGATAACAGTCGAAACCACATGCCAAGGATAAAATGTGTTTCCTTACTGTGAGGCCTCACTCTGCCCTTGACCTCAGTTTTAGTTTAATTCACAGGCAAACTATCTGCATTAAATAAATGTGTGATAAAAGTCTCAAGAAGAGACCATGCCAGCCTTCTAAGAGCCAAGGCACCACTATTTCCATGGGTGTGATTTACTTCCAGGTGTCATGAGACAGATTTCCAGAAACCTATTTTGGTAGGAAACTTCTGGATGAGAATTTGAAAACACAGTTGTTGTTGCTGCTGGCGCAGCTGCCTGTTCTTGCATATACTCTTGTGAACCACAGGAGGCTCACAAGTGTAGGTTTCACAGCCAATGATCCACGGACAGATTGTTGGCATTTTTGCAGCTACAAGGCAGAGGGACCACATGTAGGGATACAGTGAAGGTTATCATTATTTAGGCATACACAGGATTTTCAGACTGAGCAGAATTTTCCTGTGATTTGCTTTGTGCACAAGTACCCTTCCTCACAGACTCACACAAAACATACGGAGTTCAGACAAACTCTGATCTCTACAAACCCTAGCTTCCTCCTGGATCTTTTCCAGAGTGCTATTGTTTAGAAATTGAAAACCTCATACGTTGACCACAAAGGAGAATACCGAAAGTCTGATGTTATATTGCACAGATCCAACTAATAAGAGGAGAATAATACTGTGTGTTAAAGCCACTTGTAATCCTATAAAACATTTCCTTTTTCTATTTGCATCTGATACTTATGCTTGGGAACCAAGAGATTAAGTGTTATTATCTACAGAATATCTGTGCCATAGCCACTGACAGAGGGTCACCTATCTTTACAGCTTAGGTGAAATCTTAGTGAATGACGGGATTTATAGAGATAACAAAACTGCTACTAACTTACTCTGGATCAATGTTGTGCCTTTATCTGGAAACTGAAACATCATTACTATACAGAAACAATAAAGATGCTCGAGTCAGAAGATGATTGAAAGTCAAAATACTAAACATGTTGATTAAATAGGTTTCTTAGAAAAGTATTAACATGTTTGAACTCTACAGTGATGGGTCACAGAAACCTACTGATGTGCTTGATCTGCAGTTTTGTCTTCATTTGTAATTTAATTACAAAGAGAAATATTCTTAGAAAGAGTTAATCTCAAAGTAAGGGGAAGTAGATGTTAATCCTACCCTAACTTTTTGTTTAGAGAACCTAGAGAAAGTGCTCTTATTTCTATGATACTTTCATAGTCTCAATACTGTAATTTTCATACCTTCCTTGTTATATTTTGTGTTACCAGACAGTATCAGGAACAGGAGAAAAGTGTATGAAATCAGACTTGCACTCAGGTATTGATTAGTGTCTTTGTTATCCACCAAGGATTAGCACACTGGCGGATGGAAAATGAGATGCAATTGCTTGATATTGATTGTAATAGGCTTTGCATTAACTTGTAATATCAGACGGATGTGGGGTTTTTGGACAAATAGTAAGTTATGGCTTTGTCTGAACAGTATGACATGTGTCCCTCAGCTACTGATGAGGGGTTTCAAGAGCATATCTTTGCAATAAAGGTTTAAAAAAATACCATAATTTTACCATATGAATTCAGGTGTATATTCAGTGATTTTCCACTCCTTTCCATATGTTTTGTTAGTATCCGACTACATGCATTTATTTAGTACATTTACTAATAATTTGATATACCTCAAGCTACACTTCTATGAGTGTGTGTACATGCATTTGTCATGTAATAGCATGTTTGCACGTTCATGATTTTATATGCACTTACAATTACTGTACATTATATCCATATTGTAATTCAGTAGTGCATGCATACATCTTCAGTCCTGTTTGCTATACACATAACAGTAAATAATTGAAAAAAAAAAAAAAAAGAAAATCCAGATTGATCAATTGATCTCTCTGCCAGAAAACTGCAACAAATAAAATGGAATAAAATCGTACATAAATCAAAAAGGAAGAAAGAAAAGGTTAAATAAATGTATGGCCCAAACCTTGAAACCCCTTCACCATCCAGTCCATACTAAGCCACTTTTCAAAGTGTTCATTAAACTATTTCCTTAGAGAAAAACTCTTACATGTGTGTTGCAGTTAGTCATTTAAGATCTATGAAGAGCAAGTGATCTAAGTTACACCAACTATGACAGTTCCATATTATCCTTTTTTTGAAGTGTATCAAATGTTTTAAATAATGTAAAAGTGTTTTCACTCATTCTACAAGTCCTCCAGTTAGTTCAAATACCTAATTTCAAAGAACCTTACAGAATATGGTCTGCATTTCTGCAAAATATATTCTGTAGCATGCCTTTTGGACAGGATTTATGTCAGCCACACAATTTCATCAAGCAGAGCTGCAGGCAAGAGTATTTGTGCTGACATAAATACCACAAAGATTTTATTATGATGTGAGTCAAGGAGACTTTTTTCACATTTCTTCTAAGCTTAAAATATAAACTTCATTTAGAATTAAAATCACACAAAAAAGAGATTAATTTCAAATGTATGCATGTACCTATACATGTACCTGTGTCTGGATGCAGTTTACAAGGAAAGTTTGTGCACAAAATTTGGAAGTCTCTATTAATGCTAAAATACTCGCTCAGTTATCCTGTAGATAAGATACAGTATCCAGACTACACAGACTTCATATACCTCGGTTTCCTCATCTGTAGGAATCTAGCCTTCCTTATATAGTGTTGTGAAGTTGATTGAGTACTTAGGACCTTCTGATAAGTGTAAGCATCATTAAAAGATAATTATTTATATCTGACAGGCCCATGCTTTTTCTTTAGCTAAAAGAATAATATCAGAATTAAGTTAATAATGTAATGGTAAAAATATGTTTATTAGAATTCTGTTCAGGTAAGTGTAAAGTGAAACAGTTTTTCTACAAGTGGATGTGAAGTATATTTCAAAGCAGGTAGTCCACAGTGAATGGCATAAAAAGGATTACATATTTTAAGACTTGAAAAAGAAATAACATTTGCAACAAGCACCCTCCGAAGCAAAGACCTCTTTAGTGAACGTGAGTGGGAAAGATACTATGTAGATTGTTTTTTCTGTAATTTTCAGCTTCTGTATTTTATGCTGTGCAACTCATTTGTAACCAGTCAGAACTGTTGTTTGAGACAAAAATAGGCCAGGTATGCTGCTGGTCTATTCTAATGTATCTATGTCTATGTTCCTATGAAATGAAGAAAGCAAAGAAAATCTTCAAGATACTCTGAAATGTAACTTACATTGATGAAAATATAACTAGAAAGTCAGTAAACTATTCATGAGGAGAACAAAATGGAGTGAAGCTATTTAAAAATAACCGCTGGTGTGACTTTGAAACAAAGAACTGGGTACACCAACAATAATAGTCATATTTTCCTTAACATCACCGGATGACTAACTGCATGAGGCCAAATAGCCAAACCAGACGGCACAACCACAGCGAGACTGGTGAAGTAAGCAGAATCCTCTCCCTCGTTCTTTGACTACAAACATCATCACATTTTCTTTCTGAAAGACTTGAGGTGATTTTACAGGATTTTGATTGCTAACCCTTTCTTTTCCCACCAACTGTTACTCAAAGTGTTTAGACAAACACTCTTTTCAAGGCACATGGTTTAATCAAAATTGTAGCCTAAGTGGTCAGATTTTATTTTTTTCACTACTCCCAATTAAAGTACTTTTTAAAGGTCCTTTACTAGTAACTTACTAGGTGACATGTCCCAAATTATTCTACTAATCCTACCTCTCATGGATTGCATGGCCACAGGGATGATACATCAAAGGTCTGTATTCTAAAACTATTAGAATTCATTATGTTTAGCTAAATCAAATCAGTTATGCAGTTTAGATGAAAGAGACATCCCTCCATTATGTCAGAGACAAAAAAATAGAAAAAGTGAACTACTACTGTCTTCAAAACGGACAGAATGTCTAAGTTTACAGGGGTTGCAGAGCATGATCCTGCAGCTGTTGAGTCTGACTGTTCTTGGATTCAAATGCTTATTTTGAACTGATTCCAGTGAGAGCTATATGGAGAAAGACCAAAGTGAGAATTTTATCTGAACAGCATAGGTCAGACTTTATTTTAGACATTACTTTTTAACACAGTTCAAAGCAGAGAAAACTCTTGTCTTGCAAATATGGATAGTTTCTGTAATAGAAGTTCTTGAGCTCTGGTCTACAAAGGAATCTACATTTTGGTTGCTCAGAAATTAGTTTAGCAAATCTTTAAACAAGAAGTACACCACCAGCTTTTTACAAACTCTGTATAAATTTACTAGTCTTACCGTTTTTTTACACTAAAGAAAGAGCTATTTCCTCTTTTGTGATAGGGAACCAGACCTTCTTCCCCCTCCAAAAACATTGGCCAATTCCTTACATCTGTCTCTTTAGCCTTTTTCAAGTATTTTTACTGCTGTGTCACTCTCCTTCCTTGATTTTCCCCTAGAACTTGGTCGATAAAAATCGTAAGAAATGAAAGCCTATCTTGTTCAGAAGGTGGCCTCTCTACCACTGAGAAGAGTCTGATTGTGAGACTGCTACCTGATTCTACCCGATTCTTTTTAAGAGAGTGCATGGCTCTCAGTTTCTTCTCTGAAAGAAAGCTGTTCCTTTTTATATAAATCACACGCTATTATTGAGGTCAAGGAAAAGAAAAGGCATGAAAAAATATCTATAAGCTAGAGTATTTATATGGAAAGGTTGGAATTCAGACTGCCCAAAACAGTCAGAAAAAAGAAGGTGCTCCCCTGTTCGAGGTGAAAATGCTGTTCATGGAGAACACCACGCTCTCAGTTTTGTAAACAGTACTCCCCATCATTGAAACACAGTACAATTAATTACAAGAAATTACAACACTGTTCACTATAATCAATGCTCTCTGTCATGAACTTATGTATTTTCAGAGCCACATGGTCTCTTTGATGTTCATAAATTCTTTTCCAAATATTTTGCCATTTTGTATGAATTATTTATCAATTTATTCTAGCTCTTTGACACTACCTCACATTAATACTGCAACATTTCAACTCCACAACCAACCTCAGCATTAGTTTATTTGCAGATTTTGCAGTCATTCATATATAGCTTTAGGACCTTGGATTTTGTGGGGTTATTCAAGGGATGGTTATTTCAAAATCCCTCTGTCAGAAATGAAGATTGAAGCTGAATGAGCAGTGTTGCCAAGCTTATGTTACATCTTTTGAGGGTACCATACTTGGAATAATTTGCCATAAATTTTTGTTCTCCACCACATAAACTGCATTACAAAATGGTTAGCAACATCTATTGAAATCGTTCTTAGATTTATGTTCCCATAATAAACAACTTTGTAGAGGCTGGGCAGTATATTTCAGATAAGAACTATTTTTTTTTGTTAACACCTGTACATATATTTTCTGAATATTTTCCAAATTAAAATGAAATAGACACTTTCTTTCTTCTGTGCTATTGAAAAAATCCTTGTGTGTCAAATTCCATTACTATCTGCTCTTCCTTTTGAGAAGGAAGAAGAGGAAAGGGAATACCCACAACTAAAACACCTTGAAAACTGTAGATTAAGAACAATGTGGTCTGTTTTGTTTTAAGGCATACATTTATTTGTATGCATTTTGTTGAAAAATTCTAAGTGAAGTGGGGCAGAAAATTGTTGAATTTGAAAATTTTCTAAAAAGATATTAAATTTGTAATCTGGGTATAAAAAATACATAGCCAAGAAACTTGTAAGTGCCACATTGGATGGTAGGTTGGAAGAAGTTTAGCATTTGCATTTCCTGCCTAACACTCACATCAGACACGAAAAAAAGTAAAATATTCCAGTGTTCTGAAAAGCTAAACAAACAGAGGTTTGCATGCCTTGTGATCATTAGAAATCCATTGGCATTCCTCACAAGACTAAGCCAGGTTAGATCTGGAAAAGGTCCAATGTAGTTAACTGCATTCTGTTCATAAGTTACTCCTGCACTTTCATGTTTTGTATTTCTTTGTTGCTATTTTGTGCATTGATTTTTTAAATTATGTATTTTTTTAACACTGGCTGATGTGAAAAGTGTATTTAGATAGTCACCATTCCATTCTCCATAGAAAGTACCTCATAGATTAATACTTTTTGGAAAACTTTCCAGCTAAACATATTGTACAAATGTAATGTATTTCTTCAAGTGGGAAATGAATGAGGTATATTTTCAGCCAAGCAGAAAGAAAGGCAATGAGTGAGGTCATGCAATTAGGCTGTAATTTTATTAACTCATTAAGGAATTTCACATCAATAAATCATACAGCCCAGGTAGTTATTTCTTTCTTAATAATTTCACCTGGTGAGAGCTGCTATCAGCCTTTATCAAGACTCCACTGCCATCCTACTCTTACAATGGTTAAAGACACAGAGATAGATCTACTGCTTCCTCTACTGTGTCTTTGTCTCTGATTTCTGCTCATCAACTTTCATTCTCTCTTTTCATTATGGATTTGTTTTCTCCCAAGGCTATTATGAAGGTAAATCCAACAGGTAAACAGACAAGTTCTACCCACAGTAGAGTGTCTGCAGTGAATACCTATCACTGGCTGAATGCAACCCAGCCCTTGCAACCTACTGGGGAGCAAAGATTCCCTCTTAGTCTCCAGAAAGTCTGCTGGAAAAGCTGGGTTCTGCTCTGATGCCAGTAATCAATCACAAGGCTGAATCCCCTGGCTAGGAATTCGTCTTTCCTCCTCCAAGGGCTTCAAAGGTAGGTAATGGACTTGAACCTTGGCAGTTAAGCTATTTATCTGTTGTTCTGTTTATCTCGTCTCTCACTCTTGCTAATATGAAGAGATACAGAAAGGAGCTTGACAGGCCAGACTTTTTACCTTTTCTTAACAGAGGAAGTTTCATAAATATGCTACATTAAATATGATTGTTCTCCATTGAGTTATAATGGATCTGCAACTAAAAGCATACGTTCTTCTTCCTGGAATCACAAATACTTACATGTTTCATGGCATGACCCACCTCAACAAGAACACAAATAGGAGCTTTAGTTCTTAGCTTTCTTTTGTGTTCACTTTTTATAATTATAATTATAACATAATAATTGTGTATCTGTATGGATTTCACAGCAGTTCGCATATAAAGTTTAGGGAAATCTTGAAGACTGTCCAATGGGAAAGGGCTGGCTTAAACACTTTTCTTTCCAGTAAACCACTAGTAATATGTGATGTCCTTTCACAACTGTATTTTGAAAAGAAGGTGAAGAGGCAATTTTCTATGTGGCCAAATTAATGAATCAATGCTATCAGGATAGAGAAAAAACTCTAAGTACTGTTGGAGTTCAGATGTAAGGTACTCATATAGTAGATCAGCAGATGCAAGGGTGAATGGATGGAGGCACGGTCAAGAGCACCTCTAGGTTTAACCAGCAGCTATGAGGAGCTTTTCTGTATCATCATTCAAGAGATGGACTACCCAAGTCCTTTCCTTCTGATTCAGAGAGGTCTGTTTTCGCTCTTTGCATTCCCACTAAAATACTGGTAGCCTCTGCATATTGTGCATAAACCAGAGAAGAGACCATCTAGTGGGTATTCAGACCCAAGCCCATGGTGATGTAAGATCATTAGGACATAGGTTCAAACTGGAATGGAGCTTCTACTGCCAGAGATCCCAAAACAGCATCCATCATTTTTCTATAAATATCTATATAAAAGACAGTGATGTAATGATAAGAGAGCTGCTTACTAAGCCAGTATGTTCAAATATCCAGGCTGCTGGCATTATTCCTTTGAGTGCACATTTTATATTACATAATATGCCTAGTTTCCCAAGGAAATGAGATATGTGTATTGATAGTATTTGTCTGTCTGTCTGTTTACCTGTGTCTTATGACAGCTTTGTAATGTACTGTTTTATTTCAGTCATATATGATGAAGGGATGAAAAGTTTAAAAACGTCAGGTTCCTACATGCTTCACAAAAAGTCAGGTACAGGAGTCTGATCCTACTAGCATCTCCCTGGATGAAAAAGGCTGATGTATGAGTTCAGTGTGTATTAGCCATAAAGGAATCCATGAAGCAACTGATGACAGCTGCTCATGAGGCAATGTGATAGCAAATAACAGTAACACAATTGATTCTGTTCCTGCAACAACTACTTTTTTTTGGTTTGTTTTTTTGTTTGGTTTGGGGTTTTTTTTGGTTTTTTTTTTTGTTTTGTTTTGTTTTTTTTTTTTGTTTGTTTGTTTAAAGATAATTATATCCCTTGTGGGTTTCTCAGTCTCTAATTTGTAGACCTGTTTAGGTAAGAGTCTTCTATCAGGTATAAACATTGTGTATCAGTGTTTCTGGAACAAGACTATAGTTCCCAAGTCAATAATGACACAATTTCTTGTTTTTCATATCAGAATACAGATTCCTTGCAAATATGCAAAGTGGTTTAACAAGATCTCTTTTTGACAATTGCACATATATGTTTATCTAAGTAAAACCATACTGGTCATTCAATTACTTTTTTTCCGAAAGATACCCTTGTGTTGTGCATAACTGTAGAACTCCTAAAGGTTTCAAGAAAGACAGCACTCCGTACTTGCCATATGAGAAAGAATATTATAAATACTCATTCTTGACATTTTCATGCTTTCACTTTTCTTATACCATAAAGGAGAGGTCCATCATAAAACAGTTGAAAATTGTAGTATAAGGCATATTAATGGTGCTGTAAATCTTAGACATATTAACAAACACTGTTCTTGCTATAGGCACCTGAATAACACCGAGATACAAGGAGAACAGAATAAGGGTCCTAATCACTTAATTAACTAAAACCATGGAAAATCAAAGGAGGTTACTCATAACACAGTCACGTTGTGCCTGATTCCCTGTTTGCACATTAGTAGTGCAAGTGAAAGTCAATTATGGAAGTAGTCATGTTTGTTGTAACCATCCATACTCAAAGAATTCAGGACCAAGACAATTGTAGTAGTAGACTTTTTTCCTTCTAAATTAATGGCATTTAAGTACCTTAATTTTTACAATATTATTGTACAGGCAGACTCTGATTTATCCTCCATGAAGTTCTATGAAAGAGATTTTTTAAAAATCCCTTGGAAGAAGCTTCATGTCCTTACTTTCTGCTTCAGTCAGTGGGTACTGAATGCAACCAGGTTTACTACTAGTTTACAGAACTGGGAGGCTGTTCTCTATTTAAGAGCAGTTCTGGACCATAAGTTTATAGGTACAAAGGTAATACGACAAAAACCAGTTCTTTCACATGATTTCACGCTGAACCAGTTTGTGTAACTTCGTGAAAGGAAGTTACGTCTGAGTTAGAAAAAAATATCACAGACTTCTGATATCAATTGCACTTTATTGTATGCTTTGCTTTAGGAAACTTTTCTAACAAATTCAAAAAGTGAAATATTTCCACTAAATGCTTTGGAACATTAAAGGGGAAATATTTCAAATTACATCATTTTAAATGAAACACATTAAATAATAGAAAAGAAGTTTTTAGGATGAAAAAATTGTTCTTGTACAAAGACCTTCAATTTTTACTTTTCATAAACCTGTTCCTGGAGGCAAGCTAATAATTTCCAGCGTCTCTGGAATTCTCCTTTTGTCCCATCATACGAAAAATAGACGGAGGAGTTAAAATAGTGTTCGTCAACTTTACATCATCCATACTATCTAGTTTAACTATTTTAAAGCACAGCTATGTGCTTTTATTTCTCTCTAGGTCATGTTCTGATCTCAGTTAAAACTATTTTGAAGAGAACAGAATTAGACTTCCTCCATTTTTTTTCAAGCAACAACAACCAAAAAAATACAAGTGGGGAGAGATTAGAGGGGGCTAAATTTTAAAAAGGCATTTGGTTTTTATGTTCGTTTAATTATGTGTTGGGTTTCTCTTCAGTGTCTTTTTTTTTTATTTTTGACATTTCAGTGAAAGTTCATTATCTGTGGGTAAGCTGTCTGTGTATACGCTACTTATAATTATAGCTGTGCTATTTTCAAGGGCGTACTTTACATCTCTTAGTGAAGTGTTAAAAGGAATCTGTGTCAAGACCAGAATACACTTGGGATTCTGTCTTATAGATGGGAAAAGGAATTCTGAAACTCAACAAATATTATTTTTTTTTTTTCCTGATAGTGTAATTTAGTCAGAATTTGGTTTGCTGGAAACAAGGAAGTGAACAAAGCATTAAGATCAGTTCTGTTGTTTATGATTCATTTAACATGTGTGACTGCACTATATGCAAGCCAAATTTTTCTCTCATTTAAGCCATTATTATCTTAATGAATTCCATTGATTTGAACAGAATTATTAGAGAATTATAGTTAAGTACCAGCACATGATTTGCCCCAGTCTTACCAATAACATTACGGTAACCACTTAAAATATCATTTGTACTTTTCCTGGCTGGAGCAAAAAAATTCACTACTGAAGTCAAATCATATTAAATCAATTCACACCTGTTAAGAATCTCTTATTCTTGTGGTCTGTCTAACCATATGCTTTCAAATTTTTGAACATGTAGCTTAAGCAAAGGTAAGTTTCAACTAAGTTGGACATCTGCATGATGCTTTCTCAAGGGTATCATTGCCCCATTTTGTTGTAAAACCTTCTCTTCTTTTCTAAAAATACCCAAGTACTAGGAAATGGCAAAGCACACCTGCAGAAGTTACTAATTTCATATCAGATACCACATCTTTTCTGTGAAATAATTTTCTTGACCTCTATGATTTTGTTTTACGTTAACCAGTAGTGCATATCTTTGTACTGCACACACAAATTCAGCCTATTCCTTTTTATGATTCCAAAATCTGTCCTGAAACAGACGAATACACCTTTATTTTTTTTTTCTTTTCACAATGAACAAGGATCAGCATAACTTATGACAGCAAATGTATATAGTTCTTTTGAAGAGCCAAAGGTATGAAATAGATATATTAAAAGGATAGTAAAGAGCAAGTCTTTTAATGAACAGATATTCTATGCACATTGTATGGTGTTGTTTTTTTTTTTTTTATTTAGCATTCCACTGACATTTTTCCAGCTTTAGTGTTTTGAACCATTTACCCTCTCCACTTGCTCTAATTATATCCATCAAATGTGATGCATGTTTAATTGGATTTTAATAGGATGGTAACTCCTTGTTTAGCAGCAAGTTTAACAGGAGTGTAATTTATTGTTGATAAAGTATGAGGTGTCAGATCCAACTACTAAATTAGTGCTAGAACTGCATTTAAAACACGTCTTGAATGGCATTGGTGTTCAGAAGGTAGACACATTTAAATCAAAGTACAAGATAACTTTGTATATGTATAGGATAACCAATAAGCTGGTATTCAAGTATTCAATAGGTCTTAATTATGAAAAATGCTTGGGTTTTTTGCAAAAAAAAAATATTACTGTGTGTGATTTTCACATGAATTATGTGTGTGACACACAGTTTTTGAAGTACCTTTATGCCAGCAAACATACATTCTGAAAAAGAGTGTCTATCAGACATTGAGAACCATATCTTGTGAAATGTGTTTAAACTCAGTTGAGCAAAGAAGAAGCATTTCTTAAAAGAGCCATCCTATATATAAATGATTGATGGACAGAACTTTTAAATGGTAGAAAAGAGGCAATCAACTATGCTGTCACCATTATGTATAACATGATAACTATGCCTAATGTTTCTGAGATATCAACTGGAATGAGAAAGCCTCTTTACCAAAACATCACAAGGGCAGAAAAAATGCAAGCAGAATGTGCAGCTAAAAGTTACACTACACCACACATACACACACACAAAACACAAACCCCAAAACCACAAAGGGAATAAAAAAAAAGGGAAATAGGAGAGAAAGATGACTACAAAACTGAAGTTATACATCAGACTTGCACTACAAATCAGGACAGATGTAAACATGTAGTTGAAGTGTCCTAAATCTCAAAACAAACCTTACTCACCAGGTGATCTGCATTCAAGACAGTACAACTCCAAGAGCATTTGGAGTGCTCTGATGAAGCTGTTAAAAAGACAATGTGAGCAACCAGGGTTCTATTCAGCACTAATAGGAAAATGTAAGAAATACAGTCAAATGAATATGAACTGAATTAATATTTTGTTCTTTTTATGCTCAAGTAAATGAGAAATAAAAATTAAAAAAAAAATAATTCTGTTTTTAGAGGAAGAAAAATTCAGTGTCTTGGAATTGAGTGATTGATGTTGGGCATTTATAGCAAGAGCAAAGCAAATGAAATTCTCTTTGCATCCAGGCATTCAGTGGTGAAGACCATTCCCTTTCAGCGTAAAAGATTGAGATTCCATACCTTCATCTCAAGTTGGAGAGTGCCCCAGTCATCAAACTACAATATTTTCTGGAATATCCAGAATGTCTTCATTTTTTTTCTGTTTAGACTGGGACAAGAAAGAGTACCTAGTTGCTTCACCTGTGGTGTAGCTTTACTGTAGAGCTAATTGTGCTACTTAGCATGGTTACTCTTCCAGTGTAATAAGTGGAACTGGTCCAAAGAAAAAACACTGACTCGCTTATAGTCCCTTATAGTTGAATTCCTGTGCCATTTGAGAATACTGTCTGAGATCCAGCCCTAGCTCATTGGTATTCTTGGTAGAGACAAACCATTTTTATGTTATCTACTAAGCCAACAGAGAAAAGGTTTGTAGAATTGTTTCCAAACTTTTTAAATCTGAAAAGAACTAACAAATTCAGAAGTGACAGAAAACACATTTATAGTGAGTGACACAAATAAAAAGAATCACAATTTTCTCAGAAAGCTCTCAAAATCTAGGGAGTGTATTTTGCTTCTAAAATACAGCGGTTTTAGAATTTCCTAGGAAACTGAACATTTTGATTACTTTGCCTTTGAATTGGACCAAAATCTAATATCAGAGGAACAGCATTTTCAGTGAACCAAGTGAAAAAGAGGTCCACAACAATTATGAATGATATTCTTTGTACAAGGCATATTTATGCGTACCATATTTGGCTGCAATTTTCAAAAGTACTAAAGGGCACTGGAGAACTGATTTCTGCAAGCACACTTGTATGTGTTATTTTAATATTTTGGAGGGAAAAAATGTATTCTTTATAGGTTCAGGAGTATGGAGAAACACAGATTTGGTGAAATCTTTGCCATCAGTATATCATGCCAAGCCCGTGTTTTGTTCAAGTAAATAAAAGATCAGCAAAGCCTGTCAATCCCATTTCAATCATGCTTTTGCTTATATTAGCATTTCTATTAGCATTGAGAACTTCCCAGTTTTTCACATCTACATTTACAGGGCTTCCGTCATATCTTTTGGAAAATATGTCTGCACTGTCATAAGTATTAATATTATCAAATTCACATTTGCCTGTTAAGAATAGCAGCATGAAATACGAGTGAACCTTGGTTATTAGCTGTTGGTTGAATTTAAACAGGTTTTCAATTGTGATTTCATATGAGATTAAAACTACCCTTTCATTCTTGTGATTACTTTTCACCAGCCTATATCACTAACCTAAGAGTTAAAGTATGAGAATTTTTCAGCATGGATCACTAGCTTACAATTAAGCTTGTGCTTTAATATTACACTGAACTGCTGTCTTGTAGAGATACCTTGTATTGATGGAAACTGTTCTTCGCAACTTTCTACTCCTGATATTTTTTGATACACTTAGTGTGAAATGCACATTCTCTTGCTCTTTTCCTGTAGCAAGTTTTGTTTTTTCCTCTCAGGTAAGATCTGTGTAGTGTTTTCAGTGTAAATTATCAGTGTTTGTCAGGCTGAAACTGGTCATTGTTTCGCTGGATTTGAAAGAAAAGCTCTTGGGTATCCCTTAATAACAGGAACATCTAGAAATCACTGTTAGAGATTGCAGAATAGTCTTCCATTCCTCTCAGAAGTCTTTTTGATAAGAATTTGAGTTTAAAATTAGATACTAGTCAGCTATTTCTTAAAATGTGTTCCTTCATTTCTGACACCCCAATTGCATAGAAACCTAAATTATCACATCAAGATTACTTATACTGCTATAATTACAAACATGCTAAATGTGAATTTAGCCCAAAAATAAGAACACAGACTCAGTCAGTGATTGCATGCTATTAGCAACATCAGAAAAATAGATGAATTTATCTGAAAGACAGTGAAAACAAAACCCACCATTTACAGCATTCTTTTTTTTCATCAACATCCTCAATGAATTTCTGGTGAGACAGAAAGTTGTCTTCTTTCCACTGACTGTGTTGGCTGAAATTCCTTTCATTGGCACAAAGCTGACACTGCTAGTCATTACATGGATCAAGAGAACACAACTTGGCAACAGCAAAATCCACTCTTCGGTCTCCACATAGTGCTTGGATTAAAGGCTGTAGCCTTCAGTGCCATCTGGAAAGGATGTGAGGGCTATATTCCCTGTTCTCAAACTGTATATTAAATCACTAATGTAGATCCTAGTCTCAACCTTTTGTAAGTGAGCTCAGCTGTATACACTTCAGACACCAACACCAGATCACTTTATTCCTAACGTCAGGTTGTGTAATAAAGTCCCCTTTTTCAGAGCAGATGAGGGCCAACCTTTACTCACCCTGGATGGATCAACCTCCTAATGTCCTGATAATATCACCACAATATCATTTTTTTCCATTGTTTTCTTGAAATCGTTATATTAATTGCTTGCATAATCATTCACTTCAGATTTTGGAAGTTTGCATAGAATTAATAACATTATTTTGAAATGGAAATACACCAAGTAATAACTGTGGTATTTTTTTCCCTTTGAGGCTAGGTGTAAATCAAATACATAATAATAGGAATCAGAACTAGAGATAATTTCTCCAACTTTCTAAGTTAATTGTGCAAAGTAAATATGTTACATGTTAAAAAACAACCTTCTTTCTTCTTCTCCCTTATTTCTTCTTCTCATGTTCTTCAGTTTTCAAAAGAAACAAACTTGTCTTTCCACTCTGGACCCCAGCAGGTTTATCTGTACTCTAAAGACAAGTATACAGGCATATAGGTATATAGATATGTAGCCATATAGGTAGGTAGGTGGATGAAATATGTATTTTTTATGTCTAACATCTGTGAAATAGATCAGTCAATCAATCTACCTATATATGTATTGGTAAAATATATTTACACACACATAATATTTCTTAAATTTTTCTTAGGGGATAAGTAGGAAATTACAGTAGCATATTCAAGCAGTGTTTTCATACAAGAAAATGCAATTTAGAAAGACTACTTCAAATAAGAGTTCTGAGCATAAACATATCAGCACCTTCACAAAGGCTTGCAAAGGAGTTTGTCTCAAATGGTTTAATAGATTATATTTTCCAAATAGTTTTTCAGAAATAACTAAATGGGAAAATAGTGCAACATAAAAATTACACAAAAAACATAAAAAAAAAATATAAAAAAGCACATCCACAACACAAAACAAAACAGAAAATGACAACCATTATTGTCTCTCATCAAGGCACTGGAAATAGAGAAATGACTTCCAAATGCCAGCAATGAGTAAAATCATTGACGACAAAAAGCAATGTTGATATTGATGGGAGTGACTTTTGCTAGTGTCACAAAAATACTAGCTTTGTCACTCCAGTTAACATTGAATCCTGACCTTATTCCCCATTGAAACACAAGATGGAAGGAATGATAAATACCCTCATAAATCTTAATCTGACCTGTGTAGAAAGAAACAGAGAATATACATACACATGGCTTGCTTCCCACCAGCAAAACCTGGCTATGAGCGTTGCCTCTGCTTAAAAGAACTAGGGAGGAAGGATTCAGATGAGATTGAAAGATGCAGTCTTTCAAGTCAAGATATGGTCAAGGCAGGCAGCCTGAGCTAATGAAATATCAAGACCTCTCCTTCACCCCCTTCTCTCGTTTCAGTCTTTCCAGCATGCATGTAAGAAAGAGGAGAGCATGAAAATAAAGAACTTTAGGAAAGCCAGAAAAGCAGTAGTAGATCTTTTCTGTAAATAAGTAAAGGTGGGAAAAGTACATCTATTAGAGACTGTTCCATGTCTCATCTTCATTGCCATCACTGGAAATAAAGGACAACGTTTAATGCATGGATGGACATAGATTCTTCTACCACATGAAATCTCCATATGTATTTGCATTCTATGGTACTTCTACTTTTTTTCTGTACCTTACGACTCTTACAGGATTTTTTCTGGGGAATAACAAAATACCTTGCTACCTCTGTTTCATTTCTTAAACTCAGTATTTCGGTGAAATATCTGAACATAAGAAAACACCTAAAACCACTGAACTATTTTCTCTATGTCCTGGGAAAATATCCTTTCCATTCAAAATATCCTTCTTGTTTCAATTAGACAAAAATTCTTCTATAATACATATGTATTTTCAGGAGTTACATTGTTATCTGTAAATTTCATATAAAAATACTAATGCATGGTTCTAATCTTGAAGTGTAATTACACTGTTTTTGAATATATGTTGTAGAGGTCATTCAATAGATGAAATTGCAAAACAGATTTACACTAGAATAATTTACTTTTGCATACGTATCTTTTGGTGTATTGTAGATTTTTTGGAGGTCTGTTCATTTATGATGGGCAGAGAAAGAAGAGCCGAAAGTTGAGCCTGGAAACTACATCTAATATATAATACATTCTCAATAGGGAGTATGTACTTTGCTAATTTTGGATAGAGGAATGTAAGAAACTACAGACATTAAAAGAGGGAAGCTGCAAACATTTATGTAATACTGCATTTCTCTCATTTCATTACTTAACGTAGCAAAGGTCTCTCGTTCAGTTTCTCAAGTATGAAATATTCATATTGGCAGCTCTGCACCATCTGAAGAGAAGAGAGATGTGTTTGCAACAGCTCATCACTGAGACATGGATGCACAATAAAAAGTTATACCACATAACCCACACATTCAGAATTATACAGAAGTTATGTGATACATCTTTCTCTTCACTTCTGTCAAAAGACAAAACACTAGGCAATTTTAAACTGTATAAAAAAATCAGAATGTAGAATATGTAAAGGTAGAACATTAAAAACTTACAACAGTTTCCTTTATATCAGTTTCCTCTTTTCTGACTGCTTTCGGAAAGAGCCTGATGTCATTTCCTTCTGCTCTAATGGCAAATAAAATTTGAATGTAGACTGATATGTTATTACAAGTTCCTGTTTTCTTCACACACGTGGATGAACCACCCGAATATTAACAAGAGGAACATCCACAGATGCTTCCCTTTTAATTGGCAGGCAATGTCTATGATAAATGTCAAAGGCCAAATAGTATATTCTTACAGGGAGCTGGAGTGAGAAATCTATCAATTTATAATTTTGTTTGTATGTTTAAACAAAGATGGTTGTTTCTAACCAAAGAAAGAAGAAAGATCATTCTAAAGACAAAAAGTGAACTTTCTAAAAATGTGATATCTTTTTTTTTTAAAAAAAAAAAAAAAAAAAAAGAGAGTAAACCAATAGTTTTGGCAGTTGAAAGAGTCTGAAAAGAGGAGACATTGGAAGGACACACTGTAAAGACCCAGAGAGTTGAGGTAGCTTGCTGCAATTTGAGAAAGTGGGGGAAGGGTAAAAAAACGTCTTTCTTTTTTTTTTTTTTTGAAAATATTATGTTTTTGTGCCTCAAAGATGAATCATCTCTGGCTGAGATAATTAAGCTATTACTAGAGAGAGGTTGAACAGCACAGAGCAGCAGCAATTCTCCTGAGCCCTATTCAATTCACTGGTGTAATTCTAATAAATGGTTTCAGGAACCTCCAGGTAGGCCACTCCAATACATGGATTTTACAGTCACATCTTGTCATAGGGCTAACCTCAGCCTTTGCTTGAAACACTTTGAAGAAAGCAATATAGATGTAGGCGTGAACTTACACCATTTAGGTTCCTTTTCCCTGGTTATCTTATCATAGATGCCTTTTGAATCATGTCCTAATTTGAGATGTAACTTCATTTTGTCAGGGACTTTGTGTTAATGTGATATTCAGCGCAAAATCTTACCCCCCAGGTGTTATCTTTATCAGGGAATAAGCAAAAATGCCCTACTTTGGAAAAGATTTGCTATGGAAAGTGAGAGGGAAAATGATCCCCTATTGTCCTTCCACTTTGTTCACTTTGTTATACTATAGATGAGATAAGTAAAGCCAAGCCAAGAACCAAGCCTTGTTTCTGCTCCCTTTCTCCAGCCCATTTCTCACTTAATCTCTAGCTGGAAATTACTCCTGCATGGACCTTGCTTTTCCCATTAGGTAGGGCTCAATAGTAACTATAGTTGCCTCAGTCTTTCAGAGTAATGAAGTACACAGAGTTTCACTCTCTGGAAAGATGTTTGAAAACACAGAACTGGACCATGAATTAGATGTTCAAATCCTTGGACTGTGAAATTTAACTACCCAGCTCTACTATTCCATTGGCCTGTGGGACTGACATCGTCTGAAAGAGAGATGGCTTTACCTCTGGTATACAACATTGCATCATGTGCAAGTAGCCAATACTTTTACCAAATCCCTTCAGTATGAAATATTAATTCCCGGAGGTCTGAAAAAATTCCACCAAAAGAAGTGGGGAGGGAGAGTCATTGTCATTATGAAACAAAGCAAGCAAATGCAATTTATAATGCAGGCGTAGCACAGCAGCAACTTCAGAAATTCACAAAACCCTTCACTTAAATCTAACATGCTGCAAGAATTGAGAAAGCTGTTTGGGAGAAATAGACACAATTTCATTACCATTCCTGGATGATTGTAAAGATGTCCCACATTTCAAATTATGGACCTCAGCGTTTTAATACTCTCCTTCAATATTGCCTGCTATACAACATGCTTATGAAGAATCTCTAGGCAAGTACGTATGGGAGCTTTTGCATCATCATTCACCTCTGTGTGTGTCATTTTCATTAAAACAACTGCAGGCACTAAGAGCACTGAAAGAGACTGAAGGTCTTACAGTACAGAGTGTATATACATGTCTTGAAGCAGCCATATCTATGTTTCTTTCAAGGAATAATTCTCTTCCTTTGGAAGATCTCCTCAGTACTTCAAAATTACTTTAAAAATCATAATTTCGGGCCCATGTTTCCAGTATAAGTGTTTTGGGTTTTTGTTTGTTTGGGTTTTGGTGGGGTTTTAGTTTGTTGTAGGTTTTTTTGTTTTGTTTTACTGGTTTGGTTCTTTTTATTTGTTTGTCTGGCTTTGGTGATTTGGGTTTTTTTTTTTTTTGTTTTTTTTTTTTGTTTTTGTTTTTGGTTTGGTTTGGTTTGTTTTTTGTCTGGTTTTTTTTCTTTTTTTTTTTTTTTTTTTTGGGGGTTTATTTGTTTGATGAATATTAATAGATCTTAAGGTCTAAATCTAGGTTTCAATTATGTCTATTATGGCTATCTCAGAGACCAAAATCTTGGCAAGACTTGGAAGATGAATAGTTCATTGTTCCACTGAACAGACGAAACATATAAAGCAAGCAAAACATATAATTCCATGGCATTAGCAAACTGCTAATATCACTACTTACCACTACTTACTTATTCATATGAAGGGGTTATTGCCTTGTGCACATTGCACCAAACTCTGAGCAGTCAGTGCAAAAGGTATATTGCTCCTTTTGAGGAGTTTAGACTGTCAGTTCCTCTGTTACTAACTTTGGGGAAGAAAGGGTGAAGCTGGTGGGACAGATCTGAAAAGTTGTCTGGGAAACAGATACAACATATGCCACACTTTGAATAAGAAGGATATTTTCCAAAATTTAGCCGCTCACCTTCACCATTGTTCACAGAGTCAGTGTCCAGGATTGTGTAACAATCACAAATGCAGCCCTCAGAATTAATGCATCCCAGGTTTTACCTTGAGTTTAGTAAAGTCTGAGGTTAAAATTTGGTATCAGAGACAATGGTGTATGTATGAACACAGTATGAAACCCAAGCAGCCTAGACTTGATCAATAATGTTTATATGATGTATCTTACCATCTTCTGTGCCTTAGTTAAAAGGCACTTCCAGAAACTAAGAGCATATTCAGGGTGAAAGAAGGAGATAAAACTTGATTCCCAGTTCCTTTCTTTTTTTGAAGTGGGAGGGAAAAGAACAAAATTCACTGTCTTTTGTTTTCACAGAGGAAAATAAAAAAAAAAAAAAAAACACAACCAAGAGACATCTGAAAAATCTTTCTTAAGGATATCAAAAACCATCTTTCAAAATTTACAATTGACTATCATCTCATTAGATTGCTCTCTCTGTACAGAGGTAAAAAAAAAAAATTACATTAAGCATCATTAATAAGCATTTCCTTCTCTACAAGCAGGGCCTGAGGGTTTTATGTTTTGAAGCTTCTCTTAATTTTATCATCTACACTCATCTGTCACAATATTCTATCACCAAATTATTTACCTTATGAAAAGAAAGGGAAAAATAGAAAGAAAAAACAAGAAAATGGAATGAAAAAGAAAAAAAGGAAAGAAATGAGGGAAGGGAGGGAGGAAGGGAGGGAGGGAGGGAGGGAGGAAGGAAGGAAGGAAGGAAGGAAGGAAGGAAGGAAGGAAGGAAGGAAGGAAGGAAGGAAGGAAGGAAGGAAGGAAGGAAGGAAGGAAGGAAGGAAGGAAGGAAGGAAGGAAGGAAGGAAGGAAGGAAGGAAGGAAGGAAGGAATAACAAATTTTGGCTCCATAGCAACAAATTATGTACTCTTCATTGTTTCCACCTAGCTGCCTGGTGTTCAAATGCCTGGCTATATACCAGACAGAGCATAAAATTATTACATTTTTCGTCATTTAATTGGCCAAAGCCGCAACAGCTGTCACTTTTTGTGTGAATCAAATTTCTGCCTCAAAACTTGTATCAAAGCATTGGCACCTTCATAGTAGTAGTAGTATCATCATCTTTTTTTTAATCTACTTGGCTTCCTCCCCCACACCAGTGCTTTTTCCTTTTATTGGATCTGCCACAGAAACTTGTCTGGCTATTGATTCTGTAGAGTATGCCAGTTCAGTATTGCAAGGTCACTCATAATTGCATCTAGATTGTTTTTTTTTCTTCTCCCTCCTCCCCCTTTTTTTCCCCAATCCCTCCTCCTTTCTCTAAGAAAGGCAACTGTTCTGAAAAACAGCCATGCTGGCATACTGTGAACTGGAATTTTACCAGTAATAAAATGAATAGTGATCATTGAGGGAGAAAATGTAGAAAGAGAAATTAAACCTACTCTGGAGTGGTAGCTTTTTTGCAAATTAGACACTATACAGAGAGGGGCACAGAAAGGTAATACGTTTCAGAAACAAAAGATGCCCAAATGGACTAGTTCTGTAGTAAAATAAAAGCTAAAGCAGACAGGTTTGGGTTTTTTTACAGTATCAAGGGCCTAAATTTTTCTCCCTTTGTGATTTTGTGATGTCAGTGTTTTGTACTTCTATTTCAGCTACCAACAGGGATGGCGTTTGCAGCTTTATGCCCTCTAGTCACATTCACACTTAAATGACAAAGTCAGACTTCATACTTTTCTTCATTTCCTCCTCATAGTCCACAGTAACCTTACCACAGATCTGCAAAGAAGGAGAAGGGACATTTTCTTCCTTTTGCCCTCCAGTTATGTCTTGGGTTAGCAAGACAGCACACTGCAGACATACTTAATCCCCAAAGAACCAGTCGGCACTTTTGTCTTTAACTTATTTATCTTTTAAGTATTAGAGAAGAAATTCCTGTCGTCTCCAGAATCTTAGTCCAGCTTGTAGGGGAAACACTATCGCGAAAGCATACATTGCCAATAGTCTAATGGCTCCCAGAGCAAACAGAAAGTGATCTCCAGGTGCTTTATGTTGGGGCATTCAAACCTATGACCGGTAGAAACCCAGGTGATCAAGCAGCAAATGACTCCTGGGGTACTGTATACTGAGTCAATAGCATATTGAACCATAGCAGGTGCTAAATGGTCTGGAGTGCACTGAGGTAAAGGTGCATACAAATATTAAGTTGGAAGTGCCTTTTTAAGAAGTGCCATTGTAACAGTAATGAAACCTGATAAAATGTAACAGCCATACTTGGAAAAACAGATCCTTGCTTCTAAACATGGTGTTTATTTTCTTAATACATTTGCTTAGTGACAGATACACGTGTCCTCACTGGTCAGTTAAGTGTTTGAACCACTTGTTTGATCCTCTGGAGTGGCTACCCAGACAGCAGGTATAGTGCAGAGACAGGACAACAAAAAATATTGACTAAGTCCAAGGTCTACAGCACAGTCCAGCAGGAGCTACACTTCCTTTTCTCAGGTATATTTGGATATCCAGGCCTTTGTGTGTTGAGTGCTGTGATCACACCAATTCTGTCATCTGGTGATACAGGAGCAACTGAAGTGAAACATATTTTTCTGGCTAAGATTTGTCTGCTACATAGCAGTGAAATTTATTAACAACTCAACTCGGAATTCTATAAACATGCAGACACCAGGTAGCTAATCAAAATCCATATAGAACTAAACCTTGAGATTCGTTACAGAGTAAATGTGAATCCATATTTCTGTTACACTTTTATCTTCTTTATTTTATTCCCCAAGCCAAGGATTTTATCTCAGAACTGCTAGTCCTTTGCATCAAAAACCATCACCAAGTGGTTCCATCAAGTGTAATTTCCAGAAGAAACCCTCATAAAGTTGTGAAAGGTAAAGCGCATGCAATGGACACAAGAACTGTGGCTTCTTATTTAGTTCTGATGTTTTCCCAAATCGTAGCAAATAGTGGGTCTTTACAGAGTAACAGCCCAGTGAAAAGAAATCAGTGGCAAACATGCTTAGAGTAGCATAAGGAAAGCCCCATGTACAATGATCCTGGAATAGATACGGTAACAAGGAAGAAACATTACCTGCCAGCTTAGAATTAGTTTCTACTTTTAAAAAACAAACATTTTTTCCCCCTATAATTGGCTTGACTGAGAAACCAAGATGATAACAAATTCCTTAACTGCTCACATCTTTCCCTGTATAGCTTCCACTTTATTAACCAAGGACTAAAATCTTGCTCTTACCTTTGAAATACTACATACTCACAATCTCACCTTGTAATTCTTCCCATAAAAGTATTTAGACCTAGATATTCTTTCAAGCTATTCAAATGAACTCTGCAACTTCAGAACAAAACATAGGTGCATATTGCACACATTCAAGTAGGTGAAAACACACAGAACGTTTTTGTCTATTTCCATACCCCCCTTATTTTTGAAGAGGTCACGCAAAACTCAGATTAAAATTTCATATTGAATATCTTGTTATCTAGGAGCTTATGAAGAGGACTATAATATTCCATAGCCTAATGTCTCTAGCACAAATTCATAGAATTTAATCTGTTTCAGTTCATTGAGTTGTTTATCTTACTTTTTCGCTGTGTAAAAACTGGACTAAAATCAGCCTCTTTGAAACAGTATTGCCTCATTGGTCATCAGACTGAACTAACGTGCAGAGCTATGTGGATTCTTTTAATTCATTATTTATTTATTAAATGATCTGAAATGTTTAATTGTGTCCTGGTTTGAGGTGGAACAGAACCAACTTTCGGTTCGGTAATTTCACTTCTTAGCTAAGCTTCTTCTAACACAGAAAGATTAAGGGTTAAATTTAGTTGAAATTTCAAGTATTTTTCTTCAATAATATGTTCATTAATGACATATTTTTCAGTCAGCTTCCACAGAATTATAAAATGTGATGAAAAATAGTCGCAAAATTCAGAGTAAAATGAGAATATTAGACACATAGCACTTTTTAAAAATGAGAATCTACATTACCTTAAATTTTTAATTTTGGAGTCATTTCAGCCCAAATAACATCATTGTGATGTGTACCACTTTACTGGATAAGCAGTAAAATGTATGAATTTAAAATGAAGGCAAAAAGATGTCCTGTGTCTGGTTGTTGTATGCCACTCAAAGATCCTACATTAAACTAGTTGGAATAATTTATTTTTTTTCAGACTCTCTCAGCCTCGATATGACAATTCATTGATCTCATGCTCTTATCTCTGTTTTATTTTTTGGCCACCACATTTTTCCAAAGTATTTCCTACTGTATTGCTAAACAGTGACCAAGCTTTTGAAAGGTCCTGAAGCTTAATGCTTTGCTGACAGCAACTTGCTGCAATATCAGGGAAGTTGTGAAGGAATTCTTACTGAGTTTATGTTGGTAAGTCTATGAGAAACAGAAGCGTTTTAGCTTTGGTCAACCAGTTCACATCCAGTCCACACTAACAACCACCTACAGCCCTTAGTATCAGATGACTTGGTGTGTGGTGTAAAAATCCACTTTGTAGTAGTTGAACCTGGGCGGGTGACGTCGGGGGTGGGGGGTGGTGGGGGGGAATGATTTGGTGGTAATATTATGGGTTAGAGCAGTCAAATATTAGCCAGCATAAAGAGTACTGAAACACTTCATTTTTGCCAGTAATCCCTTACAGTAACCCAAGCAGTTTACTTTTGAGACTACTTGTGACCCTTGTATTGATATATTAATCCTTGTTTTAGTCAGACTAACAGAAGTGTAACTCCAGGCACACTGGTACATAGGCACCATTTTGGTTGTTCCAAATCAGTTTCTAATGAGAGCAGAACTTGCAAAATAATTTCTGCTTATGGGGAATTGTTATGAAGGTTTTTTTTTTGCTATAAACATACAACATTTATGAACACTTAAAAATGGGTTATAAATACTTAAAGGATGGGTGTCAGGAGGATTGGGCCAGTCTTTTTTCAGTGGTGCCCAGTGACGGTACAAGAGGTAACGGGCACGGACCTGAACATAAGAAGATCCATCTCAATATGCATGAGGAGGAACTTCTTTACTTTGAGGGTGACAGAGACTGGAACAGGCTGCCCAGAGAAGTGGTGGAATCTCCATCCCTGGAGATGTTCAAAACCCTCCTGGATGTGTTCCTATTCAACCTGCTGTAGATGAACCTGCTGTGGCAGGGGGGTTGGGCTAGACTATATCCAGAGGTCCCTTCCAACCATTATCATTCTATGATTCTGTGATTTCAACCAGATATTACTCCTCTAGTTCTATAATAAAATGTCGCCCTTTTGGGAAGACGTCCATTCTTGATTTAAAATCAACAGCATTGACGATTCATACACACTTCCTAGGGACTGAACAGAACTACGTCAATTTACACACAGGTGAACAGATCTGGCTTTTAGAATATAATGTACCTAATTAAGAAAAGAAACATGAGGAGCCTACACATGAATGACTGCTCTGTTAACACTGAATACTCCTTTAGACTCTGATCTTGAGAGGTTTTTCACTTTTGCTACAAGGGGCCTTGCTAATTGTAACAGATACCAAAACTCAGTGAAGTGAAAGCAGATAGTATTTGTTCTGTTAAGGAATTATATTTCAACATTTTCAATGGTGCAATGGTGCAAACCATTCCTTTTAGATAAATATCTATAGAATAAATACATAAACACAAAAAGACATGCTACAGGCTCCATCATGTATACCGAGCATTACATTTGCAATTGATTACTACAAAATGTCATTTGCCTGGCAAGAGTCTTCATTATATTTTATTTGTTTAGAAAATCATAACTGTCAACAATGAATATATGAATTTTGTTTTCATTTCTCACACAGAAGAAATGTAGCAAAATTCTTCTTCAAGTTCTAAGATTAAGATGATTTCCCAAAATTTTTTTTTTTCTTTTTTAAACATATGACAAGGTACTTCTATTTCCTCCAGCTTATTTTATTCTTATGGCCCTGACCATGTTATAAGACATAAGTTTGCATATGATCCTTCAACTCTTCTGTGTGCATTGTCACATAGCTTTTTTTAATACAGAATTGGATATATTAAATATATGGTTTAGGTTTTGGTGCCTTTTTTGGTTTAGTTTTGGTTTTGTTTTGGTCTTTTTTTTTAATTTTTCACAATAGTTGTATAGTCTACAAACTCATGGAACACCAAGTCTGATTTGCTTTTGTCACTCAGAAAATCTTAATATCTTATAAAAGCATGGAGGTGAAAATATTTTTTTACTATATCAGGCACTCATTAATCCCATTTTATATTTATAATGATGTATTAATTTCAATTTTAAAATAGGAAATTTTAATTATGAACCCATTTAAAAGAAGTAAAAGGTAACTATTTCCTAACATCTTATAAAAAAAGATATTTTTAAACTGAACACCTTATTAATTTAAAAGCCATTACAAGTAAGATTAAGGCAACTATTAAGATTACTCATAGAGAATAAGTTGTATAAACTTGTGTTGTGGTTTTGGCCAAATTGGCCAATGGCCAGTAACAGATGCTCTCCCCCGACCTCTCAGACAACGAGAGGAGGAGGACAGATAAAGTGATTTACGAGTTTAGAAGAAACTAAACTACTTTAATGAAATATTAGTAATAAAATAAAAAGGAAATAATAAAATAGATACAGTATATACAAAACCGTGTTAAGCTCCCAGGATGACGTCACCAGCAGGTACTGGGGAAGTCCCAGACTAGACTCAGCGACAGGTAGGAACTAGATTCCACAGCTGGAGTCAGGAACCCACAGGTTAGTATCAAAGGCAGACAAACAGACAGGGTCCTCTGCAGACGTCGGCCATTGAAGAAAAGAGACTAACCCTTTGACCCCTCAGCTTTTATACTGAGCGTGGGGCAGGTGAGATAGAATACCCCGGTTAGTCAATTTTGGGTCACCTCTCCTGTCTGCTCCTCCCTGCAGGTGGGACCCCTCTACGCTTTTCCATTTCTGACCCTCCAACGGGGCAAATAACAAAATTAGCTGACCTTGGTTCTTATAGTGATAAGTATAAGCAAGAGCCTCTCTGCGTACTATTCCTTGGCACTAATTGTAAACATTGGTCTTATCACTCTGAAAACAAACTGTTTTCTGCACAACATGCTGTTGATTTCAGAGAGTTAGAAGAGGCCTAGCTAAGAAGCAAAATTACTGAACAGAAAGTTGGTTCTGTTTATCTCAGACCAGGACAACTTGTAACTGAAAACTTTAATGTTCAAGAAAACTATTGAACAACCTGGAACAAGCAAGCTGGAAAAGAAAGAGTCTAAGTTCAAACACATTTTGATGTATACCTGAAATTTCCAGTTCTGTTTCTTTTTCTTGAAGCAGAATTATTGAGAACACAAGGTAGTGGAAGAAATGGATGAAGTAAAAATTGTCTACTATATTGTTCTGGAAAACAAATATCACACTAAGGTCTACCATTTGGCTAAATGGTGTTGAAGATGTGAAACAGCTTTGAGTCAGCTGTTAACAGCTGTGACAATAATCAAAACAGAGAGTCATTAAAAAAAAAAGAGTTTGCAATTAAAAAAGAGACAATTTTGATTACCCAGTCCATCTGTCTGTCAGAGGAGGAATATGCCGTATCACACTTACTCTGCAATTTTACCTGTACATTTTAAATATTTTAAATGATGGAAATTTAACACCTTTTGTTGCTCATTATTTCACAAATCAAGAGGCAAATCATCTCATCTTCCTATATGTAGTACACTTTTACTACGCTTTGGTTATGGTCACATTTTTTAAATACATAATGACAACAATTGTTGAAAAATCAACTTAGTGTATGAGTAGCTGTACGGGAAAGGAAGGACAAGTGGATTTGTGAATCTCAGTGCTCTATTCTGGAAGAAAACTTGTACAATGGAATCTGGATTTAAAAGGTATGTTAAAGACAGTAAATAACTTTTATTAACACAGATTAAAAAGATATTCCCTAGTAGTTTTACCCTTGATTCCATGAAAAATTTCACATTGTGGTGATAGTTTTTCTACTGACGTCTCCCTTTTTTAATCGTTTTTATTTAAGCACAAAGTGAGGGGGGGAAGGGTGGAGCAGGGAGGAAGAGATATTTAATCATGTATATGCTTTAAAATATCTTTACTTGAAGAGAAAAAAAAAAACCTACAAATCAAAAATCCTGCAAAAGTTATTTTGATATCTAATTATATGGATTTAAGAATGTGACATTAAGATGTTATTTGAAAAGTATTTTCAAAAAATCCAGTGAAACCAGATCAGGATCAATAGGTCATTGAAACTTCTCCATTCTACTGAAAATCATGTCACTCCTTGACAAGCCTTGTTTCAGCACTGTTGTCATATCCCACAAATCAGACAGATATGTGTGAATGATTTGGAAAAGACAGGTTGTTCATTGTTTTGATAGAAAATTGATTTCTTTGAGCTGTGTTCTTGTGTGCTTGGCATTCAGTTTCTACAAATTCAGAAACTGGCCATTTTTTCCTAGAGTGATGTTCTGAACTGCTGTTTTTTTTTATCAGACACTTGCCACCCCTGAATTTTGAAGTCATAGGAAAAATGATATATTTTACACAGGTTAGAATATTCGACAATAATCATGTATGCTAAGAGAGATAAATGAGTCTTTGACTGTCTCTGCATTCTTAAATGCTGAAAGTTTCATAATCACAACAGAAATATAGATTTCTAATGTATATTTGGAGTAGGTATCAGCACAGGAAAAGTTCTCCCAGCTCTTTGTCAAAATCCTGACATAAACAAAAGAGGCACATAATGAGTCATAACTTTTCTGCCAATGGTTTAAACACAGAATAATTCTTATATTAGCTATATTTTTAAGGCATATGGATATCATGTAAAACAGAACATGGAAAACTGAGTGACTTCTCTAGCATAGTTTATCTGCAAGTCTTCCTACATTACTGTCCAAATTCCACATCTGTGCAAGTGGATCCTTCTCACAGTTCATTAAGTCTAAATCACCTCTTTTTTTATGAACAAAAATTGCTATTTATTGATAACAATGTAAGTGAGCTAATCAGAGACATCAAAGTTGGAGGCAGCCTGGGCTACAGCGATCATGCACTGATAGAGTTTGCAGTAAGGGAAATGGGACCGACAAAAGGTAAAGACAAGTCTCTGAATTTTAGGAAAGCAGAATTCCAGGTCTCCAAGGAGTTAGTCAATAGGATCTCCTGGGAAACTGCCCTCAGGGACAAGGGAGCAGAACAGAGCTGGCAGATCTTTAAGGATGCTTTCCATAGAGCACAAGAGCTTTCAATTCCCAGGAACAATAAATCAGGAAAGGAAGGCAAGAGACTGGTATGGCTGAGTCGAGACCTGGTGATCAAACAAAAAAAAAGGCAAGAAGGAACTGTACAGGCAGTGGAAGCAGGGACAGGTTCCTGGGAAGAATACAGGGACACTGCCCAGTTGTGTAGGGATGGGATCAGGAAGGCCAAGGCACAGCTGGAGTTGAACTTGGCAAGAGACGCAAAGGATAATAAGGGCTTCTATAGGTATGTCAGCCAGAAAAGGAAGGTTAAAGAAAGTATAACCACACTGATGAAGAAGACTGGCAAGCTGGTAACAATGGACAAGGAGAAGACTGAGGTACTCAACAGCTTTTTTGTTGCAGTCTTCACTGGCAACCTGTCTTCCCACACCTCTCAAGTGTATGGACCTCAAGGCAGGGACTGGGGAAGCAAAGCACTGTAAGAGAAGATCACATTCATGACCTCCTGAGGAATCTGAACATACATAAGTCTACGGGGCACAATGAGATGCATTTCAAAGTCCTGAGGGAACTGGCTGATGTAGTTGTCCAGCCATTCACCACAATATTTGAAAAGTTATGGCAGTCAGGTGAAGTTCCCAGTGACTGGAAAAATGGAAACATTGCACCCATTTTTAAAAAGGGTAGAAAGGGGGACCCTGGGAACTACCGCCCTGTCAGCCTCACCTCTGTGCCTGGGAAGAACATGGAACAGATCCTCCTAGAAGTTATATTAAGGCACATGGAGGACAGGGAGTTGAGTTGAGACAGTCAGCATGACTTCACCAAGGACAAGTCTTGCCTGACCAACCTACATTAGTCAACAAAGGAAGAGCTACTGATGTCATCTATCTGGACTTCTGTAAGGCCTTTGACACAGTCCCTGACAACATCCTTCTCTGTAAATTGGAGAGATATGTATTTGATGGGTGGACCGATCATTGAATTGGCTGGATGGTTGCATCCAGAGGGCAGTGGTCAACTGCTTGATGATGTCCAGATGGAGATCAGTGACAATTGGGGTCCCTCAGGGGTCCATACTGGGACCAGTACTGTTTAGTATCTTCTCCAATGACACAGTGACAGTGGGATCAAATGCACCTTCAGCACGTTTGCGGATGATACCTAGTTAAGTGGTGCAGTTGACATGCCTGAGGAAAGGGATGCCCTTTAGAGGGACCTGGGCAAGCTTGAGAAGTGGATTCATGTGAATTTCATGAGGTTCAACAAGGTCAAGCGCAAGGTCCTGGACCTGGGTAGGGGCAACACCCAGTATCGATAAAGGCTGGGGGATGAAAGGATTGAGACCCGCCCTGTTGACATGGACTTGGGGGTACTGGTGGATGAAAAGCTTCACGTGAGCTGACAATGTAGGATTGCAGTGCAGAAGGCCAACCACATCCTGGGCTGCATCAAAAGAAAGGTGGCAACAGGTGGAAAGAGGTGATTTTGCCCCTCTAGTCTGCTCTGGTGAGACACTACCTTGAGTACTGCGTCCAGCTTTGAAGTCCTCAGCACAAGAAAGACACGGACCTGTTGGAGCAGGTCCAGAGGAGGGCCACAAACACGATCAGAAGCCTGGAACTCCTCCCTTAGGAGGACAAGTGAGACAGTTGGGAAAGTTTAGCCTAGAGAAGAGAATGCTCCAGGGAGACCTTATTACAGCCTTTCAGTACTTCAAGGGGCTTATAAGAAAGATGGGAACACAGTTTTTAGTTGGGCCAGTAGCAATAGGACAAGGGGTAATTGTTTTAAACTAAAAGTGGGTAGATTTAAACTAGATATAAGGAAGAAATTTTTTATGATGAAGGTGGTGAAACACAGGAACAGGTTGCCCAGAGAGGTTTCCAGTGCTGGAAACAATCAAGGAGAGGTTTGTTGGAGCTCTGAGCAACATGATCTAGTTGAATAGGTCATTGCTTATTGCATGGGGGGGTTTAAGGGACCTTTAAAGGTCCCTTCCAACCCCGACCATTCTATGATTCCATAATCTATTCTATGACAAATTACATTCCAATAACTGGAAACCACAGCTCAAGTTCACTGCAAGAAGGACTTGTACAAAATGCCCTGGGGTTTATCAGTGTTTTGATTTTTTTTTTTTTGAAGAAAAATGTTCAGTCTTTGTAGTATGGCTCATGGTACTTCTTGAAGCAAGCTCACAGATTTTTTTAGAAAAAGGTGAGCTCCATGGCCCAAACAAATGGGCCTTCAAAGTTAAATCCCATAGTTTTCTTATGGTCTGTTCAGATACTAAAACAAAAAAAGTTCTGGCACTGAGAGGAACTTACAATATAAAAAAATAATGAAACTATCATTAAGTATGTTGATACACGTAGTCTGTAAAAACAAACAAACAAACAAACAAACAAACAAAACCCCATCAAAAATCTGCCCATTTTTCTTTAAGCTAGAATAAAGTGATGAGTAACCTGCTTTAAGTGAGCCAGAATGAATACACACTTCCTAAAGGTACACTTGATAGATTTTCCTGGAATCTATACTAGGTCATGGAAAAAGATGAGTTAAATAAAAATAAAGAATACTCACACTGAGTCTAAAATTCCCAGACATTCTGAGTTATTTATTGTCTGATTACTGTTGTCTCCACAATCTTTGCCAGTAATCTGTGTATCTAAATAGTCTGGTACAAGCCAATACAGATATCGACATGATGGCTGTCTTAAATTTTGGTTTCAACAGTCCAATATATCTATAGATCCATTTCTATAACTTTTAACAGGTATAAAGATTTAAGGTTCCTCTAAAGTTGTCTCAGAATTTACCACATCTTAGTTAGAAACTGAACATCCATCTACATTTCATATTAGAATGTGAATTTCAAGAAAAGTCAAGAATTTCATGTCAAGATCCTTGAGTATGGTGGAGCTCCTGATGTGGCTATATAAGAAAGGGGACCTTGGCTGTAAGGAAAATGTATAAAAGTTAAGTATTATCTTAAAGTTCTATTAAAAAAAAATATAAAAATGAAGCCTGAGAGTTGCCTAGGGTGCAAGGAACACAATTTTCCATCTTGCATTACAGCCTCTATCTAAAGAAGATATTAGCAAATTCTTTCAGTTGTTAAACTGTGCAGATAGTTACTTAAAAATGTGTTACATCATTGCTGAAGTAATATTCTTACTGTTTTCTTACAAAAGCCAAGATAATTTCCATTTTCTTGCAATAAAAGCACCATCATCTACATAACATTTCGCAACCTTAAGGAAAATACATTCTGGAAATGAATTACAAAGGGGACTTGCTTTTCTGCAATTTACATGTGGAGTCATTGATATAAGATCAGCAAGGCAGACACACATTCATATCTTTAAACCAGTATCTTGCCCAGCACAACCTAGTAACACTTGATCTATCCTTTATCCATGAATAAACCCAATGATTTTCCTTACCTATCCATGTTCTCTAACTTTATGTTCTCAGTTGTGGTGGTGCAGATTCCTCCTGAGCCACATTGTAAAGTTGGGACCAGCCAACATTGTGTTCTCGTCTTGGTTATAAGTACAGTGGGCTGGGATGATCTGATATTTTCTTTTCTTGATTGCAGGTGCATTGGGTTTATACAACTGGGTAACTTTCTTGTCCTAGTTACAAGTACAGTGAGTTAGGCAGTCCCTAACTGTACCTGAAACTCCTGTTAGCTGGGAAATGCACCTGAAAATCTTGCTGCCTGGATTGTAGCCTGCTTTGGAAGGTACCAAAATTATCTGACAAGAATTGTGTCCAAAATGGAAAAATACTGAACAAAGTCAATCATCTTGCGATCCTATAAATAACAATCCTACATGAGACCCTTTGAGATCTCCAGGATCACAGCAGGCTGTGACCCAGCACCTCCCCCTGGGTTGGGATGCCTCTCAGGGTAGATTTTGTGAGGACATCAAAGAGCAGATTTCCCAAGGATATTGAAGTGTAGATTTCACGAAGATGTAGAAGAGTAGATGTTGCAAGGATTTCAGACATGGTCTGCTGACAAATGCAGACAAAGGAAAAGAGTGAGTAATTCACTACTATTGCATTTCCCAAGATATTTTGGTATCAATAATTAACTACTTTTTACAAAAAAGAGAAACATTTTAATTATATAAGTTAACTTCTATACCTGCTTGTGTGTGTGCTTTGATTTAGGAAACTGTTGTAAGTCTCGGGTGAACCTTGCCATTTTCAAATCTTTAACTAAGTCACTGTGTTGATTATAAAAAATTTTGTTAAATCACTTTGATCATTGGCTGATAATTAAGTATTGTTAAAATTCATATAACCTACTTCTGTGTTAATAAATCTTAAATTGCTACTATCTCAAAGATGTGCAGAATTCTAAATTAATATTTACAACATCAGTGGATAGCAATAATCATGTGCTGCACAAAAAAGTTTGTCTCTTCTGTTCTTTTGAACCAGAATCCTTTGCTCCAGTGTAGAATAACTGTGAGCAAAGAAACACAGTGCTAACACCAGACTTAAGAATTTCTATTCAAAAGCCAGTAGTTGCATTACTTTGAAAACTGATGCCTCTGCCTATTTCTGTTTCACTGTCCCCATGTGTTTTCATATAAATCATTGGTCTTGGTCTCTGCATTTTACTTATCACACACCAGACATGTTTGTTTCTAACAGAAAAAAAGGTTTCTGCAGAGAGGAGGAAGATTTTTCATTGCATGATAGAGAGTCACAGAGGTTAAGAGGATTCTAAACTACTGTTGAAAAAAGGCTTGTTGTTACCCATAAATGTATGTGTGTGTAACTGTATATATAGAATCATAGAATCTGTTGGGTTGGAAGGGACCTTTAAAGGTCATCTAGTCCAACCCTCCTGCAGTAAGCAGGGACATCTTTAACTAGATCAGATTGCTCAGAGCCTCATCAAGCCTGGCCCTGAATGTCTTAGATGTCCTTGTCCTTGTCCTGACCTTGATGGTCTTAGATGTCAAGCCTGAGGCTACCATATACTGCAAGATGCCTAAGTAGTGTTACTTTCCAAGGGTGCAGCAGATGTCTTATCCTCTTGCTCTTCTGTTTTTCTTCCTCACTTTGCTGCTGATTGTTTTCTTAGAGAAAAAAAAAAAACATCTTATTTTCCCTGATTTTGTGATTTTTTTTTTTTTTTAAATGACTTGTAATAATCATCAACGAAATTTTTATGGTCAACCATTTTCAAAAGTGCCCATATTTTCAAGGACTTTGCTACTATCTTCCATTTAAACTATAAATCATAGAATCATAGGGTGCTTTGGGTTGGAAGGGGTCTTTAAAGATCACCTAGTCTAACTCCCCTGCAACGATCAGGGACATCTTTCACATGATTGGGTTGCTCAAAACCCCATCCAACCTAACCTTGAATACTTTCAATGGTGGAGTGTCTACAACTTCTTGGTCACTTGTTCCAATGTCTCACCACCCTTATCATAAAAACTTTCATCCTAAGATCCAATTTAAATCTACTATCTTTCAGTTTAAAAATGTTACACCTTGTCCTGTCACTGCAGGCCCTGGTGAAAAGTCTCTCTCTGTCTATTTTATAAACCCCCTTTATATATTGAAGGACTGCAATATGGTCTCCCTGGAGCCTTCTCTTTTCAAGGTTGAACAGACACTACTCACACAGCTTTTCTTCACAGGAGAGGCATTCCAGGCCTCTGATCATTTTCATAGCCTTCCTCTGGACCTGCTCTGACAGCTCCTGTCTTTCTAGTACTGGTGACCCCACAGCTGGATGCAGCACTCTAGGTGGTTTCACAAGAGCAGAATGGAGGGGCAGATTTACTTCCCTTGACATGCTGGTCACGCTTCTTTTGATGCAGCCCAGGATACGGTTGGCTTTCTGGGCTGCAAATGCATGTTTCCAGATCATGTCCAGTTTTTCATCCACTAGTATCCCTAGGTCCTTTTTTGCAGGGCTGCTTTCAATCTGTATTGATATTGAGTACTACCCTGATCCAGGTCCAAGACCTTTCACTTGGCTTTGTTGCATTTCGTGAGGTTCTCATAGGCCCATTCCTCAAGCCTGCAGTATCAATAATATTGCTGTAATATTGTATCAATAATATTGCCTGGAATATCATTTCAGTCTCTCATTCACCTAGCATGTTTCCATAACAAGTTGATAACAAGCCTGACAGGGTGGGACTGGGTCCCTGCACAATTAGCATAGGGCACAGCTAACATTATACCTCTGACCTGCTACTAGCAATGACAACAGAACTGTTACTGTGCCATTGGGTACAAAAAAGCTTACACAGGTATGCTACATTAGCGTACTTAAGATTGGTGTCAAAAAAAGGCAGTAGTAAAGCCTGCTTCATGATGCTTTTACTTTTATGGGTGCAACAGGTCTTAATTTTTACTTCACAAGTCACTGTTAGCTAGTACTCCTAATTCAGACATAGAGTGTCCTTTTAGGGTACATATGACATATTGCTTCAGAAAGCAAGCATTCTCATAATGCAGGGTAAGCAAATTTATGTGCTACATTCGTTAACATCTTACAGCTGGTGCATACAACAGGAGTTGCGTATTTTCAATATGGTATTGAATGAAGTAAGTGAGCAGTTTCCAGACTACAAGTTTTTCCACCTCCTTTTCTGCATATCACTGAAGCATCCTTGGGAGAAATGTAGACTAAGAAGGGGAAGAATTGGCTGAGATGGATTACTAGGCAATCAGAAGTAACAGAAAACAAAAGAAGGAGAAATATCATGACAAAGCACAGTTCTAAGGCTGTTAGCAAGATCAGAGTCTTAGAAAGAAAAGGTAAGTTTAAAAGTTAACCCAGCAAAGTTAAAGGAGAAATCCAGAAAAGATTACACCATCAGAATGATAGAAACTAATAGTTTGTGTGGGCAGGGCAAAACTAGTAGTGTCACAGTAGACAGATAGTGTCTCAGTCAGCCTGGTTCATGGCAAGGTATCTTAGAGAACTAACTTACTTTACACTCCAGAATATGTATAGTATTAAGCAACTCTTATTAAGAGATCTTCAGTTAATATGAGATTCAGGGTTTTTTTAAAAACTATGATTAATATTTGCATGATCTAAAGGCCTAATGCAATCAGCTACTATTGGGTAGGAGACTCTGTGATGTTTATACCCAAAGATATTAAAACAGGCAATAGAAGCAATACAGAAAAAGGGAAAACTGCAAGCAGTGTGGTTAGCAAAGGTCAGGGCAGTAAAATTAAATGTTGGCAGGCAGTGCCTTCTGCCTCTGGTATTAGAAGACCTTTGTGCTATTCCCAGAGCTTGCTGCTGGAATATGCAGAGATCTTGGGTAAGACTCCTATTGTCAATGAGTGCTGTACTCCTCATTCAAAGGCAAAGATAAAGTTAAATATCTTTCTCAAATGCAATGGACACATCTGCCTCCCAAAAACTAACCACAAAGAAATGACCAGTGAGGCAAACAGGAAGGTGTAGTGACATTTTCTCTCTTTCGACCAGTTTTAAATGCTCCTTTTCTAACTATACACAGCTGGCTGATTAGCAGATATGATTCAAAAATCAGTTTTGACAGATATATGCAGCTACATGGGGGCACTAAAGCAGACCTAGCACTTTTCAAACACGAGTTGTTTTCATTTTAGGATGCAAAGCAAGTAATTGTTGGAAACAGGGGTTCCAACAGTACAGTTAAAATACACTTTACTTTTTATAATACACAGTTTTTTACAAGAAAGAGCAAGGTAGCTCATTATTCTAGAAAAAAGGGACAACCAAAAGACAGCAGCTCATTAAATGACAGTTTTCAGCCCTTATGATGCATTTTTTTCTCTTTTCAACTTCAGCAGTCATAAACTGTAGACAAGAGAGGCAGACTCGAAAAGATAGGTAATACGCTCTAGAATAAGCCAAGAAAATGTACAAGTGTGTTAAGCAGCTTTATTTGGTTGGCTCATGGGAGATGGAGGAACAGAGTAGGTGTGAAATACAGGATAGCCTGAAGCGGTTTGTTTCAGAGATCATCATGCTAGTGACCTATGTCTGTACTCGTAATGTAGCCTTCAGCATATTTTTGGAAGACCGACAGCTACCATGTGAAAATTCATTAGCAGAACATTTAAAGTGTAGGGCATGTTGTATATGTCCATTGACCATGCTTCATTACATTAATTGTTTTTATACCATTACCAAATAGGGAAAAACAAAACCAAAAACACAAACAAACAAACAAAAAAAAGCAAACAAAACCCCCAGAAATACAAGCAAGCCAAGTTATTTTGGATTGTGACTGTGACCTTTGACCATTATGAGAATTTAACAGCTTTATCCTTTAGGAGAAACAGAGTTTGGAAGACTGATAAATGCAAGTTGTTATTTAAGCTCCTTCAGAAGTGATGTCTTTGATAATCACTTTAGTGTTTTGTTTTCCTCCTAATATTTTACGTCTTTGTTAGCTGAAAGCTTCATGCTGGAGTTTTAACTCTCTATTATGACTTGTCTTGCAGAAGCACTGTTTTGCTTTTCTTAGGCAACCTTTCTACGAGCAACCATGGGAATATCATCTATTTTCATTGTTTTATTGAAAGTGGTTTTGGGGGTGCTTGATCCAAAATCCATGTAAATAATCAAGGGAAATATTTGCACTAATTTGACCAATGTGAGGATCAGGTAATAAGAGATCTGTAGGCTTAAGCATCAAAAATTCCTCCTTGCCACTATAGTTATCAGTAACATCTGTTACATCTGAAGAGTCAGCACAGTTTGCCATTATACAGCTAACCTCTGCTTTACTATTTACAGCTAAATTCAATCCCATGTGTTATGCTTTAGGGATACACACTGGCAAATACAGAACAAAATGTTTATCTGACACATGAACTAGGTGTCTGAGGTATTTTGGTATGTTTGTGTCTTTTTTCTAGACAAATATCACAAAATGAAATGACAGTATTGTGATTATAACTTGTGCTAATAAGAGCACTGCAAGGCTGAGCAAGTATCTGCGATCATTTCAGTTTATATTGAAAGAGCTATGAAATGGAATAAAAAAAATCTGTCCTGTTATTAAAAGAATTAGGCAATAATTTTCTAACATTGCTAATACTTGCTACACACATAGGATGTTCTGCTACTGCCAGACTTGCTCAACAGACTTACAGAAGTTTAAAATGAGATAAATCTGTCTAATTTGTAATACCTCTAGTGCAAAGTCAACGAAAGCTGTGTTGAAAGAACTCTCGTTTGAATTTGTTCTAGTAAAAGAAATCCAAATATGTTGCCAAATACACTGAAAACTTATTTTCTGCTTTCTGCCAGAATGCTAGTTTGCTTTTGTCTAGATATCCTAATGCAGGAGTAACAACATCATTATAAAAGGATCTGAATTTAAAAAGCAGCACAATAAAAAACAGGGTGAAAACAAACAAACAAACAAACCCTTAAACAACCACTTTCTGTTCTGATAAATATATTTTCTTGCTGTTACTAGTAAGAGGCCACAGGCTCTGTATTAGACTGCTATTGTAGAGTCTCAGGTCCTGACTGGATGGGCCATGGCTCCTGTCTTGTTTTAGCTTGTTTTAACAGGAGGATAGCAACTTCTTGTCAGGGACCCAGGCTCCCTTGTCCTTCCTGAGAAAATCTGAACTGTTAGTCTTAGGACATAGAAAGTCATTGGAAATATGAGCCAAACACAGACTCAAGGGTTAGAAAGTGTGAAGTTTCTGTATGACAATGTTAGTTGTTATTAATGAAATTTTTATGTTTTCATGATGTAATTTCAGATGATATTACACGGTTGAAACATTAATGTGACTAACCGCATACTCTCGGTTCCATGTATACAGTTTGTCCCCTTTTGTCAAAACAAGGTTCTCAGTGTACAAACTGAACTTCTCTATCATAGAATACAAAAGAAGAGAAGAAATAGAATTCAAAAAGAAAAAATACAGTGTTCAAACTGATCGATTGTACTAGCAAGTCACACTCATGCTTGGTTTAATACTACTAATGAAATTACGGCCTTTATCTAATTCATCAGCTCATGCATCAGCTTTAAAATTATCTAAAATCTTCTACCAGACTACTATCACTTCATGGATTTTGCAACGTTCCTGTTTCCCTTTGCAGAATTGCATTAAATGGTGAGAATATCTAATCCAAAAAGTTAAAAAGTTCAGCTGGTGTTTTCTTCTCTTTGAATCGTATACTGAACAGTAGAATAACAGAAAAATCAGTAACTTATCTGCTGTCGTCTAGGTCTTTGGTCTGCAATCACAGAGACAGAAAAAGAAACAGAAACCTCATTTGACTCTCAGGGGAGCAATTTGGCTTCTACAAAACTGCTGCTGCTGCTGCACCTTGACTCTTGCTGGTAGTAGAACTAGCTAATTTGTAGTGGTTAATTAGGTGATGTGTCTGAGTCACAACAGCTTTTAAGAACAACTACAGAATATACATCACTTCTTGAGAGGGGCAATGACCTGCAGGTGGGTTGGGTAGAAAAATTAGAGACTGATCTTACACAAATGAAAAGCAATCTTCAAAATGCAATTAATTTTGTAGATCAGAGGAAAAAATGTATGCACAGACAGTTAAAACTGGAGACCAATAATTTCCATTAAGCATATATAACAGAGAAGTCTGTGGATTTCCCCGTCACAGAGGAGTTTTAATCTGTTACTCCTTCTTGGTAAGTGTAGATTATTAAGACTGTCTGCTGAGCATTGATGATTGCTGGTAACTGGAATGTGTTGTTAAACTGACTGCGGTTTGTACCCATGCTTGGAGCTAATGTGTTCTCAAAACGGCACAATATGAACACAGCGGGTACAAAGTAAAAGCAATAATAAAAAATTGAACAAGCCTTAAGTGCTATGATTATTACTGTGGTCTAGTTTTTATCTGCCCTTTGGAAAGAAATATCCTTTGTTAGAAAGTATTGATAGCTATATTAGCCTCATATTTTCTCTCCTGGCCTCAGAATACAAGAACATGCTGGAGGAGGGAGGAAGCATTCTAGGTATTTACAGGCTTCAGGTGATTTTTAGTTCCAGATAGTTGAAGAAGAGAAAAAAGAAAATCTTTTTAATCTATAGAAACATATCAGAAAATAAGCATCCACTTCTGTAATAAATAAGTACTTACCAGGAGTAAACAAATAAGGAAGTACACTGGATCAACCTTTTGTCTTTACTTGTATCGAAGTGGTCACTACAGGAATGGTCTTGCAGTGAAGCTTTAGACCAAAAAGAAACAGTAAGTTCCTTTAGGGAAAGAAAAATAGCAGACTCCAGTCCAAGGAAGGAGAGAAGGGAGATAAAACAATCTCTTGACTGAAACTTGCACTAAATAACACAAGACCAAAGTTGGGGAAAGGAGCCAACATGACCCCATGAAATTCAGTAAGAACGAGACCAAGCTCTGTACCAGGAAGACAGAGCCCTGCATGGGTGCAGGCTGGGGCTGGTGGGACCAGGGAGCAGCTCTAGGGCATGCGCATTTGCACTGGTGGGCAGGAACCTGAGCAGGAACCAGCCATGTACCTAGGCAGCAACTAGGGCCAACTCTTTAATCAGCAATTATTAGACCACATTTAGACGCTGCGCAGTTTTGGACCCCCCCCACCCCAATACAGGTGTATACATCAACATTATTTTCATATATGGTAGAATTTAATTTTTGTCTTACTGAGGGCAATAGTACATAACTTTTGAGGAACTGAATTCACAATGTTTTTACGGTTAAGTAGCAGCATGTAGTCTATTCAAACTTTAGTCAAAGAAACATTAAGCTTTAATGTTCCCCTAGTGTTCTTTTTCCAGCTGTAGTTTTAAGAGAACATGACACTCAACAGTCAAACAGCCTTGCTTTGACCCAGCACAATCTTTCTCTCAACCACACACACATGTAATCATAGGATACAGAAGTCTGAATACCTAACATATGTATTTGTATGCAAATGTATGTATTTAATAGACAAAGTTGTAGATGACTTCTTAGGTTCCATTTCCCAGTAGAATACGAGATTATTATTATTTTTTTTTTTAATGCACACAGGCCTTCTCAAAATACTCATCTAGAGGTAAGAGAATAATGATAGATAAACTTCAAGAAATTCAGTATGGATAAGATATCCCTTTCTATGCAAATATATATTAATTCAGCGAGAATGTTAGCTGGAAGTCAGCAGTGAATTTCCTCTTTTGATGATTCCAGCTTTCTCAGGCTGGAGTACCATAAATTCAGTCAAATCAGAGAAAGTACAGTAAATAGTTTGCTTGCTGCAGACCAGGGACCTGAATGCAATGACTCAAATCAGCATTATGGATTTGGTGACTTTATCTTTTCATTCACCTGGCTTCCAGTGTCAAACATGAACTCTTTCCTGTAGTAAAAGGAAAGAAGGGAAAGTATCTGTATTACATTTATAAAGATAAAATACAAATGAGCGCCCTAGTGAAAACTTCTGACAAACTTATTTCAGAATTAGTAGTTCATTCTGCCTCTGCTCACTCCTGAACTTCCTGGACCACATGGCAGCTATGAGATCACCAGACTGTTTGCAATGGGTTCAAAGAGCCATCAGCTAATGATCGTTTAGCGTATGACAAGACATATGTCTTTAACATCACTAGTAAAAAAGCCTTAAGTTTTGTACTGGCCTGGCAGTGCAGGGTCTCAGGACCTATCTGGGCCTGCCCTTGGCCCTGTCTTGTTTCAGTTTGCCTTAACAAGCATCTGGTGGTCATTGCCAAACATGTTGGAGATGCAGTTCTCCAAGTGCTGTATCTGGACAAGACCTGAGTCTCCCAGGGAGGCCCAGTGCGATCAGTGACTCCCCTTACATCGCCAAATGTGGAAAGAGATGGTTGTACACCTTCCAGGCTTCAGCTGGGAAGCAACGAGAAGGAAGCAGGCTGTGACATGGAAATGCAAAGAAACAAATTTCAGTCTATTTTGGACTGAGTGGAACCCACAGAATATACATCATAGTTCTCCCAGTGAAGATCTCAAGAGGCTGGAACTTGTTGTCAGCCTTAGGACTTGGAGAGTTATTGGAAAAGTGAGCTCAACATCCAAGTCAATGCGTAGAAATATGAGGTTTCTGTATGATGATATTAGCTGTGTTATTAATGAGATAATGACAGGAGGGACAAAAAACAATCAGAGCGCTGGAACACCTCTCCTATGAGGAAAGGCTGAGAGAATTGGGGTTATTCAGCCTGGAGAAGAGAAGGCTCTAGGGAGAATTTATTGCAGCCATTCAGTAGTTAAAGGGGCCTACAAGAAAGATGAGGACAAACTTTTTAGCAGGGCCAGTGAGATATGACAAGGGGTAGTGACTTTAAACTAAAAGAGGGAAGATGTAGATTAGATGTAAGGAAGAATTTATTCATGATGAGGGTGGTGAAACACTGGCACAGGTTGCCCTGAGATGTGATAGATGTCTCATCACTGGAAACAAAGTCAGATTGGACTGGACTCTGAAAAACCTGATCTAGTTGAAGGTGTTGCTGCTTATTGCAGGAGAGGTTGGCCTACATGACCCTTAAAGGTCCTTTCCAACCCAAATTATTCTATGATTCTGTGATTTTTCTCTTTTACTGAGATAATTTTGGATAGTATTGTGCTGTTAAAAAAATAATGTGACTAACAGCATAGTGTTGGTTCTATATGTACAGTTCCCTTTTACCCATTGCAAGGTTTTGAGTGTAACATTAAATTCCAATGCCCTGTTCCTAAATGTCACACAAAATATAATCTCAGGCATAATTTTACTGATAGTTTTATGTGTGCTCCAAATGTCTATGTATGCTAAGAATGACCAACTGCTATTTATAAATCACTTGGCCAATTATTTGGCTCAAAAGTTGGCATAGAAATTAAGCTCTTCTTGGATAAAAGGCTGGGAGACAATAATGAACCGAGTACACCATGCATATATATAATTACTACACCAGAAAAAAAAATCTACCAAAGTTTAAAAGAATCTCAAGTCTATGTTTAAAAGGGAAATTAATTCCTTATCTGGGTTTACAATGCAAAAAAAAAAAAACCAAAAACAAGCCAACACCAAACACGACAACCTTATTTTACTACATAGAACACATGGATAGAATTTTTACCATTTTTACAGGTATTTGTATGCATCTGTTGTCAGAGAAGTACATAGGCACAGACAAACTGTGTGTGTAATTGAGCATGATAATTTCCTTGTTTTAGGGAGACAGGTGCTTCTTCTGTTTCTGTGACTGGATAAATTATTCTCAGTCGCTATCAGAATAGGATTTTTCCTTTCATTTAAATGTTTGAATTTATTTATCAAATATATTATTTTCTTTTGGTATCATAAGTTATATTTTAATAATATTAAGATAGCTCATAGAATGCCTCTGTTTCTTTTTTTTTTCCTAATTATTATTACTCCTACTCCTTCAAAGAAGAATGTAGAACTCAGAGACCAGGTACATAACACTTCATAAGCCCTTTTTTGCAAAAAGTAAGGCCTGAACATCTAAAGTAATCTCACCAAAATGAAAAGGTTCTTTTTTAGCATTTACTAAACCCCATGAGAGTGGCTTATTACAGTTCTAAAAAATATCTGAAGTGAACTCTGATCACTGAATTCAAGCTTTTTAATTCTATCTTTTTAAATACTCCGGTCTCCACTGGAAGTCAAAGATATAAAAGGATCAACCAAGCAAGGTAGATTATTTACCAATATGAATGAGTATTAAAAATATATTAAAATATTAAAACATATTAAAATATGTTATGTATATTGACTTTTCTACTTATTCATACAATGAAAAGTGGTTTCAAATGAACTCTCAAAATTCTGGTCTTGAAAATGTACTTTGAGAGGAGACATCAAAAATAGGAGACACTAAAAAAAACCCCTACAGGTGAAAACCAAAACATTTTTCCGTCTTATTGCATAACCTTACTCCAAGTTTCCCTACCTCTGCAAAACATATTGCTGTGTTTGTAAGCCCATGTCCCCTAATTCCCATTAGTTACTATTACAATTCTTTGTACTTCAATTATTTATGAAAAACTTCCCCACAAAGCATTTGGTCTTGATGAGGAGAGTCATTTTACTTCCAGCCTGAACAGTAACCACTCATGTCTGCGCAATTAAAGGAGAGTGCTTCAGATTAACATCTCTAACACAAGAGAACAGTAAATGTGCCTCTTTCATTAGGAATCAAAAGTAAACTATAGCAATAAACAGGAAAGCAATTTCAACAATGCTGTTACAGTATCAGCTGTGCTGTTATCACAGACACATAGCATACAGGGCCTATAGAAGTGAGCTCTACAGTGCTGCTGAAAAGAGAATGAGTGAGAAATGGCACCTGAACAATAACTGATTCTGCACTTTTTGGTCTCACTACTGCACTTTAATTGACCTCATTTGGAAAGGTCTCCCATTTGGTTTTTTGCTGGGTTTTATTGTTGTTGTTAAGTTTTAATATGACACCTGACAATTCATCAGTGCTATCTGTATCTTCAGCGCTATATACATAGTCTAAGTAGATCTTCTGGTTATTTAGCATTATTTCAAATGACACCACATTATACATGTTTACATCTCTTTTTTTATAATTAGCAAAAATAGGTGATCTGTCTTAACAAACTTATTGGTGTTTTGAGGTCAACCCTATAATGTGGATTCCCTTCCACTTTCTCTGCCAGCCAAACCCCTGCAGAAAAGCCTGAGAGACTTAACTCTAACAATATATGATTTTTCATTTTTTACCATTTCAAGATACAGGTTCAGTACTTTCAAGAAAATATTTCATCAATAACTTAATTTGGAAATAAAATCCCCATAAAACCAAACCTCCAGTGCTCCATAGACATAAAAGTGCACTGATGATCTCTGGAGCCTACCAGACAAACATAATATTTTAGGTCCATGGAAGTGTAATAATGACAATATTAATGTAGCTTTTGAGAAAAATGGAGTCTTGGGCCATGACTGCCTTGGGGATCGTGATTTAAAGTGTGTTGCATAGAATGAGGGAGTATAGAATGTGCTCCTGAAGGTGACTAAGGGATTTTAAAAATACAGCAGTATCCTAACAATAGAAATAATTTTCATGAGATGTTGAATCAGCCTATTTCTCACCTGCCCCACCTTTTTACTTTTAAGAATGTACCACTTGCCCCTTAGACACTTGAAGGCTTATATAAACTCAAGTCTGTGACCCTTTTATTCCAGTCAGACTTGGTCTCACAAGTCATGCAAGATTTGGTTTGAGTTGGAAGAAAGTGTAACACTTCACCAGAGAAAAACTTCTGCATAGCAGGCTTTCAAAAAAAGTAGATTTTTTTTTAAAAAAAAAAAAAAGGTTATATCACTATGGAAGCAAAAATTCTTTCCCTTAAGCCCTACTTGACTGCTTTAATTTATGAACACTACATTTCAATAGAAGTTATAAAGTAAATTGAGCCTATATGTAGTATCCATATTTGAGTTCTCCATATTATTCTTTAACAGGATGATATTCGATCTCTTAGAAGTATCTTACTTTGTGTATACTAACAACAAAGACCAGAAAACAATGAGGGATTCCTGCACGAAAATCAAAACTATCACCTGCAAAGCTGAGACTCTTCATTTCCCTTCTTAGAACATAGAGTTTATTTAAAAATGGAAGAAATTCTGCAGAATGAAAAGTGACTTGCTGAAGTACAAAATAATGTCTGATGTTTGAGAGTGTTCTTCTGAAAGGCAGAAAACCTACTAGTAAGTGGTGGTCCAAGATTAGTCACTCTGGATAAAGAGGTGTTTTATAATTCAGATTTAAAACACCTTAAACCTCTTGATGGTTACTGGAAGTATAGCTCATTATACTACTAAATTCTTCCTTGAAAATTGATTAACTAATTTACCCTCCAGTATTCAGAATCACCTTTTAGGATTCAACTTATGAAAGATTTCTTTAATCACTTTTCTGCTAGATCTTCAAACTCTAGATTGATTTAAAAATCTGTAGAGTTACTGGTAGAGGCAAACACAAAGCAAGGCTGTAAGAATAAGAATATTGAGATGCTCTGCAAGGTACACACAAGGTCTTTATTATGGTTTAGACAGCTTTTAAATGTTTATGAAGTTGTAAAAGTCTTGAAATATTAATATGATTGCTTCTTATTGCTAGGACACCTTTATAAAAGAAGTAGATTGCTGAAGAGTCTACCTGGTTTTATATATTTTTTTTTTTTTTACTCAAAGCTCTACACTTCTGCAGAAACTTAATTTAATTCCTTCTTAAATTCAATTAAACACAAAGTACTGTAGAGTCCTACCTTTTTTTTTGCCTATACAGTCATTTCTGTGTTCTGTTATGCAAACTAGTAAGTATCAAATGTTTCAAACACTTCCTCACAGCAACACTTGCAGTCTGTAAATTAAAGACATGAAATTCTCAGGATTATTTTTAATAACACTTTGATTATTCTATTTCATTGTATATTTTAGTTTTCAAGGTTGTGCAGAAACAGCAAATGACCCAAGAAATGAAAATTTAGGTCAATCAAGTTTATACTTGGCACATCTCTAAGATTTAGTGTGTCAAAAATGACAAAATAAAATATAGATAAGAATTAAATTAAATTTAAGCAAAGATATTGAAACATCAAATAACTTAGGAATTAATGGATTCAATGTACACTTCCAGCACATTATGTAGCTTGAAATGTTCCCAAGCTATTTCCAAGTCTATGTCTTATGTTTTTAAATTAACTGAGGAACTCATGAGACTTTGGACAGTTAAGCTGCTTTTAAGGAAGGAATCTAAGCTTCTGTATAACTCTATTTTTTCTTCTTTTTATTTTTTTCTTTTTTTCTTAAGCAGACAAAACTTTGAACTTGCATTTAAAAAAAAATCTCTCAAATTTAGCTCTGGTTTCACAATTGTCAGGGCTATAATCATTGTAGAAGAAACAGTAAGGTTATGCTTTACCCTAATGCACAACAATCTTTCTCAAGAGTCTTAGTAAAACAGGATGAACTGGTTTTAGACCTTTTCATCTTAAGAGAAAATTGGACCTCATCCCAAACAGTGTTCAATCACGCAAATGTCGAACCTAAAAAGATTCAAGTAACTTTTTGGTGGAATGTTTTGGAAGGCACTTATATGGAGGAACAAGTTTCTTATTTTGAAATGTTAAAACTGTATTTTTAAAGATCTTACACTCAACACATGAGTGGCATCATGCATCGGAAAGTGAACTGCAAAGATATAGGTATCCAAGAAAGAAAGCAGTTAGCCAATAATAAATTGCAGTTAAAGTCAATCCACAGCTAACTGATATTGCCAAAAGCTTCTGGAAAATCTACCATATTTTTACCCTGGTGATGTTTAGGGTACGAAACCTATGCCTGGGGTACGAAAAATTTAGGTATTTAAGTATGCTCTGGAAACACTCATGAAATCTCCCCTATAACTATTTTACCCCATTTCTGGGCAGTATTTGGAAGTAAAATTTCCCAGGCATTCGAACGGTACGTTTGTTTAACACTATTCCAGTTGTCTGAGAGGTGAGAAACTCATCCCTAAAATGAACTGAAACCTACTCCAGACTTTTAAGTCCTGCAGTGTTCTGGAGCTGATAGCATTGTCACAGTACGCCTGTTAACAACCAAATGTCATTCAAACATCATACAGTTCTCTAGTACAATTTGAGGCTGAATGAGGAAATCATTGTATCTCCCTTTTACCTAAGACATCTGGTTGGTAGTGTGTTAGAGGTAGGTTTCTGTGCCCATCTGAGTGCCTTAACCAAATAAAGTAATGCTCACTCCTATGTATATATTTACTGTGCTTGCCTTAAAGAATCCCAGAGTTTTTTGCAAGTAATAGCACAATTTCAAATAAAAAGTTGGAGCATGTCTCTGATCAGGTAAGGCTGCAATAATTTATTAAAATGTTCTACACGGTCACTGTAGGAGGGCCACTCACTAGACTTCTAATCAGCTTGGCTGATTTTACACTCATTCTGATGGTCGCCAGTGCAACAACTGAATATTCTGACTTTGTGTTCAGTGGCACCTACTGGAAATGCATTAAATCTTTTTCACCCCTTTCAACTTCAACATTTCTAGAGACATTGACTCATCACATATGAATAGCTCATTTTTTACATGCATAACTATAATTTATAGAGATAGACAATCATCTTAAATAAGAGTCAAGTGCTATATCATTTGCGTTGCCTGTCACAGTAAAGATTTTGTCCAGATATTTGGTGGGTTTTGGCTGAAAAAAAAGGTATAGATACATATTTTCAGGATGATGTCAATGTTCCAATGCATGAAGCGTTTATGTGGCTAAGCTACAAGTGAGTTTCTTAGATGGTGTTTTCTCCACCAGCTTGCTTTAGGTGGCTTATTCGTCTGGATCACATCTGGAGTGGCCATTGAACAGTGGACTCATCAGTTATAAGACTCATATAGTTATATATGAGGCATTTGAAAGTTCAAATTTGATCAGTCCTTTATGGATTGCTACTGTATGATCACACAAAGAGCAGCCCTTCCCAGTTGTTGAGCCTTGACACTGCATTTTTTTAATTATTATATTTTATTTATTTACTTACTTACTTATTTTTAAGGAAGGTATTGTTCATTCCTAGTGCCTATGAGGCCATCAGCACCTGCCATGGTGATGCTATACGATGTCAGTCTTGAGCTCCACCACAGCCCTGCCCTGTTCTGCCCAGCCGTGGGCCCCATTGGCCTTGGCCTACCCCAGGACCCAGGGAGGTACCCAATGACCTGGGATGGGGCTGTCCCTGGCTGCCCCCCAGTATGCCCTAACCCCTGGCCGGGGACAATAGGATGGGCCCTGGCTGGTCAGGTCCTGCCCTGCCACCCTTCCTCCTGGGGAGCCCCCTCCGTTCCCAGGCCCTGGCACCATGACAGATTTCTAGGTTTATTACCTTTTATTGTCATTACTAAGGAACTGTTTTCTCCTTCCTAAGAGCTTTCCCAGTTAAGTTATGTATTTTTTTTTGCTTTTGTTTTCTGTAATATGTTCAATAAAAATTCCTCTGATAATCTTGAATGCCATGCCAATACTGACAAAACGTTTGTAAAGACAATTTTCCTTTACAGAATATTTTAAATGCAAGCCATGCAAACAAGGTAAGCTGACTCAAACTGGGTAGTGTGTACAGTGCATACATAAAAATGGTCTAACACGACAGCTGGATAAACAGCAAATATTTCATTTACACATTCAATCTGGTAGTCAGCAAAATTCTGCATTGGTAGAAGCAGCCTGTTTTTTGACTCCAAAATAGATTGGAAGTTCATATGAAAAGCAATCCATACATTTTTCAGTTCTCAAAAGGCAAAACAAGCAATAGGTAAGAACTCAATCTGAAGCACCAAAGTGTTAATTTTCTTATGTGTCAGAACTGGAAACATAATGAGATTTTGTCATCAATATTTGCCTTCGTTCCAAACAAATTTCAATGTATTGATGTGGAAGGAGTAGAGTGAAAGGTCCTAAAGAAAAATGAAATGTCTAGTAATAACTCAAAATTATAAAATCACATATATATTAGGGAAAAAAATAACATTTTACATAAACTAGCAAGAGAAGGGGAGGAACAAAGCATGAATATGTTTTTAAGTCATGAAAAACCTGTTGGAAAGTTTTTTTCTTTACAATTTAAATTTACCAGGGCAGTAAGGGTTTTGCTGGGCTTAATAGATGAAAATAGTAAGACACTGAATCTGTTTCATTCTGAGGTAAATTGATAAAAGGGAAAACAAACAATTTCTTCCCTTCACCACCGCTCCAAAATAACAACAACAAAAAAGGAGAAGTAAGCATAGTAAAAAGGAGACATTGAAAGTGCAGACAATGTTCCTGAAGGTGAAATGCATATCAATGATCTGGGTTACAATTTAACGTCAGTTAATACTGCTTAAGACCAAAACTTCAGATGATGTCAACTGCTGCAATAAATTAGCTTCATTTGTGCTGGGGTAGTTAAAAAGGATGGAGTATCTGTTCCCTGTGTTCTGTCTGAGCATTTTCTTACTGAAATAGTCTCTGTTTCTCACAGTCAAATGGAGTTAACAGAGAGATTGGGATGCAACATATTCATTCCCCTATTTTGTTTCTTGGAATTTGGTTCCTGTCCTATTGCTGCAGACTATTACTTAAGAATAATTCTGTAGGACAAAAGGTTCACTCATAAGGCAGAAGGAACATTATCCACACCTGAGTACAATATGTTTCCTTGTGTTCATGGCTCCTTTGTTGTTCAAATACCCAGGCACATGCACACACATAGATAGTCACTGCATTAAATATAAAAGCCGTATCTCTAATTCAGGTACAGATTTTAATGCAGTTTAAAAAAATATTTTCCTGTAAAACCCAGGAATTTAACATTGTCCAGTTTGACCAATCACTTCCAGTGCCTCCCTTATATGACTGAGAAATCCCCAGGGTCTTTGTTTTCAAATGCTATACAGAATTTAGCAGTTCCTGTTGACCTTAAGAGGGGTCTCTCTGATGTATAAAATATAAAGAAACACTGTATGACAGCACTGGGTGGAGGAAGAAATGTCTTGTATTCATCCTAATTTTGAAATCATTGTTTATAATGCAGCAAAGAGTTACCTGAGAATCCAGGTAACTGGATCCATGATTTACAGTAAAAAGTGTAATCGGCAAATATTGCAAATAAAAAACATTTATAAGATTTTTTTTTCTAATTAGAATATATCTATTTCTGAATTAGTGAATAAATATTCGTTTTGCTTAAAATCAACATATTCCTTGAGAAAAAGCTCTAATTTCGCATTACATTTCATAATCTGAGTAAACAGAAAACTTCTGCCCAGTCTGCCTATATAAATTCTCAACAGTTTCATGTGTTTTTGTTATAGGTACTGATGAGAGTAGGGGAAGCAAAATTTTTTCACCCAGCAAAGGCATGCAGCCAAAGTCAATATCAAATTACTCTCAGAGAAAGTAGTATTTCAATGGTCTATTTGCTATAGCTTAATTATTCTGGACATTGCACAACTACTTTCTATAAAGAATTAAAAAAAAAAAAGATTTTAGGGAAAGAAATACAGAAACTAGCATTTATATCTAAACACAACTACAAGTTGATTGTATTTATTGCATTGGTCCAAGAGGTGATTGTTTGTTTCAATTAATTGTATCAACTGAGGGCAAATTCAGAGGGGAAATCTAAAATAAGTTGATGAATAAAAGGTTACAAACTATATGCAATCATAAGGAGTAAGAACATGACTTAGAAGTGTTTTGAAGATATCTTTATACACATGGGTTTTTAGACATGTATCCCATTTGCTGGGCTATTTTAAATTCTTTTAGTGTAAAAATACCAAGCAAAATGAAACACTGAGTATGACTGTAAGGAATTGGACATGAATACCCCATGCGCTACCACCTTTGTATTTGGTGCAAATGTGATATGATGCAAGTGTGTTTGTGCTCAGTGTCAACTATATTTTGGCAAATTTTAGTATGCAAATTTTGGTATGTAAATTTTGGTAAGCTGTTTCAAAGCAACTTTTTTATTCTAGAATTTGCTTTGTATTTCCTGGAAATTTTCAGCAGAACTATTCACTATTTGACACAAAATCACAAGTACTTGTTTTTTCTACTTGTTCCGAGCTTTATATATCAGCAATAAAAGCAAAGAATAAATTCAGAAAATGGTCAGCTCTTCTTCTAACAGCAGCAGTAGCTAGTTTCAGTCCTTATCCTTACACAATCATTTGTGAAATGGAGTATGTGGAAATCTGGCTTATTACGTGCAAACTATTTTTTTGCCTACATCTGTGTAAACTTCCATTCCATTCATACCTACCCTTTAGCAGATCTACTCTGTACTAGTGAAAAAATCAGCATAATATAATGCAAACTAACACCACTGTCCAGTGAAAACTGAATTAGTCCTATATATTTAGAGAGATTTCCTATTAATTTCAGTGAAAAGATTGTCAGGTAACACAGTTTTAACTACAAACCCACTTCACCTTCCAGTGAAATAAACCATATAATCCATACTTTAGAATACATTTATGCCAGGTTTACCTATGCAGTTAAGTTTTCAAATCCTGTAGGCACTAGAGAAAATAGGATAGCTCATCATATTTCTGTTCTTGAAGCAGAGATTGCAGTCCACAATGACAATATGATGAAGAGGCACATTATATCTTTAATAAAAATTCTAGGTTCTTAAGTGGCAGAAACATTTCTACAAAATGTCACTATCGTCTCTTTTAATATGTTTTGATGAATTATATCTATTTCTGAAGACAGCTCTCTATGTGAAATTGTATTTAAAATTTATCTTATCATTCCATAGCATTATTCTTAAATAACTATGTCCACCATTTAGTAGGTGCCAAAATACCTGATTAGCATTCAAGATCAAAACTATCATGTGATAAAGAAGGATCAGACTTTCTTTATATATACATTTGCCTCAAAGAAGCCCACAATGAATACAGTATGCTATAGACTAGATCTATAAATGATGGAAGGTGCTGCTTAATTTCACCTTAATTTCATGTGTGATTATTAATAGGATTATATTTAACCCCTTACTATCCTCAGATGCTTACAGTGACAAAAAACAATTACGAATTATACACTGAACTATTCAAAATGTGATGATAAAGCCCATCTATTATTAGCAACATTCATTTTGTCTTTCAGCATTACTGTATTGCATAGCTTTTCACTAATTTTCTACCATTTATTCAAAACAATTAATCAATAGCATATCGGTGTCAGAGATGAACATTATTATCTATTGTTCAAGTAAATCTATAAATTAATGGAATTCACCCTTGAATTTTTGTTCAAAATGTGAAGTACTTCTCCAGATTCATTTCACTAATGTTAAACCACATCTGTAAAAAAAGGCAAGATTTTTAATACAAACAACTCTGCCCTCCATACCTTCCAATTCTTTGTGTCTTAGTAGTGATGGAAAAAATGTGAATGGAAACAGAATTCTTTGAGTTCCTTCTTTCATTTTGGGTCGCAGCTAGATCTGATAGTAGATTTGCAAAACTAGGGAGAGGTTATCATTAGTCTTTTGGGGATTAAAAAAGAAAGAAAACTATTTGATGTTTTTTTTTTTTTCTTGGTTGGTTGGGTTTAATTTTTTTCCACAGGCATGAATTAAATCTCATTAGTCAGAAAGTTTTATCTTAACTTTCCTCCAAGTTTGAAAAGTACCATTAAGAGCTTCAGAGCTATTAATTGTGATGTATGTAAGAGAAGCTCCTAACATGGCTTTCATTGTAAGACAGAGCACAAGGAATAAAAGACAAAGGTTGCAAATGTAAAAGTATGGAGCAACTGGCCACACTGGACATGATTTCTGGGCAAATAAGCCAACTCATAGCCCTTTGGAGGACTATGGATATTTATACACTTAATTTAGAAACTTTTTTGATGAACAAACAGAATTTTTTAGTGTACTTGTTGCACTAAGTAGAAGAGCTATCATTTTTTTCAGGGATGAAGCATATGAAATCTAGGGTGGGTAAGATGACTTAGCTACTACTTACACGTTTCTCTGCAGACTATTAGGGAGTGCTAGAGTCTTTTGGATGACATCTCCTCTGACCTTCAAGTAACTGCAGTACAGCTGAGGTTGGTGTTCATGGACAAAAGGTTCTTCTAAACTTAAATGCTACAATAAATCACATAGGAATAGGCATAGTAAACCAGATCTGCGGTTCATTGAATCCATTATCCTGTCTCAGTGGTCTGCAATAGTGGTTTCAGAGGAGGAGCAGCAAGATACACCATTTATTTCTCAGAAGTGTAGGTTGTAAAAGCTGGCTTTTACTCTGTCTTCCCAAAAGCATTCTCCTGGGCATTTTGAGAGACTGAATAAAGTGCTTGGCACATGGACAAGATCTGTAAAATCTCATTGAACTTTATTTCTACTTTGCAATTAAAGTGTAATTAAGCTGCTTTCAGTCAAAGGTTGATATTGAGCTGAGCTCTTCACAGCTGACAATACTTTATGATATTTTTTTTTTTTTTTACTGGTAGAATTTTGGAATAGTTAAGAAGAAGTCTCAGTTGAAGCAGGAGGTTGAGTTAAACTGCTTTTGGATGCTCTGAAGACTTCTTAGATAACTTTAGGCAAAACACTGTCTCTGTTTTTCTGAAATAAACTGAGTGTGAAATTTAGTTTAAGTCAAATTCCCATAGGACTTCGCTTTTTAACAAATGTAAACCTTCTGGATGTATGCATTTTCACCATGGAAACTACTGTTCTCATTGTACAGCCAATACAACCATGAGAAGAAATGTGGACTCTTTTCTGCAAGCAGGTAGCAACAGATTTGCGATCCTAGTTTCAATTTGGAAATCTTAGTACCATTGAAGGTGGGGAAGTGAGAAGCAGAGTTTGAGTTGCAAAACCAAGACAGCATTCGAAAGGCTGAAAGTAGCTAGGCAGTGGAAGAAAACTGAATAAAATTAATCTGAGAGCCACTGTGAGGTTCCAAGTTGGCCTGTCATTTTCACTTCTTACACTGTTATTTCTTAGAGTATAACTGCAGCTCAAGTTTTTCTATTCCATAACATAATACAATTTTCTGACAACACAGAGTGAATAATTTGCCTAGCAATTGCACAAGGAACATTCTCAAAGAAATACTTATAGCAGAAGAGTTTACAGCATTTTTTTCCTTGAGCACCATATGCTTTTTCTATCTACCCTTTATCTTTATTGGTAAATTAGAAAGAAAAAAAAGGCTAGGTGATGCATTTGTTGGACTCATGCACTTCTATGGTCTAACTCTGTTGCAAGACTGATAATCACGCAATCGTTCCTTCTGTTTAATTCAGAATATTTAGGGCAATAGTTGACAGGAATTGGGAACATTGGTTTCTGCTCCAGCACTTCATTCTGGCATTAACAAACCTTATGAGTTAATGGTATCTGGTGGTAGCAACACACTTTACAGCCTTTTCTATCACCCTCCATTAAAAAAAAAAAAAAAAAAAAAAAAAAGCGAGCAGCCTATTTCCACATGTGACTGTCAGCATTTTGTCCAAACCTCTTAGTTTTATTTCTGTACAGATCACTGCTGACTGCTTTTCAACACTTTTGAGAGTTGGTGCCTAATTCCAGCTATTGCCAGTTTTCCTTATCTCTTGTGTCACATATTACCTTCACTGTTGAAATACAGTCTTTTAGACTGGAGATAGATAATTCATAATTTAGCACCACACAGTGAGAAATATTTACCGGAGGGGTTTGTTTGTTGTTGTTTTTTTCTTGTTTTCTTTTTTTTTCTTCTTTTGTTTTGTGTTAAGTTTTACGATTCTCTAATGCTTTCTACACAGCAGATGACTGAACTGTGAGTAACACACGTAGGAGGGAATAACTCAGGCACATGGTTTCATCAGTGATCACTCGGCCAATAATTTATTCTTTCCTAATGGGCATAGTACTAAAGTACTTATCCACTTCCAAGTCCATTTTAGGCAAGATGGCATTTGGTTAGGCTTGGAATCCACCTATTGCCAGGTATTAAATTTACCCACCAGAATTCTTTATAACACCATCAGGTCTTCCTTAAGGTGAGCTATGGAAATATATTTAGAAGGAAAGATTGAGATAAGTTTTCATTTTGCCATTTTTGCTTTCTTTTTTCTTTCTTTTTTTTTCTTTTTTCTTTTTTAATATTTCTTGGGTGTTTTTTTTCTTTTTTCTTTCTATATGTGAAAAAATGAATGAGAAAGAGGAGAGTATTTTCGCTTGAATTGTTTTCCCATTACTGTTTGGTTTTAAGCGATGGATTTAAACTCTGTTGTCCCCTGATGTCTTAGAGAAATGGTATGTTGGAGCATACGTACCTTAACAGAAGAAATAGGAAGGCAGAACTTGAATGATTTGTTGTGCAAGTTAATAGTAATTTCTTCAGAGTGAGGAAGAAATGGTTAAATTTATAGTGCTTTATAGACAACGGGTTGTCCATAAACATAGATAATGTTCATAACCCAAATGAGGCTCAGGACTCATACTGAGCACTGACATCAAGGTAAGTATACTACACATCTTAAAAAATTCTGTTCTTTCAAGATGCTTTCAACAGACATAATCAAAGTGGCTACCTGATAAGACATTAATTTCTCTGACATCATTCTGTTTCCCTCATTCCCCTCTGATGACTGAGACATGCAGGTTAGATAGGGTTTTAATATCTATTACAAAAGGAAAGAAAAAAGTAAAAAAAAAAAAAACTAGTCTTTTCCTAATCCTATGTGACTTATAAAGGACATGGGTAAGTTTTTCTTTAATACATTAACTTTGAAACATAGAGGAATTTCTTGGTAAGCTGCAAACAGATAGAAAAAATTATGTAGAGCCTTCCTGTTGGATGTAAGTACCAAAGCTCTGGCTGCCTTCAGAAGTGCAATATATAGTCAGGTGTTGTGGAGAGCTTCTCTACATAGGTGTATGCGGTAAAGTGAGAGGCTGTGCATGGGCTACTGCTAAGGAACTCCAGTGAAATGAAATATAAGCCAAATCATGCTGGTTGTTTTCTTTTAACGGAAAGTTGAAAAGGAACTACAGTACAGACCTGTAAGAAGAGGGTCAACTGATCACCTCTTCTCTGCATTGTGTACTACAAAAGGGTGCAGAAGACAAGAATAAAAAGCCCCAGTGTTTTATCTGTTTTTCTTTTTTTCCCCCTCCACAAGAAAATGCACTTGAATGAGTAATCTTAGATTATTATTAAAAATCTGAAATTCTAATGTTTTAGAAAGTGATTCAGGTAAGGTTCACATGTTCCAGTCAATTCTTTCCAAACGCCACCCTTGAAAACACTTTAGGAGTAGTAATGAGTTTTTGGAGACTCTATAGCTGTTTCAGCAATAAAAATTCAGGACACTTTAACTTTTAGGCAATAATATCCAGGAAAAAACAAAGAAAAAGAGGGAATGTCCATCACACGTACTGTAATGAATATTATAAAATTTCCCCAAAGAGCAATCCATAGATAAATTCCTGTTGTAATTCTAACATCCTAGAATAAATTGATTGTTTATATTTAGTTTAGAGAACTACTGTTCTTCTGTGATGGCATCACAAAAATCTGTGCAATGAACTTGAGTTCATATTCATCTACTACCTCTGCTCCCCTGGGAAATGGTGGTGGTAGGGCACTGCTTTGATGAACTCATTGTAGGCTGCTCAAAAGCAGTGTTAATGGGGAGAAGGAAAAAGCTTTTTATAGACTGTCTAGAATCTGTGATGTAGCAGCTGTCCAGGGAAACATGTCAAAGAGGAATGCAAAGGCTATCCAGGCAAATACATGACAAAAAAAAACCCTTGAGGAAGCTTCTTAAATACAAACCCAATCTGCCAAACCTACTCTTTCCAGACAATTACCTCTAGAACCTAACTCTAACCAAACTTTCTGCAAATGAAGGAAGAAACTTCTTTCTCACTTCTTGCAGGCAACACAATTAATATTCAGACAGTATAATCATGACAGTGATTTTAGAAGGATTTCACAATGGATAAAAAAGCATAATTGTGTGACACAAACTTTTCAATCAACTGTCCCTGTTTAAGCAAGTTATTCCTTAGTTTAAAAATTTATATATGAATTTGTAACAACTAATACTTGAATGGCTTAGCAATCATAACAATGGTATACATGTATAAAAGGTTTTCCTCCTTGCAGCAAATGAGACAACATTATACATCTGTGTTGAATTGTAACTGAATATCTGCAATCTCACAAGAATGCCAAAGTACACTATTTACATATTTACCTGGCAGTCTGGCACTGGGTTGAAAAGACAGTAATATTGTGCTAAATTTTGGCTGAAGTATGTTATGTAATCGAGTTTATACCTGGGTAAAACTATTTTTCAGTGCTAACCACTTTCATTCATGCTAGATAGGAGGAGAAATAGGGTAAGTTTAACTATTTAAATGTGACATTTATCATATACTAAATTTGTATATTTGAATTTTGTTTTTTTTTTTATCACTTGTGTTCCTTGTTTTCAACATTAATAGCAGTAGAATATGTGGCTTTCTTCTACAGTATAGTTATTCTAATCTCTTAAAATACAAGAGGGGAAAAAGAAAGCAGAGCAATCAGTTCAATCACTTTGAGAGAGATTTTTTTTTGGCTTTGTTTTCTTTTGTTTTAAATTTTAAATTAAAAGGAATCAGCAGCAATACTAAGAAAAGCTCTATATAAATAAAAAAATAACTTTAAGATATATTTTAAACTACATTTTTTTTACCATCCATTTTTAGTGCTTTGGTTTCTTCAGTGAGAAGGACATGGTTCACCAGGAATGGATGCACATTACCAGCCGGGAGAAGAATGAATTATATGACCTTTTCAGGCTTTGTCCAGACCTTTAGTATATGGATTCTACACTTCCAAAATAATTTCCACAAATACTAGCTTGAAAAACTTCCATAATAAAAAGTAAAGCAAAGTTTTTTCTTGGAATTCTGTGGCTCCAGAAGCTCGCTGTTATAAAGAAATCCAAAATACATTCAAGATCACCAGTATCATAGCACTCAATTAACAAGCATTCTTAGTAATAGCAAAAATGTTTTCTTGAAAAGGATGATTACACACTTTATCCATCCTGGGGTGGGAGGGAGGAAATGCTGAAAATGTTTATTAGATTTGACTTAAAGGGAAATCCTTGTTCCATGAGAACACTGACATCTCACACCACTTCCCTCATCAAATTCTCATGTAAAGCAGATGCTGACTTCATAAAACTGTTTATTTTTTGTGGGTTTTGTTAGCTTTTTATTTCGGTGGTACATTCTGAGCAAGACCTCATGATGTAGGATAACTCCACCCAGTACTGTAGTGAGATTACAGTGTCATTTTAGTTTCATTTACTGAAACAAATCATAGAATCATAGAATCATAGAATGGTTTGGGTTGGAAGGAACTGTAAGGATCATGTTCCAGCCCCCCTGCAGAGATATCACCCACAAGACCAGGTTGCTCAAAGCCCCATCCAGCCTGGCCTTGAACGCTTCCAGGGAAGGGGCATCCACAATGTCTCTGCACAACCTGTTTCATTGTCTCACCATCCTCATTGTAAAGAACTTCTTCCTAATATTTAATCTAAATCTCCCCTCTTTCTGTTTAAAGTTGTTACCCCTTGTCCTATCGCTACACTCCTTCATAAAGAACCCCTCTCTGTCTTTCCTGTAGGCCCCCTTCGGGTACTGGAAGGCCGTTATAAAGCCTCCCTGGAGCCTCCTCTTCTCCAGGCTGAACAACCCCAACTGTCTCAGCCTATCCTCATAGGAGGGATGCTCCAGCCCTCTGGTCATCTTTGTGGCTTTCTGGACCCATGTCAACAGGTCCATGTCCTTCCTGTGCTGAGGGCTCCAGAGCTACATGCTGTACTCCAGGTGGGGTCCCACCAGAGCAGAGTAGAGGGGCAGAATCTCCTCTCTTGACCTGCTGGGCACATTTTTTTTGATGTGGCCCAGGCTGTGGTAGGCTTTCTGGGCTGCGAGTGCACATTGCCCACTCATGTTGAGCTTCTCATCAATCACCACCCAATCCCTCTCCTCAGGGCTCTCTCAATCCATTTTCTGCCCGACCTGTTTTCCTCCCCGCATTCTTTTTATTTCACACAAGGAACAAGTCTTTATGTGATGTCCCAGTTCTGAGCAAGTGTATTTAAATCAGCATCTCAACAGATACACTTATTTTTAAATTACACTATTTGAGTTAAGGAGGTTAAAGGACAATGCACTTCCAGTAAGGCAGAGTTTATGTTACTCTTCTCTTTTCCTTTTCCTTTTACCATGGGTGATGGGACATTGAACAGTATTAAAGTATAGAAACTTTCCCTGGTGTCTGAGCCAGGTTTTCTCAGTGACAAAGAAAGTAGATCACACTTCAGAAATATTGCTGACGCAGGTATATTTCTTCTCATCAGCTACACTCTGATCATTTTGAAAACACTTTATGGTGAACAATAGCAATTAGAAGCTTTTCCTTTGTTCATTTTTTTTTTTTTTTTAACATACTTTGAGGTTTAAAATCAGAGGTCTGTCTTTATTTCTCCCAGACAGTGTCAGAAAGTAGCAAACACTGCGTCCACACTTTTGAAAACACAAAATATGTAGAAATGTGCACAAACAGTATAATTTTATATTTTACATACAAAAAGAAAAAAACATTAACATAATGCAAAATAAAGGACATTAGGAAAGAGTGAACAGCGAATGAAAGTCTGAAAAAGCTGCATAACATAGGCCTCTCACAAACATGGTTCTTAAGGTGACAGCGAAATAACCAAAGAGATCACCATTGGTGTGCGTGCTTTGTAATTTCTGTGTATATCCGTACAAACTATAACCATCATACACTTTCAAATGTCACCCTTTACAAAGTTTGGATATCCTAAATTCATGACACAGGTATGAGTAGAAGAAAGAAAAAGAAACAGAATTACACCCAAAAATGACACTTTTTGTTGTTTAACAAATGACCAGAAATGAGAGGCAGCTTACGTTTCTTGCAGCAGATTTATAGTCCTTCAGATCCCTAAAGCATTGGGAGAATAGGCCAACTCAATAGAACTGGATTTTTTCTTCATCTTTATAAAACAATTCAATTTTCTGCTTGTATAGGATGGCTAACTGAAAGCAGAGGAGGCATGAGACAAGAAGCCAATATTACACCATGCTTAAGAAAGGATCTATGGGTAATCCCTTAATCTACACAGCTGTAACATTAAATTCAGTGATGGGTAAAAATATTGGAAGTACTAGTCACTCAAGAGATGGGGGACAGATATAGAACTATAATTTGATTAAAAACAGCAAGCATGGGTTCACAAAAGGAAGAGATAATACCAGGATTTTCCAAAGAACAAGCAAAGAATCACTTAAGGAAAATGCATATGTATTTTTCATGTGAATTTTTATACAGTACCTTAGACAATATAGCTTGACATTTCATAATTTGTATACTCTATATACATTCTGTACACATTCCTAACATAATAACTTGATTTTTTAAGGTATATATTCTTTTCGGAGGGTGAAAAGAATTAAAAAAATATATCCGCTTCTGGAATCAGGACAATCATAAAGCACATTTCTTCTGCTTTAGAAGCAACCCTATCCATCAGTATCTGAGTGTAAATAACAGCCTTTTAAAGGCATTTGGCATTTAAGAACTTGCATTAACTGGTTTAGATCCCAGCAACAGACACAGCACACCAATCAAGAAATAGTAATCACATGTTCCTTCAAAACATAAAATAATTGAAACACAGTGCATCACAGGTTTTTTTTTGTTTATTTTTCTGTAGGTGTATTCAGTAGTACCATCCAAACAGGCTTCCTTTTGCTGTCATAGCTCTTTGCTTAAACTCTGTGTTTCTAAACTGTATGCTTGGAAAACAGCAGCCCCAGGTTATGAAATGGTCATTTTGGTGAACATAATTTGAAGAATTAAAGAAAAAAAATAAAATGTTTTCAATATACTATCCCAAGACACCCTACCTGTAATCTATTCTGTTAGAAAAAGCAAAACAAAACAAAATCTCAGTGCTTTTAACTCTGTAACTTCTCTTTCTGTGTACAATCCTTCTGCATACATGTTGTTTACAAGTCCTCTCCTCACATGTTTCAAGGCAAGGTACAGATGAGGTCAATCACTTCTTTCCTGGCAGAAGGTATTTTACCTCTAATAAACTGGACTATACCAGTATAATAAATCAATACAAATTAAGATTTCTCATGAACATATTATTTTTTAAATGGCAGGTAAAATCAGTTGCTTAGCGGAGTGGAAAGACAGAAGGCAAAGGACTAGAAAATTAAGTACTAAAAGAATGGAAAACAAAATGCAATGCTGGAGACAGATTACTTTTTAAGGGAGTTGGTAAGTACATTTAACTCAAACATTTGCTTGTTTACTGTGATTCGTAACAACTACTAAACATCAAAATTATTTTTAAAAAATCCTAGGACAACTAGGGAAAGGAAATAAGTAAGAAAAAAAAATCTGGTGCTGAAGAGTATCACTATAAATAAAGCTTATAGATTTTTTTCTTCTTTTTTTTTTTTTTTTTTTTCCCAAGCAAGATTCTATTTGTAGAATTTACTTTCCTATGATATTTGGTCTCTCATCACAAAGAGACAGAAAATGTACGTAATGCATACAGATGCAACAGCAGTGTCAATGAAGCACTGCACTGAAGATATTTTAAAAGCAAGACTGAAGACGTTTATTGAGTGCTATCTTTAGAATCAGACCACATTACCCTGAAAAAGCACAAGCCATAGGGTAAACATAAATGTAACATTAATAAGTTGCTATTTGGGAATCCTGAAGAGAGCCTTTTCACCTTTAGAAAGACTGTGCCCATTTATGAACTCATTCATATACACATACCACATACAGCTATGTACACATACATCTATACATATATGTATAGATATATATATGTGTGGCTACACATATATACTCAAACACTACTTTCTTCAAGGTTGGGATGGGTACATCCCTAAGATCAAGAAATTGAGCAAGGGATGCAGGACACCCGCATGGTTGAGCAGGGAGCTTCTGAAAAAGCTCAAGTGGAAGAAGGAAGTTTACAGTAAGTGGAAGAAGGGACTGACCACTTGGGAAGAATACAAGAATGCTGTCAGAGTTGCAGGGATGAAAGGAGGAAAGCCAAGGCCTCCTTGGCATTAAACATGGCAAGGGATGTCAAGCTCAACATGAAGGGCTTCTTCAAGTATATTGGAGCCGAAAGGAAAATTAGAGAAGTTGTGGGCCCACTGTTGAATGAGACAGGAGCCATGGTGATGGAGGATGTGGAGAAGGTGGAGTTACTGCATGCCTTCTTTGCTTTGGTCTTACTGCTCGGCCCAGCCCCCAGGAGTCCCGAACTTTGAAGACAGTAACAGGGAAAGTCTGGATGAAGGAAGACTTCCCCTTGGGTGAGGAATATCAAGTGAGATATCAGTTAAGTCAATTGGATATCCACAAGTCCATGCATCCTGATAGGATGCACCCGAGAGTGCTGAGGGAGCTGGTGGAAGTCATTGTTGGGCCACTCTCCGTCATCTTTGAAATGGGCATGACAGGCCTGGAGAACAGGCGAGGTGTCTGAGGACTGGAGGAATGCCAATGCCACTCCAGTCTTCAAAAAGGTCAAGAAGGAGGACCTGGGAAACTACAGGTCGGTCAGCCTCTCCTCCATCCCTGGAAAGACGATGGAACAGCTTGTTCTGGGCATCATCTCAAGGCATGTGGAAGAAAAGAAATCTATCAGAAGTACTCAACATGGATTCACCAAGGGGAAACCATGTCTGACTAATCTGATAACCTTCTATGATGGCATGACTGGATGGACAGATTAAGGGAGGGCAGTGGATGTTGTCTACTTTGACTTCAGCAAAGTGTTCGACACAGTCTCCCACAGCATCCTCACAGGGATGCTTAGGAAGTGTGGGTTGAAAGAATGGACAGTGGGGTGGATTCAAAACTGGTTGAAAGACAGAGCTCAGAGGGTCATGATTAGGGGCACAGAGTCTAGCTGGAGGTCAGTGATGAGTACTGTCCCCCAGGGCTCAGTACTGGGTCCAGTCCTCTTCAATATATTCATCAATGACCTGGATGAAGGGATAGAGTACACCCTCAGCAAGTTTGCTGACAATACAAAGCTGGGAGGGGTGGCTGACACACCAGAAGACTGTGCCACCATAAAGAGAGACCTAGACAGGCTGTAGATTTGGGCAGAGAGAAACCTTATGAAATTCAACAAGGTTCAATTCAACAAGGAACAGGCTGCCCAGAGAGGTGGTGGAGTCTCCATCTCTGGAGACATTCAAAGCCTTCCTGGATGCACTGCTGTTCAACCTGCTCTAGGTGAACCTGCTCTGGCAGGGGGCTTGGACTAGGTGATCTCCAGAGGTCCCTTCCAACACCTACCATTCTGTGAAAATATACACATATTTGGTTATACACGTAAAGTTTAAAACTTATGTTTATTTTTAGCCCAAGTTCTGAAGCTCTCTTCTCTCTTTTCTTCCTCTCTATTTTTGCAAATAATTGCTTGTCACATACCTTCCACCCTCTGAGAAGCAGTACTTATTATTTTGATGAACTATTGTCAATTGTTCAGACGTCTCTTCAGATGCATTGTTATTGTGTCTCCCCTGTGCGTTTATGAGGGTTTTTAAAGTCTTGTTTGAGATCAGCTGAGTACAGGTTCAACATCATTAGAAAAATCACCTTGGAAAGGGAAAATGTAACTGTGACACCCAACCTTCAGAACTTGCTTCTGGAGCACCTGTTGTAAATTGACCAAGAATCCTTTAGGTAGAACAGAGCTATGAGGAAATAGACGAGATGAATAGATAAGCTTAAATTTTAATGCTTCTGGGGTTTAAAGGTGAAGAGAAATGAGATTCACTGTACAGAGCAGCTCATCTACAAAACAGTGTTGAACGTTGTATCAGCTAGTTGTAATGTAATTACATATGGTGGAGTTTATTTTTGTTCTTCTAAGGAGTCAGCTATTCCCCATAGTTATAATTACTTCTCCTGTGGCATCATGAACATGCAATCATAGAGAAAATGTTCCATATGGATTTTTTATTGAATTCCTGATCTGTTTTGGGATCATGAAGTGTCTTGGAAATGTGGAAAACATGATTCTTTCTTACCTGAAAAGCTAGGGAACCTTTTCACATCTCAGGGTTTTACTCAAATAATGTTTTTTTTTCCCTTCCAGCTTAAGATTTCTGTCATCTTCAGATATGGATCTCTTCTTTTAGCCTCTCCAGACAAGCCATATTAGAATTTAATGATTAATACCATTAACCTTTTGTTTTTTTAGGGTGGCCTCTAAAGAGATCTAGAACATCTGCTAAAACAACATGTGAAGTCTGACAACTAAAAACTCACATTATAATGGCTCCAAGTTGCTATTGCCTTACATATCATCTGTTTCCACTACTGAAAACACCGGATCGTCTCTTAATTTCCTAACCAGTACCCTGGTGTTATTCAAAGATAACGCTCCTGTCTTGCTCTTTGCTCTGAATACAGAAATCTCAGGCTCTTGATTTATACTTTGCCTCCTCTTTGTTCAGTAGGGAATTGAGCTATCAAAGTCTTTGTGCATGATGCATTTCTCCTTGGAATTTCGTAGTATGTTTAGAACCAAAAGGGTGTAATTTGTCATCAACAAGAAGGAAATGAAAAGACTAGAATTAGTTTTTTTCTGTGACTGAATAGTAAGCAGACAGAAATATGAAGGAAAAAGAATGGATTTAGAGAAAGTACATAGCCTAGTCCCCACTAAATAGTAGATACAGAAGATAGTGGTGCATGAAGATACATTTTAAAGATATTTTTCTACATTTCCTTCTTGGGGGGGGTAGCAAAAGTTTTAAAGGTACAGAAAGAGTATGGCTGAAGAACAATTAAAAATGTAGTAAAAGTACTCTTCTCTCTAGCAATCAATAATGTTATCCCTGGGACAAGTCTTTCAACTAGTTACATGAGCTTCTGTTTATCTTAATACTGCCATAGTTCTTAATTTTATTGGAAATGTACATTAAAGAATAATGTCAAGTTATTTGCTAGGCTTGAATATCGCTTGATAGTCTAGATACTGGCAAGATCATTTTTGTGAAGACTGAAAGTTCCTCATAAAAATACTTCTAAAGATACAGCTTGGATTTTTTATTAAAAAAAAAAAAATGTAACAGGCACAGGATTACATGAAGGGCTAGGTCCCTTTTAGATGGTTTTGTGGAATTAATTATGCCTGTATTCACTTAAATGATCTCTTATCATAGAAAATAAGTTATAAATTTCAGTAGTAAAAGAATGGTAACATGGAAATAAAGAATTGCCAGTATTTTCATGTTAAAGGTACAAAATGGGAGAAACTGTCTAAGATTAGGGCGGAGTGTGCATCAGTGGAGAACTTCGAGAAGCAGATGTGATAAACTGCCATAATAATAATAATTTCCAATTGTTAAATCATTTTTGACTAATATTCTAGTCTCTGAGGATCAAGGCATCTGTATCTAACCCCATGGGACGTACAAGTTGAGTACATTGAGAATAAGCAATTGGAGTACTTGTTGGCAAGTAGAAATCTTGCCAACTCATTTCTTCCTTTTGATTAAAGTATGTGAACAAATTCTATAAAGAAACTAGAACAAATCATTCCTCAGTTCCTACTCTGCCAGAACACAAAGCCTTCTTGCCTCAAAAAAGACTATGAATGTACCTCCATTTGGAAATGGAGAAGGATCCTTCCAGAGGCCTTTATTTTAAGTCTCAGAGAGTACATTGACAAAACTCGCCACTTAAGCAATAATTAACTCATCCGGGGTTTGTTTATCAGTTTCTTAGAGAAAAGAAAAAGGTAAAAAAGATAAAAAAAGGTAAAAGGTGTACAGATAAAAAAATGTAAAGAAGTGAAGAAGGAAGGCAGGAAGGCAGGAAGGCAGGGAGGAAGGGAGGAAGGGAGGAAGGGAGGAAGGGAGGAAAGAAGGGAGGAAGGGAGGGAGGAAGGAAGGGAGGGAGGAAGGAAGAAGGGAGGAAGGAAGGGAGGGAGGAGGGAAGGGAAGAAGGAAGGAAGGAAGGAAGGAAGGAAGGAAGGAAGGAAGGAAGGAAGGAAGGAAGGAAGGAAGGAAGGAAGGAAGGAAGGAAGGAAGGAAGGAAGGAAGGAAGGAAGGAAGGAAGGAAGGAGGGAAGGAAGGAGGGAAGGAAGGAGGGAAGGAAGGAGGGAAGGAAGGAAGGAAGGAAGGAAGGAAGGAAGGAAGGAAGGAAGGAAGGAAGGAAGGAAGGAGGGAAGGAAGGAGGGAAGGAAGGAGGGAAGGAAGGAGGGAAGGAAGGAGGGAAGGAAGGAGGGAAGGAAGGAAGGAAGGAAGGAAGGAAGGAAGGAAGGAAGGAAGGAAAGAAGGAAGGAAGGAAGGAGGGAAGGAAGGAAGGAAGGAAGGAAGGAAGGAAGGAAGGAAGGAAGGAAGGAAGGAAGGAAGGAAGGAAGGAAGGAAGGGAGGAAGGAAGGAAGGAAGGAGGGAAGGAAGGAAAGATACGCAAAGAGAGACTATATTTTCCTTTTAAATAAGTATACTTTCTTAAAATTAATTTAAAAAAAAGTAAAAAAAAAAGTAAAAAAGAAAAAATAGAATTAAGAAATTTTATTCAATTTGAATTAAAAAAAGAAACCAACATGTACATTAAGAAACTTTTTCACTTTTTTTTTTTTTTTCCTTGCAGAATTCCTTTGGGTTAGATACAACTTAATTTAGATTCAGTAGCAAACTCAAGATATTGTAAACAAGCTCACAGCTTCCCACTAAACTGATACTTAGGTACAACAGTTCTCCATTCCATCTTAAGGGAGTCATACAATTAATATAAACCAAAATAGACTTCTCAAATATATATTGCAGAGGCCTGGCTATGTTTCCTATTTTCCAGCTTGGTCTGGGTACAGAAGAATCAATCCTTCTCCCTAGCCAAATTCAGTTCTGGGAACAGATGCCAGATACCAAACCACATGGCTGTTGCAATTACAAAACCCACACAAGTGGAAAAAAATGCTTTTATTTCCTCATATATTTTTAAAAGGAATGGTATTAAAATAACAGTTATTTATAAAAATGGTCAAAAGTTCTCTTTTTGTTTTCCTGATGTCCATTACCTTGCAGCAGAGGTGGTATGAAAATAGATATAAAGAAAATTTCACAAGCACTAATGTCAGTTAAAATTTTAGTGTTTTCTGTTTGTGACTTAGTTGATGTACCTTCAGATGTAGGACTCGTTGTTTAACAGTTTCCTATTAAGTATTTGGACAAAAAAGAACCAACCAAAGCAATAATAATTCTGACAGTATGACATATGTAATTCCATATTACTTACATGCTTCCTTTAATAAAACCTTCTATAATTAAGGCAGCTTATACTCTTACATGAGGTCATATTCAGCTTTCAAACATGTAAAAGAATGATAGAATTGTGGTTGAGACTATGGATGCATTTAGTTTTTTAAAAATATTGCAGGTGCTTTGCACTGATTTTGGAAGGATAGAGTTAATTTTCTTTATAATTACTCACATGGGGCTATCTTTTGATTTGTGACCAGAACACTGTTGATGACACTGATGTTTCAGCTATTGCTGAGCAGTGTTTAGACAGTGTCAAGGCCTTTTCTGCTTCTTACACTGCCCTGCCAGCAAGTAGGCTCAGGATTCTCAAGCAGTTGGGAGGGGACGCAGCTGGGACAGCTGACCCCAACTGACCAAAGGGATACCCCACACTGTTTGATGTTGTGCTCAACAATGAGAGCTGGGGAAAGAGGGAAGAAGGGGGGACATTCAGAGTTATGGCATTTTTCTTCCCAAGCAACTATCAGAAGTGGTGAAGCCATGCTTTACTGGGGATGGCTGGACACCTGTCTGATGATGGGAACTAGTGAATGAATTCCTTTGCTTTGCTTGAGCACACAGCTTTTGCTGTACCTATTAAATTGTCTCTATCCCAACCCATGAGTTTTTTCGCTTTTACCCTTCTGACTCTCTTCCCCAGCTCACAGTGGGGGAGGGAACAAGAGGCTATATGGGGTTTAGCTGCCTACTGGGGTTAACACAAAATACACTTCTAGTATTATTAGGTCATGCAGTTAAAATAAACAGAAGCTGTAATTCAGGATTCTTTCAACCTTGAAGACCAGCATTACAGCCACAACTTTAGCATAGACCTAGGTTCCAGACAAAACGGTGTTCTGTAAAGATATAACCTCTACAAATTTTCATAAGGCACAAAATCTCTGGTGCTGTTATCAAGCAGATTTTGCTAACAGTTCTTTTGCATTTTTCATTGAAGAAACTAATTCTGTGTTAATTTACAATACATTATGACCTGTCTGCTAATATTTCTTTCCTTGTTTACTACTTCCAGCAAAATAAACTCTTTGTTCTTGTAGTATATCTGCTAATTATATAAAGTCTATAGCATACATGATATGTAAAGATTTGAGGATTTGAGTTTTCACATCTTTGAAACATTGCCTCTTCTCAAAACCATGTCTATGAGAGGACTGAGCAAACTTAGCCCGGCTCTATGGATCTAACTGAAAACATATGGCTTACACTGGGTAATGTTTGGAGAGATTTATCAAAGCAATATTATGAATTAGGTACCCAGCTTCTACCGGGTAGTGACAGGAATTTGGGAGTCTGAAATCCATCTGTTATCATTCTGTAAAATTGTTCCCTTTTTAGAGTGGTTATATTGAAATAGGAGGATTAATTAACACATCAAGACACGAAAGGGGTCAAAATTCATGAGAAGTTAGCATATAAATTTGTAACAGCTGCAAGAAAAATCAGAACTGTTGTGAGTTCCGTAAACAATATAAAATTAAGTGTAACTGTGTACAACTATCAACTTTTAAAATTCTGCCACAGGGGCAATGAAATACCCAAGTCGACTATACTTTGTCTTGAGTTCTATCATCTGTATTTTTTTATGTTTTGCTCAATACCATAGGACAAAAACTTACTAAAATGAAATTATAGTTAATGTCTTGGATAATATTTAATTTGTGGGCTTAAAAGAAATAATAGCAAAGATTTCAAATAATTGTGTGATGTGTATTGCACATAAGTGCAGAGAAGAGCTTGCTGCAGTTAAAATAAAAATTCTTCCTGCAAGAAGACAGGGAGGAAAGATCAAGTCAAGGAATTGTTCAAATAACAAATATAACAAGTCTGCTTTCCTACCCACCATGTAAGCTAGTAGCTCATTTTGCCATAAAGGAAGAAGGAAGGCTACCCAGTGTTAACAGAGTTGTTGGCATCAAGTAAATTTGCTGCTCACAAGCTGAGTGACCTGGCCTTGCTGACTTCTGTCAGGGTTATAAGGAAAGAGTCTGAAAGCAGCTGGGACACAACTTTGTTTATGTACTGTTTGTAAACTAGACCGTCATTTTATACATCATTTAATCTTCCTAATATATCCTTCCCAATTTTGGCTGATTTCAAATCCTTCTTATAATGTTTTCTTTTTATTCACTATGATCTCTACCTAGTATTGAGAGACTCTTAGACAATATAGTAAAGTGGATTGAGATGAAGATGAAAATGTTTTCATTTCTCTCCAGATACAGCAAAACCAACATACATAAACACACACACAGATGCCCCCCACCTCACCTCCCCCATACACATATATAAGTACTTACAGATGGACTTGAAAACTGACCATTGAACCAAGACCTGAATGTTGCTTCTAGTCAAGCTGCTAAGAACCAGTGCACTGCCCAGTGTCAGCTTTGGGGAATAAATATATTTTTGGGAAACGACATTTCCTTAGGCAAGAACACAGAACTATGTTTTCTATGAGGAACTATTAGCTAAAAAACACGTTGTAGCTGCTGGAAAATTCTGAGGCTTCTATTCTTAATGAAGAGAAGTCATTCTTTGTAGAGGTACTTAAAAGAGACAGAGAAATCTTGACATAAAGACCAGAATCAAACCTATTGAAACTGAGAGATTAATTTAAAGCAGCAACATACAGTCTGGTCCTGCTAGAATTGAAGAGCATAAATTTTGGCTATTTTAACCAGAGAACGTAGCTTCTGCATGGATAATTAAATTCCACCTGAGATTGTATCAAAATTCTTCTCTACACATTTGTTTTCTGCAATGATCACCATATGTTTCCTTTTTTTTCTGGAAAACAACAGAGAGAGCGGGGGAAGAAAGACCACAAACTGTCTTGCTTTTATAGAAACTGACAAAAAAGTGATTTATTTCCTCATTAGTTTTGACAATGATCTATTTGTTTATTTTTATTGCTAATGGTGTGGTAGGTTGTTGCATGCCTGTGGGTGATCGCCTTATCAAAGTCCTCAGTAGGACTAGTTCCCTACATCATTTTGGGATCACTAGCTGTTTGTAAGGTCATGAATGACAGTGTATTTGATATCAAAGCTGGACGTAAATTTCGTTCACTAATCCTCCTAAAATATGTTGATAACTGGTAGCAAAGTCCTTCCTGTGCAGCAGAAAAATAGAGCTGAGGAAACCTAGACCAGAGTTGAAAAACATCATCTTCCCTACACCAACGCCCCTGCAAGCTACTGATTCAGTATACACTGGTTCAGCTCAACCAGAATACTGGAAAAGTAGTGGGTTGTGTTTCTCTTACACCTTAGATGATGAGTGTCATATTTATAAAAGGAATCACATCCTGTATTTTCTCTTTGAGAAGCTTCATAGCTGGGTTTTTAGCCACAAAGAAATAGTGACTTGAGCCTCTGTGTTTGACTGAAGTTAACGAAACTGCTGCAAGCGGTTGATACTGTGCTTGACAGTGTTCACAGAACTAGACTCTTGTAAAATATGTTGTTCAGCACACTGGTACTACACCTGCTGAATTGCATGATACCATTGTTGTTATTCTCTCATCAATCAATACACAACGCTTCTTGCTTTCTGTGATAGGCTATGGCCCTGGTGAAGATAGCAGACAAAAGGTATTAGCGTAATGTGCTGTGACAAGCACACAACCAGTTGTGCAAAATGTCACAAGTCACAGGTGACAAGAACATAAAGAACTTCATCACTCATGAGGTCATGCATGACTGCTTTTTATATTATCATGAAATTTTATAAAATAATTTTTGTAAAACAGAATATCCCAGAAGAAATATGATACTGCTAGTCTTCTCCAGCTATGAATTTTCAGTTCAGTAGAAATCATGAGAAAAGGTACCATTGGCTTCCAAGTTAACTACAAAAAGTTTTACTTTCTCATATCCGCAAAGTGAAGTGGAGAGTATTTTTTTGAAGAAAATTTCTGCTGGCTTTTAACTGGTGGTAACAAAGCCCTAAAAATATATTAACAACAATAATAAAAAAATAATACAATTTATGTTGCAAAGCAATGTTCTGAATTGTAATAGGAGTCAACAATAAGTTTCCTAATTGCATTGCTTACATCAGAAGGTAAATGCCTCTTATGTAACAGATCTATTTCTACGCATGCTGCAAAAAGCATGGAAAGCTTTCTGGCATAGAAAGTCATTCTCCTCTTCCAACAGCTTCCACAAGCAAGAATGTGTTTTCTCTACATCCAGAACTGACAAGACCATTCCTCCACTTAAAATGTGACATTCTCCAATAGGTCATGAGGAGTATTACTAATGACTAGAGATGGTGAGTTCTTGCATTCTGAAGGCTGTAAAATTTCACTTCAGTATTATTAAATAAACTTGATTTTTTCCTCAAGTAAATATTTACTTCCATTAATTTTTAGCCTTACATGATCTGTTGGTTGATGACCACTCTATGATTTTGTATTAAACAGTCTAAGGAGTGATTATCGCATATGTCAGATATAAAGTATGAATACATATATATTTGCACAGTTTCTCTTATTTGTATATGTTTAAAATCTATTTAATGGAAATCTTTCTGTTTGGACTTTGTGCTGTCAAACACAAAATGCCAGGAAGAGCATGGCTTGATAATCATTACTTCATCTCTTCTTTCTTCCTTTAAAAGACTCAGAACAGAAATGAGCCTGAAATGCAACAGGTTTAAATAAATTATTTTATATAGATGGACTTTTTGGACCACAAAAGTACCACACCTGGTAACTGTAAAACTATGCCTTCTTAGAATCATAAAATCATAGAATCGTCTAGGTTGGAAAAGACCTTCAAGACTATTGAGTCCAACCATGAACCTAACACTGCAAGTCCACCACTAAGCCATATTCCTAGAGTGCCACATCTACATGGCTTTTAAATACCTCCAGGGATGGTGACTCAACCACTTCCTCGGGCAGCCTGTTCCAGTGCTTGATCACCCTTTTGGTGAAGAAAATTTTCCTAATTTCCATATCTAAACCTCCCCTGGTGTAAATTGAGGCTGTTTCCTCTCATCCTATCACTTGCTACTTGGGAAAAGAGACTGACACCCACCTACCTACAACCTCCTTTTAGGTAGTTGTAGAGAGTAATAGGGTCTCCCCTCAGCCTCCTTTTTCTCCAGGCTAAACAGCCCCAGTTTCCTGAGCTGTTCCTCATAAGACCTTCTCTCTAGGCTTTTCTGCATCTTTGTTGCTCTTCTTTGGACGTGCTCCAGGACCTCGGTGTCTTTCTTCTAGTGAGGGGCCCAAAACTGAACACAGTTGGTGTGTGGAAAGGGGCAAAGCCGTTTTGGCAGAAGATAAACCCCCTTGCATTCTAACACTCCTCACTGAGGTGGGAGGCTAGGTGCAGCTAGGTTTAAATTCTGAGTGATGCCCAATTCAGCACTATCAGTCCAGTCGCGTTTAATATGTATTAAACTATTAAAATTTCGATACACTAATAGTGAACTGCACCTTCAGTCTAGTCGTGCTCATGAACTAGCACGGCCAATCTCGAGTCTTTTGTCACGTTCAAGGAGGAACCCAAACGACTAGCTACTTAAACAGTACAGTTTATTTAAACAACAGATATATAGGTTCTTAGGATTGCCAGTGATAAATACACTGTCTGCAAAGCACGTGCAAATGAAAGTATTATTACATATATCAAACGTGTGACAAAGTTATAAGTGATACAGCCTGGCTATAAATGTAGGATAGAGATTCTCTAGAGAAATTTCTAAGTTTCCCAAGAAAGCACTCGGTATAATCTAAGTCTTACCCAAAGGCATCCCTTTTGGGGGGAAGAAAGGCTCAGCCCGTCTACTGATCCCGGAAGTCAGTGATGGAGTTCTTTGCGATGGTGTCTTACCTGGGTATCCCCCCTCTCTCGGGTTATTTTATTTATTTGTTATCTTCAAGGTGGAGTTTGAGTGACTTTAATCATAAATACTTTAATTATGATTGGTGTAAAATTCTCTTGCTTTACATTTAAAGGTATAGTTTACAAAAAATTCAGGGTGCAGACTCAAGGAGGAGTGGTTGCACCTTGGAGGTGGGTAGCTTTTGGGATAGAGATGTGTTTTGGTATTATAACAACATTATAATGAGCAAAGTTCGCACAAAGGACAGCATTTCATCAAAATTTGACAAAATGTTGGCTCAGGGTGGTAAATGGGCAGCTTATCGGTTCTATAGTACCATCTCATTCCCATATCTGTTGGATCATCACAAGGCTTGGCTGTGGAATTTCCATCCCACTCCATTCCCCGTGTTGCTTCGCAAGAAATATTACACAGGGAATTGCAGATGTTAAATTCTTTGCATGCCAGCTGCAGCTGCTCTCTACCTTAGAAGCCTCTTGATTTTATACTTTTCCTTCATGTGTGAACAATGCTGTACCTTTGTATTTTTAGCCAATTTAGCAATTATTCCACAACGGTATTCGAGATGCAAACTTAAAGTTTGAGGAGGAGTACTGAGGTAACAAAGGATAGTGATGAGTTTCTGGGTACAGTATGGAGGGAGTTGATGGCTGGTAGGAGTTTTACCAACAGAAATCCTTAGTTACAAAAAGAAGACTGACAGCCGGTCATGAGCAAACTATACATAAAACATCAAATCAACTTTTCAAGTAGTAATTCCTTCTAGAAAACTTGTCCCACCAAACTGTTTTCTGTTATTTGGGTGGCAACACAAAGCTAGTATTTTCTTACATATGACACCGAAGACTTACCGCCAAACACAACAAAAGCCCAGATCAGCTGTCTGTGAAAGTCAGTTTAAGTTGAAGGCAAAGAGACTCATACAAACTAAATAAAATACAAGAAAATAAGATAAAAAGAAAAATCTGATGAGACTAAGGAGTCCTAAAACAGTCATTAATCAATACGATACTGAAGATGAGGAAATATTTATAACTGAAGGAACACCTTCCAGTGGACAATTTCAAAAAATTTCCTCCAGTGAGTTTTAGTATGATTTCTTAAGCATCATTTATTATCAATAAAATAAGTGGAAGACATAAGCCTGAAGACTTGTCTGTAATTATTATTGTCTTCTGTGACTCCAGGATTGAGCTGAATCTTCATTCTTATACTGCAGGCTTCCTGACAAATCAGAAAATTGGAGATGAGGACTACATGTCTACACAGTCCACAGCCAAGCTTTACTCAACAATCAAGATAACTGTCTCAGGTTCTTACAGTACTAAGCCTTTATTATTTTTCTTTCAAATTATTATGCTCTATTTATTGTTAAAGTATTATTAAAATATTTATTCTTTTAATGATGTTGCAGTTTTGGCCGGATTGGCCAATCAGAATGACAGATGGCCCTCCCCCACCCTCTCTCCTCAGAGAGGAGAGGAAGAGATAAGGAGATTTACGAGTTTAGAAAAAGAACTAAACTACTTCAATGAAAATAATAAAAAATAAGGAAATAAGAAATAATAATAATAAAATTAATAATAAAATTAATAGCAACAATAACAACAACAATAACAACAACAACAACAACAACAACAACAACAATAATAATAATAATAATAATAATAATAATAATAATAATAATAATAATAATAATAATAATAATAATATCCAGCTCCCAGAATGACGATCACATCACTAGCAGACACAGGGAAATTCCCAGACTGGAGTCAGCGACGGACAGGAGCTGAATTCTGGAACTAGAGTCAGGAATGCTTGGATCGGGATCAAAGGCAGACGAACAGACAGGGTCCTCCTCAAATGTCAGCCATTGAAGAAAAAGCAAGCCAGAGCAGCCTTGCCCCTTTGATCCCTCAGCTTTTATATTGAGCGTGATGCAGATGGGATGGAATAGCCTGTTGGTCAGTTTTGGGTCACCTGTCCCATCCGCTCCTCCCTGCAGGTGTGATCCCTCTACAATTCTCTGCTTCTGACCCTCTAATGGGGCAAATAACTAAGTCAGCTGACCTTGGCTGTTATAGCAATAAGTATAAGCAAGATCCTCTGTGCACACTCTTCCTTGGTATAATCAGGTCTTACCACTCTGAGAGTGAACAGTTTCTGAACAATATGCTGTTAATTTCAGACTTTAGTCAGTTAGAAGAGGCCCAGCTAAAAAGTAAAATTACAAATCAGAAAATTGGTTCTGTTTTACCTCAGACCAGGACGGGTGGTTGTTTGTTTTCTATTTAGAACCTCTCTGAGCCAACAACACTCCTGTGCAACATTCATACGGAACAATGGGTAGATAGCCACCATAAGCTATGCTTGAAAGAAGCCTACACTTATAAAATTTTGCTGTACCTCACAGTGTCATCTGATTCCATACCCAGAACCCTCCAACAATGGTGCTCCAGTGAGGAAAAACAGATTTGCACTGCATGAAGGGCAGAGGTGGTATGACAAAGTTAATTCTGCTGCTTCTTAACTTTTCAGTTATTAGTTCTACAACCTTGTAATGCATGGTTTATGTACTTCCATGTTATATTCAAAACAGAAGGCTATGGAAATTCTTGACAAACACCTGGAATACTGATTCTAATGAAAATATACTTGAAGAGAAAAAAATGTCTTATATGAAGCTGTGGCAGAAAGAAATAAGAGATTCTTGGGTGGCAGAGCCTGTTCTATTCATGCTCCTCAGAGCCCTGAACATAAATGAATGACCTTTAGGTTTGCTGCCCAGGAGTTCACTGTGTCTCATGAAGAAACAGGAAAGGAAAGCAAAGAGATTTGGTTTTTTTACGTTAGAGAGAACTACCTGGTCCAGTGCAACCCAGAACACCCCTCTCTGCCTTACGATCAGGAAACCGGCAGTAACACCTCTGTCACTGTTCACCAGTCAAATAGCTGACGTTCATTGGGGAAGTATTTCACAGCTTTTGAGACGTGTAACTAGATGACTGAATTCCTAATTAGTAATCCCATGTATTCCGTCATTTTCTGTATCTGTTTGTAATTTCTCATCAATGTACTTATCCTCTGTATGCCAGTTGCCATAACAACTTATTTTGGTCTCTTCCATTATTGTTTTCATGATAAAGGTTTTCACTTTAAAGATAGGTTGCCTGTTTCCAGGATTGTTCAGAAGCTGTTGGTTCTTTGTTCAGGAGAATAATGACCTCTTCTGTTTGGCCACAAGTGAAGGTGGTGATTAGGTACCAGCTTATTATGAAATAATTGAAGAACCCATATAGACACATCTCCTTCAAAGAATATAAAATACATCTTCCCTTTAAGAGAGATGTTAGCATGCATGGTCTGAATCTGATTTGGAGGCAATATAGGAAGATAAATTAACTACTGAAACTACTACAAACTATTAGGGTAATTTCTTAATTTCAGCCTGGAAAGAGGAAGACTGAGGGTGGATCTTATCAATGCTTATAAATACTTCAAGGGTGGGTGTCAGGAGGATGGGACTAGTCTTTTTTCAGTGGTGCCCAGTGACAGGACAAGAGGTAATGGGCACAAACTTGAACACAGGAAGTTCTATCTAGACATGAGGAGGATCTTCTTTACTTTGAGGGTGACAGAGCACTGGAACAGGCTGCCCAGAGAGGTGTTGGAGTCTCCAACTCTGGAGACATTCAAAACCCGCCTGGACGCGTTCCTGTGCAACCTGCTCTAGGTGACCCTGTTGTGGCAGGGGGGTTGGACTAGGTGATCTCCAGAGGTCCCTTCCAACCCCTACCATTCTGTGATTCTGTGATTCTTAAGCATGTGACTTGGAATTTGCATACTGGAGTCTTTTTAAAAAAATGGTGTTTAGTATAAGCATAAACTATAGAGGCTGAAAAGAGCTTCAGTGAGCAAAGGCCAGTGGGTCACACACCCATCAAGTAAGAGACCTGGAAGTCCTTTGGGACTTACTGAACTGAATGAACTACCTTTTATCATCTGAAATCAGCCAAGACAGATAAAAACAGCAGGTCTAACAGCCCCATCAGCTTCAAGATAAGTAAGGTCAGAATCATGTCCATTTCTGTCTCTTTGGACCACTACATTTTTTGGCATAACCTGCCCTCTCTTTCTTTGTTTAAATGAGCAATTGTCCTTTAAGTAGTAACTATTTATTACCACATAGACTCATTTTTGCAGAAATACTTTTTTTTTTTAATAATTACTAATGGATGTCCATTTATTGAAATAACCTTGGGAGAATAACAGTGGCATTGTAACAGTTAAGGGATGAGTAGGAGTATTAGTACAAACAAAAAAAAAATAAAGAAATATCAACAAATAAAACAGGTCCTTTAGCTTTATTTGTAAGAGAATAAGGGACAATTATTGGCAACCTTCTAAGAGCCACAAAATTAAACAATGAAGTCGCAATGTTCTTTATCTGTGTTATGTGGGTGGAAGTTCTTGTTATTTGTATATTTGCATTTTAACTGGCCCAGAGAGAGAGGGGAAGAAAGAGAAACAGACTCCATTAATTCAAACAAATAGATGTTTTGTTTTTCAGCTAGTCGTGTATTCCAGTACAGTACTGCAGTTGCAGACCTATTGTTGGGGGGGGGGGGGGGGGTTGGGGGGGGGTGGGAGGGAGGTGGGCGGCGAGGGGAGAAAAAGGGAAACTAACTGAGAAAACAAGTGCTATGTTCATCTAACCAGTTTTATTACTTCGCATGCTACAATAATTCTCTCAGATAAAAAGGTAGCGTTTGGGGTTTTTTTGATGGTGATGTATTTTGGCCAGCATAATATCACAAATATAAGCAAATGCTCCATGTAAAAACAGCAAGATAAATCAGAATTTATGTCAAACAACCATTTAGGCTTGTATCTGCTAAATCCTTCACCATTGCTCTAATACAGAAAAAGAAAAGAAATGGAATATGGTTTGTCAAGTATAGCCAATCTTTTTCTGTGTAAAATTAAGTTCTAATTCAATATATAAGAGGTAAAAAAAAAAAAAAAAAAAAAAAAGAAGCTTGAAATTCCAAAGAGTTTTTAACAGCTCTTGTGAAAGTAAAAGTAGGGCTACTTATTTATGTGCCCAAGTAAATTTTCAAGAGTTAAAGGCATAATTTTAGAATTGATTTAATAAGACACAACTGAGAGTGACAGAAATAGGTATTTCTAGTCTACGTTAACAATAAAATCTTCAGATCATATTTCCTTTGTTGCTAAATTTTTTAATTCCTCCCTGCACCAGAACTTGACAGATGGAAACTGAAAGTTCATTGGCATTAAAAACTAAAGAACAGGGCAATTCTAGTAGGCATTGAAAGTGATATATTAAAAAGGATGTTAAATAATTATTTTTATGTTAAAATATTTCTTTTTTCCCTGTCTGTGGAAAAGTTTTACTCCATTTCTACCGTTCTGTAAAGGATTTATCAATAGCCGTAGTACTTTGATCACACTTATTGTTTAGTTTTTAACCAGTTTCAGCAGCAAATAGGCGGCACATCTCTTCTATGATTTTGAAGCCCTGTTCAGTTAAAGTGTTGTATGTTAATGAGCTCCTTATTTTCACATGTAACTTCTTTCCATACACACAAGATGAAACATCTCCATCAAGAAATTAATGAGAGGCATGTGGTAGCTTGCATTCATTGTTAATTGTTATAAACTGTAATTTTGTTCTTCTGCTTCCCTTGAGAGTCCCTTGGGAAAGCTCTCTTACAAGACTATGTCTGTCTCCTACACATATACAGAGGCATCTGCTTCTTTTGGAAGGGATCTTTTATTTGTTTAGAAACTGTTTCTTCTTCTAGAGGTAAGCCATATAACCAAGGCAGTTGTACAGGTGATCTTGAGAGGCCTAGTACTGACATAGAAACATTGAAAAGAAATAGAACCGCCTTTTTCATGGAGGTTTGTATACATAGTTTATCTCCAAATCCTGTTTCCATGGAAAACTGAGGTGGAATGCTGTTCTGTGCTGCTTTTTTTCTGCAGATCAACTAAAACTTTTAGTGGATTGGATTCATTGGTCAGCACCTAAAAAGTCATTATCTGTCAACATCTTAATGTACTCAAATAACTACGTTTCTCCGAAATGTGTTAATCTACACAAGTTTTGTTATAACAAGTGGAATATAGACACAAAATAGATATAAATAAAAATTCTGTTATCTTACGTTTCCAATCTGTTTATCAAATCCTGCAGTAGCACTCAAGTTCTATGAACACTTACTTGTGTACTTACCATAGAAAATACACTTATTAGATATTTTGGGGCTTAGATTTGCCTTTTCATAGAATCATAGAATAGTTAGGGTTGGAAGGGCCTTAAAGATCATCTAGTTCCAACCCCCCTGCCGTGGGCAGGGACATTTCCCTTGTAACATAAACACATTGTTACACAAAGGCACACTAAGAAATGAAACTTCATTTTAGCAAATGTTAAAGCATAAGCATCAGAAATGAGGCAGGTAGCATTTCTCTTTTCAGAAAGAAAGGCAAGCTGAAGAATGGTACAGTAGATACTCTACTAGTATCTAGTAGGCAAGTGAACTAGAGGGAAATGAACACACATAAATCACTGCAATCAGATGTGCTAAGATCAGAAGTGAAAATGGGACAACTAGCAATTCATCCATTATTTGTTCCAGTGAAAATCATAGTTGCAATTCCCCATACAGCATATTTCAGGTCAGATGAAGGAGAATGTTATTTGATGTGGATGAACAATTTACAGAATCACAGAATAATTGAGGTTGGAAAAGACCTCTGGAGATCATCTGGTCCAACCAACCTCCTCAAGCAGGGCCACCTAGAGCCAAGGACAGTGTCCAGACAGCTTCTGAATGTCTCCAAGGATGGAGACTTCAAAGTCTCTCTGGACAACATGTGCCAGTGCTAGGTCACCCTCACAGTAAAAAAAAATACTTTTGTGATGTTCAGAGGGAACCTCCTGTGTTTCAGTTTGGGCCCATTGCCTCTTGTCCTGTCATGTGACACCACTGAAAACAGATTGACTCTGTCTCCTTTACACCTATTTGTACACATTGATAAAATCTGCCCTAAGCCCTCTGTTTTCCAGGCTAAGCAGCCCTAGCTCTGCCAGCTCTTCCTGACAGGAAAGATGATCCAGTGCCTTCAATACTCTCATGGACCTTCACTGGACTTGCTCCAGTATGTCCATGTCTCTCTTGTACTGAAAAACCCAGAACTTGACACAGTATGCCAGTGGCCTCACCAGTGCTGAATAAAAGGAAAGATCACCTCCCTTACTAACCTGATAGCAGTGCTTTCCCTAATGAAGCCCAGGACACCATTAATATTGACTAACCCACTCTCATTCTATGACAAGGTGACCCACTTAGTGGATGAGGGAAAGGTTGTGGATGTTGTTTACCTGGACTTCAGTAAAGCCTTTGTCACCATTTCCCATACCATTTTCCTGGAGAAACTGGCTGCTTACAGCTTGGACAGGTGTGTTCTTTGCTGGGTGGCTGGGGCTAAAAAGTTGTAGTGAGTTAAATCCAGTTGTGGTCTGGTCTCAAGTGGTGTTCCCCAGGGACCAGTACTGGGGCCAATTCTGTTTAGTATCTTTATCAATGATCTGGATGACGAGATTGAGTGCACCCTCACTAAGTTTGCAGATGACACAAAGTTGGGTGGGGCTGTTGATCTGCTTGAGGGTAGGAAGGCTCTTCGAAGGGACCTGGACAAGCTAGAACAACTCCTCCATGCAATGCTACAGGCTGGAGGAAGAGTGGCTGGAAAGCTGCCTGATGGAAAAAGACCTGGTGGTATTGGTCAGCAGTCTCCTGAATATGAGCCAGCAGTGTGTGCAGGTAGCCAAGAAGGCCAGTAGCATCCTGGCTTGTATCAGGAATAGTGTGGCCAGAAGGACTAGGGAAGTGATTGTCCCTTGTACTTGGCACTGGTGATGCCATACCTCCAATACCGTGTTCAGTTTTGGGCCCCTCACTAGAAGAAAGACACCGAGGTCCTGGAGCACGTCCAAAGAAGAGCAACAAAGATGCAGAAAAGCCTAGAGAGAAGGTCTTATGAGGAACAGCTGAGGAAACTGGGGTTGTTTAGCCTGGAGAAAAGGAGGCTGAGGGGAGACCCTATTACTCTCTACAACTACCTAAAAGGAGGTTGTAGGTAGGTGGGTGTCAGTCTCTTTTCCCAAGTAGCAAGTGATAGGATGAGAGGAAACAGCCTCAATTTACACCAGGGGAGGTTTAGATTTGGAAATTAGGAAAATTTTCTTCACCAAAAGGGTGATCAAACACTAGAACAGGCTGCCCGAGGAAGTGGTTGAGTCACCATCCCTGGAGGTATTTAAAAGCCATGTAGATGTGGCACTCTAGGAATATGGCTTAGTGGTGGACTTGGCAGTGTTAGGTTCATGGTTGGACTCAATAGTCTTGAAGGTCTTTTCCAACCTAGACGATTGCATGATTCTATGAACATTCCTTGCTGAAAGGGCACATCGCTGGCTCATGTTCAACTTTGTGTCCAGCAGGACTCCTAGGTTCTTTTCTGTAAAGCTACTTTCAAGCTGGATACTCCCCGCGTATATTGGTCCATGGAATTGTTCCTCCCTAGTGCAGGACTTTGTACTTCCCTTCGTTGAGCATCACGAGGTTTCTGACAGACCATTTCTCTAGCCTGTTGAGGTCCCTTGGGATGGCAGCACAAATCTCTGGTGTATTAACCATTCCATGTCATCTGTAAACTTGCTGAGCGTACACTCTGCCCCATCATCCAGATCATTAATGAAGATGTTAAACAGGACTAGATCCAGTACTGATCCCCAGGGTACACCACTATTTATTGGCTTCCAACTAGACCTTGCATGACTGATCACCACCCAGTGAGTGGCCTGGCCAGTCAGCCAGTTCTCAATGTACCACACTACTGGGTCTTCCAGACCATACTTTATCATCTTTTGTATAAATATCTTATGGGATACAGTGGCAAAGGCCTTACTGAAGTCCAAGTAGAGAATATCCACTTCTCTTCCCTCATCTACTAGTCATTTCATCATAGAAGTTTATCAGGTTGGCCAGACATTAAATCCCCTCGGTGAATCCACGCTGAGTACTCCTGATGGTTTTCTAGTCCTTCATGTGCCTGGAAATGGTTTCCAGGATTAGTTGTTCCATCACCTTTCCAGAGTTCAAGGTGAGTCCTGTAGTTCCCTGTGTCGTCCTTCCTATTGTTCTTGAAGATACAAGTGACATTTTCTCTCTTCCAGTCTTGGGGCGCTTCTCCCAATCACCATGACTGATAAAAGATAATCAAGAGTGGCCTCACAATAACATCAGCCAGCTCCCTCAGAAGTCTTAGGTGCATTACATCAGGGCCCATGAACTCATGTAGGTCCAGTTTTCTTAAGCATTTCCTAATTTGCTCCTCTTCCACTGAGGGTACATCTTCCTTGCTCCAGATATTCCCCGTGGTCTCTGGGACCTGTGATTCCCAAAGGCCAGTCTTGCCAGTAAAGTATGAGGCAAAGAAGTCATTATGCAGCTCAGTTTTTCCTAAGTGTTCTGTACCCGGGTTCCTCACCTTATTCAACCTACTTTTTCCCTAGTCTTCCTTTTGTTACCTGTGTACTTACAGAAGCCCTTTTTGTTGTCATTGACATCCCTCGCCAGATTCAATTCCATTTGGACAAGCCACAAACCTCCAGTTTGAAGCCTCCAACAGAGGAAGGATTGCCACAAACATGACCATGTTGGAAGGAGGCCACTGAGAAGATGGGGCTGGAGCCCTGTGAGGACTAGCTGTGGGACTGGGGCTGGTTCAGCCATGCTAAGGGACTGTTTTGGAGCATGCAACAACATCCCCAGCACTGGTGGTCATGCATGGAAGAGATGCAGCCAGGGTCTTCACAGCAGTGTGTAGTGGGAAAGGGAGACACAGCGTCACAAGCTGAAACACAAGAAACTCAGGCTGGGGATAAGGAGAAATCTTTTCCTCATGAAGACAGCCCAGCCATGGAGCCAATGCCAAAGAAGGCTGGGCTGTCTCTGGCATTGGGTGGTTTCACACCCCCCTGGGTGAAGCTCTGAGTGATCTGGTCTGACCGCTTGGCTGAGCCTGCTCTGGACACAGCCTGAGGCTCCCCAGAAGACCTCCCTGCCAGCCTGAATTATCTTGTGATCCTACAACCAAATGAAATAATATTATTACAGCTACAAACTGTATCCAGGGTGAGATGAGCCAGGATCCCAGGTTTCTTGAGATGAGTCTTCAGTAATGAACTGACAAATCATTAGTGACTCCTATAAGAAGGCTGTCAGAGAGCACAACCTCAGTCTACTTAGCCCAAATTGGTTGGCAGTTACACATGTATGAGAGCACTAATAAAGTCTTCTTTTCCTTGGAAAACTTAATTCTTACCATCTGTAGGATTTTTTCTGCCATGTAAGTAAACATATCCTCAATTGCTTTGCTGAATTAAGGATCTCAACAATCAAGTCCAATCTGTCTAATTCATCATTCTGCCAATTCTGTATAACCAATGAATGAATATTTGTAAAAAAATCCCTCAAAACAAAATAAAAAAACCCAAACCCAGTAAAAATTAGCTAAAATAAATACAAGCAATGTACTCACCCTTACATATTGTTTTTATGATTTACAGTCAGAAGTAAGGAAGAAATTTATCTCATCACAAAAGTAAAACACATCGATAAGTTAAATGACTATTGCATGTCAGTGCATATGTATCAGAAGTGAACATATGTGTTTCCCTTCTCTTTGCAAACTTATGCAAACATTTTTGTTCCCTTTCCCCAACAGGATCCTTTGAGAGCTCATTGGTGATCAGTCGTTTCTATGTAACCATCATCTCCTTTGAGAAGATCTGTTCCTATTCTTTACTTCGTAGGAAGTGAAAAAAAAAAAAAAATAAGTTAAGAGAGGTTGGTAACAATAAGAGATAGAGGAAAATAATCTTTCTGGGTATTTCTGCTTCAGACAGTCATTCAAAAAGGTCACATTGGTAAATGAGAATTTTAGCCAGATAAATGAAGCATAAGATTAATTATAAAACTTATTGGGGGAAGTCCTGCTCTTAACAGATGTGTCCGTTTGGATGATGAGGTGAGGAAAAGCAAAGCTAGTGGTTCCAGACACTTCTCTGGCAATAAAGCCGTCTTGCCGATGCAGGTTGGCTAGACTAGGATGTATGTTGCTGAACATAAAACACAGCACAAGCTGGCAGAGATCCTGCTGTGGTATGCAGGATCAGGGCACTGATTCCTTGGCCCTCTTCCTTTTGAAATCACCTGGCCTAATTACACAGCAGAGAGCATAAATTGGCCTTTTTTAGTAACGATTCTTGCAAGGAGGGTAAGAATGCTTAGCTATACACAGGAAATCTCTTAGCAAAGAAGCTAGAAACAAGGTAGACTAGGACTATAGATAGAAGTTTACCAGTTTTCTTCTATGGGACATCAACTATCTGCTTTAGTATGAAGAAGTGGGTTTAGGTGACAACTTGACTAACCTGAACTTACTAAGAACATTTTTAGAATGCACATGTAGGAAGACATTTCTGTAGGTTCAGGATGACTGTTAATAAAAGGTACTGAAAGTGCATAATAATGTTGCTCTTACAGGAGGAATAAAAATAATTTGATTAAGACTGAGAAATAAAGTGCAAGAAGAGCATGATTCCATTTGATAGATATTGATTTCATTTAGATTTGCTAAGTATGGGTAATTGGGTGGGTGTTGTGAATAATATTAGAAGACTTGAATAACAAGGGCATGTGTTAAAGATGTAATTTTAATGAATAGAAGAAGATTGAATTTTAATGACTAGAAGAAACTGAATAGAACTAGGAAAAAACGCTTGTAGTTTTCTCTTTTAGTTTAACCCTGGTATCCTGAATGTAAAGGTGAAGTTTAAAATGACATAAATAGAATTCTCAGTAACTTGACAGAAGTACTAAATCTGGTCAGTCTTTTTTTTTTTTTTTTTTCCTAACGAGGAACTCTGTACTTCACTATCTGCATGAAGACTAGATGTGGGCTAAAGGATCAGAAAAGCAAATCATATAGGATCAGGAAAGCGAATAAAGTAACTTTCAATAAAGGCTATTATTATAATAAATTTTCATGACATATTGTTCTCAAGTATAATGCTTTAACCTGTATGACTTATCATAAAACAGCCTGCCTTGCAATCATCAACATTTCACAGAGGTAAAATCCAATCTGGCAGAATTTTCCCATATGGTTTTAAGACACAGAAACTGTAACGTAGGAGAAACTGGGGTGGCAGGTGCAAATGGAGAACAACCAAAAAAACCAAAAAAACACTACCAAGAAAAACCAGTACTCTGCAGATCTTAATGTTCTCATTCTGCTTTTCAGACTAGAAGTTCACCCTTAAATACATATATGTATATTCGGGACAGAAATGAAGAATAAATCTGGGGGGGAATAAAATCCCAAACCCCAAACTCACAAGCAACGACCTAACCTTTCTGCAGGTAGGAACTCAGACTTGCCGGTTTCAATGGTAAAACCCATAAACCTGTACTTCAGCAGTGACGTATGAATGCAGCTACAAAATCTAGATGTAACATATTTCAGACTTGCAGTGGTGATATGGGTTATCTTAGCAGCTGCTACAAGCCATGTTTCACCAGGCAGTGATAATTAGAAATAATTTTCTGTAAGACACTCGCATCTACCCATAGGAACATGAATGTGTCACCTGGAAATTTGACGATAAACATCTCTGTACATTTATTTAGATAAGTTGTTTGCTAGTACGATATGCTTTTATTTAATTGTCACAGGACTTCTTAAAAACCTAATTTAGAAGAAGCTAAACATACATGAAACAGCATATATGAATCCTTTTAAAACGTAAAATCCATTTTTTATACTCACCACTACTTATTCCTTTCTCCTGCACTGTATCTTCACTTCCTAGAGAGATACCGTTTACTTGGTCTTCATGTTCATAGCTTGTCAACACCACAGACTCCTATGAAAAAGTAGGTTCGTATCGATACTGTATAGCTAACACAAGCTTCTGGAAAACATCCTCAAGATACTGTATAACTTATGCAAAAATTACACAGAATGTAATAATTTAAATATTCACCAACTAGTGGGAATAGGTATGCAATTATTTTTGAAGTGGGATATGCAGCCCAGATTAATTTTTTCTCTAAATTACATTCCAAGGAGGGGAGATTAGTTTTTGTTTGAGTTCTCATATATTCTAATGTAATGTTAACCCTTTCTCATGATTTCTATATATTCAAGAAATGATCTACAAGTAACTCTGAACTAATATAAATCACTGGAGCTCTTTCACATAAAAATGACCTTGGAATCCCTGATGTGGTGTGATCAATATAGTTAAAGCTGAGGGTGGCAACCATCTCCAGTATAAGGGCATTTGTCATAGTGACCGGAGTAAATTATGTTTCCCTAGCACCTTAGCTTTCTTTGTAAGAATCATACATGTTTTAGATGTTAAACTGTATGAATAGTTGTTCCTGAGCTCCTTCTAGGAATACCAGATGATGAGGGTTATTCTGTGCCTCATTGCAGAGGAATTATTTTTCAGTTTTGCATAAAAACTCCTAATTCAATTTCTGATGTTGAGATATAAAAAAAATAATAGTCCACTTACGAACATACACATATAAGCACTTGTAGTACAGGACTAGAATTTTGAAAATGCCTCAGTGGTGTAAAAATCATAGTCTCATTTTTTGAAATGATTTGGACTTTCTAGAAAAAGGGAATAATCAACTTATGAAAAAAAATCCTATTTAGAGCCGTATTTCATAGCAAGAACAAACTGAATTGCAAGAACTCTATTCAGCATATGAAGTATGGTTATTATAAGGTATTTCATGTTGCCTAAATCTAACAAGTTGTACAAGCTGTGCCTCCACAGTACGAATACGTCTAGATACTCAGAAAATTGTAATTTTCTAAGAAAAAGATTTTTTTTTACAGTGTGTTTATTCATATTTTGGATTATAACTATTTCCTGGTACTTCATGTGCTTATGTTTTGAGACTAAGTTCTACAATTCATTCCTTCTGCCCAAATAAAAGAATTTGACAGTGAAGATTCAACTAGTTCCTATCACAGAAGCCTCCCTCTTTAATGTAATGGATGAGAGCAATTCTGTTAAATGAGTATTCCACAACCGGAACAAGCTTTTCTCGTACTACTAAATTCATGGGTAAATTCCAGCACTAGGTTACAAACTTTTAGTCTACAAACTGGAATTTCCTACAGTCTTTTTTTTCCTTGGTGTTTCTGAGATGCAGTGCTATAATCATCAGCAGCAACTAGAATCTACGTTGCAGGGAATTAAATAAGAGAAAAAAATCATGTGACAATATATCTCTCAACCCCAAGTAAAAGGTATGCCATATTTTCTTCTGAAGCCATCCAATCATACTGAAAACTTACCATATCACTTGGTAAAACTAAGCAGCCTTCTCAGCTGTAAAACACACACTCACAAAAAATCAAACCAATTAATTCCAAACAGGAGATATTGTGCAAAGTCACTTAGCATTTGACACCTGTACATTACTGGATAGACTTTTCAGATAAACTGATAATTTTTGTAGAGGAGAGGCAGGGACTTTCCTTTCAACACCTTTACCAGTTTTACTGTACACTTATAAATAGGGGAAAATCCTTTATTATATGGATATTCATAATATCCTTCCCATCAAGGATTTACTGGTTCATATCTGCTGAACAACGTTGTAGTTCACATTTATACATAAATGCTCTGTGTGTGTAGTGATAGTGATGGGGAATTGTATGTAGGGATTGCTATCTGTTTCTTTCTAAATTTACTGACATACATTTTGACGATGACTGTGATGACACTGTGTTGTACGATGTACTGTAGCAGATGAGTATAACATTTTCTTTTTTAAGTGAGTATAAGTTTTATTTAATTTTATTTATTTATTTATTTATTTATATAAAAAATTTAAAATATTTTAAATATATATATATAAAAAATTTTAAATTTATTTATTTAATGAGTATAAACATTTCTGTTCTAAAGTGGTGTTTTAGTCCTGAGACTTAAAAATAAAATAAAGAAAATAAAGAAAGAAAATGAGTGAGTGGGTATAGTAATGAGTAGGAAACCTACAGTAGGTACTCAACTCTGTTACTGTCCGTGTAACCTTCCCACAATGCCTCTTTTGTCTCCCTCTCTCACTACCATTTCTTGTGTCCTATATTTTGACTGTAAACTCTTTAGAGCACAAGCTGTTGGTCACTCTCTGTTACAGTGTAGCATCCACCTTTGGAAGTTGACATACTGCTGTTTGATTAAAAAGAAATTTATGGAGACTGTAATGAATATTGCTATTGTAAATATGTTTTTTATCTTTTCCTATAGCATTGAATTTCAGTACACATTCTATTGTGAGCCTTTCAATGACTGATTATTCCATCAAAACTACTAAACAATTCAGGTTTTTTAGTATTTCTTTCTGTATGAATATTTAGTTCAAAATACTGCCCTGTGGTTTTGTTCTGTAGTGAGACATGGGACTTTTGGTCACTACTGCTAATATTCTTATAATGTTAGGCACCCATGAAGCTTACTACTTCCACTTCAAGACTTAATGGTTCTCTTACAGGCCACGGAAACCATTTACAGAGAAACAGAGACAGAGAAGGGAAGAGAGGGAAGGTCACCACGGCAAGTTAAGAGGTAAGTCCAGACAGCTAGTTTCTCTGAGTTCCCTTGACCTTCTTTTGAACAAGCTTTGCTTTCTGACATAAGAGCCACCTTGTAAATAAGCACCCATTTGCTCATTGTTTGCTGTTAAAATATTCTATTCATCTTCACTAAACAGAACACAGAAGTAAACAAATGAAAACTGCAAAAGCTAAACAGTAGGATAATTCCATTGTTAATATATAAGTTGCAGCAAGCAGAAGAACTACCTCTCCACAGACTCTTTAACTACAACGCTTCCTTTATCCCCTTAGCTATTAGACAAACATATAATGCCTGGAAAGAAATTCGATTTCAAGCTCTAACTCTGCTAATCTTTACATGTTTGAATAGCTTCACTGGAACACAACAGAGCTCCTTGTGAAAGTATGGCTACTCTTGTTTCTAGATTTTTGTAGGCTAAACACATATGAGAATTTCAAAGCAACTATCATTAACTGGGCAATAACATCTAACTAAACTTGCATGAATAAATTATGGCAGAGTATGAAATGACAGGCAGGTGATTCAAGACAATTATAGTCCTAGAGGTTATTTCAGAAATACCTTTCTTTTGTCACATGCTATGATATGTAGCCCTCAGTGCAAGATCTAAAGATCTGCTTCTGTTGGAGGCTATACTAACTCAGATGGTAAGAGCATGACTTAAGAAATTTACTGGTGCTCAACAGAAAACGAAGGACTTATTTTTGATTGTTTGTGTATAAGACAGTTTGCACCCCAGTCTGCAGCTTTGAAAAGTAATTAACCACAGGCTTGATGTTAATAACACAGAGCTAAAAACATTATATAAAATCATCAACCCAGAGGTGAAAACCTTACATTTATTTAGAAAGCTATCCATTTATTAGGAATGCTGAAGAAAACTCACCAGGTTGTTAATCAGAAATACATTCGACCTACTGCTAAAATAATTTGGTCATATACTGAAAATCACAGAATCACAGAATGATAAGGGTTGGAAGGGACCTCTGGAGATCACCTAGTCCAACCCCCCTGCCACAACAGGGTCACCTAGAGCAGGTTGAACAGGAACGCGTCCAGGCAGGCTTTGAATGTCTCCAGAGATGGAGACTCCACCACCTCTCTGGATAGCCTGTTCCAGTGCTCTGCCACCCTCAAAGTAAAGAAGATCCTCCTCATGTCTAGATAGAACTTCCTGTGTTCAAGTTTGTGCCCATTACCTCTTGTCCTGCCACTGGGCATCACTGAAAAGAGCCTGGCCCCATCCTCCTGACACCCACCCTTGAAGTATTTATACACATTGATAAGATCCCCCCTCAGTCTTCTTTTTTTCCAGACTACAAAGACTCAAGTCCCTCAGCCTTTTTTCATAAGAGAGATGTTCTAGTCCCCTAATCATCTTGGTAGCCCTTTGCTGTACCCTCTCCAGCAGTTCCCTGTCCTTCTTGAACCGGGGAGCCCAGAACTGGACACAGTATTCCAGATGCGGCCTCACCAGGGCAGGGTAGAGAGGGAGGATGACCTCCCTCGACCTGCTGGCCACACTCTTCTTGATGCACCCCAAGATGCCATTGGCCTTCTTGGCCACAAGGGCACATTGCTAGCTCATGGTCACCCTGTTGTCCACCAGGACTCCCAGGTCTTTTTCCACAGAGTTGCTCTCCAGCAGGTCAGCCCACAACCTGTACTGGTGCAGGGGGTTATTCCTCCTCAGGTGCAGCATCCTACACTTGCCCTTGTTGAATTTCATAAGGTTTCTCTCTGCCCAAATCTCCAGCCTGTCTAGGTCTCTCTGTATGGCAGCACAGCCTTCTGGTGTGTCAGCCACCCCTCCCAGCTTTGTATCGTCAGCAAACTTGCTGAGGGTGTACTCTATCCCTTCATCCAGATCATTGATGAATATATTGAAGAGGACTGGACCCAGTACTGAGCCCTGGGGGACAGTACTCATCACTGACCTCCAGCTAGACTCTGTGCCCCTGATCATGACCCTCTGAGCTCTGTCTTTCAACCAGTTTTGAATCCACCCCACTGTCCATTCTTTCAACCCACACTTCCTAAGCATCCCTGTGAGGATGCTGTGGGAGACTGTGTCGAACACTTTGCTGAAGTCAAAGTAGACAACATCCACTGCCCTCCCTTAATCTGTCCATCCAGTCATGCCATCGTAGAAGGTTATCAGATTAGTCAGACATGGTTTCCCCTTGGTGAATCCAAGTTGACTACTGATAGCTTTCTTTTCATCCACACGCTTTTGAGCACAGAACAAGCTGTTCCATCATCTTTCCAGGGATGGAGGTGAGGCTGACTGGCCTGTAGTTTCCTGCGTCTTCCTTCTTGCCCTTTTTGTGCATGACGTACACAGATTTAGTACATAATATCTGATCAAAGAGTCATACAGTCAGAAAGACTTTTTTTTTTTTTAATAAAAATACATTATAATGGCTCAAGAAAGAAGTATTAGCTTATCAAGTAGAAATATAATTAGTGACTCCACAGAACAAGGTACTTACATGCAACTTCCAAAGACTATGTGCTATTATATTCAAGGAACTGTGTCCATGAATATTTGCATCACTCAGACTCAAGTTGAAAAAAGAGCACTAAATAACTGGAGAAAAAATATCAAAAAGCTAAAAAGCAAAATCCACCCATCAGAAATGTTACTTACAGATCCCATTAAAAGGTCTTTCAGCAAGAAAATTTACTTGTGTAGTAGATCTGATGTAGTTCTCCCATGTGCTTGGAAGACTGACTCATTCTCTACCTGTAAGATGATTTAGTTATATATGGAAACATTCTGAATCACAGCCTTGAATAATATTCAACAGCATACTTTCTGAAAATGCATATTTACAAATAAGGAAAGCAATCTTTCAGAGTAAATTCGTTCAGCCTCTGGATTAAGTTGATTTACATAAGCATTGTGGAGAGGAGAATTATCCCCTGGTGTTAAACCCAATCTCCACAGATGGTCTTTTTGATCTGTTAATCAGATTTCCTGTATCCTTAGACAATATCTTAATTGCTTATGCCCTCACATAAAAGAAAAAAAGAGAAAAAGATATTCAATTATCCTTAAGGAGGCAGGAATAACCATTTATATGCTTTTCACAATACTGTGAAAGTATACTAAACACAGTTCACCAGCATAGATGAAGAGTTACATTTAATAACAAAAAATACACTGAAAATTATGTGTGTTTTTTATTACCATATTTTCTGCATAAATTCTAGATCAAGTGTCCTCTGGAATTTTATCCATACTCCAGAATCTTTATTTTGTGACATTTACAAAGTATGTAGATTACTGAGGTGAAATTTGCATATTTAATGCAAAACTGTTCCATGGAGTGCAGCCTTTCTGGGTTCACCACTGCACAGCACAAAATCTGTCGGTTCTGCTTCCACAACCCCAGTAACATCTTTAAAGACAGTCAGGACTTCATTGAAGAAACACTATAGGTTTTTTTCTCTCCTACGGTATGTGAGACAACCACCACTGCTGCACCACTGAGTCCAGTATTTTTGCCTTTACAGTAACAAAATATGCAAAACACAGGCTACCAGATTTCCATTCTAACTACTTAGCCATGAGACCATTCCTTCTGTTTATGCTAGCTGGAGGACATATAGTTATTTGATTTGCCTAGAACTATTAACATATCTCTTTAACAATCAATGACTATTTGCTTACAGTGTCTTGTTTCCTTCACTCTTCTGCTCAGTCTGTACTCTGTAGGATTTCCAGCAGATCTAACGGTAAAGACACCATTTGCACCCTTATTGATAATTTCACATGATTAATTTAGGCATGCAAAGAATCATTCAGGAAGGATAGAACATGACTATTTAATTTAGAAACAAGTAAGGCAACCTACATACCTGGTAGCTTGTTGAAAAAAAAAAAAAAAAAAAAGACTTAGTAACCATAACTACACTGTATGCACCTGTTTATAATGCCATAATGCTGATTCCAAGTTGTCGAACAGCTGCCAGTACATACTCTTAAAGGCATGTATCTGCCAATTATTGTATTACCCAAACACACTTTTCATATCAGTCGCTAAGATTTTGAAAAGGATCTTGAGAGTCAAGATGATATAATGTCTATGATTAGGTAAAAATTACTATCTCAGTTGTAATGTATTATGCAGGATACCCATTTATCTCTCCATTCTCTCCACAGCTGATACTTCTAAAACGAGATTATTATACCCAGAAACATGCATTATTTGAACATTAATGTATATATTATTCTACTAAAAGGAATGTGTGTGGAAGTGTGTGTGTGTGCATGTGTGTTGCAGCCTGACTTAGTAGTTAGACAGAAAATCCAAAAATTGAACCAGGGAGCCAAAATTGGAACAGGAGGTGACAGGACTGTATCTATGTAAGATTTACAGAATTAAAGCAAAAGACACACACCAGTTAATTCCTTGGGAAATAACAGATACCAGTAATGTTAGGTACATGTCACATTAAAGTTCACCTTTAGCTAAAGTGTAGAGGACAACCGAGTAGAAGCCACAGCTGCTCACATATTTCCTTTTGTGTATCGGTGAAAGTGGGGAATCTCTGGTCATTTTTCCAATAATATCAGTAAAACTCTCACAAACATTTTAGACAAAATTTTCTCTATGCTTCTTAAGAAGCCAGAAAACAACATTCTGTTGTTTTCCATCATCTGTTGTCCATGTCTACAGATATTTTTATTGGTAAAAATAAAACCAACAGCACAGCAATAACAGAAAAAACAACAACAAAAAAAATAAGCTTTGCCTTCCAAAGCATAGCTGTACCACAAGCTACGTGTATATCCTGAAGGACCAGAAAGTGTCATCTTATTTTTATACAGCACAAAATAACTGGAGCTAATATAACAGCTCAAGGAGAAACTGTGTACAATATGCACACCTGGTAGACTCAGAAGTTCAGGCTAGAGACATTTGGACATATATTTGGATTTGTTACTTGCTTAAATAGTGTTTTGGCTGTTCATAAAACTGAATATGATCACATAAGTCTGTTGAGGTCATATCAATTTTATTTTTTAATTTCCTACTTCTTCTAAAACCACAATTAACACAATCACAGAAACCTTGTTTGGTCTTCAGGCTGGTATTTTCATGCCTAATGAACATAAGATATTACTGCGTGAAAGAGTGGCTATGCTGGTTGCAGTGCACCCTTGCTTTTCTACAGACATAAAGACTCAAATGAATTGACTGAAATGAGTGAGAAGCCCATACGCAGTACTCAGTAAATCCAGAAAACATGGATCCAATTTGGACAGCTTCCCAGAATTGCTCTGTCAGCTAAAGATCTTTCAGGAGGACAGTTCCTTATTTGCTTCAAAGACTCCCTGCATGCTTTACCTCAGTTCTTTTTCACATTATTTTCTTTGTTGACTCTGATTGCCTAACTTTTTAGGTTGTTTTTTTTTAAGTTTTATTCTGATTTGGCTCATGGAAATTCATATACCGACGGTACTATGGTTGATATTTGAAAATTCAAACATTATATAAATGTCTAACACTTCTCTAATAGCTGGCATTTAGATATTATTTCTTTTTACATGCATAGTTTGTGTCAGCACATACGAGTTTCTCATTTGTTAACCATAGCAAAACTTATAGTTACAGAAAACCTTAATCATAAATGCATAAAAAGAGGAACAATAAGCTGTAATAAAATCTGCAGACTAAAATCTATAGACTAAAATCTGTAGGCTAATATTTATAAAAGAATATAGATTTCTCTATTATCTTACTTAGCTTACCCTCTACCAAATTGTATAGGATTTTTATATTATTGTTGTTTGAGGTTATACATCTCTGTTGGCTTTGAAGATTGTGGTACTTTTTTCTCTGCCATTATGCAAAAAGGTGTGCCCTTTTTGCCTAAGTAAAATACCAAGGTGTTGCATTCCTTAATTTAATAGCCTGCAAATGCATTTGTTATTAAGTGTTTAGTGTCCTAACCCTGCACAAAAAAATTAATCACAGAATGACAGAATGGTAGGAGCTGGAAGGGACCTCTAGAGATCATCTAATCCAAACCCCTGCTAGAGCAGGTTCACCTAAAGCAGGATGGGCAGGCAGGTTTTGAGTATCTCCAGAGAAGGAGAATCCACAACCTCTCTGGGCAGCCTGTTCCAGTGCTGTGTCACCCTCAAAGAAAACAAGTTTTTCCTCAGGTTCAGATGGAACTTCCTGTGCTCCAGTTTGTGCCCATTGCCTCTTGTCCTGTTGCTGGGTACCATTGAAAAGATCCTGGCCCCATCCTCTTGACATCTGGCCTTTAGATATTTTGATGAGATCCCCTCTCAGTCTTCTCTTCTCCAGGTTAAACAGACCCAGGTCTCTCAGCCTTTCCTCATAAGAAGGGTGCTCCAGTCACTTGAGCATCTTTGTAGCCCTCCGCTGGACTCTTTACAGTACTTCCCTGTCTTTCTTGACCTGTGGAGACCAGAACCGGACATAATACTGCAGATGTGGCCTCACCAGGGCAGAGTAAATGGGGAGGATAACCTCCCTTGATCCACTCACATGCTCTTTTTAATGCACCCCAGGAGACCATTGACCTTCTTGGCCACAAGGGCACATTGCTGCCTCATGGTCAAATTGTTGTCCACTAGGGGTCCCAGGTTCAGGTCCCTCTCTGCAGAGCTGCTTTCCAGCAGGTCAAACCCTAACCTGTACTGCTGGTGCATGGGGTTATTCCTCCCTAGGTGCAGAACCCTACACTTAGAATCATTGAATCATAGAATTGCCTAGGTTGGAAGGGACCTTTCAGATTATCTAGTCCAACCATCAACATAACACTGACAAAAATATTCTCTAAACCATCTCGCTAAGCACAACGTCTACCTGTCTTTTACATATAACTCCAGGGATAGTGACTCAACCACTTCCCTGGGCAGCCTGTTATAATGCTTAATAACCCTTTCAGTGTAAAAATTTTTCCTAATATCCAAACTAAACCTCCCCTGGTGCAACTTCAGGCCATTTCCTCTTGTCCTATCACCTGTTACTTGGGAGAAGAGACCAACTTCCACCTCTCTACAACCTCCTTTCAGGTAGTTGTAGAGAGAGATAAGGTCTCCCCTCTGCCTCCTTTTGTCCAGCCTAAACAATCCCAGTTGCCTCAGCCTCTCCTTGTAAGGCTTGCTTTCTAGGCCCTTCACCAGCTTTGTTGTCCTTCTCTGGACACTGTCCAGCACCTCAATGTCTTTTTTGTAGCAAGGGGCCCAAAACTAGACACAGTACTCGAGGTGGGGCCTCACCAGTGCCAACTACAGGGAGACAGACACTTCCTTAGTCCTACTCACTACACAGTTCCTGATACAGGCCAGGATGCTGTAGGCCTTTTTGGCCACCTGGGCACAGGGCTGGCTCATATTTAAATGGCAGTCAACCAACACCCCCAGGTCCTTTTCTGACAGGCAACTCTCCAGCCAGTCCTCCCCAAGCCTGTATCCCCTCATGGGGTTGTTGTGACCCAAGTGCAGGACCCGGCACTTGGCCTTGTTGAGCCTTATACCGTTGGCCTCTGCCCATTGATCCAGCCTGTCCAGATCCCTCTGCAAAGCCTTTCTACCTTCAAGCAGGTTGAAACTCCCACCCAACTTGGTGTCATCTGCAAACTTACTGAAGGTGCACTCAATCCCCTCGTCCAGATAATTGGTAAAGACAGTGAAGAAAACTGGCCCCAATACCGAGCCCTGAGAAACACCACTTGTGACTAGCCACCAACTGTATTTAACTCCATTCACCACCAGTCTCTGGGCCTGGCCCGCTAGCCAGTTTTTTTACCCAACAAAGACTACTCTCGTCAAAGCTGTGGGCAGCCAGTTTCTCCAGGAGAATGCTGTGGGAAACCATGTCAAAGGCCTTACTAAAATCCAGGTAAACAACATCCACAGCCTTTCCCTCATCCACCAAGCAAGTCACTTGGTCATAGAAAGAGATTAGGTTTGTTTACCAGTACCTGCCTTTCATGAACCCACGCTGACTGGGCCTGATTGCCTAGCTGTTCTTCACGTGCTGCATAATGGCACTCAGGATGATCGGTTCCATAACCTTTTCAGGCACCAAGGTCAGACTGATAGGCCTGTAGATCCCTGAATCCTCCTTCTGGTCTTTCTTGTGGATGGGCATCACATTTGCTAGATGCCAGTCAACTGGAACCTCCCCGGTTTGGCAGGACTGATGGTAAATGATGGAAAAATTGCTCTTACCGAACTTCATTAGGATTTTCTCTGCCCAGCTCTCTAGCCTGTCCAGGTCTCGCTGAATGGCAGAACAGACTTCTGGAGTATCAGTGTGGAATAATTACTAAAATGATCAAAAATACAACATTGTTCACACATTAAGGAAAGGTATAAAATAAAAAAGTTTCTAGGGTAGAATACAGCTGCAGCTGGTATGTGAAGAATCCACCACGTCATCTGTGATTCCCTGTACAATATTGCTTGCAAAGCAACGCGGGGGGCAAAGTGGAATGGAGAGTCCACGTTCTCTCCCTGTGATAATACAGCAGATATGGGAATGAGATGGTACTATGAAACTGATAAGCTGCATACTTACTACCCTGAGCCAACAGTCCGTCAAATTTTGATGAAATGCTGTCCTTTGTGTGAACTTTGCTCATTATAATGCCATTATAATACCAAAACAGACCTCCACTCCAAAGGCTACCCACCTCCAAGGTGTGATGACTCCTCCTTGAGTCTGCGCCCTGAATTTTCTTAAACTATACCTTTAAATGTAAAACGAGAGAATTTTACTCCAATCATAATAAAGGTATTTATGACTGAAGTCACTCAAACTCTACCTTGAAGGTAAAAAATAGTATAAAAATAGCTCAAGAAAGGGGGGATATCAGGAAAGACACCATTGTGAACAAGTCAAGGAGGATTCCATCATCGACTGCTTTTGACTTCTGGGAACAGTTGACGGGCTGAGTCTTTCTTCCCCCCCATAGGGACGTCTTTGGGTAAGACTTAGACTATATCAAGTGCTTCCTTGGGAAACTCAGAAATCTCTCTAGAGAATCTCTATCCTACATTTATAACCAGGCTGTATCATTTATAACTTTGTCATGCCTTTTGTATATGTAATAATACTTTCATTTGCACGTGCTTTACAGACAGTGTATTTATCACCGGCGATCACAAGAACCAATATATCTGTTGCTTAGATAAATTGCACTGTTTAAGTAGCTAGTCATTTCGGTTCCTCATCGAACACAACCAAAGACTGGAGAGTGGCCGTGCTAGTTCATGAGCATGACTAGACTGAAGGTGCAGTCCACTATTAGTGTATCCAGATTGTAACTGTTTAATATATTAAACGCGACTGGACTGATAGTGCTGAATTGGGCATCACTCAGAATTTAAACCTAGCCGCACCTAACCTCCCTCCTCAGTGAGGAGTGTTAGAATGCAAGGGGGTTTATTTTCTGCCCTTTTCTGCCCTTGCATGCCCCTTTCATGCAACAGTCAGTCACTCCTCCCAGTTTTGCATCATCAGCTATCTTGCTGAGGGTACACTCTGTCCCCTCATCCAGGTCACTAATGCATACATTGAAAAAGACTGGACCCAGTACTGACCCCTGGGGAACACTTCTAGTTACTGGCCTCCAACTGCCCCTGATCACAATCCTCTGAGCTCTGCCATTTATCCACTTCTCAATTTAGCTCACTGTCCACTCCTCTAACCCACACTTCCTAAGCTTACCTGTGAGGATGTTACGGGAGACAGTGTCAAAAACCTTGCTGAAGTCAAGCTAGACGACATCCACTGCTCCCCGCTCATCTACCCAGCCAGTCATTCCATCATAGAAGGCTATCAGGTTGGTCAAGCATGATTTCCCCTTGGTGAATCCATGCTGACCACTCCTGATAAGATTTATTTCCTCCATATGCTTAGAGATGACATCCAGAATGAGCTGTTCCATCACCCTTCCAGGGATGGAGGTGAGGCTGACCAGCCTGTAGTTTCCTGGATCCCCCTTCTTGCCCTTTTTGAAGACTGGCCTGACATTGGCTTTCCTCCAGTCCTCAGGCACCTCTTCTGTTCTCCATGGCCTTTCAAAGATGATGGAGAGTGGCTTAGCAATGACATATGTCAGCTCCCTCAACACTCATGGGTGCAGCTCATCAGGGCCAATGGATTTGTGGGTGTCAGGTTTGCTTAAGTGATCTCTAACCCAGTCCTCTTCAACTAAGAGAAAGTCTTCCTTTCTCCAGACTTTCTCCTCTTAGCTCCAGATCCTGGGCACCGGCCTTAGCAGTAAAGATTGAAACAAATAAGGCATTCAGTAACTCTGCCTTGTCAGTATCCTCTGTCACTGAGGCACCCACTTCATTCAGCAGTGGGCCCACATTTTCACGTCCTCATTTTGTTACTGATATACTTGAAGAAGTCCTTCTTGTTGTCCTTGACATCCCTTGCCAGATTTAATTCCAAGTGGGCCTTAGCCTTCTTTGTTAAATCTCTGCATACTCTGACAGGATTCCTATACTCTTCCCAAGTCATTAGTCCTTTTTAATACATTCTGTAAACTTACTTGTTCCATCTGAGTTTTTCCAGGAGCTCCTTGCTCATCCATGCAGGTCTCCTGCCTTCTTTGCTTATTTTCTTACTCAAAGGGATGAACTGATCTTAAGGTTGGAGGAAGTGGTGCTTGAATATAAACCTGCTATCTTGGACTCCCCTACCTTCTAGAGCCTTAACCCATGGGATTCTTCCAAGTCGGTCTTTGAAGAGGCCAAAGGTTGTAATTCTGATGTCCTGGGTTGTAATTCTACTTTGTGCCCTGCTTCTTCTATTCAGGATCCTGAACTCCACCATCTCATGGTCATGACAGCCAAGGCTGCCCCCAACCTTCACGTTCCCAGCCAATTGTTATATGTTTGTTATCACAAGGTCAAGCAGTGCACCTGTTCTCATTGAGTCGTCCACCATCTGTATCAAAAAATTACCATCAGTGCTCTGCAGAAACCTCCTGGACTGTGCCTGGCTGTGTTTCCTTTACAGCAAATATCAGGGTGGTTGAAGTCCCCCCCATGACAACCAGGACCTATGATCATAAGGCTACTTTCAGCTGTCTGTAGAAGACCTCATTGACTTCCTCTTCCTGATCAAGTGGCCTGTAGTAAACAGCCACAACAGTGTCACCCATATTATCCTGCCCCTTAATTCTTACCCATAAGCTCTTGATTCTTTCTTCATTGATCCCGAGGAACTGCTTTCTCACATAAACAGCAGCTTCACCACCTTGCCTTGCTTGTCTCACTATCCTAAAAAGTACATAGCCGTCCATGACAGCGTTCTAGTCATGCGAGCTGTCCCACCATGTCTCCGTAATTACAGCGAAGTCATGGCCCTGCAACTGCACATAGATGTCTAGTTCTTCCTGCTTATTCCCCATGCTACATGTGTTGGCATACATGCATTGCAGAGAAGTAATTGAGCATGCAGGGCTCCCTGGGGGGTGCAAGAGGATCCACCGTAGCCCTACACATCCTTGAGGTGGCTGGCCTTCTGGTTCTCCTCTTGGGAGGCAGATAAGGAACATTTGACACTGCTCTGGTTGGCCTGTCTTATTCCACAGTTGGATGTGATGCCAGAAGCATTGACATTTTGGACACCCCCACACACACCCTGAGTACTTCAATTTAAAGCTTGCCTCACCATAATAAACCAGTTAATTATTTAAGTAATGAATCATTTGAGATGTTGGCAAGAAATATTCCTGTCATATGGCCAGATGATGGTATCTACACTGCTTAGTCTGAAAAATGTGAGATAGCACCTGTCATGCTTTCACTTTTCAGTCATGCCACAAATTCTATTGAGAAAATAGAGAAATTGAATGTTATGGGATTTCCCAATATCTTGGATACCATCGACTGTACATAGCAAACATACATATTTAGAATTTTATCTCAGCACAAAACAACTAAACCTAATATAAGTTCTATATAAATTTAGAATTTTGTCTCATTGTAAGGAGGTGTATGGCAACTGTTTAATATGAGTAAAAGGAAAAAGATTAGAATGCCAACTTCATCAAGTGGTAAACAATTAAGGTGCCAGCTGTAATACATTCCTTTTTTTTTTTTTAGGCCAGCACAGTCAATATACTCAAGTGGAAGGAAAGTGACTGAAATGTATCATGAACATTTGATATTTTTTGCAAGCATTGCAAAAAAATTGGTACCTACCCATAAGTAATGCTGCTGTAAACTTGGGGAGACTAGGAAAAACCTTGAATACTTTTGTTACATAAGGAACTTATGAAATTTTAAACCTGTATCATTTTCATCTTTTAAAAAGAAATTATTTCCCCAACATAGGCATCGGCATCTCTAATTTTGGTGTGTAGAATTAGATTATATAAGGATTCTAATAATATAAGTCGGTTCAAGAGAGCTATGGCATTTGATAAAGCTGGAAGTCTAACACAGGAATATATTCACATTCTTGTACTAATGTAGAGTAGTATATAATCCCTGAGCTCAAATACTTCACTTGCAAACAGACATCCGTATAATCCTCTATGTTTCTTGAGGCAATAATTACAACACACCCAATGGGTCAAACCCAGCTGATGCTAGATCAACTTTCAGAGGCCATGGCTCAGAGAAATGGAGACACAGGAGGTGGTGTAAAGGAGCACAGGCATAAGCTAATAAGCAAAGGGGACAGACCTGGAAATGGAGACCCTGTGGCTACAAACAGTGCTCTAGAGCTCCATTAAAGAACTGCAAGCCAGGACTGGAAAAAGTTAAGATAAGGAGGAAACAAAGAGGAAAGATAAATACCGTCTGACATATGCAAAAGGGACCACCTTTAGTAAAATCAGATATAACATGAATTTGCAGACCAGGGAAGAAAAAATAAAAGTATGTTAGCAAACATATAAAAGTAACCTCAAGCACACCCTAGATTGAGAAAGAAGAAACCATAGCAACATCATACTCCTGGTTGAAGGACTTAGGCTGATGACAAATTGTTGTACGCTTCCTCTCCTGTTCCCCTTCTCACAACACCTGGGTGATGCCATGAACCTCAGGACTCCCAGAGGAACAGTGGAAAAGTGAGCATGACACCAGGAAAAGTGAGAGTTACTAGGAGATGTATGTATAATAACTTTAACTATTATTATTGTTGTTGTTGCTGCTGTTGTTGTTATTATTATTACTTTTTCCTGTATAGTAACTTTTTTTTCTAGTTTTCTAGGTTTTTTTTCCTTCCTTTTTCTTTCTTTTTTCTGTAATAACTAGGTCTGGAATAATAATAATTCTTGAATTAGGGTTTCAGTTTTTCTAACAATAAATTCAGCTTTATATATAAAGTGTGTTCGCTCATAACAGGAATTTGTTATGACAAAAAGCATAACAAAAGTGACTTAGGGAAATAACCAGGAAAAACAGGTCAAATGGTTAATGGTTGGATGACATCAGGATATGTAATGTTTGTCTGGATAGCTACACAAAGTCGAGATCAGGCAACAGGCACCATAAACCCTGGGTGATAAATCTTTTGGAGGTGGTGGGTAGAAGAAGGTGCCCCAAAGACACCAAAGTACCACCTGCCAACAGGACTGGCTGTGGTGTGGGAGCAGAGGAGCTGCAAAAAAGGAAGCATCAGAGCCACCTTGTTTTCACTGCAGCCTGGAGTGCATAAGCAAAATATAGTGCACAGATTTAGGCAGGACTCCACCAACCCGTCTTTACGGCTGATCTGAGCCCATCACCCATTGGGGAAAGTGTGTTGGAGACTGAGTTCTGCTGGGCAGCCATGTAGTGGGTTGTAGACAGTGCGTAAGAATGATGGATCACGTGTGTGTGGAGGGGCTGTGTGCAGGGTGCTGTTACTGCTGTTTAGGGAGGGTTTAAGGAACATTTGTTTACTAAAATTTATTATTGTTTTATTGATAAAATGGTAATTTTATTAATAAAATAGTAATTGAAGAAGCATTTGAATGAAGGAAAGGGTCACCTATTTCTGTGTCATAACCCTCCCCGCCCCCCCCCCCCCCCCCCCCCCCCCGCCAGTCATTGACCAGCTGCTAAAACACAATGTAAGAAAATTTGGTGCACAATGTGTGCCAGAAGACATCAAAAGTTTTGAGAACTGAAAACTGATCCTCTTGTTCCAGCACCAAGGCTTCCTGCACAAATTGGTGGAGGATGTTAGTAAGCTAGAGCTGCCCAAGACAACATAGAGTGTTTTATAGAACTTAGGTTGGTAGATAAACTCTCTGTTAACATCCAGTTTGGTTTGGGTTTTCCCTCAAGGGGAAAAAAAAAACCCAAACAAACAAAAAAAAAAACCCACCAAGATAATTACAGTTTGAGATTTAGTTTTCAATATGAAGAGAATTAAAGTATTATAAAGTATGGCAAAGGAGAAAGGGGACAAGACACTGAAGACTTGTTATACACATTTGTATTGTAAGGTTCTCTGCCTTCTCTTCCACTTCAAATGAAATGGTTAATGAAGACAACTGTGTTATAAAAATAATATAAGCTTCATTTTAAAAAATAACATATGAAGTCAGACTAGACATGATATAGAGACACTTCATGCTGTGCTTTTTCAGAAACTAAATATTCTTCTTGCTTCCCCAGATATCAATTTTTCTGCCCTTTCTATCCCCTTAATTTTTCCTAAGTCTTCTATAAAGTACTTTTTTTCTCCTATTAATATTTCATCTTTTACTCTCCCTTCACCTTTCCCCACCTTCCAATCCCTCTTCTTGTTTAATACAAAGGAAGGAAATTTATTGCTGTCATTCCTTTCTTTAATGCTTTAATATAGTGGGTCAGTATATACAAACTACAAAACCTGTTTAAACTTTCTAGTACAATTCTCATGGTCTGTCTCACCTGGCCATAGAACTATTTACAATCTTTCTTTACAATGTTGCTGTTGGGAAAAAAGGTGCATGTTTCTCAGTACACATACAATTTTGAAAAATATTCATTTATTTTTGGTGGTAAATTTCTCAGTATCTTTGATCAGAAAACCTGAAAATAGGAAATTTTCCTTGTCCATGAATTCAGTTGGATTTCAGTAAATATATGTCAAAGCATATAAGATAAAGTTCAGAATGGGAGCATTGTAGCATGTGCTAGGTTATACTGGTGTTCAGAATATACAGAAAGATGGAAAAAAACAATAGTAGTTTCTTGGTTGTTTAATGTGTGGTTTTGTTTGGTTTTTGTTGTTGTTTTGTTTTGTTTTGCTTTGTTTTTGTGGGTATCCCCCCTCCACTAGCAGTGGTTTATTACTGCCTTATTATGAAGATCTGAAAAGGGATAATTTAGTACTGATTGGTGGATATTGTCGATGTTATTCTGTCTGGAGTGTGATAGAATGATTACACTGGTAAATGAAGAACATATTCATTTCCCAGTCAAAATACTTTCATATTTTTGACAACTTCTGAAATGGTTTTTAAATAATTATTTCAATGCACAATTGTTAAAAAGACTGTAAAATTAGTCTTTAAAAACTCATAGATTCCTACATTATTCTCCCCTTATAAAGGAAGATTTGGTGCTGCACATAGTGTTCTCTGATTTCATCACTGGTTGGTGGATTATGAAGGAGAAATGTAAATACCTGTGTACAAACTCATTGCTATTTTTTGAGGGGGTTTTGTGTTTGGGAGTTTTGGTGGTGGTGATAGTGATGGTTTGGTGGTTGTTTTTTTTGTGGGGGTTTTTTTTTTGTTTTTTTTTTTTTTTGTTGTTTGTTTTTTTGTTTTGGTTTTGTTTTGGTTTGGTTTGTTTTGGGTTTTTTTAATGGTGTCAGTACTGCATTTCTAATTAATACTTCTGGTGCAAAACTCCCAGGGCAGACATTCGTTAAGGTTTTGTGTTTAAATCTGAAGAAATCAAATAGTATTTTGACTGGCATTTACGTGGTGGCAAAATTAAAAAATAATCTGTTTTTACTATGATATTTCCACTACCCAATAATTGAATTATTTTGCAAATTATGATCTCACATTATTTTGGTCTCTTAAATGGCGCCCTGTGGCACTGAATTAAAAAAAAAAAAAAAAAATCAGGAGAAACACAGGGAAACAACCCCCAAAATCCTACCAAGAAACCCTCCCAACCAAGCTTGTTGTCATACCCTAGCTTCATTCAAGTTTGTGTTTCTGAGGAAGAGAGGTTTCTTCAAAAAAAATGGTTAGGGTAGTATTTGTTATTTATCCCAAAATCATGTAATTTGCTCCTATTCTAGTTGTTAGCTGGCAGAACTGAACTTTCTTTCATTATATTGCTAGATCCCATAATTTCAGAACTTTAATTCAATAATAACTGCTATGCCACCACAGGTGAAGCACTTCAATCAATCTTCTTGGTTTGATCAAAAGGCCATAGCATGCTTTTGCAGTTGGAATCAGAATTTATTCAGCATTCAGAAAAAGATAACTAAAAGGTCCATAACTGCAGTAGGTGCTGCCTATTATTTTCTGGATTGCACCTATGTATAACAATGGTGTCTATTTATTTTAGATTACATAGCATTACATTAGCTTTGAAGCTGGATAAGGAAAAAAGAGAAATATACCTCTTTTAATAGGCTACAGATTGTCTACCACAGTGAGTAGATTCTAAGGTTCCAAATACACAAGGACAGATGTATAAACAAATATAAAATGCCATGTTGGTACATTAAAGTATCCAATATTTCTTTGTTTTTCTTTTTTTCTTTTCTTTTTTCTTTTCTTCCTAGCAGGTAACCTTAGCAGTGTAACTAATCAGGAGGAATTCATATGGTGAAGTTTGAGTTTTCCAGTGCCATGTTTCACTGTTTTCTCTGTTGAGGAAGAAATGAAACCTGAATTAGTAACAGGATGTAACAAAGGCCATAATTATCTGTGTCCATTTCATTATCATACAATTTTATTTACAGTGGTATATAAAATAGTCCATCTGGAACATCCATTGTTGTAGGCAGCATCAGAACACTGTTGATTTGCTGCAACTGCTGAACTGCTATTTTCTATTCATTTTCTATGCAATATACAAGTCTTACACAGTAGGAATACAGTCTTCTGTTTGGAAAATACCATTCTGAAATACTAAGGTCAAATGTAATTGACAGTGGAGGTATGCACACAAAGGTATTTCTAACAAACTATATATTGTAAATTTGTTCTAGCTGTTCTTCAGTATTATATGATAGATACACATTTTCCTTTAACTATACCATAGAAACATCCTCAGAAAATAAACCTCCCACTTCAGAGGATGTGAATGCCAAAGCCTCACTCAAAGCACTTGGAAATGCCAAGAAACAGTTTTGCAAAAGAAAGCTGAGCCAGCTTCTAAAGAAAGTAAGTCTTGACTATACCAGTATAATTTCCATAGAATCATAGAATGGTTTGGGTTGGAGGGGACCTTAAAGATCACCTTGTTCCAACCCCCCTCCCACTAGACCAGGCTACTCAAAGTCCCATCCAGCCTGGCCTTGAGCACTTCCAGGGATGGGGCAGCCACAACTTCTCTGGGCAACCTGTTTCAGTGCTTCACCACCCTCACAGTAAAGAATTTCTTCCTAATATCTAGTCTAAATCTACCCTCCTTCAGTTTAAAACCATTACCCCTCATCCTATCACTACATTCCCTGATAAACAGTGCTTCCCTATCTTTCCTGTATGCTGCCTTTAAGTACTGGAAGGCCGCTATAAGGTGTCCCAGGAGCCTTCTTTCCTCCAGGCTGAACAGACCCAACTCTCTCAGCCTGTCCTCATAGGAGAGTTGCTCCAGCCTTCTGAACATCTTCGTGGCCCTCCTCTGGACCCATTCAAACAAGTCTATGTTTTTTCTATGCCAAGGACTCCAAAGCTGGACACAATACTCCAGGTGATGTCTCATGAGAGTAGAGTAGAGAGGTAGAATCACCTCCCTCAACCTGCTGGCTACACTTGATGCAGACCAGGATGCTGCAAGCGCACATTGCTGGCTCATGTTGAGCTCATCCACGAATGACCCCAAGACCTTCTCTTTCTATTGTTCTGCAGACCTTGCTCCATCTGTTTTCCAAATGTTTTAGTATCGGGAACTCTGCAGAAAGATGGACAACTGATGCTTAGTAGCAAGGTTTCAAAGTAAGGTCTCATATAGCTAATGTTCAGCCTTAAAAAAAGCAAGAACAGACAGAAAAATGTAACCCAACACAAACCAAGAATGAAAGAACCAGCAACCAACTAACTGGCCAAAAACCCTCCATATTTTTAATCTCTTCTTGATCAAAACAGTACACCCTTTCTTTTCATCTTGGCATGCACAGTCACGTGGAATAACTTTGTTGTAGAATGCAGCAGCGTAGTAGCAGGCACATCAGATGAACTGTAGAAGAATTACAGTAAGTGGCCATAGTAGAGTTTGACAGAACAGTTTCTGTCGTAAAATCATCTTGTGATTAGCTCCCAATACACCAATGTGTTGATTATCTGTATGTTCTTATATGAAGCTGTGTGTTTTCTTGAGTAAATGTAATACTGAGATGTACTTACAGTGGGTGCTATCTTTTGTTCCCAAAGGAGTTTTATTAATTCTAACTATTCCCACAAATCTAAAATATGAACTAAGTGCTATTTTCTGCACCTTAGTAATAAAAACTAACAGTGAATAGCAAGAAATAATTTAAAGATGGGTTTTTTAAGATGTCTTCTACTAAACTATAGCCCTTAATCATTCTGCTGTGCCTTCTGCTGGATGCTCTGAGGATCTTATACAGCAGCTCTACTCAATAGAACATTGTCCACTATCAACACATAATTTTGCATAAGAAATATAAATTTAGTCTTTTTTCCACTTATACCCTGTCCAAGACAGTGAATCTTGAGGTCATTGGCACATATTGTTGCCATTCTTCTGTCTTACCTAAAAATTAATAAATGCACTGTTGGAACATTTTTGTTGGAACATTCTCTGGGAAAATTTGTTTGCTTGTTTCTACACTTTGATTATTTCCCTTTGCTTTTTCAAGTTTTAGTTGTGATTATAATCTGTGTATTTTATCATGTACAATGTCAGGGACTTCTAGGTTGCCCTGCAATGCAAATGATACTAGCGACAACTGTGATTCTTTCATTGTTTTCAGTAACTGAGCATTGATACTAATTCATACTTTTTCAGGAAAAAAAAAAGAAATAAGAAAGTAGGAAATACAAACTGAGTGTAAATATCTCAAGATGGGCTCAAGTTATAATGCAAAATGGTAGGAATAGGTAGATTAGAAATATCCTCTGCAAATTTCAGCTGCTTCCCAAAAAATGCAGTGTTGTTTCCAAGCTCAGTTGCCTTCCATACTAAATGTATAGAATACTTGCAATCATATTTTAGCATATAACTAGTGAACAAACCTCCAAAAGGTAAGAAAATGAGATAAAATTCTATCTGCTAGAACTAGCTATGTCTTCTTTATCTGCAAAGATATTGTTAAACTATCATGTAATGCCATGCTCTATTATTTTGAAGCTGTGTTTTTCCACGGACTACCTACATTTTTTCTCTTCTTCCTGTGCAATGGCAATCCTTTCCCTCTGATCTCTTATTCTATGTTTGCAGTGGAATTATTCCTTATTCCTTCTGTGGAGCTGTCTCTGTCACTCTTTCCCAATCTTCACTTTCCATCTATTTCTGCTTATGCTCATACTATTTATTTGCAAACTTTCCCCCAGTTTCTAATCTTCTCTGTCTACCCCCAGGAATATTGGTTACTGCCTCTTTTATCGTTCTAAAAACTCCTGTAACAAGATATATGATCCATCAGATTCAAATGATATATCTCAGAAATACTTAGAATGCCATTTTTTTGTTTCCACTTGAGCAAGAGACTGCAAACTTTTTAAAGGACAGTACATTCGAGAAAGTTATGTTTTTTATATATATATATATACACACACACACATATATGTATATATAGACATATATATTATATATATAGTGTTGACTAACATAAGCAAGATTAAGATCAGGATATTCAATTTCTTATTGGGAATTCACTGGCTTAAGTATAAGAGATTGCGAGTGTAACAGGTTATCTCTTTTAATTTTATACAGTATGGAGCTTCTGCAGATTTTTAGATTTTCCTGGAGAATAAAAAGCTACTTGCCCCCTATCTCTTTGTAACATGTTCTGTCTGGATGGTATTAATTTGCTGGGAAAGATGGGTGTAGGGAAGAGAAAGGTTTCCTATGAAAAAAAAAGGAAGCAGTGCTTCTACGTCTTGTTATTCACTTCTCATCAGTAGGACGCCTAGAAGGAGGGTATGTGTGGAAGGGAGAGAGCGAGCAAATGCCAGAGCAGTACTGTGACTGGCACAGAAAAGAGAGAAAATTAGAAATTTGAGAAATCAGACAGCACAGCCCATTGGAGAACCAAATTGTTGAGAGAACAGTAGGGAAATTAGACTGAGCTGAAAGTCAGCAGCATGTGAGAAAACGATCATATTATGAAAAAAACCCTGTTTTTTTTGGACCACCATGGGAGCTTCATGGATTGAGGCAATATTCAGTCAAATCTACTAAAATAATAACTTTATGACTTAACTCAACCTTCCCCTCTTACATGTCTGATTATCTCCCCCTCTGCACTGTATGGTTTTATCTTCTCTATTTCCTAAATGGAAGAAGAAAGGATTTGAGTAACACAGCACATAACAATTAAGACTGACAGTGGCCCTTGCAGTTTGGAAAGCCAGTATTATGACAATACATTGCCAAATACTATACAATAATAGCTGTACCATTAATTTGTTTGCATATTTAAACCAAATAATATGACACTTCAAGTGTTATATTTGTGTGTATATAAATATGTGCATGTATTCACATACTTATATCTTTACACATGCTGGGTAGAAATGTGTATCTTTGTGTTGTGGTATTTCATTTAGAGAAAGATTCTTCTCTACATTCTATCAATTTTTCACATTATTAAAACAAAAACCTGAAATTAAGTAAGACTAGAAAACAGAATGGAATGGAATGGAATGGAATGGAATGGAATGGAATGGAATGGAATGGAATGGAATGGAATGGAATGGAAAGTCCACCTCCATCATGTTTTTTCCAGCAGTGTTTCTTAGCAGAGGAGAAATACATCACTGACTATATTCTTTGCTCTCCATGTTAAAGCTAATGGGAAGACAACGTGTAGAAATGTTCAAAATGTGTAGAAAAGAGTGCATGTGCAAATATTTTAGTTCAAGATTCATGTGTCTTTGGGAAAGAAGTCAGTCATACAGTGTTTTTAGAGAAACTGTGTGTGCATGCATGCATACACGTTTTAAGTGCATGGAGTTTGGAAAAATGACACAGTGTTATGAGCCCTACTGCAGCTCTAAATTAGAGGTCAGATCTGATGTTCAAGTTCAGGTTCAGATGAAAAATATCCTTGTGGTTTGCCCTTAACTCTTCAAATACAGATATATTGGCATTGAATAATATCAGAATTATATGCTGTAAATTAATCTATTGGGTTTTTTCTCTAATGCATCTACAGCTGATATAGTTTTACCTTATTAGGAGGGGAATAGAGAGCTTGATACCCCTTGGACATCATGTTTGAGGAACTTCTTGTTTTCCTTCAACCCCTTATGCTTCTGTTTCTGAAATGCTGTGGTATTAAACAAACAACCTTTTTTACAAATGGGTGAAGTATTATACTTTTGTTATTGCCAAAAGCCTATAAAGATATATGTAAGCTACAGGCACCCTATTTGGGTAGAAGTACAGTTGTATGCAAGTGCATCCAATATACTTGTATGCAAGTGTGTTTTCCTGTGTATCTGTACGATTACTTTTTTGAAGCTCATGACTACAGAGTTGCAAATACCTGAAAACACCTTTATATTTTCATAAATATGAGTATAGTTAAACTACTCGCTGTGAAAAATGACTTGTGTTTTAATAAGGAAAGTTATGAATTTATATTAAGTAAATGTCCATCTCAATCTTCTTCACTTATACAATAGGGATAGCAGAGGTAAGACTCTACAGGACTCTAAACATGCTTTAGCTAATTACAATATCTTAAAATAAGTTCTAATTGATACCTTTTGTTTTAGGAGTTTCATTCTTGTTTTTCATTGTTGCAACTGAGTTTGAAAACAGTGTGTGACAAAGAGACTGTATATAGTATCCAAATGTTGGTATCATGAGTATGCCTCTAGTAAAATGTATACACATACAGCTAACGTAGAAGTTTTTCCCATTTCTGTGACATCTTTCTTCGCCAGTTATTTATGATAAAGCTACCTTCAATTTAATTTTTCTACATATTACATGTATGTATTCACATGTCTACATGCAGCGATGAGAAATAATTTTGGAAAGAACTGCAGTAGCCTGCAACCATTCTACAACACTGTTATATTAACTTTTTTGGCAAGACTCCATTCATGGTGTTTATTTTTTTATTAGAACCCTGCTTCTTGACAGAATAGCTTGCTGGCACTAAAGCAAAAATAAATATATAGAAAATAACATTGAAATGTCCCAGATCATAGCATTACAATCATCAGATTTTTAAGTAGTTTTAGGTTTTCTTGCTGGTATTGAATCAGTTTGTAGTTTATGCAATTTCTAACTATGCAATATAGAATTTTGTATTTTGGGTGGTGTTTTTTTTTTTTTTTTTTTCCACTAAACCCACAGTTTTCAGAACAAGAAATGCAGTTGAAACAAATTAGAGTAAATATTAGATGTTGGTATGTTTCAAGGCATTATTATTATGATGATTTTTAAGAAGAGGAAAGGTTAAGCTGATGTCTAGCACTTGCACAGCAACAGCACATCTGTGTATCTAGGTGTTGATAAAGACAGATGGTACATTGAGTAACAGCTGCTGATGTAAAACATGCAATATGCGATGTAGGAGTTGAAAAGAAATCATTTGGGCCAGATCAAAATACTAAGGTAAGACTGCATGTATCACAATGTGTCAAGATTAATTGCTTTTCTAAAATTAGAACCACAAAATCCTGAAATAGCACTAACTGATACAACTTAGAAAGGTTTTGAAAAATGCAGCTCTTTAGAATGGAGTCATTGAGATGCTGCTGAGAATGATTAGCCTTTAGCACCTGAATGTGGGCTAGTAAACAGAGCAATAGGTGAAGAAGGGGGCTAGGGGTTGGAACCAATATGTAGAGGCTCTGTTTGATTCTTCCCTCCTTAGGGTTTGACTGAACAGCTTTGAGAAGGAAATGCATTCTGTATGAGAGCCACGGCAGAGCCGGTGGTAACAGCTTAATACGTTTTCAAACCTTAGTACCAGGAAACTCTACCCTTGATCTAAACCCAAGGTTTGATCCATCTTCTTATTTACCTCAGGTATTATGGTACTTGGTGAGGACTGAGAAAGTTGTTCTGATTAAAGTGTAAGTAACAAGCTGAAATGATCAAGACAATTACTTTCAGTGGGATTAGGCTTTCTAGTCTTCTCAGTTTAGAAACTGAAATTATATTGTTCATACACTTGCAGAATAGGAAAACATGGCAGTGTGATAACACCAGGAACTACTGGTATGCAAGGATTATATTTCTGCTCAGAAGGAAAGGATATAATTTAGTCCAATTCAGTAGTTAGATCAAATGAGGACATGAACTCTCTTAGTAGGTGTCTCGTCTTAATAGGAGCCTTCAATAGAAGTCTTCAAGTATTGTCAGATGTACAGTACCCTGCTATTCACTTACAAATGTCCTAACAGAGTGTTCCCGACATGATATAGTGATAAATCACAGAAGTGCCAATTAAAATGGAGCACTTATTGTGTCAATCATTTAAAAGTACTGTTAAGATCTCATAACACTCTTTCAAAAATAAAAGGTATAATAAAAGCTTTATATGCAGAGCTTCCTCTTCACATTGCTTCCTCCTGGTGATAGAGGGGTTCTTACAAGCGTGATTATAATTGGAAATCTTTTGCTTTATCATTTTCATGTTTTCAAATTCAATGACTCCAATTGAGGGTATCCTTCTTCTCATAAAACTGGACCTTAATACTGTCTTAGGGCATTTTTTTGTAAATAGTTGGCTTTTACTGAAAGTTTTAAGCCTCAACACAATCTTTCCTGCATCCACTCAAAAAACTCCAAAAACTCTGCTCACAAAACAAAATGTGAAGATACAAGATGAAGTAAACTGGATAACAAATATCTCTGATATTCACTATGAGGATGAAAGCACCAGCTACCAGCTAAAATGGATTAAAAATTTGTCTTTACAGGAACTGCTCCTTTTTCCTCTCCCTATTTGCCAATCTGTACATTATTGGTCTGGGTGAAGTTCAGATATGGCTCTTTCTTTGTTGTCACTGCATAGCCTTTTTTTTTTTTTTTTCCTTCTTTAACCAAATTATTTTCTAGCTTCCTGATGAGAAGTTCGTATCACACTGTCCCACTTAGTTGTCTTTATGCCAGTCTAGGGTAGCATAACTGAGAAGAATAAAAGCGAACTGCCCTTGCCATGGGTCCCATGTTTTTTGAGTCAGCTTCTAGATGGCCTCCAAGGGTTACATGAAAATTCTCATTAAAGGATGGTGTTTCTAATTTCTGTCTGATCAGAAGGGCTTTTTCCACCAAATGTCATAATTTGTCTTGCTACTGATATTTTCAACTTCCTCTACTTTGGAACACACAATAATTATTTTATAGCTCAGCAACACATTTGTGCTGCAGCCTATTACATGAACAATTCTGATTGCAGAATTATAAATTTCCATCCCCATTTGCCCTTTCTATTTAATCACTGCTTTACCACAGAGGTAAGCCTTCTCTCCTTAACTTTTATTAAGAGCTTAGGTTCAGCAGCATGTTTATTACAGACATTACAGTTGTTATGCACTAATCTTACATACTGTATTATTAGCAATAACAGGGCACAACAGAGTGAAGCCTTCACCTGAATTTGTTTCCTTTTATGGATTTTTGTTAAAACCATAAGTGCAAATTTTCATTGCAGCGTGTGTGGGTTTAGCCACACAATTCCCATTAATATTAAAAGGAATCATGCAGCTAAGTCCCTGCACACCACATTGAAAATGCTCCTTAATGTTATTTTAATGAAGATTCTTTTATGAGTAAATTATTTCAGAGTAGCTGAGCAGTTATTATCTTCCTCAGTTACTAGTGATCGCCCACAGGGTAAGTGTTCTCTAATATTAAGTTGCAGCCCCTGTGCCTTTGCCATGTTGTTATGGGACCTTTCTAGTTATAAACGATTTTCATTGCAGTGTGCAATTAGAAACTAGCCAACAGAGTAAAGCAGCAGAACCTGGTTTTGGCTGCAAGTTGGAGCTGCCCCTGGGGGTCTTTAATTTATACTCTGCCCTTCTTTATAATCAAGGCTTTTTTTGAAATGTGACCAGTTTGTTCCTTAGAGGGAATGTTTCTCTCCTTCTTGAGGTTTATTCCACCCTGTTTGTGGTTTACAAACCTTTCAAGGTTGTTCTGGATAGTTAGTCATATGCAGAATGACAGTATAAGCCTTTAATGAAACTTGGAACCATAATTTATTCATTTAGGTGTACTTACAGTTTGGTTTTGAAACCTGGCAAGTTGCACCAAGAAATCTACTGCATAGTTGATTTGTGTATGTGAAATCTGTTCTTCCTTCCATACACAAATTATATTCAATAGCAACTGCTTTTTCTGCACATAGTGGTGGGTGCCGCTACAGACCTGCCCACATGCATGTCTTTCTCTTCTCACCCCACCTTTCCTCTTCCTCTCCCTGCTCAGGAACACAGCATTTTATTCTTATCTCTTTGGGTTGGAGCACTATAGACCAAAACACTGTGGACTGAAGTGCTGCTGATGGTACTCTTTTAGAAAATGTTGATTCGATCTATAAAGAATATCTGTAAATTGCTAGGACACAATTTTTCAGGAAGTTTGTTTGTTTTTTTTTTTTTTTAAACAGCCAATGAAATAAAAGGCCCAGCTCATTACTTGGTTCTAGTACAGGTGTTGGTAATCTTTTGTCAGTTCTAGAGCATCTTTTTTGCCTCTTTCTACTAGATTCATCATTTTATCTAGGCCACAGGACTCATCTTTGGCTAACACACATATGTATAACATAAAACCTATTTTGAGCCATCTCCTTTATGTGGATGCATTCTCTTAGTGTGACGGTAAAATGTAATCCAAGCCAATAAAAATGCCATTCTGTGGTTAAGAAAATTGCATCAGTTTTATAATTTATATAAAGCTATTCACTATGGAATTACTTCGATAGCCATGAAACAGTAAAAGTAGCCAACTGCAATGTTTTGCTGGTTTGGTTTTTTTACAATTTACATCAGGTTTTACAGTTTGATCTCTAGAAGAGGTGAAAAAATCTCTTCTATGGGTTACGTGAGTATTCTTCCTAGGGATCAATATAATCATCTCATTTAAGCTGTAGACTATTATAATCAAGAGAATCAAGAAAGCCATTTACCGTGTCCTTGCTTCCCTCAGTATGATTCCACATAAGTGATTTCTTTGAGATCATGTCCTAAAGGCAGAGAAGGTTTAGCTTGTGAATATATGAAAACTGATTAACTTCTATTGACACTGGCTGATCTCACAAATTTGTTTCTTGCTGCTTACTAATAGAGAGTTCATGTGATGTGTCACAGCCTATGACAATAGTAATGAGCATTAATCAAATTATTTGCCCCCAATTGACTTTGTATCACATTACCCAAAAGAAAGCAATCCACAGACTCAATCAGTTCAAAAGGACTTTTTCACCAGCCTTAAGAAATAAAAAATAGGCTAATAATTTAGTAAGTGTGGATTTTTTTCCTCATATTTTTTTTTTTTTTTTTAGTAAGTGGAAGTTTTTAGATATGAATCATACATATTTCAACATAAAATAACAATTTAAACATGTAGTTTGTTTCAATATGTGAGTCGAACACTATTTTTGAAAAGTGCTCTAAATATTGAGTAGGCATTTTTGAAAGGCATTCTAATTATAAAATCTGTTTCACTCATTCCAGTCAACTATGTATAAATGAACACGCTTTAAGCCATATTTCACAAACTGTATTAATTTCAGGTCCTCTGTCTCCTTTTTTCCATTTCCTCTATTGATTTCTGAAAAACAGAATGATAATTGATTAGAATGAATGTGTATGCTCCAGCCGATTTTGATATTCATTTGCAACTTACTTTGTGTAATGCCCCAGTCCTTTGATCTAATAATGAAAATGTGTCAGTATATTCTCATTACAGAAACAAGGTAAAGCAGCCCAGGCCTCCTGGGGACAGTAGGACTACGATATGTGAATTTAAATTGCTAAGCTACAACCCCCATACTCCATATTTTGTAAATTGTGTGATGCTTTATAAAAACTTACACTTAAACTTTAGCAATAACACAAGTGAGAATTTAGATACTATGTACATGAGACAACCATTATTTCTGGAATTTATGGGTTTTTTTTAATTATTATTCCTCTATTTACGTGTTGTAAGTAACACACATTACATGGATGTGTCTTTGACAGCAGAAAATATAAAGGAGGGAATAGAAAACATTTATTCATGTGTAACTTCAGCTACATCAATCAAGAGAAACCTTGAAAGAAAACAAGCATGCAGCAGGTAGATGATTTTTTTGTTTTATATAATGAAGGGGTAATGGTTTCATTTATGACTACTTGTGCTATTACTTTGCTGAATGGTATAGTTGGTACCGAACTGAAGATTTTGAAAAGGCAGTCAGAAAAAAACTTTTACTGAAAAAACTTTGTGCTTGTCCCAGCTTCCATCTTTGGAGTGATAATGCTATTTCAACATCTGGCATACATATCTGTACACTCACTTGTAAGCCTCAAGAAGGTCACAGCTGGAGTCTTGTTTGTGGAATTTGTAGAAGGTTATCACAACTGAAGTAAAAAATATCAAAGCTGGTTTGGCTTAAACATTTGACATTTTTTATAAAATATGCTGCTGGATTATCAAATGTTGTACTTTGAATATACAATAAAATTTCTTAACATAAAGATCCTATTTTTTAAATACTTGAAATTTCAAGAAGAAAGTTTTTTCAAGAAACAAGTTTTTATAGTCTGTCTTGAGAAATAATTCCTTCCATCTGGGCCTTTTGTTTGTGTAACAGGAATTTCAATACATTGGATGAACAATATCAGTCTATAAATAGTAGTATTCTGTTTGTTTCATGTTAACCATGTAGTGTGAAATGCATCACATATGCTCGTAACTTGGCAAGAGACATTTCCTTGGTTTTATGAAAGTTTTTAAGATGAAGTAAACTACACATTCTATGCAAGCATTAAATCAAGTTGTTAAAAGTAGAGTGAAAGAGAATACATATTCTCACTCATGTGAAATTTAAAATTATACATTATTTAACATTATTTAACCCTATACAAGCCTTTGTCTTGAAAGCTTCCAAGGACAGGGATTGCACAGCTTTCTGGATGCTCTCTTCTAGTGCTGCATTACTGTCCTCATGATCTTTTCCCCCCATTTTCCAGACTGAAAATGCTAAATCAAAACTTGTAGCCACAGTACCTTTTGTATCACCTACCGCTTTCTAAACCAGTTCTGCTCTGTCATCTTCATAACATCCTTTCAATTATTTGGACATCTTTTGTTCTCTTCTTCAACAGGTTAAACTAGTGAGCTGCTTCTAAATCTCCTTTGAGGTTATTTGACATTAGTATCTTCTATTGAACTCTTCCAATTTCAGTGTCCTCCTTTAGATGTGTGCGGTGCACAAAACTGGGCAAAATATTCTATGAGAGACCCTGCCACATAGGGGAGGAGTATAACTTCCTTAAATCTGTTGGCTATGCTCCTCCTAGTGTAGGTCAGTCTGTCTTCTGCTTTATTAATCGCAAAAGCATACTGGTGGCTTGTGTAGAGCTTGGCATCCACTGTGATCCACTGGTCTTTTTCAGCAGGGCTTAATCAGGCAGTCAGTTCCCAGCCAGCCCTGATGTATAGGCTTATTCTGGAGATCTGTTATCTTCCTCTTGAGTATCAGAATTTTTCTGATGTGGTCTGGTTCTCTCTCTGGCTTGGTCTTCAAGCTGCTCAAGATCTCTCTGAACAGAAATGGTACTATTTGACATTTCAGCCACTGCTCCTGACCTAATATCATAGATGAAGTTGTTGAGGGCACATTCTGTCTTATCACCCATGCAGCTGATAAAGTTAATGCACAATATCAACCACAGTGCCAAGGCACTTGGTTTGATAATGACGTTCATCCACTGATTAGTCGTCTTTTAGATTAGGGATCCAGACTCTTTTCAGTTCAGCCAACAGTGCATCCAGCCAACCAATACCTCTTTGTGCTTCTGAAACTGAATGCTGTGGGGAACAGCATCAGTAACATTAATAAAAATAAAGGTATACTACATCCTCTTGTCAATCCTCAATGTCAGCTGGACATTTAATCACAGAAGGCAAGCATGCTGGTTAAGTGGGATTGTAACAGTGTGTATCAGTGCTACTCTTTCTTATTAGCTTCACGTCTTGCATGGTTTTGGAAATACGTTATTTTCCATTATCTTTTTCAGTAGAAAAGTGAGACTCACTGGATTTTAGCTCTCTGGAGAAGCCAAGGATTTTTGTTGGATCAGTTTTTTTCCAGTTGTCAAATACGTCTCCAAGTCACCATGGCCCTTTTTGAGTGTTAGTGGTCTTGCAATCATATCACTGTCCTTTCATCTACCTCAGATGAATCCCTTCTGTCTCATGAAATCTGGTAACCTCCAGCTTCTTCGGTAGCCCCTTATTCATTGCTCCCTGTTGGCGATTGTCCTTCTTCCCAAATGGTGTCCTTTCTTTTTTTCATCCGGAAAACCCAAGGATGTTGTTTTCTTCTTTTTGTCATTTATCATGCCTTCAGCGTTCTTTGTTTTTATTTTAGAAAACTGATGTATAAAAAGTCCTTCCAAACAGTACAGATGAAACCAAATAGTCACTATGTGAAGTGTCGCTATAAGTTAGACATTGTTCACAGACAGAAAATAGTGAATATGAAGACAATAGAAATATAGTTAATTAATAATAAAAATGGTTTGTATGTAAAATGCAGATGAGAACTCATGTTAGGAACTCATGTTTCAGTTATCAGCTGCAAGTAGGAGTGAAGACAGGCAATAAAACCTATAGATGAAAACATCATTTTAATGAGTACTTGAAAAATCTACAGTAGAGTTCAGGCAAAAAAGGTGTGTGAACAGTCACCCTGTTAACTAATGAAATGTGATAGTGCTATATGCAGCATAGACTGCAAAGTTGTAATCTTGAATTTTAACTTAAATTTGAATTTTCTGAAAAGAGAAAAGAATATCACTGTAGAAATCTCAATGAATACTTGTGTTCATTTACGGTAGTAGATAAAAAAGGGGAAAAAAACCAAAAATGACAGAAAATCAAGCAAGTAGTTCTGTGAATAACATAACATATGAAAATCAGCTTCCTGGAGCTTCAGAGAACAATGTCCAGCTACCAAGTGAATTCTCATAGAGTGTTTAATAATGTATCTAAGCTCTCTGAAAATTCTCTCATTTAGAGCTAATGCCTTGTGTTTCCGAACTCTTCCCAGAAGGCTATTTCAGAAAACTGAAGGAACTAATGTGTGTTTGAGATCTCTCCCATTCCCAAATGTGATTGAAACCACTGCAACCAAAGCAGAGGCCTGTGATATCCACAAACCAAAACCACTCTTATTAGGATGCAGATGACAGTATGACTTTGCCTTGAACCTTTACTTCACAACGTGTTCACAAACTATGCATCTGAAAAAAGTATATAATTATTTTGTTACACCATCACGAAATAACCAGGTACAATTTATAATGATGTTACCGAAATGTGTGAGCAAGGTAAGCATCCTAGGGGCAAACAAAGATGGGTGTAGTTGTACACTGTAGTAACAGAAAGTTGGTTTTTGAAAAGGGACAAGGGACTACTTACAGGCAGAACTTCCTGCTGGATACAAAGAAGGGTGACTGGCAAAACCAAAAAGAAGATAAACAATAGTGGGAGCAGAAGATGGGAGCAAAATAGCAAAAAAAATCATTCGTACAGAAGAAAGATGGATAAGAAAACCAACCAATAATTCCAATTTCTCTTGTCAAAGAGCTTTCAAGCCTGACCAGATTAAAAAGAGATGTCATCAGGACTCCCATCACCTGTGGTAACTTTACGCCATCAGGTCCATTCTCACAGCTGGTTTAGAATATGAGTGACTGTTAAAGACTGTTAATTCCTTGATGTATCTATATCACCTATCTCAACATTAGTGAACAGAGATTAGTAAATGCAGAGGGAGAAAGAAAGAGCATGGGCTGACAAGGAAACAAACAGCAAGAGCATGAAAGCCTCTGTGATGGCTTGACCTGGCCAACAGCCAAGAACCCATATAGTCACTCGCTCACCCCTGTCTTCTGTGGAACACGGAGAAAATAGAAGGTGATGAGAGTCAGGGAGTGAGGTAGTTTAATAGCCAAAGCAAAAGCTGCACATGCAAACAAAGCAGAAAGAGGAATTCAAACACTACTTCACATTGCAGTCAGATGTTTAGCCGCTTCCTGGAAACCAGGATGTCAGCACCTGTAATAATAGTTTGGGAAGAAAATTTCCATAATCATGAATGCCCTGCTTCCTCCTCCTTTACTTGAGCTTTCATTTCATTCCATGTGGCCAGTTCAGGTTAGCTGTCTCTAGCTACGTCAACCTACCAACCTCTTGCTCAAACCCAACCTATTCACTGTGGGGGGGGTGAGGAGAGCAGACTGGGAAACAGGAAGCTTTGACCCTGTGGAAATGCTGTTCACAACCGCCAGAACTTTTTGCTACTAATATACTAAGAAAGCGTATGTATTACATACTACCAGTAGTATTTTAAGATATGTGGTTTAGCTGTTTCTAAAAACAAAATTTAGGCTACACTACCTACTTACTCCAAAAAAAAAAAAAAAAAAATGACCATTGCCTTTTGTTTAAATGGCTTAATTTTGAATGATGACATTTTGTAACCTGGATTTTGGATGAGGAATCTCACAAAATGAACCCTAGAAGTTCAACAACGAGGAAAAGCAGCATCAGCTTTAAAAATAAAAAGAAGAAAATGTAATTTAAGTACGTATTTGTGAGGAAAAAGGAAGTAGAAAGCTAAGTCTGTGAGTCATCTCCTAAAAATAAGGGCAATGATGCAAACCAGAAGCGTTCATTTCAACATATAAAAAGGCTACCATTATTTTTCCCACTTGGCAAGCCATTTCATACATCCTCCTAAATTATTAAGTAAAACAGTCATATACTCTGCTGACACACCTATTTGTAGATTTTTAAACAATGATTTTCCTCAGGAGATTAATAAATATTAATACATAATTTGATTATAATAATTTGTTATTATTAATAACAGCTGTATTGACAAAAACACTTAAAAGTTCTGACTAACACTAATAGATACTTCACGGTCCTCTTTACCATCTAACCCTGAAGACCAAATGTTAAGCAATGAAACTGGTTTGGATTTTCTCTATCTCCTTCTCTGCTGTCTCAGAAAGGCAGCAGGCATTCTCAGGGCTGCCAGGTGTCACATATTGGGTTTGCCACATGTAATGACCCCCCACTGTGTCACACCTGTCTACAACCCAGCTTGTTTAATGTACCTTGTCGCTTTCCTAATAAAAAGGAAGTGTGATTAAGTTTCCAAAACAAGGTTCCTTATTAAAGTATTTCCAGAGATGTTGCAATTGCAAATAGCATTCAGGCTATGGAGTTATTTTCTGTGACCATCTCCAAAGGCTTCTCCTCTGAATTCTGTTCCTCTGTCTTCAACTTCCATGCAAATTGTCACATTTTCTCTTTAACAAGCTTTCTTTGCAGCTCTTTCATTCTTTAAAAGTGTCTCTTTTATGTTTTTCTATTTTGTGCTAGCAAGTGGTAATATTTTGGGAATAGAACTTTGAAGCATGCAACCTTCCAAGGAGACCTTACCCTTACTGCCAGCCTATTCTGATCTGTTATTATGTCTAGGAAGATGTTTATCCAGTGAAATGGCTTATTGGAAACTGCAAGTTCATCAGATATAAAACGCCTTCTTTGAAACTTCGGGTGAATCACAGAATGGTGGAAGTTGGAAGGACTGGAGTCCTGTCCAAGCCCCTTACTCAAGTAGTGCCACCTGGAGCCAGGTTGCCCAGGACCAAGTCCAGACAGCTTTTGCGTATTTCCAAGGAGGAAGACTCCCCAACCTCTCTGAGCAAATTGTTCCAGTGCTGTCATAATCACAGTAAAAAGATTTTGCCCTATGTTCAGGCAAAACCTCTTGTGTTTCAGTTTGTGCCCTTTGCATCTTGTTTCATCATTGGATACTACTGAAAAGAGCCTGGCTAGGTAAGCCTGCTAGGTGAACTCATGCTTCATCAGGTTCTCTAAGAGACTGTTACAGGAAACGGTGTTGAAAGCCTTACTGAAGACTAGATAGACAATATCGATTGCTCTTCCCCTACCTACCAGACCAGTCATTTCATAATAGAAGGATATCAGGTTGGTCAATTATAATTTCTCCTTGATAAATCCATGCTGACTAGTCTTTGATGTCTCTTCTGTCCTTCATGTTCTTGGAAATGGCTTCCAGGATTAGTTGTTCCATCACCTTCCCAGGGACTGAGGTTCACCAGCTTGTAGTTCCTTTGGACCTCTTTCTTGTATTTGAAACTGAAGTTCAGGTGAAAACCTACCTGAATTCCTGATGGATCTTTCTATTGCCAGAGGCCTGAAAGCTGCAGACCTAATGGAATAAAGCCAGAAACAATGAAAAAAAAAAATATACTGCAAAACAGGTTTCTGAGTTGCTTTCTCAGCTTTTGAGGAGCTTTCTTGTTTGTGTTTTTGCTGTTGGAATGGAGAAACTTGCATTTTTTCCTGACATCATTTTTTTGGACAGTCTTGTGTATGGCCTCTGTTGGTTTTTTTTCTGATTTTACCTGTATGTGCCCAATTACTGAGTGTAGTCCAAACTGTCTTGCTCCTAGACTTATTGTTCCTGTCTTTTCAGGTGTATTCTCACTCATTCGGTCTCTCTGTCACTGTGCTTCTCTTCTGTGTTCCGTTTTTATTGTTATCCCTAACCTGTGATTAATAAATTCAGTGGGCATTCCATTATAAATTGGACTGCTCACCTGTGTTGCTGCTTCATCCAGCTATTTGGTAGTTGAAGCTGGACATGTTTTCCTGGATACAGAAGCCTTCGTCTCCCACGTTATGGTAACCTCTTTTGCTTGCCATTCTCTCAGTTGTTTCTGCTTCTTATCTACTTTTTTTCCCTTCATTTTGTAGGAGATTTATCTCCGTGGAAAAGAAAACCACATTTTTTTCATTTGTAGGCTTCTTGAAATGGGCTGCAATATGATCCCCAAGACATCACTTGGCACTGAGTGATTTAAACTGTTCTGTAGTGCTCCCTCAAAAAGTCAGGAATGTTTTAATAAAACAAGTTGTTGGGTTTTGGAGAGCCTTCTTGGTGAGAGTCTTATCAACAGACCAGATAGTTAAAAAAAAGAATATCAATTTACAATGACTGTATAGCTCCTTACATTAAACACTAACATGAAATAGATCCTACTTCCCCCTACCCCCCCATCCTCCTCCTTCTTCCCCAGAGCTAAACTGCTTTCCAGCCTTTTAGTAGGAACAAGTTGACCTTCTGTGCTGTTGTAAAGTTCCTTCTGTCCCTATTCTTTCCCACATACATTCTCTCTTGGACACCCAGCTCATGCAACTGGCATGTTCTTGGTTCATTTCTCATGCCTCAGTCCCTGGCTTGTGTAGTGTGTGTCCTTCTCATGATTCCACAACTGAAATTTGTTGTGATGACTTCCTTTTCCCTTTCAAGCAAAAACCTACCTTACACTAAAAGCTAACATCTCGCCTAGCAGTCAGGAGTTAAGTTCCTCACGGTCTGGCCATTGTAGAAGTGTTATTTTACAGTACCTTATTTTGCCTAGCAGTTTTCCAAATAGCTATCACCTGGTATATAGGGGGATAATAGACTTCCATGGCAAAACCACAGGCAGTTTTTTTAGATTGTTTTTCCCCAAACTTTTTTGACTTTCATGGGTTTTACTTTTTTTGTCACATGAAAAAAACCCATCAGTTTTAACCCTTCTGTGTTACGTGCGCTTAGAAGTAATATACTAACTCAACAGCACACGTTCATGAGTTTTTTGCACCTTCACTTCACTTCATGGTCCCAAATTACATCTTCCCAACACCTCCTTCTCCTGTAATAAGGATGTCAAATGTTGTGGTTTGTGGTCTACGGCTTCCTCTAATACATAGATTAGTTCACATTGGATATCCATGGACATTCACACCTCCTAAATGGTTTAGCAGAACCTATCAGAGGGCTGGAGCTCAACTACCTTAGTATTCCAGGAGCCATTCTTAATGCTACACATGGCAAACAGCTCTGTCCCAAAAGACCTAGTTGACTAGTTCCATCACTGGTAATGTGTATTCACTTCTTTCGTGCAGGCGGTGCTAGTCATCGAAAATTCTCAGTTCACAATGTATCTAATTTTTGCATAACTTTTAATCATTGCCTGCTATGCAATTTCTGCCTGTCTGCCATCACATATTCAACAGTCCACTAAGACCAGTACTTTCTTAGTTGTTCTCTTTCTGCCCAGAATGGATTTGGATTTCTTTATCTGGAGCCTCTTTTGTGTTTTGTTTGTCTGGCTGTTCATGTTTTAATCCAGTTCAACTGCACTTGCTGCTTCATTCTCATTCAGAGCATGTTGTAGAACATACGCCTATGAATGATCAAACTCCACAGGACTTTTTAAGGTTCTTTTGGGCAGTGGTTGAGAATGCTGGAAAGACAGGCTCATTTTTGCACTGAGCTTTGAGTAAATACTTCCTTTGCCAACAAACACAGGGACCTTCAGCTCTTACAGATGACAAGACATGCTGTATTTTTCTGAGAGACTGTTTAGATAGACTGACACACAGCCAATAGAAGGAGACAAAGAGAAGAAGTGGGGGGGGGGGGTGGGCAATCAAAACAATACAGCAACAACAAAAAAACCCAAATGCCCAGAAGAGGACATAAAACATATTTCAAATTTATTGTTTCTTAAAACCAGAAAATTTTAACAGGAAGCATGATTGCACAAAGTGATGTATACTGTTCATTTCAAGAACTACAGGAAAAAAAATATTAACAAGCAAAGTATTATGCAATTCAGTCATTCTGAGGTTGTATTCAGACGTAGTATCAATTATATATTAATTGTAGATGTTAATAGAACCCTTTTTCTATTATTTAATCAGATATATTAGAAAATATTATTTTCAGTATTTGGTTGCCTATGCAACTGGTCAAATAATGTTCATCAGTTTAGCTGAGGAATAACAGCAAAAAAATAATCATATAAGATATTCAGCAAATATTTTTGCACTTGAAATTGCCTCTAATAAAAATGTTAATTTGTGAATTGTGTTGTTCAAGTCCTTTTATTGCTCGGTCATTTTAGCGTGAATTCCAGTAGGGAAAGCTAAACAAAACCTACGGTTGCCTGTTTTTCACAGTTCCTTGATTGTTTCTCTTTCTAAGTGGGAAAGCAAGTTTCAGCTCATAAATATTAACGATCAGTTTTGTATTCCACTTTCCTTATTCTGATTCCGTCAGCATGTAGGTAAGTTTAAAAGCCTCTTTTATAATTTCTGTTATAAATATTCCACACTACAACTGGTTACATTCAGATCAAATTGTCCTTTCAAGTCTTAATTAACTTGAGATGGTCACTTGAATTGTGTGGTTGCTTTATAGGTGTGTTTTAAGTTTGTAAAGCCTCATCTTGCTCGTTACATCTGATTGATGAGCGTTTCTGAATAGAGAACCATAGTAAAACATCACAAGTGACTGCAAAAGAAAGAGCTTTTTCAAATACGTAGAAAAGCTGTAATTTAGAAGTTGAGCAATTCAATTTATAACACAAACATCTTTTTGTTTGTCTCATTAAACATTACAGGAAAACTTTTTGAAATTGTTTCTTTATATAAAACAAATTCACTATAGTGTAATTAATGTAACATAATTAATAGGATACATAAAGTTCTCAGTATGGATGTGAATGCTAAAAATATTGTGGAAAGTGTTCTGCATAATGATTTGCTCTATATTTAGTAAAATTTCATTAGTGCGCATACAAGTAAGCTAAATAGTCTGCATACTTAAAAGCCCCTAAGTACTCATAGACATAATCAGCTGTGATGCCTCTAGTGATTAAACAGCAAAACTGTATTAAAATAAGGTTAAAGATTTGGCCAAAATCTGCCAAAAGCCAGAATGTTCAGAGTTATAGGAAGAACATTCTCCCTTGTGTCATTCTAAGAGAGCTGCAAATGTACATCCTAATTGATAAATTTGGAAGAGATGGTGATCTAGCATCTGTAGATCCGTAGTAGATTATACCAAATGCAGAAATTCAAAGGTGCAGGAGTATGCTCACATATTTGCACTTAGATAAGAAATTCTAGTGCAAGAAAACTGTGACAATGACCAGTGCCTTTGGATGCAAATTAAGCTTGAATTCTGAACCACATTATTTTGCCTGGAAATATTAACCCTAGGTGGATTCTTTAAAAATGAAAAATAAAATGCATTTTTACATTAGCTGTAGAGTTTTTGCCTCTCAATCCAGAAATAACATGATCCATTTTGAGCCATGAATGTTACAGATATAATATCCTAAACTATGTTTATGGGTAACAAAATTTCCATAACTTTCATTAGGGTTCTGGGTTTTTGTTATTGTTGGGTTTTTTTATATTATTTTTTATTTGTTTTGCCTTGTTTTTCTGTGTTGTTTTTTTGTTTGTTTTGTTTCGTTTTGTTTTGTTTTGTTTTGTTTTTTAAGAAAAAAGGGGGGGAAAGAGGTAGGATTAGTTTTTAAACTGCTTGCTGCTGATTTTTGATTGTCTTAGATGTATATTGATGTATTAGTATGACAAGATAGCTAATGCCATTCCTAAGCTCTAGCAATTTACATTCTCTAAAGTCATGGTAAAATTCTACTCTTTACTGAATACTTATGGGATTTCTTATAGCAAAAAAAGATCAGATGATAGCTAAAACTCTCAGTATTTCTCCTACTTTATATCTTCTTATTCTAATGGTACTGCTGGTACTGGAGATGTTCTCACAGGAGAATAATGCCATACTGTCTTGGAGAACCTCTGGCACCGTGCTCTGTGTACTGAATTTTTAAAATAAATTACACCTTTTAAAATTACTTGACTCATCAAGATGTTTTATCAGATGCAGTTAATATCATTATTTTGTACATGCTGTGATGTAAATGTTAACATAATCAAGTACCACATATCACATGTTCTCTTGTTATTGACAATGGAAAGAAAAATATTTTTAAAATCATGTTTACATCAAAAAAATTAAAACCCCACCAAAACACCAGGAAACCAGAACAGGATCTGTTGGAGTCAGTCCAGAGGAGGGCCACGAAGATGTTCAGAAGGCTGGAGCAACTCTCCTATGAGGACAGGCTGAGAGAGTTGGGTCTGTTCAGCCTGGAGGAGAGAAGGCTCCTGGGACACCTTATAGTGGCCTTCCAGTACTTAAAGGCAGCATACAGGAAAGATAGGGAAGCACTGTTTATCAGGGAATGTAGTGATAGGATGAGGGGTAATGGTTTTAAACTGAAGGAGGGTAGATTTAGACTAGATATTAGGAAGAAATTCTTTACTGTGAGGGTGGTGAGGCACTGAAACAGGTTGCCCAGAGAAGTTGTCAATGCCCCATCCCTAGAAGTGCTCAAGGCCAGGCTGGATGGGGCTTTGAGTATCCTGGTCTAGTGGGAGGTGTCCCTGCCCAAGGCAGGGGGGTTGGAACAAGATGATCTTTAAGGTCCCTTCCAACCCAAACCATTCTATGATTCTACAGTTCTATGAACAGAACATCTTCAGGAATGGTCTGAAGGCAGAATAAACTTCTGGAGTTACACAGTCCACTTGTAGGTAACATGGACTTTTTAGGTACAGAACATAAAACTGGGGGTGAGGTGGTATTAAAACCCTACTACATCTCTAATGAAGTAGCAATGGTACTACCATCCTCTTTTACAAGGCAATAATCCAGCTGTGAGATGGATAACTTACAAAGCAAAATACACACAAACCAGGATTTCAAATAAAGCATTGTGAGGGTTCTAATAGCATTATTATGAGCATTTTAAAGAAAGCTTTTTTGAAATAATGTTTTAAAAACCAAGCAATTACCAAAGAAAATAAATGGCATATCATGTGAAAGGAAAGATCAGTGAATTAGAGTAAAGGCAATGGTACTTATTTAAGTGCAAGCAGATTTTGCTGCTCTCAAGGTGAATGAACAGATGAGGTGTAGCAAATGAAATGTTATGATAGCAATAAAACTTGCAGTCTGCTGGTTATTCTAAAATCTTTCTCTGATAAAAAGTTGCAACTCTCAGAATCCTTACACCCATTACACAATCATGTAAGTTTTACAGAAGGATTGAAAATTCTGACTAGTGAAGGAATTTTATTTCCTGAAATCACTTGAGTATATTTATTTTCTCTCTTTTTCCCAGTTACTCATTGCTGTAAAAAAATCCATGACATTTCAAAAACCTTGAAAGTTTGGTAGAATGAGACTGCAAAATATAAAACGGGATTGATCAGTAATATGACTCAGTAATAACTAAGTAAGAAAAAAGTTGCTTTCTTCAGAAAGCAAGGCTAAACAAAGCACCTGCAGTATGCTCCAGCAATTATTGTTCTTTCATTGGTAAATAGTTTCCAACGAAAAGCAGCAACTACAGAAGGTTGATAGTGTAAAATGAGGCTTCAGTAAGGCACAGTACTGAAACATATACTATACTGACAAAAACTACAGTGATGAACAAATGAGAAGAACCAATACAGCACCGAACAAAAAACAAGTCTGAATCAGCAGATGGGTAGACAGGTTGAAATTATTTTTTTTCTTTGATGTGTAAGTTGCTATTGTGGCCATCTAAAAACATTTAGGAGTAAATGTTAAAAGCATTTCAATAAACATAGTTTTTCTCAGTTCCAGAATTAAAGTGTATTAATGGAAATAGTGCATAATGTTAAACTTTCTGACATACACTCCTGCAGTTTACATATGTACCTTTTAAGAGAGTCTAGTCTGTCTTTATAATGAGAAATCTCAATAATTTTTATCTCTTTTAAAATAACCTTTTCACATCTTCAAAGTTTATCATGTTCTGCTTATCTGAAGCCACTTTGTTCTCTAGGCTTTCACCCTGTGCATGCAAAGAACAGAATAAAACCAAAAATGCCAGTAGACAGACCCACCTTCATCCAGCATATTTTCAATAGTTCCAAAAGGAAGGCAAAAAGGAGAGACAGGCTTTATATAGTACTTCTCCAAAGCAGGCTATTTGGGTGGAAAACTGATCCCAAAGCACAAATCTGTCACGGCATTTTTGAAGAAGACCCAGCAGGAAGGCTTTTGTTCATCTCAGCTTTAACAGTGTGCTATGGGCAAGAGGTTGATCCTTCAGATTATTTTACCCCAGACCACGTAACCCCTTACAGATTAACACTGTTGGGAAGGAAAGATTGTTCTGTGATTACCACTTGTAGGGCTTAGAAAATCTAAGTTAACAGCCCCACCAGAAACTGTCCAAGCAACATCCCATAATGTATGCAGTTCTCATCTTTTAAAAGGGAAATAATTACTCCTCACTCAATCACACATATTTTGAGGGGATCAAAAAAAATCCATCAGCGTTACTGGAGGTCTATATTAGTGTTTACACAGAGAGAACCAGCTCCTCACAGTCTAACATGAATCTAAGACAATGAAGACACAGAATGAATATTGTGAAAATACACGTCCTTCCCAGCTTTCAGTTTTATTGATCTCTTAAGTAATCAAACAGCCTGAGATTCTGCATGAACTCTCTCCTGGTTTTTTGTTTCCCAGTGGTTCATTTGACAGATTTCCTTAGAAAAGTGTTCCTTTTTTTTTCTGAACTGATGAAAACAATGCCCGCCTGGCCTATGAAGAAGCGTGAATTAGGAAATTGTTGATGTGTTCATGGCTGTCTCAGCTTAACCACAGTTAGACGTCATACCGTTCTACAAAAATGTGTTCACCTGAATTGCAGACCAAGCACGCTTTGACAATTTGTTACAAGCCTCATGACAATATGAAATTTGATTCTCCAGTGATAATCAGCACCTGTTATAGAAATTCGTTTATATTTTAATCAGTCATATATTACCTACACATTAATTTTAGGCTTACTCCATTCTCCTGCCAAAGTAATTAGACATCAATTAGAGCTGGGGATATGTTTATCATTTTGATTTCACTATCTAATTGGCTTTTTGCCTTTTCTTTGATGTAACTGTTACAGCAATGTTATTGATAACTGCGACTACAAGACCAGCATCAGGCAGTGGGATTACAAGAGGTTCCTGAAATCTTCCCAAAAGTGAGGTTCTGAAGAGCCTGAGTGCTTATGTGCATTTTGAATGTCCTAGTGCCCTTTCTGACTGACATTTTCTTTAATTTCTTCCCATATAATTTCCTTGAATTATGAGGTATGTGGTTATGCATTCACCAAAGACCTTGCATTAGTTGTTCATAAAATACATGTGCAGGGCCTTCTTATATTAAAAAGAGAAGATGTCCAGTGGAGATAGTTTCCTATGATAACAGATATGTTGATATAAAAGGCCACCTGTGCCTGGCTATACAGCTTGCTTTCATTTCAGATCTATAATTCTTTATATGTCTCACTCACCCACTGAATTAGAAAAGTAAACATGAATTTATTTATGTGAGGAACATTGTTGATTTTTTTTTTTTTTTTTTATTTCCTAAAGATTCTTCTTCCTAGGAATTTTTTCAAACCCTGTCAGCCACTGCCAAGGTACATATATACATAAACATTGTATTCTATAACGCATCAAATACTTAGCTCAGTAATACTACAGCCTCTGTCTCCAAAACGCTACAATCATGCACAATCAGCATAAAAGCAAGGGGAGATTACTAACAGAGAAAATAAATGGGTGTATCTGTGCTTATTCTAGTCAAAAAGGTATATTTTATCAACTCCTTTTCCTATAAATTGTATTTAAACTTTGTAAAACTGATTTTCCAAATTTTTTTTTTAAATGTTTAATGATAACGAACTGAAAGTTCTTGTAATGCATTGTATATGTGCATAAAAAGCATACATTTAATTTTGAGACAGGCAATTTATTTCAGGGTCAAATTACACCTTTGCAGTAGGAATTATTATCATTTTAAAGCTGTGTGTCTCAGACGATTTGTTTAATTCCAAATACATTGCACTGTCCTTTGTTCTAGAAGAGTGGAACTAAAATTTTCTTATAAAAAAATAAAAAAAATGAACTAGGCTGTTTTTAAGAAAACTAATTCTAATATTTTATAGGTGTACTGGAATAATAATAGTAATGCAATAATAGGAACAATAAAAGCAATAATAATAACAACAACAACAATAATAATAATAAATCTCTTACTGAGAAAAAGATAGAACCAAAATATACTCTAACAAAGAGTAATGGCAGAAACCAAATCATCCTTGAAATATAAAAGCTTAAGAAATGAGACTTCTCTGGCCAGTACCCCAGTTTGGCAACTGTATTAGTTGCCAAAGAGAAAAGGTTACAAGAAACTAACGCATTTTGGTGATTTTACCTTCTTTGCTATCAAATATACAAGCCACAGCAACTCTCAGAATCTCATAAATTTCTTTTAAAAACCTAGTGGGCCTTGTTTTTCAAAATGATAGTGTATGTTTCTGAAATCCCACTCTTTGCACACATTCTCTGCTCATAGAATTAGATAATTAGAGAATATTTAAAGTAGAAGGACCACTGTTTATGCAGTTTCTACAATGAAGTGACTGTTTTAGAGAACATTTAGAAGTTACATCTTCTGTTTTAAGAAACTTATAGTCTATGTTTATAAAGCAGGAGAAAAAAAGATGGAAAAGAAAGCCTTAATGTTACAATTTGGAAAAATCTATTAGGGAAATCCTCCTGAACAATCTGCACGGTTTGTGAAACTGGTACCAAAAAGAAACAAGGCTAAGTATGCAGGTGCAACACCACACTGTTACAGCTGTGGTACTTCTGTGATTTGAGCCAGCTCAGTATCTCATCATATCTGTGTTATTCCACATAAATGTATCAGTTCAGGTGAAGATCGTATCTGTATTTTTAGCACAGTACTTCATTGTACCGCATGGACATACCCTACAGCTTGATATTTCCTTAACAAAAGGACTTTACTGACAGAAAACTGCTTCCCATGAATTTCAGCAGGGCTGTAGTAAGAGGGTTACCTCAGACAGTCTTAAACATTGATGGTATCACAAATTCTGTTTTTAACACCTGTTTCAAGATAATCTTTCCTTGAACACAAGTCTCATTCAAGATGAGGTAATGGAACAGAGATGGGCAAAAGGTCACTAAAAGTGACAACCCACCCTTTCTGCCAAAATATGTTGTTTACAATTCTGTGGTTGATTTACAGCATGGTTTCTGCTGGCAGTGGGAAAAGGTTGAGAGGTTTCAGGTCTGACCTGTCTTTTTTGGAGTAATGACAAGGTTAGGAAGCATCCACAAAATATACATAAATTTACCTACTGCATTCAACCAATATTTGTCAGGTCTGTATAATCACATGTGTGACTCTGGGAAATGGACAATGATTATGAACACATGCTAATGCAGGAAGGTCTGGGCAGGATGGTACCTCACACAGTTCATCAAAATTGAAAGCAGACCCTGGCTCCTGGGACAGATGAAGTACTGCAGCAGGACAAGTTTGGGTCAAATGAGACCAGTAGAAAAGGTCCAAGGGCCCAAGGAGCACCAGGCTGGCTGCAAGGCAGCAGTACCCTGGGCTGCAAAGAATTCCACACACACTTTGAGCTATATGAGCTAGGATGCTGCCAGAGGAGGGTCTGGGGACAGATCCTGCCCTGCTGCTCAGGAGCCTTGAGAGAAACCTGAGTGCTCTGCCCAGCCTGGGGTTCTACCACATGAGAAACACACCAGTGTATTGGAGCAAGTGCCACAGAGGCCAGTGAAGCGTCTGGGGCTAGAGCACAGGGCATCCAAGGACAGGCTGGGGGAGATGGGCTATTTCAATCTTAAGAAGAGAAAATTTCAATGAAGAGTCCATTGCTGTCTTCATGTAAGAGGAGACAAAACAGGGCCAGACTCTGCCCATAGGTGCACAGTGACAGGTCAAGAGAGAACAAAAAAATTCAAATTAGCTGCAATGACTCTATCCTTATTCCCTCTTTTCTATTTATTTTTCTTTTCCTTTTTCTTTTTCTTTTCCTTTTCCTTTTCCTTTTCCTTTTCCTTTTCCTTTTCCTTTTCCTTTTTTTCTCTTTTTCTTTTTCTTTTTTCTTCTTTTTCTTTTTCCTTTTTCTTTTTCCTTGTTCTTTTTCTTTTTCTTTTTCTTTTTCTTTTTCTTTTTCTTTTTCTTTTTCTTTTTCTTTTTCTTTTTCTTTTTCCTTTTTCTTTTTCTTTTTTCTTTTTCTTTTTCTTTTTCTTTTTCTTTTTCCTTTTTCTTTTTCTTTTTCTTTTTCTTTTTCTTTTTCTTTTTCTTTTTCTTTTTCTTTTTTTTTCCCATGAGGGTAATCAAACCAGAGAAGCCCTCCTTGAGAACAAGGCTGCACTAGAAAACCTCCAGAAATACTTTCCAACCTCAACTATTCTGCAATTCTATCATTTTGTGATGCCTCTGTATCAGCATGAGCTGTGGTGAGATGGAGAAGGTCCCAGAGATCTTCTTACCCTGAAGTTTATCACTGGGTAGGTCTTTCTAGTACACATTAACTATTAAAACTCTAAGAATTCACCCCAACTGAAGAAAACAAATACAAATAATTCAACTTAGTCCTGTTTTCCCCTGAAAAATGAAAATAAACCGAAACTATTAAAAGGCCAAAAAAAGGGGTGCTTGCAAGACAGGACTATTTTTAGGGGAGTAAAAAGATCCCAATCATTTTTAAACACTAAGAAAAAGGCAGAACAAAATTTAAATGAAGTTTTAGATGAAACCTAACAAAAGTTCAGAATGCTGTTTGTACTTTTTCAGAGAGTAAAGGGAAAGGTCAGAAACAAAAATCTTTTGCCAAAATGAGGTTAAGATGGCTGACTAATAAGGACATTGATACTTGAAACTTCTGTTGAAGGATTTGAAGATGTACCACATACAGTTTGATTCCTGATTAACAGTTGGTGGAGAAGATTGCAGCCAGTCTGTGGAAGTTCTCATGTCACAGGGCTGAAATGATTTAGTACATGTATATTCCCAGTATACAATCCTCAGATGTGAACATCACATTCACATACACACAGTGTGTGAAAAACTCAGGAAAGAAAGGAACTGCTAGTACTTGCAGATTCTGCTATGACATTAAAAGCTTGCTTCTCTTTGTGATAAATGTATAAAGTAACAAGAATCAAGAGAGAGCAGACGATTTATGCAGCTGCTACAGCAAGTACTTCAATCACATTTATTCGTCATTTTACAGCAATTCACATGTGGATAACATTGAGATTTACATGCTGAACTGCCAGTTTTTAGGAGTTTTTCAGCTTATGAATATCTAATATGAATTGAAGACCTTTCAAAATATGTAATTATTTTTCTGCCAAATGATAGATTATATAGATGGTATCTTATTACAAACTTCATGTACCAGTTCAAATAGCAGTTCTAACTGCTTTAATTCATTTGTTTTTGCTTCAAGTTTTAGAACACCCTGTAAAATGATTGCTAGAAAATGGAAAAAAAAAAAGAAATAAAGAGGAAAAAAATAAATAATGGAAATAAATTCCTGTCAATAAAGCATCCAGGAATAAATTGGAGTAGCTACAGAGGTACAGAAGAAGAACACTGTGGCAAAACAAAGATGATCTTTGTTGTTAAACATGAGCAACCTGTAACAGTCCAAATACTGCATACTTTTTCAAACAAAGCAAAGGAAATCCAGTTTGGCCAAGCTTATAGAAGGTCATACTGTTTATTGTGCTGTTTTAAAATTGCATTTAAAAATTAAAATAAAATTTTAAAAAAGAAAAATAGTTTCTTAAACATTTTGGACAAATGACTTCTAAAATAACCTGTATCTTGACACTCATATACCTCTCAGTAACATTGATTTACAGCATCGGATAATGTGGTTAAAGGAAGTTCTTTGTACGTTCAAAATTCCACTTGATTATGTAAGTAACTTGAGGCTGGCAGAAATAGAGATACTGACTAAACAGCGTATTGTATTTGAATAACCACTGCCATTGTGCAATTTAAAAAATCAAATAGCTGTCACATTTTTAATTGACCTTTGTCAATATGTCATGGTTCTGGACTTCAGAGGCAAGTCACTGTATGGCTATAGCAGTTTCGACTTTAAATTCTTTATTCTGACAGTAGCTGGAAACATTACTTTAAATTAGCCAGAACATGTGGTAGCAAATAATTCAAATCACAATGTGTTAAGGACAACTTTTTTTTGCAAAAGTAGCTGTTGTACAATGAAAGTAGCATAAGCTGTAAAGACAATGAACATCCTTCTTTTTTTAAGAGTCTTCCCATAATGTGTATGCATTCATAAAATAATTTTACTATTGAAGCAGCTGCATAGAATTCTTTTCAGTATGAAGATAATAGACTTCAGTAGCTTTTCATATTGCCAGACCAAGTTCAATCCATTCATTGAGTTCACTCTCATAGCAGACCTATAAAGATAATATTGTAAATAAAAATCAAAGTTTATTACAATTTTAGAATTTTTAAGATGAAGGAAAGAGATTAAGAACCTGCTGCTAAAGGGTCTCAAACATCCAAACCTCACCAAAGACTTTTGAGCTAAAACCCATGTACAATACCGAAGAAAAAGACTGTAGCAGAAGGGGCAACAGAAAACAGATCTCTAAGTATAGACTAATACATGAATATTGTGTCTCTGCCCATTGTCCACTATTGCTTTCATTTGTCCTCATTGAATTTCCTTTATTGTGAAACAGAATTTATCGGCTTAAAAAGATGGTGCAAAAAGATCTTGAAGGAAAATATATTTGCTATCAGACTTTGTAGGATAGATTGCTTCTAGTGAACAAATTGCAGCACTTCCGTAAGTGTAATGCTGATAAAAGAAGTACTCTTGACAGTAAAAGCAACAGCAAAGTTCTAATGCTATCACATATACAATAAACCATTTCAGTGGTCCAGAAAAATTACAGTGGGCAAATTAGAGCTTATTTACTTCTGATGTTAGCAACTTTTTGAACAAGGATGTTTCTGAAAAATGTAACATTATAGCTTGAAAATTGGTTGTATGCTCATGTAGATTTTCTCTATGAAAGCCATATAAAAGGAACACTTTTGTATGCAAGCATGTAATTAATAGAAAATTCAAATTCTTAAGTCTAGAAATGTCTTCTATCTGACTGAGAGAACTTTTCATAGTGTGCCAAAACTGAGATGAATTTATGTTTCAAACAGACACTCCCCCACCTCACTGATTAGGGCCCAAATGTTGCATCTCCCTCCCCTGCAATACAGTTTTTCAGTGGTGAAACCCAAAGAAGAGAAAATGTCATGATTTTTTTTTTTTCTCAATAGATATTCTGAAGAGGATTTCCTTATGGAGAAAGGAGCACTTTAATCCTACTCTCAGATCTTTTAGATTCCTCAAGGTGGTGAGGAATACAGAGCTGTATAATGAGGGCGCTTAGGATATTCTTCAATACCTAATAGCACAGTCTCACCGTGGCTCACAAGGCTCTCACTGAGGATTACACTAAATAAAGCATCTTTAATTTGGAAAGGTAACAAAGTATCAGAAGACATCACTTGCCCCAGAAAATCTCTGGGGTTCTGGAAGGAAGGGTCTCTATATGTCCTTGTTCTGTCCTACACAGCTACTATTTCTTGACCTCTAAACAACTACAGCAACAACAACAACCACCACCGTCACCTGTGAGAGAAGAAAGACAGCTGTCCCAACTCTTTTCCTATTTGAGTGCACAGGCAAATGTATCAGATCAGTGTGAAGGCTCCCAAGAGAACTGTTATTAATCCTCCAAGTTCCCTGTGTTCTCAAGAATATGCTTTCCAGATGATCTTCCTGTTTTTTTTTGTATTTGTGCCATCTGATGCAGAGATTGCTATGATGAATGCAGACTTCTATAAAATTGTTCTTAAAAAAGAAAAAAAAGAACAAAAGAGAGAGAGAGAATGCAGTCTAGGATACAGCAACTGAACGAGGTCTGAAAGCCTACAGCTGCTGTCTGCCAATGTGGCACTCTACAGAGCTCTGGCAAAAACCTGTGTTTCTGTGAATCAATACATAGATTTTCACCTGCCCTCTTCCTTTATTATGCAACTGTCTCAAAGTCCATGTTATATTTTTCCTTTCTTAAACAGCCTAAGGAGATAGAGAGTGTTCAGTTTCAGAAGCTGAGAAAATAGCTGTGAGTTAAGTTGCGAAGAAGCCATGTGGGTAGAGAGCCCTACTTGTTTCAGTGTTCTTATGAAGCTTAGTATATAATGTACTTTAAAGTTTATTTTGTTTTGTTTTATTTCTAGAAACAAACAGTTTTACAACATTTGTAAGCAAGACATGACTGTGCAATACCAGCAACCCTCCCTTGGCAAGGTATAATACAAATATTTGTGCCTGTGTTTATCCCCAGTTAGATGACCTTTTTAAACAGGAAGAGTTGTGCTGTTGGGTTGATTATGTTACTTGAGAGGGCTGGTAAACTTTGGTCTATTGTTTTGTTTGTTTGTTTGTTTGTTCTTCTTTTTGTATTTTCTTCTAAATAATATATTTTAAATGTGAAGAGTTCTGTTCTCAAGTGAAATACAGATCAAACTTGCAATTTAAAGAAACCGGAAATATAGAAATTAAATCTCTTACTTTCCCTACACTCTGCTTCCCAGAGTGAATTCATAGTAATTTTCTAATTGTTTATCCCTTGTTTTTTTGAATGTGTTTCCAAGTTGAGGTGAACTACACAATAAAACAAAAAAAATCAAAATAAATCACTGATATGGCCAAAAGAAAATATTTAATTTTTTCTTTTCATTTTTAATATTAAGTGAGAAGTTAACAGTATACAAGATTAGATGAACTATACACATCTGCCAATAGTAGCTGCATGTCCTTCCTTACATCTAAATAAAACATATAAAAGTGTAAAACATGCCAATGTTGAGTACAGATTAGAGACTGTGATACAGAGAAGATAAGAGTAATAATTTTCTGCTTAGGTTTTGCAAGTGTTCATGGCTTTTTTAATCCTTATTTCTTGATTACTAGGCTAATATTTTGCCCACTGGCTAGGATAGTTTAAACTTCTGATTATTTCCAAAAACTTTTTATGTTCAATAGAAAACGGTTACAAGTGTCATTTTAATATTTTACTCAAATATCTGTTAGCAGTAATTTAAAATATAGTTTATTTTCCAATTCATGCAGAATCTTTTATTCCTGAGAGGACTTTACTTGATTTAACACTTACCTAGTTTTGCTATCATGTACTTTACCACTAAGCTTGATTTAAAAAAAGATTTGCCTTGGGCAAATTAACCGTCAAGTGAAGACAGAGGTGATTTGTACCACATCTCAAGTAGTGTTGAGCTGACACTGAATAAATCTGTCTTTACCATTTAATGATCTCTTTGCAGTGCTTAAAAACTCTGTAACTGAAGCACCACACAATGGCACAGTAGTCTCACTTAAAAAAACCCTTCCTAGTCTAGGTTGCTGGAGAAGGAAAGGTAGAAGGAATACAGCTGTTTAAATGCCAGAAAAATAATTTGAAGGAGCCATTTACTGTTCACTTCTTCCTACTAAGTTCATGACTGAACAAGCTGGGCTGTTTTCCTACTTCTGATGCAGTTTTTGCTGAAATGTTGTATTCTTTCCATTGCCCTTACTATGAAGCCTCTTGGAGCACCCGTGGCTGATAAGTAATCAAGGGGAATTTCATAAATGGAACATACATAGCTTTGAAAGCCAATACCAAGCAGCCAAGGGGAAGTTCTAGGGCATTAGCAATAGTGAAAAAGCAAAATCGTCATAAATTGTTATATTAAAATTAAAAATTCAAAGAGCAGCTAGACTCCAATGGGTAATGTTAATATAGTTAGTGTAGATAACTTAAGGTTGATTTTAAACTATGTGTGTTGGTTTGCCAGCCTTGGTCAACCTATGAAATCATGGAACTCCATATTTATCTGTATATATGGACAGTATATCCACATCTCACCAAGCCCTGTGTAATGTTCTAGCATTGACTAACTAACTACTGGATAACACATGCCCATCTCTGATTCTGGATACTGTATGTCTTTGCTCCTGCAAAGATTGACAGCTCCCTCTGCTGTTCTCATCATGAGGTGTTCAGAATAAAGTCTAATTTTCCTGCACACGATGTTGGACTCACAGTTTGTCAATTAATGGTTATCAGACTGGCATGCTTTCAAACATTGGCTGGCATTCAGATGCCTGATGGCACCTTTAAGACACCTGCTTGGACAACCAATCCATTTCAAAACAGAGCTTCATAGTGGTATTAAAGAAAGGTATAGGAATCAAAACCATTTTTCCCTTCCCTTCCCTTTTCTTTTCTTTTTTTTTTTTTTTTTTTTTTTTTTTTTTTTTTTTAAAGCTTTCTATTTCTGTTTGTACCCATCTGGTCTATTTACCACAGATGCAGACTTATGAAAGCTGTGCTGCTTAGCAATTGAAGTCTGACTTAAGGAACTGATATTAAAGCACTGCATAGATGCTGTAACATACTACTCACCATTCTCCTCAAACCCAGTAATATGTTCCTTCTTTTCTCTGATTTTCATCTCATCTTCATCATGTGTTTTGTTTAAATATTTAGTAGTTCCTGAAGTCAGATTGGTAAAGAAAGTGATTCTATTCCTTTTATTTTTCTACATCTTAGATGTCATTTTCTCATACTTTGTGAGGAAATATATAGGCTAAATTAAATCTTGTACTCCCTGAAAGAAAGCAGAAAAAGAGAGTAAGTGATGCATGTTCTCTGGCATGTTCAAGTAGTAATGATATATGCTAGACTAATCTTCTCAGTGCTGAAATTATCTATGAAGGTTCGGATAATGTTGAGTAAAAACCCACTATATTTATCGGTAATTTCTTTATCCTAACAAATGCTTTTCAAAGAAAAATGATAGCATGCATCTAAATTTTGTCTATATTAAAAAGTCACTGCATGATTTTTTCTTACCAAACTCTCCGATAATCACACATGATTTTGAACGTTATTTAAGTACCCTGCAGACACAGAGCCCACCCCATATCACCCTTAAATACAACTCAACACGTTGCATTTGCTGTGTAAATCAGTTGTAGTATGTATAGGATTTCCTGCACAAAAGTTTTGAAATAAAACCTCCATTTGCTCTAAATAAACAGTAAAAATGTAGTGTAACTTTTTGAAACACTAAAGTCTGAACAATTCTTTTCATGGCTTAGTTTAATCTTTCCTTACCTTATCATGTCATGCGGAGCCCTTCATGACATTCCCCTTAAGGGTAATACAGCTACGAACAGTTAAAATTTCTATGAAATTTTTGGCCTTAGTCGAAATTTCTATGAATTTTTTGGCCTTAGTCAAAATAAAAGACAAAACATAAATACCAAGTACTGTACACACAGGAAGCAGTTGCTGCCTTCCTGTGTCATCACCACACTGAACTAGTATACCTGACAGCTTTGGGAATCATTTTTTCTACTTAAAAATATTGTTCACTAGAACATTGTCTAAAGGATTTTGCATGGTAGTTGAAATATTATAGGTAATTTCAAAATTTTCTGATTAAGTTTTCTATTGGAGATGTAACCTTGGCATTCATGTGCTGTAATACATTAGCTCCAGAATTCTGTTTCAACAATGAGCTTCTACAAAGAAATCACAGTGGATGACAAAAATATTCCTGCTGGCTCCCTGGAGGGTTGATCTCTCCACTAGCTTTCTTGTGACCCACTTCAGATAATGTCACCAGAGCAAAGTAATACTAAGTATGTTAAAGATTTATCTGTTAAGCTTATAGATTATTGCTTCTGAAGGATATTTACGGGCAAGTTCTGTATCTATTGAAGACATCTTTTCCCCCAAGCACAGTTACTGTTTACTAAGCAGGTGTTCTCAGTCCTACTGCATCTCAGTGATGTCCTAGTAGAAATGCTAAGTTAGTTCTCATTTCTAATGTAATCAGCTCTTTCTTAGAGGGAAAGGATAATCGATGAAAGCCAAAACCCTCTGACATTCACATTGCAAAAGGGAAAAGATATTACAGTTACCATTAAACCAGAGTAGTTGTGCTTTAATGAAAAAGTATTTATTTTCCTTTGATGATGCATCTAACTTTTTCTTTTTAAGTATGACTTCTGGGCAAAAGGCTTATTTTTGTCAATAGGTTTAATTATTTCTGTAGATGTTAAAAACACTGCATTAACCAAATAGCTGCATTCCCAGAATAAGAAATTATCTTCTTCACTGTGCGGCAGAAATTGGGAGCTTTAAAACAGAGTGCACTCAATTTATGCTTTGTTTCTCTATCTGTGCACTGAGTATACATGCATAGCCACTCACACATTCACATTCTTCAGTGGTGGCACTGCATAAATTCCCTTCCATGCTTTATTATATTTGAGACTTCTCTTGTATAGAGCTGTACAGTGTAAACGCAAGCTGTGGGTTGGCTCATTGCTGAACCAGTGCCTGATCCAATTAAAATGACATGTTACATATTCAAGAAACCTGATTGGAAATGGTATCAAGGATATGTACTACAGCTCTGACTTTCTTACACAAATTTTAATTTATAATGTAATAAGTTGATGCTGTGCTATTACAGCTTGTGCTAGACTTTACTATTCATTTACACTATCCATGGTACAGTGATCTTAAGCTGTCTATCTCTTTAAAATGAAAGGAAGACATGTGCAGATCTCTCTTTTTCTATTTCACTGTATCTCTGACGAATTTGAATTTTACACTATATTACACAGTTTTGCTTTTTTTTTTTTTGTTATGGTCTCTTCGGATCACACATAATAAACTATGTTTCCATTAGTGTAGACAGGATAAGATGCAGTGATACTGAGTAGTCCTAAACCAAAAGTTAGAGAATTATACCTGCCAGGTGCATTGCCTGTACCCCAAAATGCATCACTCTATTTTTAATTGTCTGTTCTAACATGAAGTTCTGCTTACCCTGCTTTTTTAACTGATATTTTCACTGTTCAAATATCTGTCTCCTCCCTCTTTCCAATGTTAACTATTAGACAATTTCATTTTATGTTACATGATTTTTCCCCTTATTTCATGAAATTAACTTGGGCTTTCTGTTTATCATTAAGAAGGCACTGAATAGTCATTTTTAAAAAGGCATCGTTACCAAATCCTTTCTTCTCAAAAGTATATACATGAAGCATGATATATTGTATCAGCTGACATCAATTCTTAGTTTATCATTATTGCTGTGTCACTATTATGGGATTATCCTGATTTCTATTATGCATTGTAACTCCCATCAAGCCTTAGGGTCAGGATAAGCTAGCCATTAATCGTGTTCTTATAAGAACATAAGAAATCCTCTTTAATTTGGATCTGCTTCAGTTAGACTTGTTTTGTAAAATATGAGATAGCCAATTACACATGCATAATACTGAAACCTTTTGCAACTCTCTATTAGCATAAACTTATTTGAAATCACGGTGCATTTGAGATATCCAACAGAGACTTGATGTAAAAATGAATAGGGAGAACTGATGTGGTACAGCATTAGTACATGGATTCTCTAGTAATCTTAGTCTAATTTAAAACAATAAACATATTAATTCCATGGTTCTACAAATACTGTTCTCTAGATAATGCTCTTTAATTTGAAGGTTATTTCCAGTTTCCCTGGATCTATAGTTCCTATAGAGAGTTGTGTGCACATATGTATTAATGATTCTTGTCCTACTTTCCCTAACATCTCTTTTCAAAGTTGTAGCAGTGTATGGATATACGGTGGAAAAAATATCTTCCATGCTTTCCCCCCATTTGCTTATGTTCATATTAATACAAAGATGGTTCAAGAGCAGCCTTTAGGGAAAGAAAATAACACCAGAAAGTTTCAGGGAAACAAGGGACCACCTTTGAAAGACAAATCCTCTGTTCGGGGGAAGTCTGTTCCCCCTAGACTCTTGCAAGCTAGAACTTCCTCGTAAAAGACAGAGCAAAAGTAGTAATACTTGATAACGTCTCATTTCTGCCTGTCAAAAATGGTACACTTCATATACAGGGTGACATGGGTTTGTCCTAGGTACATAAGGCAACAAGTAATTAGAGTAAGTTTGTAAGATAAGCATAGTCAGTAAACATAATTCTAGACAATGCCCCCCTTGGCAAGGGAGGGAGGTATTTTGACAGTTTCCTACCTGCCCTACTTATGCACAAGAGCTTGTGAGACTACAACTCTTATCTTTTCCTAACGTTCAACAGATGTAGTCACACCTCCCTCTTTGCCCTTTCCCCATCAGGTATCTGCACCACAATCTTTTGGCAAACCTACAGATGAAATACTAAACTGGACACAATTCCTATGCAATTCTCTGAAGTATATGTTTTTTTCTTATTTTAGTGCAGCTCTTACAGCTCTGCACTGCAAAAAAAAAAAAAAAAAAAAAAAAAAGAAAAAAAATGCAGCACTGGCCAAAAGGTAAAATTTGCGTTATAGAGGTTTCCTTACGAACAAAGAGAATTTGTGAGGACATAGTAATTTGTAGTAGTCCATAACTGTATCACAAGAAACAACCCAAAATTTTCTACATATACTGAATTTTAACAAACTTGCCTATGGCAAAGTGTTTACAAAAGGCTGTATTAAGAGAAGTCATACATTATCTATGGCAAAAGAGTACCTAACTGCAGTAATGTTAATAGTCACTTACAAAGCATAAAAAGGTTGATTTAGTGTAGAAAAAAAAAATCTTCCATTTTTTGTTGTTTATGGATTTTTAACTAGATATTGCTGACACTAGCAAAAATTAACAGGGAACATAAGCTTCATAACGGTGCTATGAATATCAAGTCTGACATCTGTATTAATAGATAATGTGTAATGAGTAGGAAAAATAAAGAAAAAATACAGATTGTGAGTTTGTTGTATGTAAAATTAGTGCCTTTTATATTTTACAATTTTTAACCATTACAGCAGTTATGAATATTCTTTGACTTGCAGGAAGACTTCTAAAAAGAATAAAAGATCCATAATTCTTCATTTTACATTCAGTTAAGCTTCTTAAACATTGTATTTGCTTTCTGTAAAAAAAACTCTAAGGAAAATGAAGAGACAGAGGTACAGTCATCACAGATGTTGATCAAAAATAGATATTAAAGCACCACATGCTTATTGGAGAAAAGACCCAGGAAAAACGTCATGAAGAAAATTATGAGAGAAAAAGGACATTGCCTAAGGAAATGACAGAATGAAGATACAGAGAAATCGTCAAAGGTACCCAAGGAGAGCCAGCTACAGACATGGATTGCTGTGTACCAAGACAGTGGGAAAGTGTCCTTCAACAAATACGGGCTAGTGCAATGGATGGTGAGGGAGAAACAGCTCTCTGAGTGACCTATTATTGTAACAATGAGATTTAGTGATGTGGAGAACACTGTTATCTTTTGTTCTGATTTACAGGTCAGAACAAGATACTGGGGAGAAAACAGGAAGGAGCATGTGAATTATGATTTCCCAAGGATTTTTTTTTCAATGTGCTCAAAGAAATGAATGAAATCCCTACACGGCCTTGGTGACCTTTGGGCGTTTTGGTTTTTTTTTTCCCCTTCTCTAAAAACCTTGCAAGATAGCAAGTCTCAGGCTGCGGAGGAAGGCTGAAGTAATTATTTCAGGAACACACTGGTTCTTGTCAGTGAAGTGCTTTTAAAACCAATCACTACATATCCACTTCCTCCCTCTCATACAAAGTTACATAGTTTCATTTACTATGAGATTAGATTTTGTGAGATTAAGGTTCATTCATCCATTTCCTGCAGACTACTGGCATCAGAATTAAAAACAGATTTCAGAAGTGATCTAGGCAGGTGAGATCCATTTTCAAAGGAGCCTTAGGAATGTAAATTCTAGTGATTCTTACAAATATTTTCATTAACAATACAGATGGTAAGTGTTGATTTATAAATTTAAGAATTCCAAGTTATATGCTGTAAACGAGGATGTTTGCTTTCTCCTTTCCTGTTTTCCTATGGCAATTTCAAGATTCTGTCCATATGTAATTTATTAATTTGTGCTAATTATATAAAAATTGCCACAATGTGCAGTAAGTTAGCCAGAGACTGACAAGGACCCTGACATATGTCACCTATTCCCACTGGAAGAAGCTTCAGAGCAAACTAAAGAATCATTAGATTTAACAACTATGCTCTGAATATTGAAAAGCAGCTATATAAATAGGAACAAAGGCTCTTACACTGAGAAGAGGATTTATTTGGCTTAAAGAAAAATTAACAATAAGAGACATTGACGAAAGGGGACAGAAAAAGTTACATATTCTATAGGAGAGACCATTAGCAGAAATGTCTTTGAATACTGAAAAGCTGGTTGGTTAATTTCTGAAGACTATAGTAAAATGGTTAAAAAAAATCAAGGTTGGTGATGATATGTGAGTATTTTAATACTATGTTTAGATGTGTAAATTTGCATTATTTTAAGGTTTTATAAAGGTTCAACTTTGGAATTGTGTGTCCAATGTGATAAGACCACTGAAATATCCAGCAGAGGAAGATGTGATAGAGAAGTGACATTTAGCTATTAGAATGTTAACATCCCCTTAATAGACCTTATTTTATGCCTTCTGTTTGAATAGAATTTACCACAATGTATTTCTATTCTTTAGAGTAACTCAAATACTGGAGGAGAATAAATTTCCAATCATGAATCTACTATATGTGGAATCTCATTTTGCATTCCAGTACCTTAGAAGGATACAGAAAGGTCATATTTTGTAGATCTAATGAAGGGAATCTGGGGGTGTGGGCAGGCTGTTTATCTTTTTGTTTCATTTTTTTTTTTAAATCTAGCATGCAAAAGAATGAAAAGAAAAAATTCTGGTTTATCATAAGAAAAAAACAGCGTTTCACTGGAAAATATTGAATATAATCTCAAAAAAAATCTGAAAAATTATTGCCCTTCTAAAATCTGTGTCTAGATATGGAATTATCATATGACTGGAAAGAATTCAAAATAAAGAATTTGTTTAAAAAAAAAAAACAACAACAAAATAAACTGTTTAGTCACACACTTCAATAGGACAATTAAGTGCTAAAATTTCCAAACATTGCTATTCTGCTCTGTGTGGTAAAATGCTTCCATTAAACTTTCTAAGAAACTAATACTTATATTCTCAAAGTTGTGAAGTTCTTAAATATTGACCTATTGCAAATATGTACAAGGCTTCAGCCTACAACCTGTGACCCTTGATGGCAGATGCTTTACAAACACAAAAGGAAGAGACATATTTCTATTATCTCATTTATGCTTATAGATTTATTCCTATATATTCATTGTTAAAGATGAGAAATAAGATAAAATAAACTGGTTAGGGCCAGGCCAAAGAACCAAAGTTTATTGAATACATAATACAATTTTACATGTGACTTACCAATATGGTTTTGCAGGATTTTGCAGATACCATGACACAGATGAGTCTAACGTCGTGTTTAAAAAAAGGTATGGAACCTGCAAATGGCTACACAGGGATGAAGCAAGTTTCTACCCAGTTCAAATCTGTCTTCCTGCACAATGGCCGTAAGTGGTGTATGGGAAAGAATAAGAATAAGGCAATCAATTACAATGTTTTCCACGGATATCCCTAGCAAAATTTAATGTGTTGGACTTCCTAGGCCAGATGTGGTTTCTATGTATTTAGAAAGCTTTAGAACATTTCTGTTCCCCTGACCAACTCAGTCTATATTTGAATCCATGCCAGCAATCAGCATGCACCCTGTCCAGTCTTTGCCACCAGAGGTGCAAGAAAAGAACTCCTTTTCTTTGTTTTGGATCAGTTCCTCCTGCCTTCATCTGATACTCCCTGGTTCTTGTTGCCAAAGAAGAAACCAATGCATATATTTTTCCTGTTTACTCCATTTACAGTTTTGTAGCCCGGTATCATGACTGTCCTTAGCTGTCCTTCTCTTAGGCTGTAGTATCCTAGATTACTTGATTGTTCTTTGTACAGAAGCCGTTCTTTGATTTTTTTCTCTCTGAAAATTTTCTGTTCTATAAAGTAATTTTGGAAGGGGAGAAAAGAGCTGCACTCAGTATTGAAAAGGACAACAAAACAAAATATTTAGGAATTGTCACTGTGATGTCCTTTGTTTTGTTTCCTATTTTTCCTAACGATTCCTACTATTTAAGTTGCTTTTTTTTTTTTTTTTTTTTTTTTTTTTATCATTACTGCTCACTGAAGCTTACATTTTCAGGGAATAATGCGTTACACTGACAAGGTATTTTTGAGTGACAATGGCAACAGAAAATCATAGAATAGTTTGGGTTGGAAGGGACTTTAAAGGTCATCTAGTTCATCCCCTCCAGCCCCTGCAATAAGCAGGGACATTTGCAACTAGATGAGGTTGCTCAGAACCCCAACCAACTTGATCTCGAACACTTCTAGTGATGAGGCATCTACCATCTCTCTGGGCAATCTGTGCCAGTGTTTTGCCACCCTCATTGTACAAAATTTCTTCCTTATATCTAGTCTAAATATACCTTTAAATGAATAAAGCCATTACCCCTTGTCCTATCACTACAGGCCCCACTAAAAAGTTTTTTCTAATCTTTCTTATAAGACCCTTTTAAATACTGAAAGGTTGCAATAAGGTCTCCCTGGAGCCTTCTGTTCTCTAGGTTGAAAAACCCCAACTGTCTCAGCCTTTCCTCATAGGAGATGTGTTCCATCCCTCTGATCATTTTTGTGTTTCCAACCATTCAGTTTCATAAGGTTCTTCTGTAATTCTTCACAATCAGTCTTGTCCTTTATTCATTTTTTTCCTGAAGAAGTTATCATCAGCAGAAAACTTTCTCATCTTACTGCTCACTTTCTTTTCTAAAGATGTTGAACAGAAAAACTCCCAACCCATATCACTTCAGAATTCATCTGGTTACACTTTTCCCTTCTGACCACTTCTTTTTACCTTCAGTTTCCTGTCTTTTAAATAGTTATTAATGTATTTCAAACATTTACTTCGTCCCTACCATGGCTACTTACTTTCCCCAGTAATCTTTGATGAGGCAGGTTGTCATAAAACTTCTGGAAATTCAGGTGTTTCAACAGAATTACCCTTAGGTATGTGTTTTTCAGAATGGTGCAGTAGACTTTATACTGGAACTCCCTTGTACAGAAGCCATGCTGGGTCTTCGTAAGGACATTATATTTTTGCAAATATTTTTATTTATTCTATGTCAGAATGTTGAATAACTTGCCACATTCAGATATCAGGAATTTCCAAGGACACCTCTGGAATCCTTTTTTTTTTTTTTACTTTTTTTCCCTTCTTTAATTTTTTTACATCTTGCCTGCCCTTCTAAATTCTCGTAGACCAAGGTACTTCTAAGTAAAGCCTTACACAATGTTAAGCAAAAAGTAGTCTAGTGCCACATTAGGAAGGAAATCAAATTATTCTAGCCAGCTATGCATGTTAAAGCATTGTTGATTAGAAGGATTTTTAGTCCACACTTCTTTTAAGCTGCAAGTGATGCATACAGTTTAGTACTCCTCACATGTGAGGAAAGAATGCCATGTACTGTGCACTATTATTATAAGGGTATTGTTATTTGGGCATTTTTCCATTTTGTTTACTATATAACAAAGACACTAGGGAGTGAATTAAAGTGTTATCTCCGCAATATCAAGCCAATAGGCTTACCTATTTTTGCTATAAAGCCTTTGTCTAAATATTATGATAGGCTTAAAAGGAAATTATGACCTTTATGTCTATTCAACTCAAGTGTATCAGAAATGATAGAAGATGATCCCGTGCACTGATTTAATGAGATAGTAAGACATCACAACCATTCCCCTCCTCTCCCTCTCCCTCCAAACTCAAATGACTCTCCCACCTCTTCTTTTTGGAGGAGCAGTGCTCCTAATTCCAGCATGAAACAGGAAATATCAGATAGGTTTCCTATATGCAAGTTTTACTGTTCTGTGCTTTAGATTTTTGATATGATTTTTTTTTTCATGTTGCTTCCTTCACTCACTATGGGATATGCAATTATTTTATTTATCATAAACATAAATTATTTTTTTCCTGTTCAAGCCATGTCCAGTTTAGAAAATGCACGCTATGTTTTTTTTCCTCCACATAAAATTGGATTTTTCACTTGTTTCTTTTTTTTCATCCAGTTATTGTCTATTATTTCTGAATATTAGAAGAGGACATTATACCACAAGAACATGACAGAAATAACAATTTGAAGGCTAGATGTTTTCCGATAGGAATTCATGAAAAATGAAATCGAGTTAAGTTTATGCTATCATTTTCATGTATTACTCAGAGATCTTAGTCATGAGCTTATGAACATCGCCAGAAAAAATGCATGAGTAGAAAAAAGGAAAGCAGTTACAGCTATAGTGTGACAGATATTCTTGTAAAGAAATAAGAATTGAGAGACTTTAAGTACTGAAAGTGAATATTTCAAGTTAAATTCCTTGCTAATATAACTCCAGTGGATTTAGTGGATTTACTTCTGCAGATAATTTGTCTCTTAATGTACATAACCACTCTTTATAAGAATGGAACTAAACTACTGAATGAAACTACAAAACATTTTAAATACCTGCAAAGGTACAGTGCTTAAAGAAATTAAGGGTTAAATACTTAGAGTCACTTTTCATTTGGATTTGAAATGAAGATTTGATTTTATTTTTAGAAATATATTCAGAAGGAATATTTTGAAAATCATCCATAATTTGTAGTGGAAGAAAAAATAATAATAAAGTAAAGGTGGCCTTCAAAATTTCTAATAAAATATCATCTTCTGATATAGTTGACAAGCTGCATAGGAAGGGATGTTCCAGAATAAGTAACCAATACAAAGTTTGCTGAACTTAAAACACACTCCCTTATGCGCTGACCAAACACTCCAAGATGCAATATTTGCCTTACAGTTCAATATTTTTTACACAGTAACAGCTGTTTTGTCTTAAATGGATATAAGCCCTATACATGCAAATGAATTATTCAGAATAACACCATATAGTTCACTCTGGTTTTTGTCTTTGAAGAAGACTGTAAGAAACAAAATGACTTCACAAATGACTGTAAAGACAGAGTCAAATCACTCATTACTCTAATGATACTTAACTCTTGTTATCTAATGATAACAAGGTCTTTGGGGATTATTGTAAGCCAAACTGTATCAAAGCTATAGAAAACTTTACAAGGTCCAGTTTACTGATCAATAGGTACTTCTTTGTTGTGGCTGTGGGTTAAGTGAATAAATGTATTGATTCGAAAAAATATATATTTTTCATGTTCATAGCAACAATTGGATGCCAAACTTTTCAAGAGGTAAGATGAGATAAACAGGTTAAGAAAGTATTTTAATTTAATAAAAAAAAAAAAAAAAAAATCAACACAGGTTGTCCTTTTCCCATTTTCAGTGGTGAATTCATGGTCTTAGAGAGAGCTGTGCATAACAACTTTAAGTTTTATTGTGAAAGTTATTTGGATTGATTTCACAAGAGAAAAGAAGAGGAAAAGCAGATTCACCTCTGTCAATTTTGATCCTAAATTTCAAACTTCTCTTTTCGGCCAAGCAAGAGACATCCAGACATTTATTAAAAAAAAAAAAAACAAACCAAACAAAACAAAAAAAACAACAGAATACAGTACTGTGGAAGTGATGTTTACTGTATATATGCATACACATACACATCTACATCTGCATATACATATACATATCCACATCCACATCCACATAGATGGAGAATTTATGTGCATCTAGTTCATTCTTTAGATGATAATTGGAAAACAACATAGTACTAAACCACTTTTGTTTGATTATAATTTGGAAAAAGATCATAGGTTTGACGTTTTACTTCCAATGTAAGAAAAGTATAATGTTGTTAAGATCATGTGGTGGGACTACATGGAAAAACGTGGCTCTTGGAGCCTGGTCAAAATGGAATGCTCCTTAAACTAAACAGTCTGATGAAGAAATATGCAAGAAAAGCTGAACATTTAGATATTTATAAAAAGCATCCTGTGGAATATCCTGTTAAAAAAATGGTAAATTCACAAGAGCAAAAAAGATATATGAAAATAACTTTTTAAAAACTTTCTAATTTAACAGAAATACCAGAAGAGCAAAGGGCAAAAAATTGAAAAGGGAATAAAGTACATTTAAAACTGATGATTTTTGCATAAAAGACATGCAGTTTTTTGTACTTTAAGTTCAATTTATGATAGAAGACTACATAAATACTATGAAGATGTGTTTCAGATGTTATCACGGGAAGTTACCTGAGAAATCTATATGCAATATTTTTGGTTGTGTCTGTTTAATTAGTTTCCTGTAAATGAAAAAAAAAGAAAAAACAACAAAAAATCCAAACAAAAAATATCAATGCTAAAGAGAGAGTAGAAACATAGTGTTAATGAGATTCGAACAATAAAGATATGATGGACCGCAGATAAAAGGAAAATGTTAGTTTCTCTGCATTTTAATCAGCAAGATCACAGTTTTGATGAACACGCCAGAGGGACTGTTTTGTGCTCTGCTTCCACATTGAATGAAAGGAAAAAAAAATAGCAGTTTTATATTGAACATTTAGTGACAGATGATGCATCCTTTGGGATTAACATTAGAACAATGGGGAAGATGATACTTACCTAGCTAAGGAAGTGCTACGAGATAATTCCAAAAGACAGATATCTAACTGCAAAATATTAACATGCATTAACACCTTAAAATCAAATTTCTTCAATTATTATTTTAAGTCTATTCTAATTTTATGTGTGAGTTATCCATGTGCTTAAATAACTATGAAACAAGGGTAGAAAATACAGGTAGAAAAAAATGATCATCATTCTGCTATTCATCTCTGAATATCCCAGTTCATCCATAAAAAAGATTTTGAATTCTCACATCTATGGAAAAAAACCCTCACTTTAGTGCCATACATCCTAATATGGATATGAAATGTAAGGATTTGTTTTAAACATTAATTAAATGCTTGATTAGTGTTTTAAGGAATAATAATAAAAAATGCTTATGTTGTAGTTTTCAATAAATGAAGAGGATATAATTATCTACTCAGAAAAACTTCATACAGTCTCACAAAGACTCTTTTTCATACAAATTCTATAAACTATATTAAACTACTATTTGCAAGGAAAATAAATATTTGTTATTGAAAAAATTCAGGTGAAGAGATAATATAATTGTTTACCAATTCACTACAAAGAGATCATTCATACCTCTGATCTGGAATTAGCAAGTGTCCCCGATAATGCATTGATCTTTTTAGTTGGGCAATGTCATGTTAATAAATATATTCAAAGAGAAGACCAGCTCAGAAAACTTGAAATATAGATTGTAAAAATAGAGCGAAGAACAGTACTAGAAAACTCTGGTACTGAGAAGGACATTAGGAAGAATCTAAACTTCAAGAGTAATACAGTGGCTTTCTTCTATAAAAGTGAGGGAGGGCTTTGAACATGACAGAGTTGTTTTTAATACATGGCACTGCAAGGAACACTATTGAAATAGCTATTTCATTGACATACTTTTAAAATGTCATGGAAACAAGGAAGGGAAAACACAGAGAGGGAAAATGGGTACAAGAATGATATGAAACCTCCTTTACAGTAAGATGGTTAGGGAAACTTTTATCACATTTTTTAGCTTTTTAGTCTCTAAGTTTATAATGAAAAAGTCACTTCACCTATCATCAGTGTGGTGCTGCTTCTGAAGTAAAATATGGTTTCTTTTTAACAATATGAGAAGTGTTGTAAATCAATCCCACCTAATGGCTTTGGCATACAATCAAACAATTTGCAGATGGAATTGCAGGAGAAATATCTGAAGTTTAAAACCTTAAGAGAAGAGTTATGTCTGAGACTAGCTGAAATTATTCAGAGTTCAAGCTATCTGTGAAACCGAGTGGGTTTCACTTGTGTCAATATAATTGAGATTATTTTACCTCCTCACCTTACAACCTAAAATACAATCCCAAAGAAATGTGTATCACATTACAGAAAAACATTAAACTGAAAACATTACAAGTAGGGTTCAACTTTAATTTAATATCTTTACTTAAGGTTCTTGAAGGCCTTTGATATCTAAACAGTTGCAGGTATTGGAGGAGTAAAAGGTATTGGATAGCCAAATTATAACTACAAATGCTGAATTTTGACTAAGGTTTTAGAGTTAACACACTTTTTTTTTAATGGATTAAATGTTTTATTGTATGCTGAAGAAAGAAAAAGTACAGGTTGAGTGTAAAGTCAAAAGACAAGCAACATTAAAACAATGGTTAAGATAAACAGAGAAATGTGATTGACAGTAATTTTTACAGGAAGAAAGAGATGTTCAGACATGTGTCCCTCATAAACACAGAAATCAGGCCACATATATCTAAGATGGTGACAAATACAAATATCTTTGCTGGTTTTAATTCAACAAAATTTTACAAAATATTAAGCAAAATCCAGCATTGATTGCAGTCCTATCAAGCTAAGCCTCAGGCAAAAGAAACTAAGTTCCCAGGTTTGCAACGTCCTGTGAGATATTGCAAATTACCAAGCAATCATAACCTTGTTCATATGTCTTATTTGAAAGATGGCCTCTCTGATTGCACAGTGACTACTACTTGGCTTGTTTACTGATTTGGAGGGAAGTGTACCACTAGCTGAATTACCTACACAGCTGAGACGGTTGCAGGAATGGAAATAATAAAATAGGTTGACCTGCAAGGTCTGCGAGAGCTAACTAGACAGTAAAAATAAGATTCACATGAATTACAATACACTTCTGGTGACTTTCTGAACAAACCCCAACAGGAGAGTTCCACTTCTGTAATACAGTTGTTGCTATGACTGAGTAGAAAGTCTAAAGTTATAAGGGATCTTTAAAGTTTTTCTTTTGTTTTGTATTTCCTTGTGCTATAAAAACAATCATTATAGAAGATTAGGTCAAAAGGTTATTTTCTGTATGATTCTAATTTTAAAAAAACCATGTTTTTCTACTTCTAAATTTCACCATAGCTCTGCAGTATAAAACAAAAAAGGATTATTTTGCTATTTTTGAATTAGTAATCTTGTTTCTCAAAAGGGGCATACTGAATGACTACTTTTAAAATATTATAAGCAGATGGGTAGTCACTATGGAAACGAAATATGATATCAGTTTAATCAATTAAATTCCATTTAACAACCTATACGTCCCCATTCTACACCTATTAATGCTTAAAAGGGTACAGTACTTTAGAATTATAAGTATGAAAAGTTAATTGTTCTATTAATTTGTGGGGTTCAAGTAAGAATACAACTATAAAAAATAGAAAAAATATTTAATGTGGCAACTGTCTGTGAAAAAAATGCTCTTAAGAAAAACTTGCAAATTTTAAAAAAGGCCATGCCTGAAAATACAACGCTTAATGTTTTCAATTGCAATCAGAATTCAATAGGACAATCTTGCTTACCCCATGATTTAACAACACAAGTTTCTAGCATTGTACTGATAAACAGATTTATAAGTGGTCATGACAATAACTGGGACCCCATCTATAGAATAAAATCCCTTGGGGAATAATGCAACAATAATGAACACACCCTCAAACTCTTTAGAAAAAAATGGGATAGCTGGGAAAGAGTCACATTTTTATGTTGCATGGAGATTGATTTGATGATTCACAGCCTGTCAATCAAAACCTTTCTCTAAAAACAAAATAAAACCTGATGTTTAGTTTTCTATATATATGTATATGATTAGATATTACATCTATATATACGTGTGTATGTGTGTGTATATATATATATGTATATCTCCTTATGTTGCTGGAAGGCTTTCTACTGTTATACTGATCATATTTGACTGGATTGGTGCTAATCCCATTACTTTTTTCAGCCACCACACTCCTTGGTGAAGCTCTAGGATAAATAAACAAATAATAAAACAACTTTTTTTTCATATTGTCTTGGGAGGGATTAATTTAATAAGGGGGGTTATAAATATATAGCATGGCTACATTCTCAGCAACCCTTCCCAATAATAAATCAGAACGTGATGAAGAGAAGATCTTTACTCTTTTACATGGATGGAGTTTTGGGTTCTCTCAGGCATAAACTTCAGAAATGGAGAAACAGATATTCTGGACGCTCAGTTCCATATCAGCACACATGCACACTTATTTCTGAGTTAGTAAGAATTCAGGCTACTGCTTGCATTATCTACTTCACTATGATGGATTAGCAAAGTGTTGCTATTCCAAAGTCAGTGTATTTTTGTTTCACTAGTCTAGTTAAAAGCATTGCTCAACAGTAAATTATACTGTCTACAGGGAAAGAGGTTTAGAAAAACGAAGCCAAAGCTATTGCAATTATTCATACAGGTTCTCTTCCTCACTAGCCTTAAGAAATACTCCAAAATTGAAAAAAAAAATCCGCCACCTAAAAGCATAGGTGGCATTCTCTTCTCATAGATTAGGAACAAGGGACTTAGTTCCTATGAATTGTTATTAGAAACAGTACTGCTGGGTTTGAAATCCATTAGAAAGACTGCACAGTTTTGGAAATGTTGCTAGAGCAAACCATCTTCTGAGTCAGATGAATCCCTGTTTACTCAGATATGACACCTTTTTTTTCTTAAGTGGACTCTCCAGAACTCCCCCAGAGAAACTGTCAGATCTACTAGAAAACATAGGATTGTTTGACAACAAACTGTGAATGGTTTCTGAGGAATTAGCAATAACCATATGTGGGCACTCCACTGATAACTGCTATTACCATTTGAGTCAGAAAAAAAAGGCATACACATACAAGAGCTTCCACCCCTTCCTTTTCTCAGGTATTTTCTTTCTTATTGCTGCCTGAGAAGGTGTTCTTGCAGTCACATTGGAAAGTTGCAAACACCCTGACTCAAGTCATGTCCCTCTTGCTTTCTGGAGTGCCCCATTTCAGGTCTATTTATGATGCACCTTTTCACAGAAGCTGTCTCCCAGGCATTGTATAGAATTTTCCTTTCTCTTTGTATTACTGCTGCTGTTTTTCAGATGCATATATATTCTAAAATTCATAAGCCTACCAAAACCTCCACTACCAAAACAAACAAACAAAACCCCAAGCACACACACACACACACACAAAGTTAACTAAACCTACGTGACATCACTTCAACTCTGTAAAATCAAAGGCTTTAGGGTTGGCTGTCGCAGACTTCCAGTGTACTCCTGAACTCCTGGCTGAGAAGCAGTTTGATATCTTTGTTAGGTCACAAAATCTCCAAAGCCTGCTGAGAAGGAATTCCCTTAGATAGAAGGGACTTGCAGAACAAGGAACGAATCACATTTCACATGACTGTTTGGTTATAATATCTGTGTACCCTGCCCTTTTTCACTGTCCCAGTGAATATTTCATTACTCAGTACCAAGTGTTACACTCCTAACATGAGGAATTTCCAGTTTTGATAACCACACGAAATACCTCTGAAAGAGTAATTGGCATGACAACCTAAACAGCACCTAAACCTGGTATTTTGTGATAGGTTTCATTTTCAAGAGGTTTGATAAACTTGTTAGTTTATATTGGATAAGTTGCAGTTTTTGAACTGTAATAACCCAAACTGGACACAACTGAATCTTTAGCAGCGTCAGTCCAAGTATAAAAGATCATGTATTTTTCAAATGACATTTCAGCATAACGTTTGCTCTTTGGAAACAGTTTGATGTGATGAAATTCATTAGATCTTCTGATGACAACGTATAAATATTACTAAAAATATTACTCCTTTCCTTTTCTAGCTTTCAAACTACATATGTCTAATTTACATGATCTAGAATTTCCTGAATTTATAATATTCTTCATTAATTTAGCTTATATTTCTGTCAATATTTAAATACTGTTATGAAATAATGCTTTTCTAAATCATTATTGTCTGCCCTAGATTCATATCATTGGTCAATTCAACAATCATGCTTTCTTAGTTCCATAGAACCAGATCAAGCATTTGCCCTGTTTAACTTTGTAGATTTGCTCGTTTGCTACTGAAGCACCGGTAAGTTTAAGAACCTAAAATATTTCCACTATATTGGCTACTAAGTTATGTCACTGTATTGCTCGCATAGCAAAAGAGACAGAACTGAACAGTGAAAGACTCTTTATGTTTATCACCAATATCTCCCTGGCCTGTGTACCTCAGCTTCTCCCATATCAGTGTTGTTGCCGGAAAACCTGCTGCAGCCAAAACAGACAAAAAATACATTTCAGCCTGTTTGTAAATTGGTATTTCTCATAAGATACTGGCTCACTGTTATGTACAGCACCTTGTGTAACTTGTGAAGGAATGAATTCTCAAAGTTTGCCTCAATTCAGATGTATCTCTCAACAATATTAGCCTCAGCCCCCAGTTTAGGATCAAATGGGTTGAATGAAAGATCAAACTGTAAATCAGTGTGATTGTCTAGTTGTATTGGGTTTATATGGCAAGGTTTTGGTAGCGTGGGAGGCAGTCAGGAGCTGCAGGGGTGGCTTCTGTGAGAGGACACCAGAAGCTGCCCCCATGTTGGACACAGCCAGTTCTAGACAGCTCTGAAATGGACTTGCTGCTGCCCAAAGCTGAGGCCATCAGCGATGCTGGCTGTCCACCTGCTATATTGTATTTAAGAAAGGGCAAAAAGCACTGCACAACAGCTCTGAGAGAGGAGAAAAACATAAGAGAAACAGCCCTGCAGACACCAAGGTCCATGAAGGAGGAGGGGGAAGACGTGATCCAAGTGCCAGAGCAGAGATTTCCCTGCAGCCTGTGGAGAAGACCGTGGCTGTCCCCCTGCAGCCCTTACAGGACCATGCTGGAGCAGTTAGTTATCCAGCCTGGACAGCAGCCCATGGAGGATCTCATACCACAGCAGCCCATGGAAAACCCACAAAGGAGCAGGCTTGTGGAGAGGAGCCCATGCAGAAGCAAGTTTTCTGGCAGGAACTGAGGCCTGTGGGAGACCTGTGCTGGAGCAGTCTGTTCCTGAAGGACTGCACGCCACAGAAAAGGACCAATGCTGGAGCAGTTCTTAAAGGACTGCAGCCCATGGGAGGGACCCCACAGTGGAATAGGGGAAAAGTGTGAGGGGGAAGGAGTGGCAGACACAAAGTGCTGTGAACTGACCACAGCCCCAACCCCCAAACCATCTTGGGATGGGAGAAAGAGGCAGAGGAGTTAGGAGTGAATGGGTGAATTTGAGCCTGGGATGAAGGTGGGGGTGAGAGGAAGATGGTTTTAGTTTTCTTTTTACTTCTTTCTATCCTACTCTGTTATTAGTTGGCAATAAGTTAAATTAATCTTCCCCAAGTTGAGTCTGGTTTTGCCCATAATGATAATTGGTGAGTGATCTCCATGTCCTTATCTCAACCTGGGAGCTTTTCATCTCATTTTCTCCCTCTGCCCTGCTGAGGTGGGGGAATGACAGAGCAGCTTGGCGAACACCTGTCGACCAGACAAGGTTAACCACCCGAGTACTTTAGAGTCAGCTGAAAATGAGGTCAACATCTGAAAACAAGCAAGCATAGTATGATGAAAGGTCTGCTTTGTAGCCAGGTAGTTACATAGTTGTGATAAAATTTAAACAATACATATCCATAACAATGCTCAATCTGAGGTGTCTTCACATTATGAAATTTAAGCATAAGCAGTTTTGCATCTTCATAAAATTTCTGAAATGCCAATACACCTTTACTTTTATGTTAAACATATGTTTTACTTTATATACACTATAAATTATGTGGCATCCCACCTAAGGTGAAATTTAACGCTTGTAAGTGGATATTGAACAGTAGCTGCCACTGGGAATGGACAGAGAAGCTAGAATCAATTTCCTGTTTTTCAATGTACTATATGATAGTCTAGAGTCTATATTTAATATATTTTGTATAATAAATCTGACAGTCCAAAAAATACCTCCCCAAATCTACATCTCATGTTTTAGCAATTTCTCATTGTAGTTCCTTCTTCATCTTTTTTTTTTTTTTAATAGTCTGTCTAGAACAACACATTTTCTCTATTAACCACTATTTTAGCTGCAACACCCTTAGATGTAAGTTGTCGCAATCTGTTTCATTGTTGGTTACGTTTCTGGATAGGTAGTATTTCAAAACTGCAGTACTATTGAGCCGGACAGATAACTTGCAATCCAGTTTGAATAAGTAGCACTGGATAGTCACTTCTGCTCTTACCTGTTTTTACCTTTTTCCTGCCTGATCTTGCTCACTTCAGAAAAAGTAGACCAGCAGTTTGGGGTTTTTTAACTTCCATTCCTGTTGGGAACATGTTTTGTGTCTGTGCTTGACCCTTGTTCGTAATTCTTAGCTTTAAAATAATTATTTGCTTGTATGTTCTATTTATGCTGCTGCTAATCCCCCCCCCCCCCCCCCCCCCCAGTATACCAAGCACACATTTAGGTGTCAGGTTATTCAACAACTTGCAGGATATGTTCCTGATATGAAACACGTAATATTAAAAGAGACAATATTAAGCACAAAAGAGAAGCAGGAAATACAAATACAGTACCCAAGAACAGATCTTACCCACTCTCCAATGTTTTAATCATTATTCCTGGAAAATGGAAGGTGTTTCAGACATAATTTATTTATCATATTCATTCCATTTGTCTTCATTTCTTTTCATTTTTGCAAGTCTCAGCATTTTGATTGTGGGTTTTTTTGCATACTGGTGGCAAATTTTAAAATGTTTTTATGGTCAACTTTTGGTTGCTGATGACTCCAGAAATCAGATTTCAATAACAGATTCCACTAAACTATATCAGACTGGTTTCTTTTCTGTCAGTTCATTTTTATTCCATAGGTTTCAAGTTCTGCTTCCCAAAGGAGGCTATTACTCTAAGTGTAGTCTTTCTGTTGTTTATCTTGTTCCATTGTGATGTCCAGTACGTACTGAATTGTTACAATGTAGAAATCTTAAAAGTCAAGTAAATATGTTAATTAAAAAAAGAACAATAAAAAAAAAAAACCATTCCTAACTTTGAAAAGTATGTATTTGCCTCATTGAAAAAGTATTACTTTACATTGAAGTATTCTAATAGTTACAAAATAACACAGTCCCTTTAATATGAATTTGCCAGATCTCCCCTGGGTGAAGCACTAGATGGCTTGCTTTTAATATAAGCCAATCTTCCAGTCCAAATAAGTAAAGAATAATCCCTTATCCAACAGGGATCTTAGTCCTGCTTCTTCATGTATTCTAGTTTGAGACAAAACCCTGGACAATGTTTCTGATGTTTTACATGGAGGCAGTGGCTTGAATATACTCATGATTCATCCCCTTACCCCAAGCAAATAGTTTGCAGCACTTACTACTGAGAGTTTGGATTTGAATAATGAATTTAATCACAGAATCTCAGCTGACAGAATGCATGCCATAAGCTATCTTTTGCATAACAACAACTTCCAATGCCTACTTCATAACCTTGCTCCTCTTGGTATGTTTCATTTATGCTGGACAATTTCGCATCTCTCCTTGCCACAGCTTTCTGGTGGTTCTGTACTATTAAAAAGAAAAAAGAAAAAAGGACATATTGTAAACATGCTTACTTGCAGACACATTTCAAACATGTCAGCAAATACAACTGCTCCTAAATGTGACTCACTTTAGACGGGCATTCTCCAACAGTATTGACAAATAAAATGCTTTTTCTTGGTGGAAAGGCTCACAATTCTGTGAGCACAGTCAAAATAGACAGAAGATACTTCCAGCTCAGGAATAAATGTATCATCTCCTTTTTCGTTGAATAATTTGGAGTTCATGAGTGCCTGACCAAGGCGTCAGATTTCATTTTTGTCCCTTTCACATCATTAAAAAAACATAAATTTAATGAGTTAACAAAGTTTTAAAACCTCTCTGTTTTCCAATGTGTAAAGTAAGTATTAATTACAACTATTGGGTGCAATGAGGAAGGTTTTTCTGTTATTCTTTCATTTTAGTGAAAGATCACCTAATTCATACTTCAGTGTTTTACAGTCCCTCTTATTTTAGTCCTCAATGATTGATTAATTCATTGTGAAATCTTTATTTTAGTGGGGTGGGGCTGGGAAGAGACATGTAGTGTTTCTCAGAGGTGGGAAGAAGGAGAGGCAGGAGGTGTCACTTCTGTGCATTTAGTGATCAGCTTTCTTCCTGGCATGCTTAGTGAATATTCACTTTTCTAAAACTGTATTCCTGATAGCAATGTTTATGTAATTCACTCCTGAACTGTGCCTTACCATTTTGATCTTTCAAACACAAAAACAATTAGATGACATTGCCCATTCATCATTTGTTTGCTGAGGTTGAAATTCACTCCAAGGCTTACAGCTGGAGCAAGGCTTATTCATCACCAAGGTGTCACAAAAGCTTTATTCTTGCTTGGCTTGAATGTCTTCCAACAAAACTCTACTTTCTACTTCTACAGAGTAATTTCCTCAATTTTTTTTCACAGTAAAGCCCAACATGCAGTAATATACATCCACAGGATGCTGCTTCAAATCCAACACACAGAACAATGCTACCTCTGCAAAGTCAGTCTCACTCAGGCTGAGTTATATTAACAACACTGCTGGTATGCTGAGTGTGTGAATCAGGTGATCTGCACTGTATTTTTTCACAGGTAAGAAAAAAGAGGAAGACTGTTTATCTCAGAGCATGATGTATATTTCAAGATATTTGGCTTGTCCCCCTACATTTACACTGCTGTGTATCATTCCTCCAGTTGTCCCATTTTTCTTCTTTTTTTTGTTTTATTTCTACAACATTTTCATAAATCAAAGTATCAGACTCACTTTCAGAAGACATACTCTCTACCATCAAACGCAAGGACTTATGAAAGTCAGATATAGAGTAGTGAAGTAAGCAAATGTTTCTCATCACAGAAGACTTTAACCACTGCAATAGATTTCTAACATTTTGAAAGTCTTACTTTTCAAGGCAGTTAGGATAATTTCTTGATCATAAGTCTAGCAACTTGCTAATATTTGTAATTAATGTGTATTATTATTTATTATTATATGGTCACTGATATGACTGTAACATGTCATCCCAAGTTAATGTCTCTTCTAGTTTCATTCTTTCTAAAGACGTTAAAAATTTATGAAGAGCCCTTTTGGGATGCCATGATGGACAGACACTATTTATGTTTATTTGAGGCCCTGAGAAAAGAAAGCATTTGTTTAAAATTTTAACCCATTAGCATCTTCAGAACTAGGCATCATGCACATTATGTTCTGAACGGCAAAGTTATATTAATATAAATGAATCATCTTATTAAATAATAAGATCTGTGGTGACCATTTGAAAATTACAGTGACTAAAATCCATTTAACTGGATTAATCCATTGACTAAATTTTCAGGGCAAATATTTTGATTTGTAAAAGATGTTAACAAAGTATTATAGATAGTTCTTTAAAATTCCTTTCTATAGAAAATGTATTGAGAACCTTTAGGAAACAGCAAAAGTGACAACAAAAAAGAATTAAAGATGTGGTTCAACATAATAATTTTTAAAGCTTTTGACCCAAAGCCTGGTCCCAAATCTAGTAGCATAAATCATATAAGCATCGGGACCTTAGATTTTGCTTCTTCAAGAGATCTGGATGCTATGGCAAATTTGCAATTTACTGTAACCTTTCCTAGTGCACAGGTTATGCCTAACCATTTCTAGACTAATAAGCTCTAGCCAAAAAGACTAGAACAGTCATATGGGAGTGGCTGACAGAAGCTGCCTGAACTATACTATCTCTTAAAGATTATACTGAGTTCTAATGAAAGGCATTTGAAGGACTATACAATCATCAGGCACAGTCAACATGGGCTCACAAAGGGAAAGTCCTGTCTAACTAATTTGGTATCCTTCTATGATAAGGCCATTCAGCAGTGAAAAGGAAGGTGGTGGATGTAGTTTTTCTTGATTTTAGTAAGGCTTTCGATACTGTCCCTCAAGTAGCCTTCTGATCAAGTTGTCCAGCTGTGAAGAACTGGCTGAACAGCAGCACTCAACAGTTGTAGTGAATGAGGTTACATCTGGATGGTGACCAGTCACTAGCATTATTACTCAGGGCTCAACTCCAGGGAGAGTTCTGTTCAACATTTTAATCAATGATCTAGATGCAGGAACTGAATGCTCCATTAGCAAGTTTATTGATGATACTTAATACTTACCTAGGAAGTGCTGTTGACTTTCTTAAAGGACAAGAGGCCTTGCAGAGATCTAAACAGATTGGAGCATTGGGAAGTCATCAGTGGCGTGAAATTTAACAAGAATAAATGCTGAATTCTGCACTTAGGACAGAGTAACACTGGACACAAGTATAAATTAGGAGAGAAGTGGCTGGGGAGCAGCCCTGCAGAAAGGGATCTGTGGGTCCTGGTTGACATTAAGCTCAATAGGAGTCAGCAGCTTGTCCTGGCAGCCAAGAGGGAAACCTGTATCCTGGGGTGCATCAAACACAACATCACCAGCCGGTCAAAACATGAGTTTATCCCATTGTATTCAGTGTTCGTGTGGCCTCACCTTGAGTACTGTGTGCAGTTCTGGGCCCCACAATTTAAGAAGGACTTTAAGGTACTTAAATGTATCCAGTGTAGGGCAAGAAAGCTGGTGAAAGGGTTGGTAGGAATGTCCTGTGAGGAGCGGCTAAAGACTTTTGGTTTGTCTAGTTTGGAGAAAAAGAGGCTGAAGGGAGGCCTCATTGCTCTCTACAGCTTCCTGAGGAGGGGAAGTGGAGAGGGAGGTGCTGATCTCTTCTCCCTGGGATCTGGTGACAGGACACATGGGAATCGTTTAAAGCTGCAACAAGGGAGGATCAGACTTGACATCAGGAAGCACTTCTTTACCAAGAGAGTGGTCAAACACAGGAACAGGCTTCCTTGAGACATGGTCCATGCTCCATACCTACCAGTGTTTAAGAGGCATTGGACAATGTCCTTGGTAACATGCTTTAACTTTTGATCAGCCTTGAAGTGTTCAGGCAGTTGGACTACATGATTGTTGTAGGTCTGGAACTATTCTATTCTATTCTATTCTATTCTATTCTATTCTATTCTATTCTATTCTATTCTATTCTATTCTATTCTGACTTGAACCCAATCCAGTAAAAAAAAAGAAGCATCTGTAGCAAACTTGTTGAAGCTTTGTTTCTTGCAATGATATATGAGGAAAGAAAAAAATAACATAAGAAGTAAGAATGTGTGTTTGAAGCTTCTTGCTTCCTTGCTGTAACGTTTTGAAGGAAATCACATTTGCATAACAACTGCAACTCCTAATAATTTTAATTGCTTCCCTCTCATACTTTAGAGTGAAGGCATCTTTTTTAAAGGTGCATTCAAAAATATCTTTTAAAAATGCCTTTGTTTTTCAGCACTTCTGTCAAAAGAACTGGAGTGACAGTGCCCAAATTCTCCTGCCCTTCTCTACCCACTATCTTTGTGAAGAGCAGGCATGAGGAGTCAGAGGACTCAGTTTGTGTCCCACCATTTCAGGAGTAGTGCAGCTCAAATTAAAGTCTGGCATGGTTTGATGTGGCACAATGTTCAAAGGTGCTGAAGTCATTGGCAGAGGAAGATGATTGACAATTAAAAAAATTCAACATTAATGTTTTGTTTTGTTTTGTTTTGTTTTGTTTTGTTTTGTTTTGTTTTTAAAAGAGAAGCAGAGAAAGTGTATTAACAAAGATGAATAGAACAGAAATTACCTGTTTGAAGTATCCTTTCCCTGTGGCTTGCCTGGTTTTGGTAGTCCATGTTATTTACTCTAGAAAGGATAATTGCCTGTGGCCCATTTCTGCTCCATGCAATAGCAGCAGTTCAGCAGTGGAATTTCAGCTTAAACTTAGTTACAACTTAGTTTAAATTTTATAAAACCTACTAACGCTGCTGCAGGGAGAGTCGTTGTTTTTAGTAGAATAAATGACAGTCAGGAATTCCAGTAGCATAGAAGTGCTTGGAGAAAATTCTCTGAAATTCGTAATCCATTTACTACACACACCCAGTCGTCTTTTTGTATGTGTTTTAGAGCATCACAATGTCTATGCGTCTGAAAGCTCTGGGACTCTGACAGTCAAAGATATTTTGAAGTCTGCAAGTGTCAGAAGAACATTGTCTAGGTTCAGTTAAAACAAGAGTAGATGGTAAAATATGTATAAAGGTGCACACACTGCTACTCAAGGGATACTTATTTCAAAATGGATGGAATATGTGAAGGCTCTTGGCTGGCAGAGGCATGCAAGGTGCTTTACAGAAATGACATGCACGGGGTCTGTTGGGTAATACGGGTCAGATAACTCTCTTGGTTTATTGAGTATTCCAGTGCACTTTGGTTCTAAGGAGAGATAGTGACATGTTAAGCTTGCCAGATATAAGGCACAGCCAGGACTGTAATGAGAGCTGGGAGCAGGGGTGCATGTGGAAATGAGAGCACATTTATCATTTGGGAGGAGCAGAAAGTAAGGAAAAGGAAAATGGGGAAAAGCCATCTACTTACAGAAAACAACAGAAAAAGCTACACTTTTCTGCTACACAGGAAACATAAAAACGTAAATTTGTGAATTATTACATGGGAATGACTGCATTATTTTCTGAACTAACTGTACACCGATGTTTCCTCCCACCCACAGAAACACAAGTAAGAGTGTCCAAGTTCAGATTCACCCCCTCATATATACCCATCCAGCATCTAGAGCAGGGAATATATCTAAATGTTTGTTCACTGTTGGCTTTGGATCCCATCGTGCTAAACCTCATAGACTTCTGAATCCTGTCAATACCTGAAACTTTGATATTGGTCCTGCCTCTAGTCTTTGGACTAAGACTGCCAAGGCACATATTTGCCCAGCACAAGGTCCTGTGTCTCAAAAGTTTTGAAGTGTTTTCTACTAAGGTTCAGCTTCTAAGGCTCTCCAACACATTAAGCAGCCATATCAAAGACATAGTTTTCTGTTCCAGGGCATGGGATGGGCATTTCCAACAAACAGACTTTTTACAGAACTATAAAAAAAAATGCCAACTTAAATAAACACTTCTTCTGTCTCAATTTCTTAATGCAGACAAAAAGTCATTGGGGATTACTAGTAAATTTTATAAAGTAGCTAAAGTTTCCCTAACACAGATGGGTTCTCTTCGGAATTCTGCGGTCTACCACAGCTCAGCTTGAGGTGACTTTTTTTTAAATTACCTCTTTTGTATACCATGATAACACAGTCATTCTTTTCAAATATTTTTGCTAGCTTCTTTGTTGTAGTGGGTCCCTTTGACTTTAAAAGTTACCAGAGATACCTTTGTTGTGCTTTTTCCCACTGCTGACTGCTGTTTTTCTACAGTACACAATGATTCTCCTCACTTGATCCAACCAGGTTTCTGAACTTTCTTCATCTGACTGTATAACCATTAAGATCTAGTAAGTTAATGAGCTACCTTTATGTTCATTTGAATTTTTGTGATTTAACAACTCCTGAGTGGGATGTGCTCTCAAATTTCCTGAACCTTTATCAAGACCGAGATATGACCATCCCTACATTTTTTTAATTTTTGGATGCAAATCCTCCATGTTTGTCTTTTATTAAGCCAGGATTCATGAGGGGAAATAAAGGCACAGCAAAATCAATGCAAATTACAAATTAGAGCGTTCATCCTTCTTCATATTAGGAAAAGATTAATAAAGAATAAATGCCAATAAACACCAATTGCCCTTTTGAAATTGGGTTATATAAAAATGTTTCAAACTGATTTTATTTTTTATCTCAGTGCAAATTAAAGACAAGTTTTACTGAAGTTATGTCAAAAACATGTGATGGCATTTGGTGTTGAGTGATGACCAAGACAGAATAATTAGCTATTTTCCCACTATGTCAGAGCATTTATTGACAATTAGCAACTTAGAAATAACTCTATATCTTAATACTTACCCAAATCCCTGGATGACACGTTTTAGGACAAGCATTTTGACATTCAAAAAAGAATATGCCCTCATGGCACATGAGCCCTTGTATGCTCTTATAGCATCATTATGCCTACAAGTGGTGTTATGCTAAACCTCCCTCCTTGGTTTTCTACTTCACTTTAAAGTTTTCCCCTACAACAGTTATCATGTTTTCACCCTAGCATTAATTGCCTCTTGCTATAGTTTAAAGCTTGCATTTTCCCCACATCCTTTTGATTTCTCTCCATTTTTTAGAGGGGAAAATTCTCTAGAAACTCTACTTTTTGACAGAAATATTTCTAATCTGACAGCCATTTTGGGTGTAGAAGGTTAGTTTTAGAAGACATATTTTTGTATGTGGTCATTGAATACATACACTTTAGACAAGGTGATTTGACTTTAAAAACCCCCAGAACTCTGGAATTTGTGAGGAGCTGAGTGATTTTAAGCAAACTTGAGATTACTGTTTGAGGAAAAAGGATAGCAGTTCCGTGTGTATCGAATGAAAAGCCTGACGATAAAATTCCCCGTCTTCTTCTAACCATGCCTGGCAGTAAATGAAAAGTTATGTGTTGTATTCTTCTCTGAACACATCCTATAGTGTATAATAGAGGCAGAGGACTTGCAAGCAAGGTGTATTGACAAATTCTTTTGATTTTGTTGACAAGAAGGGAGAGACAAAGGTGCCCTGTTGCTAGGCAGTACTATCCATTTCTAAACAAAACCATATGCATTATGATCTGCTCTTCCTTGTTAAACCGTTACCTGAAGCTTGTCTTTAATGTTTGTAAACCTCATTTGAATAGAGTTGGTTTTCTTTCACTCATCTCAAACAAACGGTGAAATCATTATGAGCTGCATCAAATTAACTTTATTCTGGACTCCAGGTATCAAAGGGTTACTCACAATTCAGTTTTTCCTTGTCTTGTGGCAATTAGTCCCTCCTAGAGAGCAACGCTGTGCACAGGAAAGGATCCTTAGCCATATTGGCGTAACAGTGAAAGCAAAATAAAAAATTAACCTGTCAGAAAAGGAAAACAGCAGCAAAAAATGTCCATGACGACAATGTATTTGCTATGCTGGCTCAATATATTTTTATTCCAGACTGCACTGACCTTACTGAAGAATGATCTTCACCAGTTTCTATGACACTTTGCCAGGTCTGGGCTTTAACTGGGAGGAGGATGCTACTGATTTAGATTCCAGAATATTCAGTCAGTCTGTTTCACTCTGCATTACCCCACATATACTGTATCTAATCTGTTCCTTTGGAAGGGCCTGCAGCTGCTGTTAAGTGATTTATCTCAAGTAACCTCTGCGCTATGACAGCTCTGAGATAGTAGATGGTCCCAGTAGTGATAAGAGCAGCCACACTCAGCACAAAGTGCACAACTGCATATTTATGTCTAAGTGGGGTTTGCCAAATAAAATTTGTAATGCTGTGATTAATCAGATGATATTTTTCGTACACAAAATTCATTAAGACAACAATGCAATCCCCAACCCCTTCTGGGGTAATTGTTATCTTGTGAATAGGTATGAACTTTATATGACATATAGACAGAGACAAAAGTTTCCTTTGTTTTTGTCGTTAAAAAACCTGACATTCAGAAGCAGAGGCTTGTACTAGGAAAATTTATCTCATTTTATTGTACAGCCTCCAGATGAATCCTAACAGCCACAATGTGAAATAAAACCTTATTAACTGGAATCCTAAAGATCCATAGTACTTTAATACGCTATTTCAAACTACACATTAATTTTGTGTATACCTCGTATCTCATGACCATGTTAAAATATTTTTATAGCATAAAATATCTTTCCAATGTTTTTAAGAAAATAAAAGAAAAATCACAACACGTATTTAAAATGGACATGATGATAAGAAGACATTATAAAATTCTTATGTTCCATCCAAAAAAAAAAAAAAGATTAAAAAACAGACAAAGGGTCATGTTTTCAATGAGTCTGAATTCCCAAAGGGCAGAATTATGTTTGAGTTACAATGAATGCAAGTAAGGGATGACTTACAGTTAATGTTACTCCAGCAATTGAACCTTTCAGTCTCAGCTTTCACCTCAACTAGCTATAGTGAATAACATCTCTTCCATTAAAACTAGGTAGACCTTGTTCAGGTTTCTGGAAGGTATGTCCTTAATAACATAAACCGTCAAATTATACTATAGTCTCTATCAATGGCTTAATATTATTTAGAAACAATATGATGTTATACCGAAGTTTTTCCAGAAAGTGATTATTTGGGCCTTGGTTTGAGTCTGTACTCAGACTCAAAGATCTCAAAGAACTAATATTTAGGTTAAGGAAGAAACATGTTTTTTCTAAGCCTTTTACTGAATATCAACCCTCCTTGCTTCCAGACTTCATTGATGTCTATATTGGGTTTTTGTGGCAAGATTTTGGTAGCAGGGAGGCTGCAGTGGTGGCTTCCATGAAAAGATGCCAGAAGCTTCCCTCATGTCTGATAGAGCCAATGCCAGCCAGCTCCAAGACAGACCCACTGCTGGCCAAGGCTGAACCAATCAGTGACAGTGGTAGTTCTCTGTGATAACATATTGAAGAAGGGGGAAAAAAACTGCAGCAGCAGCCAGAAGAGAGAAGTGGGAATATGTGAGAGAAATAACTCTGCAGACACCAAGGTCAGTGAATAAGGAAGGGCAGGAGGTGCTCTAGGTGCCAGAGCAGAGAGTCCTCTGCAGCCCATGGTGAAGACCATGGTGCAGTCTGTCCCCCTGTAGCCCATGGAGGTCCATGGTGGAGCGGATATCCACCTGCAATTTCTGGAGGATCCCACATCAGAGGAGGTGCATGTGCCTTGAAATAAGCTATGACCCTCTGAAGAGCCTGCACTGGAGCAGGCTCCTGGCAGGACCTGTGACCCTGTGGAGACAACATCCTCTGGAGACAGTTTGCTGGCAGAACTTGTGATGCTGTGGGGAACCGACACAAAATCATTGCTGAAGGACTGCAACCTGTGGAAAGGACCTGTGCTGGAGCAGTTCATGAAGAATGGCAGCCTGTGGAAAGAATCCATGTTGGACAAATTTGTGGAGGACTGTATCCATAGGTGAGACCTCACACTGGAGCAGGGGAAGAGTGTGAGATGAAAGGAGCAGCAGAGACAACATGGAATGAACTGACCACAACCCCCATTCCCTGTCCTCCTGTGTCCCTGTGAGGTAGAGAAGATTGGGAGTCAAGTTGAGCCTGGGAAGAAGGGAGGGTTGGGGGGAAGATGTTTCAAGATTTGTTTTTCTTTCTAATCATCCTACTCTGATTTTAACTTGAAATAAATTAAACTGATTTCCCCAAGTTGGGTCTGTTTTGGCTGTGACGGTAATTGGTGAGTTATCTCCCTCTCCCTATCTCAACCCATGAGTCTTTTGTCATATTTTTCTCCCCTTGTCAAGAGAGGATGGGGAGTGATAGAGCGGTTTGGTGGACACCTGGCATCTAGCCAAGGTCAACACACCTCAATGTCTTAAGCAAAAATTCTGAAACATGAACAACTAAGTTCTTAGTTAAGGTTTATTTCAAACCTAGGTTCAGATTCAGTGAAGTAATTGGTAAAGCAAGGATGCAATAACCCAAAATCTGAAATACTAAGACAAAGGAGTAGAATTCACGCATCTCCTATGTGTCGATAGGTTTCCTGTATAGTTAATGGGAAAAAGCCATGCCCATCAAGAGTGCCAGAGCATTCAGTGAAGGATGTCTAAACTTCAAGGAGACAAATGTGTATTCAAAATCCTGTTTCTATCCAGAATTTAAGCATCCCCTGCAGTAAGCATCCACATGAAAATGTAATTTGCAACCTAAATCTGCTTCTCTGATCTAGATGTGTTTGTCACATTTTGTGAAATAAATATCTCCGCTACTATGTGGATCTTAGTTGCCCCAAAACCTTTGTGTGTCCAGGCCTCAATTTTAAAATGTATCAGTATACAATTCCTATTCTGCATGAATCTATTTGATGTGATGAATATATTTGTCACAGAACTGTGAAGATACATTTTTTTATCTCCAATCTTTCAGTGTCAAAATGCCATAGATTAACATTTACTTCATTCTCATTAATGTGTATATTCAAAAATGGTGATATGTTATTTTATCTCTTTTAACAGCAGTTGTAGCAAAGACGTGATTGTATAGGTATATCCTGCACAAATATGTTTGCAAAAGTGATGGAAATCTACATGCATACTTCAACAAATTAATTACATTAATTATTGGTGCTTAAAATGTCTTCTCAATGAATTTTTTTTTTTCAAATTAAGGTGTTTTAACTCTAGAAGGCTGAAACTTCCTTTTCTGTCATCTCTATGTCAATCATTAAAATTTTTTTATGGCACAATTACCTATAGAGCAAGCATGTGCATGATGCTTTTAAAGTTAGGCTGAACAAAAAACTGCTAAAAGAAAAGTCAGTAAATAAATAGTACTGCGCAGAAAGTGTTGTGAATTGAATGACTGACTCCTAATAGGTTTTCTCGCAGACACCTCTGGTTCCATCTCTCTAGATGTCATATCCGTTCAGGACCCTTGTCAAATTTGTTTGTGTCCATTCAGGCGATGAGTGCTTAACCACAGAATTTCAGCGTTGCTTGGCAGTGGTAAAAGAGGTTGGTCTGAGTTTCTTTCTTGTTGTTGTGGAACTGTTATCTGTCAAAATGCACTAGATGCCTACCCAAAATGCAGTATCTTTCCTTTCTGCATATACTTGCTTTTAAAGTTTATCTAAAGTGAATCATTGTAAAGAAGCTCTGCCATAAATTACAGCTGACAGTGGAAGTGATTAAGGCACATAGTTTGATTGCATGCATTAATCTCTACAACTTTCCTCAAGTCTAATTTAATTACCCATAGGTGAATGTTTCTTTTTAATTTATTAGCTTTGTCAGTAATCAGTTGCACTTTATGCTATTGCTTGCAAATGGTACAACCCAGCAACATTAATGGACAAATCAGACAGTAAACAGCAAAATAAAAGAACATTAAGTGCCACAGCCCTCCCTTAAGCGTACAATCATCCGGTTAAATCAACATGTGAAATGAAACTATTTATTTTATCATGAAGAATTGCCAGATATCCTGATTAAGACCAGTCCACTAGCCCAGGCAAAAGCAGTTGAGAAGGCTGTGGAAACAGCTGCAGTTGTTGGAATACTCTTCTCAGATGTCATCAACCATCCAGTTTTATTTTTTTTAACCAACTGTATGTTGCTGTTTGGAACTAGCTATTTATTGTTTAAATGACAGTGCTGTCTCTTCCTCCTGATCAAGTGAATGTGAATACTGATGTTAATTTTAATAGACTAAGATCTGGACCCTGATTTTCAGCATACTCATCATTTTAGGTCACATATACAAGCTATGCAGATTCTCTCAAACTTTCTTTATAACTCAGATGAGACACTAAAATTTTTTGTATAACTAGCATAACTGTCAGATCCAGAAACCTAATGCATTTGTAACCAGTAATGCTCGTAAGACTCTACTCAGAAGCATGGTTCTGGTCAGTCTTTTAAATGTAATATTACACAATCTCATAAAGATCCATGCTTTTCACTTACAAAATCCCTAATCAAAAAGAAGATTTTTTTTTTTTTGGTTCCCTGTGCACTCTATTCTTCCAATGACATAGACACAGAGGGGTTTTGTTTGTCTTAACAACCAATAAAACACATTTTAATTGTGATTAAAACAACAGGAAGAACAGCTGTTGATGTTATTGATTATTTCCAAAATGACATGGACAAAACATAGGAAACAGAAATTGTTATGTATCAATAGCTGAGGAACTGTCAACTGCTCTGAGCCAAGCTCTATTTCCTCTATATCAGTTCATTAAATTTGGTGCTGTGAAACTTCTCAAATTAATGTATATCTGACAGAGGAATGATTTTGTTTAATTTTTTTTTTTTTAACTAAAGTATGCTTACTCCCTATTGGCCCTTAAATAGTGCATAGTAAAACATTTTAAACAAATATCATGTGGAAAATGTACACTAGGGAAATAAAAAAGGCCTCCTAAATAAAACAGTAAATTGCACAGTACATGCAATTATTATTAAACTTGTTTAGTGAACACAAGTAAAGCAAGCCAGTACTTATGGCCAATGGATCTAATGATAGCACTTGCTGACAGACAGAAATAAACCTCCCCATGAAATGAATATGTTGTAATTCATGGCTATAAATTTAGAGAAGTATTTTTAATATAATGCTTGTACATTATTACTGCTGTTGAGCAATAAGTGCAGCTCCCAATCTGTGAGAAGTGATAGAATTAGGACTTTCAAATGAGTGCATGATTGTGTTCTGTAGTGTGTCAAACTTCACAAAAGAAAATATATAACAAATCTGAAGTAATGTACACACATGGGCAGCAGGAAAACTTTTGGTTTGAACACTCTATACCAACTATATGATACATCCAGCAGGTGGAGAGTGCTATGTCTATAATTTTGTTAGCTTTTTTAAGCTTTTTTTTTTCTCTACTCTAGGCATTGAACAATGGAGCTTACTCTAAAACTGTTACTTTCCACAAGGCTATAGGCTGATGAGCAGTCTGACAGACTGGGTAAGCAACAGGGACTCCAGGCAGGTGGAGGGCAAGCTATTCCCCTTGCAGCTCAGAAGGCAAATCCCATGCCAAGAAGAACAGTGCAGACAAAGGTGCTACAGGGCCAACAAGAGTTTATGCTGGACAACCAAATTTAAGAAAACCCTGATGAAAGCCAAAAAGCTCGTTAGCCGTGGTGGTCCAGCAAACACAGAATCACAGAGTCATAGAATCATAGAATTTGTTGGGTTGGAAGGTACCTTTAAAGGTCATCTAGTCTAACCCCCCTGCAGTAAGCAGGGACATCTATAAACAGATCAGGGTGCTCAGAGCCTCATCAAGCCTGGCCTTGAATGTATCCAGGGATGGGCCTCCACCGCTTCTCTGGGCAACCTGTTCCAGTGTCTCACAACCCTCATTGTAAAGAAGTTCTTCCTAATGTCTAATCTAAACCTACCCTGCTCTAGTTTAAAACCATCGCCCCTCATCCTCTCGCTACATGCCCTTGCAAACAGCCCCTCCCCAGATTTCTTATAAGCCCCCGTCAGGTACTGGAAGGCCACTATAAGGTCTCCCCCGAGCCTTCTCTTCTCCAGGCTGAACAACCCCAACTCTCTCAGCCTGTCCTCATAGGAGAGGTGCTCCACGTGTCTGATTGTCTTCGTGGCCCTCCTCTGGATCTCCTCCAACAGGTCCATGTCCTTCTTGTGCTGTGGGCTCCACAGCTGGACACAGTACTCCAGGTGGGGTCTCACGAGAGCAGAGTAGAGGGGGAGAATCACTTCTCTGGATCTGCTAGCCACGGTTCTATTGACGAAGCCCAGGATGCTGTTGGTCTTCCTGGTTGCAAGTCCACATTGTTGGCTCATGTCCAGCTTTTCACCCACGAGAACCCCCAGGTCCTTTTCCGCAGGGCTGCTCTCTATGACATCATCCCCCAGCCTGTATTGATAATGAGGATTGTCCCAACCCAAGTGTAGGACATTGCACTTGGCCTTGTTGAACTTCATGAGGTTTGCTAGGGCCCACCTCTCTAGCTTTTCCAGGTCCCTCTCGATGATGTCCCGTTCCTCTGGCACATCGGCCGCACCACTCAGCTTAGTTTTGTCGGCAAGCTTGCTGAGGGTGCACTTGATCCCACCGTCTATGTCATTAATGAAGATGTTGAACAGCACCGGTCCCAGTACAGATCCCTGAGGGACACCACTTGTCAGCCCTCTCCGTCTAGACACTAGGTTCATCAGGCAGAACTTGCCTTTAGTAAAGCCATACTGGCTGTCTCAAATCACCTCCGTGTCTTCCATGTGCCTTAGCATAGCTTCTAGGAGGATCTGTTCCATGATCTTCCCAGGCACAGAGGTGAGGCTGACAGGGCGGTAGCTCCCCAGGTCCTCCTTTCTACCCTTTTTAAAAATGGGTGCAATATTTCCCTTTTTCCAGTCGCCAGGGACTTCACCTGACTGCCATGACTTTTCAACTATCGTGGAGAGTGGCTTGGCAACTCCATCAGCCAATTTCCTCAGGACTCTGGAATGCATCTCATCAGATCCCATAGACCTGTGTATATTCAGTTCCTCAGGTGGTCACGAACCTTGTCTTCACTCAGAGTGGGAGGGACTTTGTCACGCAGGTCCCCATCTTATGGTCCTTCAACTTGGGAGGCATGAGGAGAGAGGCTGGCAGTAAAGACCAAGGCAAAAAAATTGTTCAGAACCCCAGCCTTCTCCTCGTCTGTTGTTACCAGTTTGCCATTCTCAGGCATCAGGGGTGGCACACTTTCTTTGACTTTCCTTTTCTGGTTGACGCACCTGTAGAAGCCCTTCTTGTTATTCTTAGCATCCCTTGCCAAGTTCAGCTCCAGCCACACCTTGGCCTTCCTGACCTCATCCTTACACACCCGGCCAGCATCCCTATATTCTTCCCAGGATACCTGATCCTGCTTGAACTACCTGGGCAGTTCCTTCTTGCCTCTTAGTTTGACCAGCAGGTCCCAACTCAGCCATGCTGGTCTCCTCCCTTTCTTACTTCATTTCTTACACCTGGGAGATCGAGAGCTCTTGTGCTCTATGGAAAGCTTCCTTGAAGATCTGCCAGCTCTGTTCTGCCCCCTTGTCCCTGAGGACTGTTTCCCAGGGGATCCTATTGACTAACTCCTTGAGGAGCTGGAAGTTTGCTTTCCTAAAATTCAGGGTCCTGATTAGGCTCCTTGTCTGACACGTGTCCCTTAGGACTGTGAACTCCACCAGTGCGTGGTCACTGCAGCCCAGGCTGCCTCCAATCTTGACATCCCTAATGAGCTCACTCGCATTGGTGACTATCAGGTCCAGTATGGCATCCGCTCGGGTAGAGCTGTCTCTTTCCTGTCTTAGGAGGTTATCATCGAGGCACTCCGGGAACCTCCTGGATCATCTACAGCCTGCCTTGTTACTTTTCCAGCAGATGTCGGGGTGGTTGAAATCCCCCAGCAGGACAAGAGCCTTTGAGCGCGATGCCTCCTGTAACTGGAGGAAGAAGGTTTCATCAGCAGGTTCCGCTTGATCAGGCGGCCTGTAGTAGACACCAACCACAAGGTTCCCCTTGTTGTCTCGGTCTCTAATTCCTACTCATAAGCTTTCAACTTCCTCTTGGCTGTTCTTTAGGGACATCTCTTCACACACTTTCCATTCTTTATCATAGAGGGCAACACCTCTGCCCCTCCTTCCTCGCCTGTCCCTTCTGAACAACCTGTAGCCATCGATAGCCACATTCCTGTCATAGGATTCGTCCCACCAGGTTTCAGGAATGGCCACTATGTCGTAGCTTTCCAGCAGCATGGCAGGTTCCCATTCCTCGTGTTTGTTGCCCATGCTGCGTGCGTTCATGTAGAGGCACTTCAGCTGGACTGAAGACAATCAGCACCATAGGAAGACAATCTTTAAATTCAGACCAAGACAGAAAGTGTAAAATGGCTAAAACCAGTGAATGCACACTACCATTCTCAAATTGAGAACTCATTAATGCCTTCAGTACATTTAATTAATTTACAGAAATAACCTTGCAATGTAAGATATTAAGAGTGAGCTTTAAACCTACCTGAACAAGATGTTAAAATGGATATATTGATTGGAATAGCTATTAAAAAACAATATCTTCTACAATAGCTATTCTGTTCAATTTCTTCATGGAGTCTAAAGCTCTATATCCATTATCTTTAAGCCACCACAGATTATGTGGGTTGTTATATCCAGACTGTATTCTACTGACCAAGAAGGTTTTTCACTATTCAGAGATCCTTGCTTTATCTCTTTTCCTTCTCTGTACACATATGTTTCTTAGAACATCTTGGGTTTTGACACCAGCATTAATTAAAGAAATGAGTTAGGGACAGTGGAAATAAAGGTGGGGGAGAAGGAAACTGATACAGACTTCTGAAACCAATTACACAGCTTTAAAAGTCAAATTTTTCAAACTTTGCAAACATACATTGAGAGAAATATACAAACTGTAATCACCCTGGTAAGATAGTTGTGACTGTATAATCACAATTACCCAGCCTTTTTCTCCCATGTAAATAAGGCTGAATCTATGAAGACAACAGAGAGAATGAAACCCTTGTTCTTCAGGTATCCGAATAGAACAACAATCAAGAGCTGGGAGGAACACTGTTTGTTGGAACAAGTTATTGCCTGTTTACGGAAGATGGGTTTAACTGTGCTTAACTGTGCTTAATTTACACACCGTCTGATGAGATATCTGTTCCTCAAATTCAAGAGACAGATTAGAAATGTTTACTCTGATCCAGGTCCTTCCTGTCACAGTTATTTAAACACCACAGTAAACTAACTGTACTGCAAGACTATTTCACAGATTAATTACCACTCAGAAGTAACATTAATTACAGAAGAAAAGCATTTAACATATTGAAGATCAAAAGTTTGCTTAAAACTAAGATTTTAAAATAGAAGGAAAATGAGGACATGCAACCATTCTGGCATGGACCTGCACTAGCCATCTAACTAGTACTGCCTGGCCTCTTCAAAGACCTACCCTGAATGAAGACAGACTGAATATCCTTGTCTGTTCAGCACAAAGTCAGCTTCTGTTGTCTGATTCAGAGACGGAGTGCAGTAACACCACTCATCCATTTAATTTATGCAGCCATGCTATGAGTGTGACAATCTCCAGTGAAAGGTCAATAACAGGAATTAGGTATAGGTGACTAGCAAGTTAAACAGCTGACACTGTATATAGAAAAGGAATTAATTTACCACGTCTCTTGTTACTTCTCCGAGAAAAGCGAAATGAATGAAAAACAAAGGGGTTTTTAGGACAAATGTATTTCAAAGTAAAGGAGACAAATAGTGTGTAATACAAACCTTGAACAATGCTGACGCTGACGCTGAACTGATGCTAGAAAACTGCTTGTCCCAGTTTTATGCAACATAACATGTCCTTGTTGGCTAGATATATAAGAAGATTTTTACTTCACTGAAAGAAAGAAGGACAGGCTTTGGTAACTGACAACCTCAATTTGTAATCGGCAAGAATTTGGAAGAGTTCTTTCCCCAGAACTGAAACAACTCACCTCTCGTAACTCAACTTTATCTTAAACTTAACCTCTCTTAAACATAACTTTCAGGTCATTCCATGAGTTATATATAATGCCTTTTTGGAAGCATTAAAATCTGTTCCTTTATAAAGCAAACTGATCTGAACAGAATGGATGAAACACTATCCAATAGAAATGGAGGCCTAATCTCCATGATGAAAGAACATAGATCATAGTAAGCATAAAACTCTTCTTCGCCCTGTGCAAACGTTTATGCAAATGGTACAATGCGTATGCAAAAGGTACAAGTAGCAAAATATAGGCTCATTGAGACGTCTCTTTTTTTAGTTCCTTGCTGTGACTTCTGAGGGAATGAATGGTGGTTTTCTATCAGTATTTTTTTTTTTCACTAAGCATGTCCACAGGGGAGGTTGGCATCTTCTTAATTTTCAGGATCCCTTGTTGTTAGAGGATGCTTTTGTTTTCGAATCATTGCATTCTCAAGAAGATTGTGCACTGAAAACTGAAAACATGGAAACTGGAAATTGACATGCCCTACAGAAGCCTGAGACAGAATGTTTCTCTGCTTAGTAGCTCAGGCAGAACATGTAATTATTTCCACATCTTCCAGGAACATTGGTTTAGTGTTAGATTGCCTTACTGTTGTGCACTTGCAGTGAAAAAAAAAAAATAAAAAAAAGGCATTTTGGTTTTGTCATTCAGAACTATCTTAGTGAATTTGTTAGATTTACTTTCAAATTCCGTAAGAGATTATTGAACAGTTCTATCCATGTAGAAAACAATTGCTTCCCAGTTAAAGCATGATCTCATTGGTCCTTTCCAACTGTGACGATTCTGTGACTCTATTCTATGATTCTATAAATTTGCCATAACGTTTTCGTGCTTCATGTCTCTCTTATACTTGATAGGTTATTTTCAAGGAGGGAGTGTATTACTGCACAGGTCAGGCAGCAGTTTTGTTGCTGTCCCCTCAAGCCCATTTTAATGAATTCAATTGTTTACATATTTTTCAGAATACTGCCACCCAACTCCTAAAAAAACCATGTGTATGGAGTTATGATATACATGACTGCAAAACATAAGCAGCAATACTTCTGCTGGAGAATCCAAAGATAATCGCAATTTCTAAGATAAAACTTTTGCTAATGGAATTTTGAAATTACTAATTTGAAATTTGAAAATACTCATATTAATATCTACAGATTCCCTTCCTAAGTATTTACATCTACATTCTTACTACCCTGCGATGAAGGAAATTGTTATCTAAATATTATAGATAGGAAACTGAGGCAAATGGAAGATTAAGGTCACAAAGGGAGACACCGTCGGCAGTTGTCAGCATTGTAATGTTATTTCAGAATTACAAAGTTTAACTCTTTGGTGTCTATCATTCAGAAAATATCTTCCTGTAATAGCTAAGTCAAACATAAGGCACACAGATGGTGAATTCAAAGAACTAGAACTGTCTTACCAGTATATGAAGAGCAAGGAATCACCTTAGCAGTCAAAAAGAAAAAAACATGGAGAACAAAGCATAAGCTTATCTAATTCCTCTGCCATTGATATTGAAGATCCTTCACAGGAGTGATTAGAAAGATGCTTAGAAGATCATATTTTTATATGTATTTTTTGAGAATTCTATGTCCCAATTATTTTTTAATTTTTGCTTAAATTACTGTTTGCTCAGAGTCTTTCAGAAAATGAGAAACTTAACAAATGTAGCATCCTACAGTATTCAATATAGTATCACATAGGAACTTTTAAGTAAAAGTGCTGAGATATGGATAGGGTAGATAGATAGAGTGTAATGTGGGTGGAAAATTGGCAAGACTATCAGGATCAAAGGTTTATGAACAGTGGCACAGTCCAGATGGAGGCCAGTTACATTGGGAGTCTGTCAGAGACCTGCTCTGAGATCAATACTATTTTGCTAATATTTAAGAATCTATTCTGTTATCTCTATTACAACCTAGATGATGGGATGACCTGCACCCTCAGCAAATCTGTGGATGACACCTAGTCTGGATAAGCGGTTGATACATTGGAGGACAGCGATAATATGCAGAGGGGCCCAGGGAGGCAAATGAACAGAAATTCCATGAAAATCATCAAAGGCAAATGCAAAGCCCGACCCCTGGGATGGACGAAGTCCTGCAGAAGAACAGTGTGTGGCTGACTAGCTGTGAGCAGCTCTGCAGAATAGGCTCTGTGGACACCAGGTTGGCAGTGCCCCTGTGCAGTAATGTAGCGCCCCACCCCCCATCCAGCGAACATGTCGAGGAAGAGACCTTGCCCAGCAGTTTGGGATCCGTGAGACACTCCTGAGTGATGTGCCCAACCTGGGGCTCCTCTGCACAACACAGACACTGACATACTGGTGTGAGTGCCAGAGGCCACTGGGACAACCAGGGTTGGAGCACTGGACATCCAAGGAGAGGCTGTGGGACCTGGGTGTGTTCAGCATTTAAGAAAAGGAAGGTTGAAGGGAAACATGATTGCTATCTTCACCTATCTAATGGAATAGTATAGAGAAGATGAAGCTGTACAGAGAAAAAAGAAGAGAGAACATAGAAATTAAAAGTTTCACCTAGGCAACATGAAAAATTTTTTGCATGTTATAGGTAGTCAGGGATTTGAACAAGTTACCCAGAAAGATTGTGTAATCTCCATCCTTGATTGTATTAAAAAATTAACTTCTCAAAGCTCTGAACAACCTGATCTAGTTGTGCTTGCTTTGAGCTGGGGACCAGACGACCACCAGAAACAATTTCCAAATTATATTTTTCCCTGATTCTGTATTATAGAAAAATTATCTCTGGATTAGTTATTTTATGGTTTGTTTACAACAAGTTGAACTCTGTGGGATTGCATCTACATCTGACAATCACACAATAATTTCATTCAAATACTAGGTCACCAAGCTTTATGCACATATTTCTCTTAATTGTCTTTCAAAAGCTACTTGCACTGTACACACCTTCAACTGGGACTAATGTCCCTGATGATACAGGATTCAGAAATAAGGGAAGAACTCCTTTTGGAGATGCAGTTTGTCTAGTTTAGATCATATTTTCAATGTTATGGGGTTTATTCCATGACCTACTTTCTCAGACACTCCTGCCTGATTGTTACAAGCTCAATGACACCCTAAATATCTAGGATGTTTTTATAATCATGTGAATACATAATGAAATATACAAGATTACTGCCTTTTGAAACAGAGTAAATACATTTATATTTCAATATCTACTTTCGTAACAAGAATGAGGCAGACAACGACTGTGTACCATGCTGCAAGGTTAAGATTTTGGCAATCTCATCCTGACGCTATCTTTCTAAATGATTAAATAATTCTATGAGTATACTTTCTTATTACAAAACCAAAAAAATAATTTAAAAAACAGCCAAACCAAAGATCAACCTTCCAGTCTGAAAGAATAATGTACATTTTGCAAGGTATGTGCTGTGAAAAATCCTATCTGGACTAAGATGTCAAAATCACTGTACAACTTAAAATTAATTCCCTAAGTTATAATTAAACACTTCACTCATTGGTGATTTCTGTATTGACAGCTCAACTGAAATAGGGCCACATAGACTCTTGATTCCTGTGATTACCTTTGGGCAGTCCCTTTGCTACATACTTGCAGGATACGGTGAGCCATTAATCAAACCAAATCATGTCAAGGAGATTTTGAAGTATCCATAAACCAGATGAACTTGAAAATGTCAGTATTTGGTGGGGATATGAGGCCTTAAAGGATTAAATGAAATAAAGCATACAAGAAGAATAAAATGGATACATGTGGGGAGGGGGGGGGGAATGAAATCCCTCTCCCACAACCTGCAGCTTCTTTACATTTTACTAAATCTTCATTGTTTTTGGTTTTTTTTTTCTTCCACAAAGTTTGTTTTGCAGGAAGTGTTGGGCAGTATCAAACTCTGTGTGCTATGATTCATCAAATGTTAAGATACCATTGGAAGAAACACAGCCAAAGTAATTAATGTTTTAACTCTGCAAGTTTTCAATATTAATGAACAAGTGGAACTTTTACTTCTGTTGCAAGGGAAACATATGTTGGTGGTTGTATTTTTCTGCTAGAAGTTGAAAGACTGTGCTATTTGCGTTCTCTCTCTCTGGAAGAAGCAGCTTAATGAAATTAAAGCAACAATAGGATCGCTGTTGTCTTCATATATCAAAATGTGATATAGAAAAGTTTGCTTCAGGGTATTTCATTACTTATTTGGTTGAATGACAAATGCATGGTGTCAAACACAAGACCTAAATCACCTTGTGTTCAGGTGTCTTCTCTCCTTACTGATCAACAGCCTATGAGATGGAAGAAAAGCTTTGAGAGGTATCTGCTGAAAATCATTTGTGGCAGAAGACTATTTTCCCTAGTGGATTTACACAACAGTTTAGTAACATTTTTAAGCATTTCCCTTTCCTTGTGCAGAGCTTTCTTCAAAGCTTTGGCATAGCATTGTTCTTACTTTACAGCAAAGGACAAACCTCTTGTGATTTCAAGCTGCTGACATCTCTTAGAAGGCCTGTGATGGTGATTATTTTGCATCACAAAGGGAGTCCATATTCATTATAATTTATACTAAAGGCTGCATCACTGTCTGTGGGCTTATATAAGAATTTAAAAATTCGAACTCCTCATAGGAAAAGCATTTCATGGACATAATATACCATATCTAAAAAGGGAAAAATGCGTAGCAGTTTAGAGCCACTGGGTATTTTTTATCCACATTTATAGAAAACCAATAGATTTTCTTTGCTAGGGAAGGTGAAAAGATTAGAGGACAGTGGAAAAGGAACCTATGAAGGATGCCTTCTTAGCATTAGAAATAAACAGTATTTTTCCCCCTAAAACGTCACAAAAGTTTAATATATACTCTGTAATTCTACATTTCAATCTAATTATAATCTGTAACATCAACTGTAACAAATACTTTACCTCATGAAAACTAAAAAAAAAAAAAAAAAAAAAAATATTCCTACCACCTGCAGATGGCATCCATGGCTGGTGGTCTGCAAATAATCATCTTCCTGGGTAAAATTTGTACTGTTTTAAATACCATCCAAAGTCCCCCATGATAGTCTTTGTTTTGGTCGTAAGGTATGAAGTTAAACACCTAACATAAACAGACCATTCAAAAAGAAGCAATGCCATATGAAGCCAAGAGATTATTCTATTGTGTTAATGTGCTTCTTAACTAACAATCTACCACTTGGTGAATACGGTATAGGAATAAGTTGCACATCTTTTTATAAAGTGAACTGACTGAAGGATATGTTAGTGTAAATCAACATATATTTTAAAAATTGTTATAGCATTTTTTAATTGAGGAGGTAATTTCCATGTCGTTTTGGTCAGAAATAAATGTAAGCTTATAGATGCCATCATAAACCTTACAACAGATTACTGCTTATTATCAAGCTATTGAAACTACATGTCAATATAGTATTTGATAACGGAAAACAAAGCAGCACTCTCTTCCAATACAATCATTGCCAGCTGTTTTTCAGAAGTTTACCAAAAGTGAGTTTCTGATATACTTTATATAGTGAAGTTACAACTGTAGCTTATCTTAAATGGAGATATTCAGTTCTCCAGATTTCTAATGCGAAACACTTCATCCAGCCTGACAGTGCAGTGTGAAATTTTACATATCTTATGCTTTTATAACAATTGCTTACAGACTATATGCTCATCTGTAATGTTCTCCATTTTGCTTTCTTCTCCTCCTCATCTGCATCTCAGATGCTGACAGAATGCAAGAAACAAGAAAGCAAAACATGAGAACATTGAAATAGACAGGAAAAAAAAAAGAAAAAGCTATAGCTTTACATGTTTCTAAGGTTATTGCAGCTGTAAGACGGCAAACATGGCTGCAATAGTCTGAATGTCAGCTGGGCAGATGAAAGTAGTCCAAACATGTTTTGATTTATAGAAATTCTCCTTTTTGTTTAATACTTTAACATTTTCTGACACAAACTAAATATTATTATCACTTCTTGATCTGAGCAATTGCTTTAGGTTTTCTGTTTGTAATAAAAAGATATACTGATGGTGGAACACATGTGTCTCTAGATAAAGTGGACAACAATGAAGTGTGAATAAAGACTTCCTTCTCTGTCAACACGTGAGATACCAAGCAACAGGTGGTATTCACTTCACTAGTGGCTCCAACTATATCTTATAAAGCAAGAAGCTTCAAAGTCGTCTTTGTCAGAATCATGAAGCCATGATCCTGTGCCTTGTAATTCTTCAGTATCTCTCTCTCTCCCCCTAGTTATTTTTGGCAGCGTTTTTTCTGATAGACCTGTCACAGAATCAGACAGTGACTGAGGCTGGCCAGCAGTCCTGGAGGTTGTCTAGACTCAGCCAGACATGCAGAGAAGCAAGTTACCCAGGGCTGTGTCCAGGCAGGTTTCAGTATCTCCAAGCACAGGGACACCACTGCCTCTTTGGCCAACCTGTTCCATTGTTTTACAACCCTCACAATAAAAACTTTTTTTTTTTTTTTTTTCTGTTTAGAATTATTTCCATGTATCTCAGTTTGTGTCAGTTGCCTCTTGTCTTGTCGCTGGACACCTCTGAGAAGTTTGGGTCCTTCTCATTGACACAGTCCCCGAGGTATTTATACACCTGAGGAATATCCCCCTGAGCCTTCTCTTCTCTACGATGAACACTCACAGCTCTTTCAGCCTCTCCCCATGTGACAGATGTTCCAGTCACTTCATCATCTTCATGGTTCTCTGGGGGACTCACTCCAGTATATCCATGTCTGTTTTGTACGAGGCAGCCCGGCACTGGACACAGCACCCAGATGTGTCTCATTTGAGCTGAGCCCAGAGGAAGGACTGCCTCCTTTGATCCACTTGCAAGGGTCTGCCTAATGCGGCAAGATGGTGCTGGCATTCTTTGCTGCAAGGGCATATTGCTGACTCGTGGTCAGCTTATTGTCCACCAAGACCACAAGGTCTTTCTCTGCAAAGCTGTACACCAGCTGTACACATCGCCGTGAACTGATGTATGCGGTTATTCCTCCTCAGCTGCAGGGCGTGCAACTTGATAAGGTTGCTGTCGTCCCATTTCACCAGCCAGTCCAGATCTCTCTGAATGGCAGCACACACGTCTCATATATCACCCACTTCTCCCACTTTGGTACCTTCTGTATCAGCCTGCCAACTCTTTCTAGTATAATCAGTGACTTCATCTCAGCCATTGCTGTGCTGATTTTTACAAAAACTTCTTCTATTGCACATTTCAGATATTTCAGCTTCTACTTAAAAACATGAGTTTGTGTTTTCACTCATGGCTATTATTCTTTCAGCTGTCTCATTACACAAAGACATTAAATGGCTTCTGCTATGACAGAAAGACAGCTGTTATGCTACCAACTCTGATGGAATCAAATCCACCTCATTCGAAATGAGAATCCGCTATTTTGCAGCAGCACTTCAGAATCTGCTTGTATCTTCTGCACAAGTCTGTGGAGAACGACACTAAAAATCTTGGCTTTAAATTTGCTTGCACTGAATTTAACAGGCATCTTACCATTAATTCCACTGGAACAGCTAAGCCAATGGTAAGTACTTAGGAGAAATCCTGCCATATGTGATTTTAAAATATTCATAACTCAGATAAATGGAAAGGAATTTTCTCTTGAAGACAGTGTTAGTTCCGTTTCTCAAGTGAAAACTTAATTTGCCCCAAAACTCAATATTAACACAGAAAGCTTTGCACAGTTCTAAAAATGTTCATAATCCAATCATTTGTTTTGCATTTTCTTATGCTTAAGAACAGAAAACATCATTACACCAATTTTTCAAAAGAGATCAAGCAAAAAGTCTCAAACCAGAAGTTTAGCTAAACTGTGATACGGAATTTGAGCGTGAAACAAGGTTAGAAATCCATATCAGGGCAATGTGTAATTTATACCTCTGTAAAACATATATACTTGTACATGTTGGGAACACATTCAAGGTGCAGTTGCAATTTCCTTCTCTATCCCATATAATTTTTAAAGGAAATCTGATAATCTACCATGTCTTAAGAAAACCATTACTGATACTCAACTATACACTCAGACTTAAAATTTCTTTTAAAATGTACTTTAAATAAACAAAATGAAATAATTTTGATGAGCAATTACAAGCAGTGTTTACGAATTCTTTATGTTTTATTCCATGCTATTTTTACACTTCAACAAGGACTCAAATTCAATTTTAAAAACATTTTGCTTAAAAGTATATTTGTAGTAAGAATATGTTTACTTTTCATATATGAACACCTGAGCAATATTTCAGTATTCTAATACCTTAATTTATATTTTGACATTATGATCTGATCAATTCGTTGACAGGAGAACAAAGTAGGGTTATCAGTCCTTTTGTTCTCCCACATCTGGGGGGTCTGCCTTATTTTCCATGAGCAATAGATTGGGTACCAAATACCCAGTTTATTCGACAGGCTATTCACAGTCATTTTTAAAAAAGACATATTTACTCAACCATGAATATCATAGAACTTTAGGTTACAGAATATGAAAGAAATTCTCAAGGGACAGAGGTGTGTACTTTGCATTCACAGATTTTGATTTGTAGATTTCTTTTACTCTTGGCCAGGAGAGAAGCAACAGAGGATATATTTCTCTATGTTTACCAGGTTTCACTCTATATATTGTACTGAGGTATGGCAGTCTTCTCCATCTTTGACAGTCATTACAGGCTAATCAGTGTCTAAACAGAGTCCTGGTAGTAACAACACTCTCCTTTTCCAGTCCCTACCAAAGCCTTCTGAGGGAATATCACAAAGACTTTTGCCAATTTCTTCACCCTGTTCTGAGGGACATGCATTTATCTTGAAGCTGACTTAAAAGTACCTTTTACTAATTAGATATGAACTTTCTGCCAATAAGAAAACTTTGTTTTCCACACATGCTGTTTTGGGACCAGCTTATTGTTTTGTACTTGGAGTCATTATTTACTTACTTGTTGCCTAAACTCCAACCAAAATAAAACCATACTTTGTTTCTTGTAACTATTAGCTCAAATTGGTATGATCTGTTTATGGAAAGTGTTGTCAGTTTTATATATATATAAGAGGAGCAGATAAAATATGTATTCCACCCTTAACAATTCTAAAGTTATGTTTCTTTCTAGTTTTCAAGTTTTGAAGAGAAAATCAATGCATCCAACTCATGCTTATATGATACTTCAAAATTGTTTAATATTTTTGCTTTCTTCATTCCTTGCCTCTGCTTATCTCAGTGTTTTGGTTTTGCTGTCACTTGAAAGTATTCAATTGACTGATATAAGGCATGAAAGAATGTGACAAAGAAAGTCATCAAATGCCTTTATATCAGCATCTTTTCCAGATGACGTGTTAAAAAAAGGTTCCATGTCAGGAATGGTGAACTGAAGGGGATATATAAGTTACATTTACACTTCTACTTGCATTTTAAGAAGTTTTGCAGTTTGTAGAAGTATTGCCTAGTTTTATTTTGTCTTATTCCTTTCATTTTGAGGAGTTACCATGGGTCTCATGCCTCCCCTTTCCTCTTTTTCGCACTCCTGAAATGAGAAAGCTGAACAAATACATATTTGTTGTGTTTTGTTGATTAAGAATCAAAACTTGGATATACAGAAGGTGATAATTGAGATGTCTTTGTGTGAACTGGAAAATAACAAGATCTTTCTTCAGAATTCAATAAACACCTCAGTCTCTTTTAAATGCAGAGCCAATTTTGTCTCTTTTATATTTTGATGCTACGTTGACTATTGTTTACACTGAAGCTTTTGCTAAACAACAAAAAGCTCTTTTTTTAAGGTTAGGTATGAAAAAATATATAAAATTTTAAATGAAAAAAATGAGCAGGTTACTTGAAGTTGACCATTCTCTTATGTATTTTTTTGGGAATAAGAATTCAAAAAGTGGATATATTTTTGGTGCCAGCAGATTAAAGGACTGCCTAGCCCTAAAGCTAGTGTGACAGAATATTGCAATATATATTGTAATGCATAGATAGTAAGCATAACTACTTAATTTTCTCCTGCTGCATGGATGAATTTTCCTTGAAAAATGTTGCAAAATATTACCATATGAATTGTATATGAAATAATGAATTCTGTTTATATCTTTTCAATTTGTCTATGCATGCCCCTTTACTTTCACATTGTCCATTTCCTTTTAAACACGTGTTTCTTCATGCTTAGGATTAGGTTTCACCAGCTGGCTGAGTCAATCTAATACCTCTGCAGAAAGAGGTTGACTTACCTCAACATTGTTTGTGGTTGTGTAATTCTACTGTTTTCTCTGTCTTGGCTCTGCAGCTCTCTCTGTCAAGAGAGCTCACTAACTCCTCAGAATACTACACCAGGAAAAAAATACAATCCCTCTTCTTTATTGAGCTGAACAGACTCAAGGATATATATACAAATACTGTAATCAGAACAAACAAAGGACAGCTGTGAGTAAGGAGGACTATGAAAAGGGAAAATGAATACCATTTTCATCTTAAAGGAACACTTAGACTGATCTTATTCACTAGCTTTGTTCAGTTGAAAGCATATTGTCAGGTATCCAAGTTTAGGGGTTAAAAGGCAATGGACGATGGTTCTTTACTTAAAAATACATACACTATATAATTGCCTAGTTCTTACTGAGTAGAACTGATTTAACAAATATAGGCTGCCTTGTCTAAGAAGTCACCTGGAATAGCTTTATAATTACTCCCCAGCCAAAAAATGAGCATGAAAAGGCCAGACGTACCAAGAACACAGTAACAACTTTATTTGGGAAGGATCTTCTCTTCTAGTTCAGAATGAGGGGAGCTGCACCAGGAACTCACTTAGGCAAAGATTAAAGAACAACACAAAACCTGTGAAGTACTGCTTTTCTATATATTTCTGCATTCCAAATGACCTTTGTGTTTGGTTAGTTAAGAAAAACTACAGGGTTTTCTGGCTCTATGGAAAGGTTTTCTGTATTGGAATACACCTGTTTTCTCAGATAATTTACATGGCTTCTGGAAAGGTAAGTCCAGAAGGCCAAGGTCTACAATAGCCAAAAGAACTTCTGGAAAGAAATTGCACACAACATCAGAGATTCTGGAAGTTTATTCCAAGCACAGTAAGGCATGCATTTCATTAATGGATTTCAGGTTCCAGGAAGAGGGTGACTCTAGAATCCACTCAGTAGAACAGTTTCTTGAGGTCTTAGATCTTTGTCAGTGACAAAGCTTGAATCCTACGAGGAGCTGGGAAGCTAAAAGGGTAACCAGAAAAGATCCTGATAACCAGCAATTGCATCATGTGACAAGACTCTCAGAGCGCTCAGGAGAGAGGATGGTCAACTACTGTTCCTGAAGTCAAATTATAATTGTCACCTTTGCTTTCCATTCTTTTACATTATTTTTTTTTTTTAATAAATCCATCAGCAGCATATCCATAATAAGTCCTAGGAGCTGCTCTGCTATTCCAGTCCTAAAAAGGTAATTATGGTAACATATAAATTTATCACTTCTAAAGCAACTACAGGGCAAAAAAAAAATGCTACATCATTTTCTTTTATAAGTTCTTAATAATTGGTAATTGTAAAGATTATTTTAAAAGTTGTGACAGCATGTACTCTCTGAAAAAGAAAACTGCTATTTCAGAAATGCATGGCTTCAATAATCCAGTAATTAACTGCTTGTGACTAGTCCACTGAATGATATCACACAAATAACAGATTGTTGTGTCAGAATGTTTCTTACCCCTGCATGACCTGATAAAAAAAATTGATATATAACATATACCTTATTGTGCAAAATCCGTTGATCTTATACTGTATATTGATAAGGACAAGAGACATAGGAAAAAAATGTTTTGTTTTATTTTGTTCTTTTTTTGCAGTCACAACGTGAGAGTGTTTTGAATAGTGGAGGTGAACTGACTTCACAAAAATTATAGTAAAATGAAGGAAGAAATCTGTCTTTTAAAGTGATATGAAACAGATTCATGTATCTCAGCATAACTGACAAAACTGTCCAACCCCAATCATGCTAGCAGAAAGGAGAACACTTTACCACATCTTAGGGAAACTATCTTTACGTGTAGAAAACTATCATCACACAACTGAAAAGAAGCAGGTTATACATATAATTTATCTCTGTTGCTGTTGATTTTCCTTTTTGGAAAAAAAATCCCTGGTTTGTTACAAAAATCCATCAGATTAAAAAAAATAATCTGGAAGTATATCTAATTTCCAAATGAAAAAAATAGAGCTGGGGTACTTGAACTACAAGTGTATACTTTCACAGTCATTCAGGATTGGAAACAAAAATCCCTACTTGAGATTTATCAAAGTTTAGCAACACAGCTGTAATTTCACTCATTTATCTGCAAAATAAAATTCAGAAAGTAGTGAAAAATGTTGGGTACTGATTATACAGACTGAATAATACATATTAAGTATTCCACTTAGAAAGGTAATTCTGCCATTCTTTAGCTCATCATATGGTTCATTTTTCATTAAGGATGTTCAGTGATTGTAAGGCAGCTATATATTTTCATCAAGTTAGAGAAAATAAATTTTAATTTATTAGTGATATCAATGAATTTATTTCTAATTTGCAGCATTTTCAGTGGGAAATTCACTGGCATGAGTATATAACAAATTTTTATTATATAAAATATTTTCACAGAAAAATTAAATAATCTGTCTAGTCTAGGAATCCTGTTCTAGCACCCCCACTGAATTTGAAATGTTATAAATCTAGCAAGAGAATGATTTTAGAAAAGGATGTGCTTTTCCATAAAGCAAGCACAAACAGAAGACATAAGGGATTAATAATAATGAAATGAGCAATGACAATTTTTGGGATCAGTAGAAACACGATCAATACAACAGATAGACCTTGACAACTGGATCCCAAAAGTCGTTAACAACTATAGGATATAAAAATAGTGTGACAGATCAAAATTCTGCAGTTTTCTTATTGAAACTGCTAAGTTTTGCAAAAATGTTTATGTTTCAACGAATGTTTCATTAGTAAAATTCTTCAGATCTGTGCTGGTTTTAGCTTCAAGACTACTGCCTATTGCAGAATAGACAATAGCCTGATTCATATGGATGGAACACCTTAAATTATAATTCTGAATCAGGGAATAAGATTTATACACTACTCATTTGATATACTGGAAGCACAGGTATGTGTATATTCCTTCTTTAAAAACTTTTAAAGTACTTTGGGATTTTTTGTTTTGCTTTGTTTTGAAATGGAAGAAAAACTATTTTGAAACCTTACAGTGTTTTATTCAAGAAAAAAAAAGTGTTTCATGTATTCTACAGGAAAAAAAAAATACAATAAAATCCCCAAATAAAACCATGAAACCACCCCAAATCCTGATCCAAGATAAAAAGCAGCAGCTAATTCTAGGCAGGAAAATTCATACTACTAAGTTGTAAAGATATATGAAAGACAGAACCCTTTGAATAATACACAGAAAGCATACAAAGATAGTGTGTTAAACCAGTGATTAAAGAGGTAGAGCAAATATAAGCCAGACATGAAAACATGCCAAAATGACAAGATGGTAGAATAACGGCAATCAACTGTGTTAAAGATGGCTGCTCTGGCCTCTGAGTAGGAACAAGTTACCTGGCACTAGTTACTTTGGTGCAACATAATAGGCCAAAGTGAAACTGGAAGATCCAGAATGGAATTGTGATGAAAGTAACTGAAATAACTTCATATATTAATATGCTTTGTCAGTTATATTTACATGTACAACACATTCTACATGTACAGTTTCTGGAATCTGTGGAATCTATATTGTTAAAGAATTCACCACTGTAGGCTTTGTTCTTTTGATAATTTAAACTAAAGTCAAATGTCTTATAAACGTCTGTAACATGGAACTTTTTTTTCTTTTTTTTTTTTTTATATTTAAATGTTATTGAATGTTATGAAGTGGCTGTAGGTGAAATATATTGATGTATGTGCCAGAAAACAGATTAGATAAAGGAAGAGAATCTCTACTGAGATTTGTATAGATTCTCATTTTACATCCAAGCATATACTCATACTAAGGCAAAAAAAGGAAAAAGAACCCCAACAGTGAAATGACTTTGACTAATCTGATAGTATAGCTCAGTAAAATTTGGCAGGAAGCCAGTAGAAATGGCCTGAACACCTGTGCCATATGGGCACAGAAAGGCTGCTGTGGACCATATGTTGGGAAAATGGCCCAGGAAGGCTTCCCAGACATTGGATATATAGCATGAGGAGCTATGCAAGAAGAGAGTCTACCAATCACAGCCATGCAGCCCATAATTATCAGCATTTGAGCTAACTGCTGAAACAGCTAATAATCTGGTCTGTATTGCCCAGTAGGGAAGAAAAGCATATCTAGCCAAATGGTGTCAGAGTACATAATTCATACACTTTAATTGTGAAATATCAATGCAGTCAATGTCATTTATAAATGACAACTTTAAAACTAAAATCAACCACATATGTGTTAAATAACCAACAACCTCCCTACAAATTATGCAAACTATAAAATATTGACAGGATTACTCTGGTGGGGAGGGGAGAGGAGAGGAGGAGGCTGAAAGAAGAAAGGTAAAAAATTCTGATGCAAACACTGCAATTCCATAGGCAATTTTTGAACATGCAAGCAATCTGTTCTATTCAATGCAGGTGAAATGGCAAAATCCACTTCTTTCCTTTAAATACAGTGCATTCTTACTCAGGAGATATCCAGCAAATATTCAGTGCAGGATGCTGTAGAATTTTATTAAATAAAAAGGATAAAAGGAAAGGCATGTCTCAAGGAAAACACAGTGAAGATACAGAAACTTGATCAAGATTATGAAATTTTCATACTTGTTTCCTAGAGTTTTTTAAATTACAAATTAAATTCATAATTGACTTTTATTTTGCAGTTCAGTAATTGTAGCACTGGTATTACTACGTGAGTCAACGTACCAATTTCAATGACCTTAGAAGAAATTATTAGCACAACAGTAATGCAATGCGGTTTTGTGGGGCAAACTTGCTAAACATCAGGTGCCTAATAGCACATTTCAGGTGCATTCCATCACCAAGCTTTCCCATAGAAAAAAAAGAATATGTTTCTCGAGTTGTTCTCTAACTGGAGCCTTTCTTCACTCTCATTTGAAGCAATATACATGGAAAAAAATAGACCTTAACATACTCATGATGCAAAAAGAGAGTTTTTATTGGCACCTGAATGAGCCACACAAGAAAGGAAAGGATCATATGTCTGCCAACAAGCACTATAAACTAGTCTTAGTAAACAAGCATGGTCAATGGCATAAAGCTTACAGCAAACCAACAGGAAGATAGATAATCTCTTGCTCTTCTATATTTAAATGCAGCTTCTTTATAGCTTTAAGCTGTTGCAATTTGATTGCCTCTCTTTACCTCTGAATATATCACAAGCCTCGCAGAGGTGGTGGAAAGACCTTTTGAATGTTATTAACAAGATCTTCAGTTGCTAGAAATAAATTTGAGGAGAAATGGAGGAATGGTGAACTTTACAAGGACAAATGACAACAGTCTCATGAGTATGTTTTGATATCTTCTATTAATCCACATCAAGCATACCTTTATCTTAAATATTATAGGAAAAAAATAGTGTTTTGCTTATTTTTCAAATATTATTTATGTACAAGAGATTCTACTATTCCCTTCCTTTCAACCTTCTTTCTCAATTTCATCACTGCCTGATAAAAAAACAAAACAAAAAAAAAAAACCAACCAAAAAAAAACATTAGCAGCTCCTGAGACAGCAAAATTAATATTGCTTGTAACACGAATGATAGGCCTGAGGAGTTCTGTGATTGTTCTTAGATATGATCATTTCAGAGCAATGTGAAGACCTGGTAACAGGAACAAGTCCCTGAAGCCTAACATAGTATAAAGCCTGTTCCCCGCAAATCACACAAGCCCTGGGACCCAGATCCAGAAAAAACAGTTGAATGACCAGCTCCCACTGGAGGTTTATGGAAAGTAACACCCATAAATCAGACAGGTATTTATAAACGTCAGTATTTATTCAGTTTACTGATCATTAAATCCCACAGCTCTTTCCTTCAGAAACGCTAATGAGGAAATGTCTTTTCATTTGGTACAGAAATAATAATTTTATCCTCTGCCAATGTGTGGATGATTATGGAGGGAACGGAAATGTATTTGCTTTGATTAGGATCATGCCAAAGGGAAAGCGTCTAAAAACCCACTCACCTGATGTTATTAAGTAGTAGAAAGAAACTCATAAATCACTATTCATTTTGAATCACATAAAATAATCATGTCTAATTGGGACCTTATTATTTCATTATTCATCTTGCTTTATTGGGAACGGTCCCAAACACTAAGTCATAATATATAGTCTATCACAGAACACTCTGCTATGTGCTGGCACATCTTTTGGTTTCAACAATTTTCTTGCTGCTTTTTATCTTTGCATATTAGAGCCTTTTATTTAAAAATAAATCACTAAAAAAGCATCTCTGCTACAGTAAATAATATGGTCTGCTTGTGAATTCAATGTAAATACCTTTTCCTTTGGAATTGTAGGATTGTTTGATATCTGTAGACCTATTTCTTCCATTAAATTATTCTTAACAGCTTGGAAGACGGGACTGGGAACTTATTTTTGTGTATCAGTTTTTTCTAAAAAGTTATAGTTAATTTTGCACACATTATTGTTAATACTTAAAATAAATGATTACACATTTTATGGAATTCTTTATGGAAAGTTATGCTGGTCTCTTCATTTGTCTGTGGCTGTTTAAATTTACAATGAGACCTAAGAGATTGTTTCAGTAACCCTTGACTCTTGCCATGGTTTCTGAAATCCTGAATTTCTGCTAAAAATCATAACTCCCTGAATGCAGCTTTTCCTCCATATTACAATTAAATAGTCTGCTTCTGAGTGGCAGCCCTCAGACCCTTTTAAAAAAGCTGGCCTATATGTGCTGAAGCTCAGTGATACTTTTGAAGTCTATTCTTCATGATCACTGAGAGCTCTTTCTTCTTAAAATAAATGTTTTGTCATTCTTTTAGTCACTGGTTACAAATTATTTTCTTCACACCAGATTTTCTTGAGCAGCACAAATGACAAAAAGCAAGAAGATGCAACAGAAGTGCTCAATAACATTCAGCTAAAAAGGACAATAAGCGCTATTTCAGCATTTACAATAGAAACCGACAATAATCCCCATTAAATCCACTCAATAGGAATGCAGAAAGTAGTCTCACAATTGATATAAAATTGGCAGAGCTTCACTGAAATCAGAGGAGCTATGCTGAATTACATCACCTAAGCATTTGGTTTCCTGGTTGGGGGGAATGTAGAGTATTTTAATCTTAAAATAATAAGGGATGGTTCTTTTTTCACAAGGCACAATAGCTTTTCTGTAAAAATGTTCTACCATTTTATCTAATATGTGTCAGCTGTGTCTACCATGTGAAATTTTCTAACTTGTAAAAAAAATTAAATAAGATGCTGAGACAAAAGTAGAATAGTCAGTTGTAGAGTAAAATATAGTTGTCCATTGAAAAAACTTGAGGGATGGGTTTCTATACCTAAAACAATTTTGGCCAATGTGATAGGTGTTGTAAAAACAAAAGAAAGAAACTACAGACCTATGGGCATGTAGAGGGCAAAAGTCTTAATATCAATTAATAAACACCACAAAAAAATGAAATTCACAGTTACAGTACAAACATCTTAGTGATGGTAAATTTGCTGCTGTATCTAGCAATCACATGTTGTATTAAATCATCAAATGCATTCAATGTCATTTAAAGCAAACCATCAAATCAAATATATATCAATATAAATCAAATATAAATCAAATATAAATCAATATAAATGAAAGTTGCTGTTGAATAAAGTATAAAGATGAAATCATTACATATGCTTCAAATTCACCTTCAGGAAATCTCATGTGGAAAAAGATCACATACCATACTGAAATGGCATGTGATGGCATTTGTCTGTTAAAATAATTGCCTGATCTTCCATGATAACATGAATGATGAACTGTATCTGAATTTCTACAAAAAATATTAACATGCTTCCTGGAGCACTCTGTAGTTGTGCCTGTCTTTTAGCAGTTAGAAAACTAGTACAAACGCAAGAATTTAGACACAAATGTCCACTGGAAGAATGTTCCTTATTCCTTATCAGTTTGTGCATGCCATAATAAAACATTTTTGATGTTTTTCACATCATCTGATAGATATCCAATGGGCCACAGTCTTTTCAGGGGCATACCTACTGCAGCATGACATTTGCCATGGACACAGAAAGTTCAAGGTGTTCCAGCATGAGTTTATCCACAGCCACAGACACTTGGGTGTACCAGCTCGAGCATGAACTTATCCTTGGGCCACAATCCCTTCAGGGGTGTACCTGCTGTCATATGCACATAACTGTGGCCACAGGTGCTTCGGAATGTACCTCCTCCCACGTGGACTTATCAACAGGTCACAGTCCCTTTGACTCAAGTTCACTCTGGAGTTCCAGCCTGTCCTGTACGGCAGCACTTGAAGAGCAGCCATGCCCTGGCCATTCGCCATCCCAGGCACATGGCTGTTGCTGTTATTAAACTGTTCCCAGGCACAGTAGAGTAAGATGGTAAGGAGTATAACACATTGCAAAAGCAAAAAGCAGCCACTAGACTTCAATATACAGGCAAGCAAGCCCCATGGCAAGTAGAAGAACCTGCCAATCAGTAGGTAAACAGCTATAAATTTGGTCTAGCACACTCCAATCAAATCTGTCATTATCTCAAACCCTTTGACCCCTGCGTTGGGCTCCAAAAAAAGACTGCTGTCATTTAAGCCCAGTTGACAGCTAAGCTCCACGCAGGTAAAACCTAAAATTGGTTAATAGGTAAAGTAAAAGCTGAAAAGCAAAGCAAAGAATTAATTCACTACTTCCCATTGGCAGGCAGGTGTTTAGCCATCTCCAGGAAAGCATGGTTCCATCATGTGCAACGGTTACTTGGGAAGACAAGTGCCATAGCTCCGAGTGTCTTCCGTTCCTCCTTCCTCCTCAACTTTCATTGCTGAGCATGATGTCTTATGATACAGGATATCCCTTTGGTTAGTTGGGGTCAGCTGTCCCAGCTGTGTCCCCTCCCAACTTCTTATGCATCCCCAGTTACTCACTGGCAGGGCAGCATGAGAATCAGAAACAGCCTTGATGCTATGTAAGCACTGTTCAGCAGTAACTAAAACATGACTATGCTATCAACACTATCTTCATCAAAAATCCCAAACACAGCACCATAGAAGCTACTATGAAGAAAACTAACTGTATCCCAGCCAAAATCAGTACCACTAGAAAGAAAGGATAATAGTGACAGATATGGTACCACAGCTCGATGACATATATTCCACTTGGACTAATTAAACAATTTTTATTCAACTATCTTTCCCTGCTGTGTTAACTTTCATCCATTACATTCCTCCTGATACTGTGCTTTATTTTCATTTTACAATTCCTGTTTAAATACTGCATCATGGCCTGACCCCACTCCCAGTCATAGTCTGTAATATTACCCTCTTGTTCCTTAACATTTATTTTCTGTTCAAAATGCTACTGAGAAAACTTCAGGGCAATACTCATTAGAGCAGCAGAGCACTGTGCATGATGTATGCCAGGAGAAGAAGGCATCTCCTCCCCTTTCCTCCCCAAAAATATTTGCTTTCAAATTGAAATATCTTGTGGATATCCTCATGCCATCAAACAGAGGATGTGCCTGTTTTAGGCTTGGCTAAGACTAATGAGAAGAAGTTTTAAATGTTTCTTAAAACAGAAGTAAATAGAGGCCCTACCTCCTATTCTTGCACTTCAGTTTGAAGGTAATTCTGCTACTAATAACACAAGAAAATCTTGGAAATTCCTGGAAAATTTTCTCACAAAAGAGCAGGATGGCAGTAGTAGCTCTGAAAAGGAATTGCATCATAGCATCTCTAGTTTTCCATATTTGCTTAATTTAAGGTTTATTTGCTATATATATACTTATTACCTTTGAATTGCACTATCTTATTTTCTCCCCCTCCCTGTCCTGCTGAGGAGGGGAATAACAGAGCAGCTTGGTGGGCACCTGGCGTCCAGCCAAGGCCAACCCACTACAGTATCTCAGGAAATGCAGCAGTTAATTTATTGGCAAAATACTTATTGGTGTCAGCATGACAATACAATGTGTTATTCTGTTCCATGCACTATCATAAGCCGCCTGTTAAGTTTTAATTCTATAATCTTTATTGTGGGTGATGAGGTAGGAGACATGAACTCAGTTTGATTTTCAGAGAAAGGACAAGCATGTATTACTGACAGTTAGAAAAATCTGGTTTTAGCTTAAGAATGAGTGAATTTGATCTGGAAGTCAGTGATGGAAACACAGAAGAGCAGGATATCATTTTACAGCAGCTATTCTTCTCCCCTCCCTCCATCTTATCATGCTTGAAGGCTAGCAGGCAGAAGGTTAAATGAGTGCCAGTTCATCCTTTTCCCTTATGGACATCTGATCAAATCACAGAGGGTTGGGTAAAACCATTAAGAAAGTGGCAGCATGGAAAATGAATGACAAATACAGCTGCTATTTTGTCCAAAGAATAAAGTGGGGGAAAAAAAAAATCACATATGTGAGAGAAAAAGAACGAGGAAAGAGATGGAAGTATACAGGCCTTGAAGTAGTCTCATATTTAATAGTTACTGATAGTTTAGATGTACTTAGGAGAATAAGTAGCAAATTTCCAACTTTGTGAATTGAACCAGGAACTAAAGATCCTTACCTGAGAAGTTAGTCTTTGTGGGGCAGTTAGGTATCTACCCACTGAGCTGCAGTGTGACAGTGAGACAGGTTAGCCAGACTAGTTTCTACAAGAGATCTGGCAGCAACAAGAGGTAGATGAATTAGACTGTACAGTCTGTGTTGTTACTTCTATACTGCTTTCAATATTCAGGCTAGTGTGTATGACTAGCTCAGCTATGTGCATAATTCACTGGAGCCTGAAATGGGGAGACCTTGAGAGTGTATAAGCAGGTGACAGCTACAATGGGTCAATTCAAAACGTAAGTCCAACTGAGAAAAGTCTATCTTCTCTTCTAAACTTGCACAGCCCCTGGCAATTGTTCAGTGCAATTAGAACAGCATGCATACAAGAATAAAATAAACATTTTCATAATAGTGATAACCTTCTTATGATTCCTTACACTGATATAAATCTTTTACAATCTTATTATGAAACATGTTAATAGTTTGCATAACTCTTTAATATCAAAGCTTTTAGTAACATGAAGCAGCTAAGATTACTGTATGTCTGAATGCATTCTTCCTTTCTTCACTGTTCAAACCCCGAGATTCCATGGTCCTATCGCTACCTAAATGAAGATAGGTGCTCTGAAAATACCTTTCTAGGCCACATACTCTTGATGAGACCCTTGGTGTATGGGTTTTTCAAGTTTAAAATTCTGGAAACGCAGAAGAAATATTATGATGCAATTAAACTTGTTAGAGGCCTACGAAAGAGATACAGACCAAAATACACGAAAATTGTAATCCCAGGGCAAGACAGAAGCATCTTACTCAACATTTCTGCAAGAAAGAATTGTAAATTTGCACCCTGTTTATACTCCTGTTTTAAAAGACAGGACTTCACAAAACTGCAGTTTGAGAAACGCACTCTGACCTGCAGAGGTGACCCATTTCAGCCATGGACAATTACTTTAGTAATAATGTATTACCTTTTAACTCTGGGTTTTGAGTATCATGAAAATAAACTGCTGTGACAGATATGTTAAGGTAATTTACACAGGCACAGTAAACCTAGCATATTTGGGATGCTCCTGCTATATTGCTTTCAGACCTGACAGTGTTTGGATATCTGAAGTCTCGTCTTTGATTTGTCTGGTTTCACCTCACATAGTAATCTGGAATGGATGGGTTTCCACTACCACTGGGTGACAGAGAAATACTAAGTCAGCTTTTCATACATAGCCATTTTTCTTCTGAATATTACTGAAGTACTAAACAACCTGTATATATATAAACCATAACTGAGCCGTGGAGTCCTAAAAGAAAAGTACCAGTATGTAGCACACAGAACTAGATTGCTCTCAGAAACCTGATCATTAGCAAAGCATATTAGGATTATAATATTTAGTAAACAAAGTTTTTTCTAGATATTTCTGAACTACAACTTATGTCCCCACATCTCCTTATCCTTCATCTCTTTGCACTCATTGAAATCTATTTTGAAAGATTCAGAATCAAAAAGATTGTAGTACAACAGTAGTTCAGGGCCTCTTTGTGAATCTGGGCCAACAGCCCAGCTGAGGTGCCTCTACATGAATGCACGCAGCATGGGCAACAAACACGAGGAATGGGAACCTGCCATGCTGCTGGAAAGCTACGACATAGTGGCCATTCCTGAAACCTGGTGGGACGAATCCTATGACAGGAATGTGGCTATCGATGGCTACAGGTTGTTCAGAAGGGACAGGCGAGGAAGGAGGGGCAGAGGTGTTGCCCTCTATGATAAAGAATGGAAAGTGTGTGAAGAGATGTCCCTAAAGAAATAGCCAAGAGGAAGTTGAAAGCTTATGAGTAGGAATTAGAGACTGAGACAACAAGGGGAACCTTGTGGTTGGTGTCTACTACAGGCCGCCTGATCAAGCGGAACCTGCTGATGAAACCTTCTTCCTCCAGCTACAGGAGGCATCGTGCTCAAAGGCTCTTGTCCTGCTGGGGGATTTCAACCACCCCGACATATGCTGGAAAAGTAACAAGGCAGGCTGTAGATGATCCAGGAGGTTCCCGGAGTGCCTCAACGATAACCTCCTAAGACAGAAAAGAGACAGCCGTACCCGAGGGGATGCCATACTGGACCTGATAGTCACCAATGCGAGTGAGCTCATTAGGGATGTCAAGATTGGAGGCAGCCTGGGCTGCAGTGACCACGCACTGGTGGAGTTCACAGTCCTAAGGGACACGTGTCAGACAAGGAGCCTAATCAGGACCCTGAATTTTAGGAAAGCAAACTTCCAGCTCCTCAAGGAGTTAGTCAATAGGATCCCCTGGGAAACAGTCCTCAGGGACAAGGGGGCAGAACAGAGCTGGCAGATCTTCAAGGAAGCTTTCCATAGAGCACAAGAGCTCTCGATCTCCCAGGTGTAAGAAATGAAGTAAGAAAGGGAGGAGACCAGCATGGCTGAGTTGGGACCTGCTGGTCAAACTAAAAGGCAAGAAGGAACTGCACAGGTAGTTCAAGCAGGATCAGGTATCCTGGGAAGAGTATAGGGATGCTGCCCGGTTATGTAGGAATGAGGTCAGGAAGGCCAAGGTGCGGCTGGAGCTGAACTTGGCAAGGGATGCTAAGAATAACAAGAAGGGCTTCTACAGGTGCGTCAACCAGAAAAGGAAAGTCAAAGAAAGCGTGCCACCCCTGATGCCTGAGAATGGCAAACTGGTAACAACAGACGAGGAGAAGGCTGGGGTTCTGAACAATTTTTTTGCCTTGGTCTTTACTGCCAGCCTCTCTCCTCATGCCTCCCAAGTTGAAGGACCATAAGATGGGGACCTGCGTGACAAAGTCCCTCCCACTCTGAGTGAAGACAAGGTTCGTGACCACCTGAGGAACTGAATATACACAGGTCTATGGGATCTGATGAGATGCATCCCAGAGTCCTGAGGAAATTGGCTGATGGAGTTGCCAAGCCACTCTCCACGATAGTTGAAAAGTCATGGCAGTCAGGTGAAGTCCCTGACGACTGGAAAAAGGGAAATATTGCACCCATTTTTAACAAAGGGTAGAAAGGAGGACCTGGGGAGTTACCGCCCTGTCAGCCTCACCTCTGTGCCTGGGAAGATCATGGAACAGATCCTCCTAGAAGCTATGCTAAGGCACATGGAAGACACGGAGGTGATTTGAGACAGCCAGTATGGCTTTACTAAAGGCAAGTTCTGCCTGACGAACCTAGTGTCTAGACGGAGAGGGCTGACAAGTGGTGTCCCTCAGGGATCCGTACTGGGACCGGTGCTGTTCAACATCTTCATTAATGACATAGACGGTGGGATCAAGTGCACCCTCAGCAAGCTTGCCGACAAAACTAAGCTGAGTGGTGCGGCTGATGTGCCAGAGGGACGGGACGTCATCGAGAGGGACCTGGAAAAGCTAGAGAGGTGGGCCCTAGCAAACCTCATGAAGTTCAACAAGGCCAAGTGCAATGTCCTACACTTGGGTTGGGACAATCCTCATTATCAATACAGGCTGGGGGATGATGTCATAGAGAGCAGCCCTGCGGAAAAGGACCTGGGGGTTCTCGTGGGTGAAAAGCTGGACATGAGCCAACAATGTGGACTTGCAACCAGGAAGACCAACAGCATCCTGGGCTTCGTCAATAGAACCGTGGCTAGCAGATCCAGAGAAGTGATTCTCCCCCTCTACTCTGCTCTCGTGAGACCCCACCTGGAGTACTGTGTCCAGCTGTGGAGCCCACAGCACAAGAAGGACATGGACCTGTTGGAGGAGATCCAGAGGAGGGCCACGAAGACAATCAGACACGTGGAGCACCTCTCCTATGAGGACAGGCTGAGAGAGTTGGGGTTGTTCAGCCTGGAGAAGAGAAGGCTCGGGGGAGACCTTATAGCGGCCTTCCAGTACCTGACGGGGGCTTATAAGAAATCTGGGGAGGGGCTGTTTGCAAGGGCATGTAGCGAGAGGATGAGGGGCGATGGTTTTAAACTAGAGCAGGGTAGGTTTAGATTAGACATTAGGAAGAACTTCTTTACAATGAGGGTTGTGAGACACTGGAACAGGTTGCCCAGAGAAGTGGTAGAGGCCCATCCCTGGATACATTCAACACCAGACTTGATGAGGCTCTGAGCAATCTGATCTAAAGATGTCCCTGCTTACTGCAGGGGGGTTAGACTAGATGACCTTTCAAGGTCCCTTCCAACCCAACAAATTCTATGACTCTATTTGTTTGTTTTTAGGTAAATCTAAGAGATTAGTTGAAGTAACTACATAAGCTAATCAAGTAAAACTTCAGTAGACATTACATATATGCAGCCACTGTGACGTAGATCACCCACACCCATGCTCATCCATGTCCCACAGAGCTGATGAAGCGGAGACCAACTTTGAATCATTCCTGTATTCATCTGTTATTAGAAAATTTTGTTAGAATTTCTATAAAATGAATGAAATTAATAGTAAATATTCATGCACCAGAAGTATATGAGATTAAAAATCCTGGCATGGTTTCATTTCAGAGATGGCATTCATACTGCATCCTAATTCTTCAATAAATATCAAATAGGTAGGTTATGAACAATTTGGGAAAAATAGCCATCATCACCCAATCAGAGGAGCTGACATCTCCAATTTAATTTAGGTAGTTGAGACCTAGTAATGAAGTAATGGTGTCATTCTATTGAATTCTGATATAACACTTGACATGAAGCACTGACACCACCTGTGAAATCTCTGACTTGTCATTTGGAAAGCCAAATGAGTAATTCAACACTTGCTGTTAAAAAATACTGTTTTTTTTCCTAGGGTGAAGCTAGTTTTAAAAAAGAAAGGCTATCATATCTTCTTGGTTGATCATAATTTGTATGTAGATCTTAATAAATTTGAATTACCATTCCAAAAGTTAATTATATATTTTCTGAAGTCATTACTTATAACTAGGTTTCAAGATTTATATTTTCACCTGGATGAACTGTAACTAAGAAACCTGTTGAGAGCAATGAGGAAATCCAGTAAGCAAAACATATCTTCTGTGTGCTGCAATGAAATCTGGGAATCTAGAAAGAATAGTTTAGTCCTTTAATAAGATTATTGTCTATATTTTACAAGAAGACTGCACACTTAGAAAAGCCAACTAAGCAACATTTTCGCTTATCACGTACTTATACATCAAAACAAGCAGTTAAAAGTGTAAGTTAACAAAGGCATTACATTTCAGACCCACTCAGTTCATGCATTATCAAGTACAGGCTTGCCTGATTTGTAGGTTTAGGAAGAGTTTGTGAAACTTCACTACAGAAAAAGAATATTGTATTTTTATCTCTTTTTCAATAAACCTCAAAACAAGATAAAATTTTCACCCTCCTCCTTTTCCCAGCTTTTGTATTTCTAATGACAAAAAAAAAAAAAAAAGAAGAAATGATTGAGTGAACCAATTTGAAATTTTATTCAGAAGTGAAGTAATGGTAGTCTTTTTGTGTCATAGACCTGAATGCTCTGTTTCTCATAGCTACCGCAGGTCAAATAGAGAGCCATGGATGCAAGAATATGTAACATATCCAAACATTTTCATAAGGAATTATTTCTGACATACTTTCTTGTATTAGAAATTATGAATATTGGTGTTTTACCCACAGTTATTTTTTTGAGTAACTGATTTAACATTGAGATTAGGCTACTAACTCAAATCTCAGCAGGGAAGCATTCTCATTGAAATGAATACACATTCATTCAAGATGAGAGTGAGAAGTGGCAAAAAATGATGCTTTATGGTATTACTGTGGGGATGGAGAACAACTGGACTCTGAAACTGTCATATCGGAAATTTGGCAAGGTCTTACTGCTGGCAATATATACACAAATCCTGCAATCAAAGTGTAAATGTCCTTGCAATAGCAGAGCTTAAAATGTAAAAGTAAAATGTATAAAAAGAAAAATTAGGTAAAGGAAGAATGAAGGGATAAGAAAACAGATAAAGCATATTTTAAAGCATTTTTTTTTTAAAAAAATCTTTTTGCTGGTAATCAACAGGTTTTTTTTAAGATGAAAGCAATGACCCTAAAAAAAAAAAAAAGACACAATGCAATCAGTAGGCTTAAGTGAGATGGTGAAATTTAAACTTCTGCATGGAGATGACTGACATTAAATCAGTGGATGGAAAATCATTGACTTGATGCAGCAGGTCTTCCATTTGTAGGAAAAATATCTCATCCAGAGATGAGGTTTTTGTGTCCTAATTCAATACATTAAACTAATAGAAAATTGAAACCCTGACTTGTTTACAGATTATCACCATCAAATAGTAGCACTAAACGTATGGTACTTAGGATTGCTTCAATATTTAGTTGGTTATAAGGCAGTAAAATATCAGTAATTAGCCAGTTTAGGACTCATTTGGTTATAACATAGACTGGATAAAAAGCATTTGCAATTGCAATTGATTCTACAGCTGCTTCACAGGACTGGTGGTTTTTGACTTTTGCTACAAGAAGTTGTATGGTATCTCTTCTCAGGGCTCAAGATGGTGCCCTTCTCTGGGAATAAAATGTGCTGAAGTCTCACTTGCCCTCCTATTTTTGTCCTGGAGACTCAGAAATCTGACATCTCACTGTCATTATTTGTGCAGCAGAACTTGAATTGGATTTTTCTGAAACAAATGATTAATGTATAAGTGTTTGCAATTTAATACTATTTTTTTTTCCTGCACAAGCATCTTGGATCCTGTTTTCAGCAACCAATTTAACATATAAATTGGCCAAACTTGGCAAAAGTTGAGAATATTTAACAGGATACAGATGGTACAGCAGAAAGCAATATCCAGAGATTTGGGTGACTTGAGTGCTCTTTAGCCCTCTACCAGATGCTTTGGCTCAAGTGTGAATAAAGACCTTTTAAGAATCAATAAGTGTATCTTATGTTGTGCCTAAACATTGCCCACCCAACCAAACTGGCACCAAAAACAAAAGCAACCATATGGTTTTAAGTACATTAATGAACAGGGCACTACAGCTTGATACTCAAGATTAAATATGTTAATTTATTATAATCAATTGCTTGCACATTGCTAATTTCCATAGGCCATCTAATACAAAGAAATGTATTTCTCTCCAGATTTTCAGTTTTAATGGTAACAGAAAATAAGACAGACAGAAAATGCCTGAGGCTAGAGGAAAATGGAAGAAACACTCAATTTCTTTCTTTACAAACCATAATAAAATCACAGTCAATAGATTTTAGTTATTGGAATCATAAAACAACACTAGCTGCAGTTAACAATTAAGTCCTTTGGGGCTGTAAGTGCTCTATATGGTTTTTTCAGCTTGTAATGAATGATTACTAATTACAAGGCTCAGATTATATTGCTGGCGTTTTAAGTGCTGATATCCCAATATAATATAGTAGAGAACCTTGAGCAATGTCTGTTGGGTTTGTTTTTTTTTTTTCCCCAGAAGCCTGCACTTGATAAATTGATCTTCAATTTCCTAATAAACACTAAAACATAAGTGATGGAGTGGATTCCAATTGTAAATGGATTCCTAGGGCATTATATGCTGGAGGCAATATCCTAACAATACTCCATGCTTTCTTTTAGCATTGACTTGTTATTACATTCAGGCATGCATGTGACTGTGTATATCAAAAGCAGTATTACTGCCACAGTTCAGACTATACAGTCTATCAGTTGTGGAATCTTCTTTCACAAAAAAAAAAAAAGAGGAAAAAAAAGAATAAAAAAGATACCAAACAAATCTACCCCATCACAACAGTACTGACAATCATGATCAAGCAAACAAACAAAACCTTGTTGGTTCACCCATATATATGTGTTAATTAAATGAAGTTGTACATTTAATGCCTTACTGTAAGATTGCTACAATTTCTGTAAGATTTGGTACTCTACAAAGTTGTCACATTCAAAATTGAATGAGACTTTGGAATCAAACACATCTTTCACATTGCATTCAAAGGAGAACTCTACCTTTTTGTCTAGTATCTGGGACAGGAAACTGTGTTGGTATCTTTTTGTTATCTTTCTTTTTACTATTCTATTATCATTCCTTCCTCCACCTTTGCTACCTTTGAAGTAATCTATAGTCTCTTGTCTTCTACCTACTCCCACAGAGTATATCCCCTAAGGTCTCCTGAAACTCGTATTTTCCTGCTTCTTTCTTCAACCTGACCCTCTCTGTACTTTCAGAAATCCTAATTCCCTTCTTCACCCACAGTCTCTATTCTGTTAACACAATCTTTGTTTATGTCATAGCAGCACATTGAACTCTGGAGAACACTTAATTACATGGCACACTGCTGGATCACTGTCTTTAGAGTTTAAAAGATATATCTGTGTGCTAGGGATGTATTATAGGAATTTAGCCCTTCAGGGAGGCACAGAGGCTTCTGGCTACTTACTTACATGTCCTGAAATCTGTTGCATTTCCCTTGGCTTCTTTATGTATCTCTGGTGCCTAACGGTTGGCTAACTGGTTTTCTAACTTCGGAAAACAGAGGTCATACAACTTTCATGAAGATGGTTTGCTCTTGAAATAGAGGTGGCTTCACTTCTGAATGCAGTAAAAAGAAACTTGTGATCATTTCAGAAAGATTAGGAGTCAACCCTATTGTATATAATGAGAGATCTAGACTTCACTTGTAGACAATACTTCAAACTTATTTCAAAGCATTGGGAAGACCATAAAAATTAAAGAACAAAACAAAACAAAAAAGAAAGAGATTATCACAGCATGGTCAAATTGTAAGTATCAGATATGAAACATTAAGGCTGCATTCCTGCATTGATCAGATCTCCTTATGAAGTACTGAAACCAAGACTCAACTCATAAGATTTGCTGAGCAATTCTTCTCTGGCACATATCAGAAAATGTCTGCTGGGAAGTGGAATAAGAAGTTACAAGTTGAGAATCATTATTACTTCTAGTTTTTAAAGTTCAGACATGAAGTGAAGCTCCTAGCATAAATTGGGAGAAGAGTGACAAATGTTTACCTGTGTTTTTCCTAGGACTTTTTTAGGTGATTGTTCTCTTTTGTGGTATGGTTTGTTTTTTGGTTTTGGTTTGTTTTTTTTTTTTTTATTTTTTAAAGTGAACTTATTTTAAAGTGACTAATAGTGTAGGATTAATGTCAACGTAATGAGAATGCAGAGACATGGAAGACCCCTTGTATAGGATTGTCTGGTTGTTGAGTATCTGCTGCCTGCCTTGTGTTTGTCACTATCTTCATATTTACTTTGCTGTAGAGACAGGAATGGGAATGTACAAGACTATGGAAAATGAGCTTGTATGATGTATGTACCTGTTTTCTATATCTTATATTCAATGTTAGAGCTAGTAGTTTCTCCATCTGTGTACACTCCTCTGTCTTTTGAAAAATTATTCTCAGGTGCTTTGTTGCTTTGTGGTTTTCCAAAATAGTCTATTCTTTCCCCTCTAATATCCACCTGATTACCAAGACCAGACATGTCAACCATTCTAACCTTTTACCCCAATGCTATAGTGTAAATGTAGTAATTAACTTCTGAAATTAACAAGTCAATAACAATACTCTTCTGTAGCTATACATTCACATTACCGTAAAAAACCAAATAATTACCAAAGAGAAAATAAACCTCAAAATATGAATACACTAAGTTAAATGATTGAGAAGTGAAGAAAGCCTTGTCATTAGCTACCTGGAGGTAAATTAAATAATCAAAAGATACGACTACAGAGTTTTGTTTAGAGAGTACGATACTTGGTCCACAATGCAAGTTACTATGATTCATACTAGGCCTTTCTGGGTTATACAAAGTTGCAAGTGAAATTCCACAAAAGGCCTAGTGTGGGTAGGAAGGGATCTTCAGAGGTCACCAACCTCTGAATTGTACCTGCTCAAAGCAGGTCCAATTAGAGTGGGTGGCTTAGGATAGTTCAGTGCAGCTCTGATGTCAGTGATCCCACAGCTTCTCTGGACACTTGTTGCCATATTTGATCACCTCCACAATGAAAAAAACTTTTCTTACTTTCAGACAGAATTTCCCATGTTCCAGTAAGAGTCTGTTCATTGCTCCATACAACTCTGCTAGGAATATATCTGTTTTCTTTACACCTCCCTACTGGATAGCTTGACGAATTAATAAGGTCCCCTAGAAGCTGTCTGTTCCCAGGTGAACAGATCCAGCTCCCGCAGCCTCTCCTCAAACAACCCATGCTCCAGCCCCCAACCACCTTGGTGGTCTCCATGGGACTTGCATGAGTACATCAATGTCTGTTCCGTATAAAGGAACCCCAGGATGGGCACAGCACTCTGGGTACATCTCACAGGTCCCAGACGACAGGACAGGATCCCTTCCAGGACCTATTGGATAAACGCTGACTTGTACAGCCCAACAAGCAGGGACTACTTTGCTGCACAGGGGCAATACTGCCTCATGGCTAACCTGGTGCCCCTGAGACTCCAGACCCTTTTCTGCAGAGCTGCTTCTAACTGGTCAGCTCCACCCTGTCCTACTGCACTGCAACATCCATCCCAAGGGCCAGGCTTTGCATTCAATTTTTGTGAACCTTATAAGGTTCCTGTCTACCCACTTCTCCAGCCTGTCCAGGACCCTCTGCAATCCTGCCCTCCTGCATATTGACTATTTCTTCCAACTTGATATCAAACAAATTAGTGGGGAACACATGCCCTATCACACTCGTCACCAGTAAAGATGTTAAGCATTATTAACCCTAGTATCAACCCACAAGTTAATACTGTTTGTAAAACTTGCAACCAGGCAGACTGGTTGCACTAATTACAACCCTTTGCATCCACCCAGTAGTCCAATACTCACGCTATTGTCCTCTTGTCAAGTCCATATCTCATCAATTTGGCTATCACATAAAAAAACCCTATAAAATTATAAGATTTTTAGTACTTTTAATGTCAGTTTAGATTTAGACAAAGTCACTTCTTTTATGACAAAATGGAAACAGAGTAAACATGATTATGTATTTCAATATAGACTTAAATAGAACAAATATAAAATTAATAACTACTACAATTAGTAGTTATAAAAATAAAACTTTAATAAGTAGATAGGTACTTTTAGATTTCATTAAATTTCTTTTTCAGACACATAAATGAATTACATTTTTGTGTAAACTGGCTTCAGAGGATAGAGTATTAACCTTTTTCAGAAAATGAGATTAAAAGCATGTCATTTTAATCACAACTTGAAAATTTACAAGGGTTAGTTAAAAATGTCTAAGCGGTTAAGCAAAACAGAATCATTCGACAGCTAAGGCTGGAAGGGACCTCAGGAGGCCTCTAATCCAAACCTCTACCCAAAGCAGAGTCAACTTGAAAATATCCATGGGTGGAGATTTCACAATCTCTTGGAGCCCCTGCTCCAATGCTTTACTTTCTGCATAATGATTTATTTTTTTTCTTATGTCCAGCATTGTGTGTTGTGTTTTAGCTTGTGCTTGCTGCCTCTCAATTTCCTGTCATGCCCCACTGCTCCTATGCAATATACTAAAAAAATCACTTGTATTGCACAATAAATGCCTTCATCTAAAACATCTAAGCCCCATTTTAAAACTCTTAACTGAAGACAGAGAGGGGGATTAACCCCATTCTGTCCCAGATAAAAACCTATTACTAAATATCCTTCGTCGAAGTTCTTGTTCACACCTCCAACTTATTGGAGCCTGCTTCTGTGTTGGCACATTTCCAGCAGTCACAAAGTCATGGTTGGAAGGTACCATGGTTTGGGACAAGTTGGCCAATGACAAGACAAGAGATGCTCTCCCCCACTTCTCACTCCAGAGATACAAAGAAGAGAGATAAAGAGATTTATGAGAGATATTTAGAAAAACTAAACTCCTTTAAGGAAATATTAACAATAAAATAAAAAGGAAATAAGGAAATAGATACAATATATAAAAATACATACAAAACCGTATCAAACTCCCAGGGAGATGTTACCGGCAGGCACCAGGGAAGTTCCAGAGTGGACTCAGTGACAAATGGGAACTGATGGAGATCAAAGGTAGATGAACTGACAGGGTCCTCCTGAGACATCAGTCATTGAAGAAAGAGATCCATTGAAGAAGAACTTAACCTTTTCATCCCTCAGCTTTTATACTGAACATGGCAGATGGGATGGAATACTCTATTGGTCAGTTTGGGTCACCTGACCCGTCCATATTTCACCAAAGGTGCAACCAATCCAAGGGGTAAACAACCAAGTCAGCTGACCCTGGTTGCCATGGCAACAGGTAAGAGAAAGAGCCTCTCTCACTGAACAGAAAGTTGGCTCTGCTCCACCTCAAACCAGGACAGAAGGGGATCTAGGCATCTTTGTGATGCCTCTATCAGTGTGCTCAGGACAGAGTCAGGCAACAGAAATGTCAAAAAAGTCCAGTAACTCTTTGGATCACACCTGTCATCATTAACAGTTGCTGTTGACTTATTAGCCCTGGATTTCCTAGTGAAAATAAAGGCATTTTAAAGTGGTGTTGATAACATTCATGTTGACCCTTTTATGTCAAATATCATCAATGCAGCTGCCAACAGCTACAAAATGTGTTTCTCAAAAGGTAAGAAAATACTTTTCTGATTTTGTTACATCATTCATTATATACTGAAAACACCTCTTTGCTATCTTTATTTTCTCCTTTTCAGCATCTGTTAAATCAGAATTCACTTAAAGGAACATTTCTTTCATTTTCCTCTCTTCTCTTTCCTTTTCTCTGTAACTCTTCTGATCTTATTTCAGATGTCATTTTCTTATCTATAATCTTTATATTTTTTCTTTTTTCTTTTTTTTTTTTTTTTTTTAATTAACCTACTTTCTGATTCTCAATTACTTTTGCTTGATTTGAACTCACTTTGTCTGGGCTCTTCACTCTGTTACCACCAATGATATTTGTGAAAGCAATTTGTGAAAACACAGTGAAAACACTTTTTTTCAGTAACACTTTTCACTTTGGTCTCTTTACCCTGTTACTACCGATATTTGTGAAAGCAATTTGTGAAAACAAACCACTTTTTTTCAGTAAAAGAAGAGCACTCTGTCATTGCCCCCCTCCCCCCCCCCCCCCCCCCCCCCCTTTATTTTACCTTTCTTTATATTCAAAATAGGGTGAAAATCATAGCCAGAGACCTTTGTGGTAAGCCAGTGTAAGCTAGCATTGCCATATGATTAACACAGTTCTACAAAATAAAAGCCTGGTTTGGGTTTTGACTATTTTTTCCTGCTCATATCTAACTTACGTTTTCCCCATTTAACCATGGCTATCACTGAGGACATCCCTAGTGGATTAGCTTAATGCAACAGAAGGAAAAGTTTAGGATTTTCCTAGTACTACAAAGTTTTACTACATTGCCATTTATTTTTTTCAGATTAGGAATTAAAATACAAAAAAGCGAGCACATGCTAAAAGATACTTAAATGTTCCAACTTAACTGTTGTGAAAATTGTTTCATAGTGCCATTTCTGAAACTAATAGATAGGTCAGCTGCATTTGAAAAAAAAAAAAAAAGTTTATTCAAGAGGTGCAAAGCTGTGATGACCGGATCACCTGTATTTTTTTATAGTAGAAACAAAAAAGCAGTTTGGAGGATGTGTGAAGGTCTATGCAGAATAGATGGAACCCAAATATTAGCAATATACTAGAAGAAAATAATAATTAAAAAAAAATAGTGAGCTGCAGACATTCAGGAGGTCATTGTGTTCAGAAATACTTTGACAAATAGATACAGCAGTCAAATACATATGGTGGATAAAACTACTGGTATTCACCACATATCATAGCATTAATATCATGTTACATATGCTAATTTGGTACAATTAACCTTTTGTAATTGCTTTAAAGACCTTGTCTAACTAGGCAGAATATTAGTTCATTGAAGAAATAACTGTCGAAGTACAAAACTAGAGGCAAGCCTTCAAGACACCCATTACACTGTCTGTATACAGTACATATTTTCCTGGTAGGGTTTATGCCATCTTTATATATATATGTATATATATTAGTTGGGACATATACATATATATGTATGCATGTATGTTAGCTGGAACTGTTTAGTTTGAGGAAGAGGAGGCTGAGGGGAGACCTCCACTCTCTACAACTACTTGAAAGAACATTGTAGAGAGGTTGGTGCTGGTCTCTTCTCACAGGCAATTAGTGATAGAACAAGAGGGAATGGCTTCAAGCTGCAACAGGGTAGGTTTAGACTGGACGTTAGGAAAAAGTTCTTCACAGAAAGAGTGGTCAGACACTGGAATAGGGTGCCCAGGGAGGTGGTGGAGTCACCATCCCTGAATGTGTTTAGGAGTCGTTTAGATGTGGTGTTAGGGGATATGGTGTAGGGGAGAACTTTGTAGAGTGGGGCTGATGGCTGGACTCGATGATCCCAAGGGTCTTTTTCAACCTAAATGATTCTATGATTCTATGATTCTATGATATGTATATACACACACACACAAATATTTCTTTTGTGAAAAGTTCCCCAAAGGACTCTGATTTCTGAATAATTTGTGATGTATTTTTTGTTCTTCTACAGAATTTTAACAATGGAAAACCATTACTCAATGTTAAATGTTTGTTTTTCATTCTTCTCATCTCAATTAGAGATAAGAGATGCAACTGAATACTTTCATGGGGCAGGCCTGGGGGGAAGAAAGATGATTAAAAAAGAGTGCACATTACAATTATGTATTCAAATTAAGGAAACAATTTGCAAATTTTGTGCTTCATTTCCCAACGTATGCTGATAGAGACAAAAAGATCTAGCACAAATATTTTTCCAGTATTAGGTTCTGGAGAAACTGGCCAAGTGGCAAAGTGCTAGAGATCAGTCACTTGAGAAGAGTAAAACCACTGTGTGCTAGCCTGAACCTGGAATGGTGTAAGCTACATCGATCAGATCTCATGCAATAGGAATTTACTCTGTTTAACCAAAAAGGAAACACAGTCATTGGAGAAAGGTAGTCAGGGCTAGCTTGTGCTTTTCCATAGTACATCAGAATCTAACTGGCAACTAGACTCTTGATAGTAAGTTGAGAGTAAGACCTGCTCTTTAATCTGTGGTAAAGCCTTTCACTTTTATTTTGGTATCACTTGAATCAGCTTTTAGTTTACTAGGTAGTCAGTCCTTTAATTTCACCTCTGGACATTTCATCTGAAGAAATAATTAGAACAATTTCACCGCCGTGTGAAATGAAAGAAATTATCCTGAAAGAAATGAAGAAAATCATCCATGAGAAATGTCCTGACTGGAAGAATAAACTTAAATTCAGAGGTGGGGAGAGTTCCTTTAGTTTCTAAGCACCTTCCATCTTTGAAAGTAGCTATGTCTGCAAAGCCAGAAGACTAATGCCTATGTTGTTTAAGAAAAAATAAAAGACATGCAGCATTAGCATCAATCACGTTTCTTATCCATTATTAAAATTATTTTAAAGATTTATAAGAAATGTGGTATCACCTTGTGGCTGAGTCCCTGATGAGCTAGTCACTACAAAAACATATGGGGAAGAGTCAGTTCTGAATCTTAAGCACTAATAAATGCATTCAAACAAATAAATGCAAAAATGGAACATTAAAGGAAGGAAAAAAAAATTGAGGTTTATTGTTTTGTTGATGTTTAATTTTAGATGTATTTTTTTGAATATAGAAAAAGGTTTTTGGGAAAGGGGTGATATTTTTCTTGGAAGTAGATTTCCAAGTAACTGTTCTGTTAAAAATGTCATATAATTCTCAATTTCCACCTGAAATTATTTGCAATATAAAAAATAGCACAAAAGCTAGCCAACCTGGATGAACTGAAATAGCCAGTCTTCCCTCAAGAGTCTAGCTGAACCTTGAACTGCAGTTCCAGAAAAAATAAGCTAAAAATGTATATTTCTGTGAAACTTTTAACCTAGAGTTCTAAGTTATTCCAAAGGGACTTATTAAGGACAAGAATATGTTGAAAAATGGAAAAGTAGCATTCACAACATATTTTGAATTCTGAGAAACTTAAACTTATCTGACCTTCTTTTTAAATATTTTTTTAGTCTCTATCAGCATTGCTGGGTTTGTATGTGCAAGAAAATAGAGATGAGTGTGTGCCAACAAATCTCTTCTTTACCTTTTCTAGTGTGTCATCCAAATTAGAAAATAGAAAAAAGATGTGATTCAGATGACTGCTCACTTACGTCAGGTAACAAAAAAGATAGGGTAGATGTTTTTGTAAATCATTAAAGTCTTATTTTCAAAAATAAATTGCTCATCTTAGTTCTGTTGGGTACATCTACCCACATTGCAACAAAAAATGGCAAGAATAGTGGTACAACCAAATTGTTCCTACAGGTACACAGCTGCCTTGCAAGGAGATGAAGAATGGGCTTACAGTGTAGAATACTTACACAGCTACCTAATGCTATAGGAGTAAACTTGGGTATGAGGAATCCTGTATATTCCAGTTACGCTTACAGGTTCCCTGTCTGTGAAGAGCCAGTACAATACTGACACCTTGGAGGAGCATCAGAAATTTAGAAAACTTATCTGAAGACGAACATTCCATTGTATTTGAAAAGTCATAGCACTGAGATGAATTCCCAGTGACTAGAAAAAGGGAAACGTCACACTCATTTTTAAAAAGTGTAAAATGGAGGACCTTGGGAACTATTGATCAGTCAGCCTCACTTCCATGCCCAATAACTTCACAGAACAGATAGCTCTGGAAGCACATCAAGGCACATGGAAGACGGGGGGTGAGTAGAAACAGCCAATATGGCTTCACCAAGGGCAAATCGTGCATGACTAAACTGTTGGCCTTCTACGATAGAGTGACTGAGTTGGTGGATAAGAAAAGAGTTACTGATGTCATCTCTCTGGACTTCTGTAAGGCCTTTGACATGGTCCCACATACATTCTTGTCGCTAAATTGGCAAGATATGACTTTAATGGATGGACTGTTAAATAGATAAGTAACTGGCTGTCTGGCCGCATGCAAAGAGTTGCAGTCAATAACTCAGTGTCCCAATGGAAATCAGTAAGTGGTGTCCCTCAGAGGTCTGTGCTGGGATCAGTATTGTTCAATATCTTTATTAATGACATAAACAGTGAGATTATTTGCATCCTCAACAAGTTTATGGATGACATCAAGCTGATGTGCAGTTGATACATCAGAGGGAAGGGATGTCATCCAGAGGGACCATGACAGGCTTGAGAAGTAGGTGAACTTCATGATAGTTCAACAAGGCCAAGTGCAAGGTCCTGCACCTGGCTTGGGCCAATCCCCAGTTTCAGTAAATTCTGGGGGATGAATGGCTTGGGAGCAGAGAAGGACTTGGGGATATTACTGGGTGAAAAATTGGACATGAGCTGGCAAAGTGCATTTGCAGCCCAAAAAGCCAGTCATATCCTGTGCTGCATCAAAAGAATTGTGACCAGCATGTTGAGGAAGGTCCCCTCTACTCTGCTTTTGTGATATCCCACTTTGGGTACTGCATCCAGATCTGGGGCCCTCAGCACCAGAAGAACACGGGCCTGTCAGAGAGGGTCCAGATGAGGGCCTCAAAAGTGGTCAAAGGGCTAGAAAACTCTCCTGTGAAGAAAGGCTGAGATAGTTGGGGTTCAATTTTTCAATATATAAAGGCTCTGTGGCCTTTCAGTATATAAAGGGGACTTACAAGAAAGATAGGGAATGACTTTTTACCAGGGCCTGGGGTGTCAGGAGTAGGGGAAATGGTTTTAAACTGAAAAAGGGTAGATTTAGATTAGATGTAAGGAAGAATATTTTTTACTGTGAGGGTGGTAAGACACTGGAATAGGTTGCCTGGAGAAGTTGTGGTTGCCTCATCTCTGGAAGTGTTCAAGGCCAGGTTGGATGGGGCTTTGAGCAACCTAGTCTAGTGAAGGTGTCCCTGCCAATGGCAAGAGGGTTGGAACTAGATGATCTTTAAGATGCTTTCCAACTCTAACCATTCTATGATTCTATGATTCTTGAACCATGAGTATTGCAGAACTTCACTGAATAATCAGAGACAAAATTCAAGGCCATGGAAGAGAATGATTTCTACAAGCTAATAAAAACATCACAGAAAGCTAAATTATTTTTCACAGTGAACGATGGGATCACCCCCAGTAAGAAATTGTACCTCACAATTTTTATGTTGCTCAATAAAGAGTAAATCATGAAGTAACTTCCATGAGTAGCCTTCAGAAAATTGAACGTCTTCTTACAAAATCTTCACTTCAGTCCAAAACAAAAGCTATGTTACCACTCCAGGTCCAAAGCAATTTATATTACTGTTTTATATTATGAACCTACTGTTTCTTGCTCTAGAAACTACTGTGACTTGGTGGAAGCTGAAAGTCTTGTAAATGACAGAAGTGGTTTTGGTGTTTTAAGTCCCTCTGAAATCACACAAATTATGGTAACTGTGAGGTATTTCAATGATTGTTCTAAATCTGCATAAGACATTTCCCAGAAGAAACACAGAAATCACATTTATAAGAAATCAGTATTTTCATTATTGTTGTTTTACTCATAAGTGTTTACTGTCAAAAAATAGGGAATAAGACAACAGATTAACTTGACAGGAAATCATCTGAAATGTTCGTCCTTGGTCAGATAGAGACTGCATGATTGGCTCTGGTAATCCCAATGTACTTCCACTCTTAGAATTTTAACAGACATAATTGGGTGGCTCACACTCAAAATGATTTCTCCTTCACATGCTACATAAAAACTTCATCCAACAGGTATAAAGGTACACTCAGTTTATACTTTAGTGTATATCTCATTTCAAGCAAAATCGTGTTGTGTTTCTACTGAAAGAACAGGTAAGACCACCTGCCCCACACTTTTGAGTAGAGCACTGCAAGTCATGAGAGGAGTCATTTCAGTTACCTGAAATGCAAATGACTCCTAATCTCTTGAGTTTATTCTGTTGGCTCTTCCCTAGCTCATTTCTGCCATTGCTCCCTTCTAGAAGGAAAAGTGCAGACAATGATTTGGACACATGAGAGATATGCATCTGGAATTATTGTATTGGTGAAATACCTTTTGGAGCTGAACAATGCAGCACACCACTGAGCTGTAACATCTAATTATTGCTAGTGGCAGAAACTACTGAATTGGTCAGCTTTTCTATAATGCTTCTTTATGCATTTCTTCTGTTAAAACGTCCAGTTGTCAATTACTTAGAAGCTGATGGATGCCTCCATTCATCAGTCATTTGAAAGGAATATTTCTTTGGAAGGAATGGGGTTTTGAAAATACAAAGCTGAGCGGGAAGAATTGTCTCTTTTGTTGGCTACAGAATTCACCTGGAAAATTACTTTTGGTTAACAATCTACTTGACACAGATAAAAAATATACACACACTCACACACATCCTGAGCAGGCTCTTTGTAGTTATTTTGTTCTTTGGAAAGCTTACCTTTCTCTCCCTCTTATCTCTTCCATCCTGCAAAGAACTGCAAGCTTGAATTTCATAGAACTAATGAACTAATTATTATAAATTATAGATTTCTTTCATATGAAAGATATACCCGAAGTTCCCAATAAAAAAAACCCCAAACCTGTGTTGTGTTATTTATTATACACACACTTTTTATTTACAAGCAAGACAAGTATGACACCATAACATGGTACGAGAGTTATTTTCTTGTTTCCTGACAACTTTTTTTTAAATCATCTTGCCAAAATACACAATTTTATTTACATATTGGCAGAGTGGTACAAAAATCAGTAGAAAACATTGTTTAATGAACTACTTCTTTTGTATCATGGGTACCTCATACAGTAAGTGGCTGTGTTATCCTGCAACAGACGTTATATGAACAGACATGAAATATTCTTTCTAAAGCTTGTCTTTTTGAATTTTATTTTTTTGCAATTTTTATTTCAAATTATTTAAAACACACTGTGGCGTCGCACTTTCCTTCATATCTCTAGTAACTTTTCAACAAGGGTTTATTTCATTAAAAGTATTAAACATCTGACACTCCAGTGTCAGATGCAATAAAGATCTCTTAAACACACAGCTCTGAACGAGGGTTTGTTTATTTCTGTAAATAACTACTTTACTAGGTGTGTTTTAATTGTTACACATGCTCAGTGAGAAAAAGAAAAGCCCTAAGCCCTATTACTAACTAAACCCTTCCATCTCAAAAGAGGTTCAGTGAGCGTTGGAACTCCTGTCATGCTGCCGGAACAGTTTCCCTAACAGAAGGACAGAGAAAGCATTTCTCAGATTCTGGCATATGGTTTGTAACTGGCGGTGGAAGAGATTTTATAAAATGCTTCCAGCTGCAGACCTAATACAACAAGTTAATTGCATAAGAAAAAACTTATTTCCAGTGATTTTTTTGATATAATTTTATTTTTAATGAGATAAATTTTACAAGTTGTTTTGCATCCTGCATATTTCACTTTCCCAACCCACTTTTCATTTTTATTCCACTGAACTCAGATGATAAAACTCTTTGCCTTTTGCTGATGCATCTTCTATCTAAGGAAGAAAATATGTTTTGCAAAGCATTAATACAAACCATGAAAGTGGAAAACATAAAGAAACATCAGAAAGCATAAAATATGCCTGCAGAAAGAGGGGTTTGGTTGGTTGGTTTATTTTATACTGATACAGCTAATGTTAAATATGTATCTGTCAGTAAATGAGAGAATGAATGAGAGATCAGTGAAAATTGAAGTCTTCATCTACTAAGACGAGGACATTGAGATGTACCTAGAAAGCCAGCTAGAAAGAAAAGCTTAAATGAGATTGGTTCATGAACATCAAGGGCCCTAAGCAAAGTGAAAGAGAACTCTGTGAAGAACCAAAAGGGAACAAGAGAGCTTCCGAAGGACCATAAAGACAAGAAGAACACAGTATATGAAACTGATTTCTCATTCAGTGAACAATTTTAGATTTTTTTTTATGTGGACCCTTATTATTTACTAAACAGTTTATAATAAACAGTGAAAAGGAAAAAAAACCCAGACAAGGTATCATTGTGTACTGCTTTGTGTACAAAGTGTACAAAGCCACTGCAGGCTTTGATTGATAAGAGACAGTTATTCTATCACAGCTCAGTGCATATCTCATCCACTTGGATGTGCTAAAGAAGGGCTCAGTACTGTCTCTGAATACTCTTATCTCCCTCGAAAGTATCCCAAACCCTTGCAATAAGGCTGGATGTTTTTCACTTTTCCTTATGTCACTTTTACACTTTACATAAATAATTAAATATTTGTGGCCATGAAAAAGGAAGAAGTATTCTCCAGCCTAGAGGTTCTAACTCTCATCTGGGATCTGGGATAGTCAGATTTTATTCCCTGATCCACGAATGTTTAATTATTCATGCAAAGTGAAACAGAATGTGAACCGAAGTAATTGAGAACACCCCACCTCAGAGACCCATATACTGTGATGGCTGGGTCTCTTTACTGTGATGGAGCTAAGATTTCCTCAGAGGAAGGAATCGAAACTTTTATTTCTTTGCCCAGTTTCAAAAGTCTCTTCCTTTATGTTTCTATGATTCTGAACACTAAACATGCTGTCTAAAATCAAGTTTTTTCTTAGGCAGAAAGAACTACTTTTATATCACACCAAGTTAAAAAAAAAAAAAAACACACAACAAAATCAAGCAAGTTCATCAGCACTTTTTCTCTAAGAGCTTTTGTTTAGCATAAAAGATCACACACACACACAACCGTTCAGAACATCTGTTCAGTCTTTATTTTCTTTCACAAGCTGTTGGTCTGAAAAAACATTATTTGAACAATGTAAAATAGGAGTTAAAATATATGGTGTGTAAAAGGATTATGAAACACTAGGGATTTACCAAACTGGGTTAAATAATTCTGCAAAATCTTTGGCTTCAAGGGCTTTAAAGTATGACATCAGAGTCAGCAGGAACATGGGATTTACTCATTTTGCTACTGTGTCAGGTTCTGGTGCAAGATGATTACCGCCAGTTAGTCTCTAGCCCAGGTCTCTCTCACCAAAACCCCAATATTTCAGATGTAGATTCTAAAGGAAGGTTTGTAATGCCAATACGGATGGTTCTTTCTTTAAAATTCACTTCCCATGAGTATTTTGTAAATCAAATGAACCATCAAATAGATTTGGACAATCTTGTTAATTCACCCAAAAAAGCAATTGTGAAGAGTGGACTTAATGAAAATAAATGCAGTAGAGGTTTATTCATAGAATCATAGAATGGTTAGAGTTGGAAAGGACCTTAAAGATCATCTAGTTCCGATCCCCCTGCTATGGGGAGGGACATCTCCCACCATACAAGGTTGCTCAAAGCCCCATCCAACTTGGCTTTGAATGCTTCCAGGGACGGGGCCTCAACAACTTCTCTAGGCAACCTGTTCCAGTGTCTTGCCACCCTAATATCTAATCTAAATCTACCCTCTTTCAGTTTAAAACAGTTACCCCTTGTCCTATCACTACACTCCCTGATAAACAGTCCTTCCCAATCTTTTCTGTAGGCCCCCTTTAGGTACTGGAAGACTGCTATAAGGTCTCCCTGGAGCCTTCTCTTGTCCAGGCTGAACAACCCCAACTCTCTCAGCCTCTCTTCATCGGAGAGGTGCTCCAGACGTCTGATGATCTTTGTGGCCCTCCTCTGGACTCAGTCCAATACGTTCATGCCCTTTTGTCTTCCTGGCTGTGAGGGCACATTGCCTGGCCACATTGAGCTTCTCATCAACTAGCACCGCGAACTCCTTTCCTCTGGGCTACTTCAATCCATTCTCCACCAAATGTCTCTTTGTGCTTGGGATTCCCCCAGTCCACATGCAGGACCTTGCCCTTGGCCTTGTTGAACTTCATGAGGTTTGCATGGGCCCACTTCTCAAGCCTGTCCAGGCCCCTCTGGATGGAATCCCTTCCCTTGAGTGTGTCAACTACACCACACAGCTTGGTGTCTTCAGCAGTCTTGCTGAGGGTGTGCTCAACCCCACTGTCCATGTCACTGACAAAGATGTTAAACAGTACTAGTCCCAGTACCGACCCCTGAAGAATGCCACTCGCCACTGGTCACCACTTAGACACAGAGACGTTGACTACAACTCTTTAAGTGCGACCATCCAACCAATTCCTTATCTACTGAGTGGTCCATCTGTCAAATCCATCTCTCTCCAATTTAGAGAAAAGAATGTTGTGCAGGACAGTGTCAAATATTTATACAAGTCCAGGTAGATAACATCAGTTGCTCTTCCCTTACCCACCAACGCTGTAACACCGTTGTAGAAGGCCACCAGATTTGTCAGGCATGATTTGCCCTTAGTGAAGCCATGTTGGCTGTCACCAATCACTTCCTTATTTTCCATGTGCCTTAGCAGAGTTTGCACGAGGATCTACTCCATGATCTTTCTGGGTACAGAGGTGAGATTGATTAGCCTGTAGTTCCCAGGTCTTCCTTTTTTCCCTTTTTAAAAATGGGCGTTATTTTTCCCCTTTTCCAGTCAGCAGGAACTTCACTGTACTGCCACGACTTCTCAAATATGATGGATAATGGCTCTGCAACTTCATCTGCCAGTTCCCTCAGGACCTGTGGATGAATCTCATCAGGTCCCATGGGCTTGTGCACCTTCAGGTTCTTGAACCTGGTCTTGTCCTACAGTGGGTGGTGTGTCATTCTCCCAGTCCCTGCCTTTGCCTTCTGTAACTTGGGTGGTGTGGCTAGAGCACTTGCTGGTAAAGACCAAGGCAAAAAAGTCATTGACTACTTCAGGTCTCCTGTTTCCTTCTGGAGAGGGACTACATTTTCCCTAGTCTTCCTTTTATCACCAACATACCTATAGAATCTTTTCTTGTTGCCCTTGATGCCCCTGGCCAGCTTTAATTCTATCAGGGCTTTACTTTTCCTAACCTGATCCCTGGCTGCTCAGACAATTTCTCTGTATTCCTCCTAGGCTACCTGTCCTTGCTTCCATGCTATGTAGGCCTCCTTTTTGCTTTTGAGTGTGTCAAGGAGCTCCTTATTCATCCATGAAGACCTCCTGGCTTTTTTGTCTGACTTCCTCTTTGTTGGGATGCATTACTCCTGAGTTTGGAGGAGGTGATCCTTGAATATTAACCAGCTTTCTTTGTACTCTTCACTCCAGGGATTTATCCCACAGTACTCTGCCAAGCAGATCCCTGGAGAGGCCAAAGACTGCTCTCCTGAAGTCCAGGGTAGCAAGCTTACTGTGTGCCTTCCTTGCCACCTTAAGGATCTTGAACACCATCTTATGGTCACAGCAGCCAAGGCTGTCCTTGAGTTTCACATTCCCCACCAGCCCCTCCTTGTTGGTGAGAACAAGATCCAGCATAGCACCTGTCCTTATTGGTTCTTCTACCACTTGGAGAAGGAATTTATCATTGATGGGTTCCAGGAAGCATTGTAATATGATATTACAATGTTCAATGTAAATTTGTCCTTAAAGAAAAATAGAAGTATGAATTCACCCAGCCCTGCTTAGAAGCCAATACATTTTAAAAGTCATGGTTTCTCTGACAATGCAACATATATTTCCTATTTTTAAAAGTCATAGTTTCCTATTTCTTTTCTGTGGAAACCTTACATATTACTCTGCTTTTTGTGTTGGCCTAAAGTATTCATGTGTGCAATATAATCAACTAAAACAGTATATTTGTTTTTGGTATCTACTGATATGTGCTATACTATTACTATTTCTTTTAGAGTCATAGATCCCTTCTGTCATCATTATTGATACTGAAGGAGCCTCTAATAGCAAGAACTGGAAGAACTGCAGTAGATATAGCAGATATAGGAGATACAGTATGTATAGCAGATATAGGAGGTATAAAAGGTGCAGGATTTGGGTAAAAACAGATTCTCATGGCTTCAAAAGAAAGGCAAAGGGGCCATGTCACAAAAGGCCAGGGCCAGATTTCTAAGAGACCGGATTCTGTGGCTGGTAGAACTCAAAGATATTAGGCTTCAATGGCTTGCTCTGTGAAATGAATGGCCTGGTTTTCAGAACAGTTCAGCACCCAAGGAACTGGAAAATGACTCGTTCCTTATTCTATGTCTCAACAGTGTAAGCCAAACTTTATGAAAATCTCACTTCAGTGATGAATTCTGACTACTAGATCAAATCTATCACCATGTCACTTTGAACAAGGTCACATAAAAAGTCTGTCAAAGTGCCTGGAACTGAACCTACATCTCTAGAATTTTAGCACAGTAGTTTTGGCATGCACAGAAACTCAGGGAAAGCACACCATCATAAACTACTCTCAGAGAATGCATTATCTTGCTAGGAGACAGCGAAAAAGAAAAGAGAAAAAAAATCAGAAGAGAAAAGTTACTTCAGCATTTTTTAAAGAATTTATGCATCCTATTTTTATTTTAGGTTCAATTTGCCTTTACAAGTTGAGGTGAGAAAAGCGATCTTTCTTGTTTGTGTTCTAAGAGATGTGCTAAATGGCCAGGAAATATAGAACAAGCTAGAGAGTTTGGAGACTTCTTAATTCATTGCTCTGGTGTACAGTAAATCTATTCCTTGAACAGGTTTATTTCTTTTATCCAGCAGGATTTCACCTAATGGATGGCATGGATATAGGATGGTGACTGTATAGTGAGTGATGTTACTAGGGGCAAGACTTATCACTGTGATGAAAAGTAAAGAGAAGCAGCACTTTACAAATAAGTGCTTCGTAAAGAAAATGGGGTTTAAACCAAACACTTATTTCATACCTGCAAATAACTTCATTGCTATGAAGGATGTAAACTTACAGCATTGCCTTGACCGAGGCAGTCCACTGCTACCCATCGACTCCAACCCTGTGTTCACTCTAGTCCTGGGTGGAGGAAGAAAATTTAGCAAGTTAGTAGCCTTGACACAGTAGTGATATGTATAAATTGTTCTGAATATACTCACCTATTCTTGTTAGTGCTGCAGACATGACCTAAGCCCAAACTGAATTAAAGGTTAGCTAATCACATTTTAATTGATATGCTCTTTGGTGGCATTTGGCTTCTATCATAAGCTAAGACAGCAGCATTTAAGGACACTTAAGAAGGTTAAGTGTTCAACAAAACTGTGGGTTCAGGGTCTTTTTTTGCCTTAGAACAGCAAAGAAAGCTCTGGATGTGAACACAGTATAAAACAAAACCAGGATGTTTGCCTCTATCTGCAAACAGCAGATTCAGGACTATGAACTCTCCACCCCTATTTATTTTTTTCTCCCTGGAATATTATCATAATGATAAAGCTTCAAAGTCAGTAATACTAACTATTCCAAAGGTGAAAGAAGAAAGGTAATATGAATGATTCCTTTAGAAGTTATAATTTAAGACTGGCTGCAGGGAAGAAATTCAGAAGAAAGAAGGGACAAAGAGGACTGCAGGAGAGGGGATAAAGAGAGGATAGATAGACAATAACAATGGTGTAAGGACAGATAGATACTTCTCACTAATCAAAGCTCAATGTGACATTGCAGTATCAACTAAACATATCAAGATCATTTCAAGAATTGCATTCTCCCTTTCTGTGTAGATCTGCTGATACTAGCATGATATTCTGTACAGTCTTAGGGCTCTACCAAATCCTCAGTTTTATTCTCAAGTAAATTTGGAAGTTAGTCCTGTCCTCAAAAGAAGTTTTATACCTTGCTCAGTGACAATGCCAATGATGTGATGGAGGGGGTAAGGCTAACAGTTATTGTAAACTGCATCCCCCTCAATACATACATGCACAAGCATGAATAGAGACCATAAGGGTTTCGTGGCCTGCACTCAAGGACAGCTTTGACATGAGAAGGCTGCCTGGACCTGGGTAACAGCTATAAGCAAGGGCTATGAATACTGCCCATGCTCCTCCACCTTGTTCAGGAGCCCTTGCAGCTGTGCCAGCACCTGATGATTTACTGTGCTGGTCCAGACTGTGACCCATAGACTCAATTCCCTTGCTTGACCTCTTGGTCTCAACGAGAATCCTGGCCGTCCCTGGTCACCATCAGAGATCTGGCATGGTCACCCTGCACCACTGAGGGGGCACTGCACCCGTTAGGGATATTGCCTGCTCTGCTCTGCCCTGCCCTGCCCTGCCTTGCCCTGCCTGTGCTGGGGTTGACCTTGGCTCTGCTGCCACTGTAGAGCAGCTCTGCCTGCTACCTACTGAAAAATTGTGATTTTAAAACTCATCTGCGTTTGCTGGGAGAAATTTTCCTTGCTGCTTGAGAAATGGTGCGCTGCATTGTTTGTTTCCAACTTAGAATATGTCTTCACCAAAAGGAGTTTCAGGTGTTGTTTTTGCTGATTTTCACAGTGGACTTTAGCCCAGTGAAGAATTTTATGAGATATGAAACCACCATAGCATCTCTCAGCTCAAATATCCTCCTTGAAGGTAACAAGGTGGGCGTAACTGAAATATAAGCAAGGCAATCTTAGTTTCTGAATTCTGACCAGTAAGGGCAGGCACATTTCAAAACTGATTACTCAGACCTTTGGAAAGGTCTTGGAAAACCAGATTATCCAAGGACAGAAGAATTCAGGGATGGCTGAAAAAATCTCTATAGTCCCAGTAGAAATAGCCCATAGGTGAATCTAATTCATGGCATATAAGATTTTAATTAGTTTCCTGGCAGTTTTGTTCAGTTCAGAAAAACTTGCCTTTGATAGCACGTGATATAAACAAGAACAGACAAAACTGCTAAGCTGCTATGGCTAGGGGGGGTTTACTGACATGTTGTCTAAACCCAGACCAAATGACATGACATTTAGTCATGGGACTAAATGTTTCGTTTAATCCCCCATTAAACATTTAATCCCATTATCCATGGGAATCTTGTTAATACAAAGCCATCAATGATGGAATTATACTGTTATTATAGTGTTAGCAACAGCGGCGCATACATTCCCCAACTCCCTTTCATGAACATGGTCATCAGAAGATATCAGATACTTAGGTAGGTTTTGGTACATCTACGGTCCCTTTATCTCCAGGATCTCAAACACTTTGCAAACCTAAATTAATTAAGATTTATAACTTCATAACAGAGGGCTAAAATACACAGAGGTCATTTTAACCACCACCCACATAGAACAGCTGCCAATGAATAAACCATACTAGTGTTTCAGCACAACTCTAAAGCAGAAAACCATGAAATGATGAGGAAAGAAAAAGGAGGTGAAGAAAAAGAAGGAAGAGGAAGAGAGAAAAAGAGAAGGAAAACTTCCCCTCCTTCTACAGGTGACTGTTTTCTGGATCCAAAAATGAAAATATTTTTGTATCGAAACCATGTGAGATTTATTGCCCATCACCCTATCAATTGTTTCAATTTTACTTATATACAGTACAGATTCTCAAAGAGCCCTGCCTTGTCAGAGATGAATACCACACAAAATTTCAGATATAATGCTAACTAGCAAAGATATCACATCAGAGATCTTGTCTGGAATATTCACAGCAATATAACATAAATGGTAAAACTGGTATCAATGACCATTACAGCTGTGGTTAGAGACGCCATATAGACATTGTCACATTCCAAACATTTACATCAGTGCCTCAACAAAAAGGTTTTTCCTGTCTTTTTCAGCAACTTTACTCATATAGATTATTTGGCAATGTCTAGTCATGACCTTTTAACCACTCCTTTCCACATGGGAAATTCTGTGAGAACAATCTTCCTCCACAGATTTTAATCAAGTTGAAAATTTTAAGAGAAGATCAGTCCTGTGTTAAGTGCTAAACACAGAACATTCAGAAAAGTACAGGAAGAACAAATAGGTTCAGTAAAATGAATATGATATTTTGAACGCTTGGGAGAGAAAAAGGTCATAATGGATAGGAACCCTACAAATCCCTTAGTTTGCTCTCGTTAAAATACCTTTCTCCCACCTAGTTACTGGATGAGAAGGGTGTTCGCAGTCTGGGGTTTCCAGTGTTCTTTTACTGCCATCAGCTTCAATGCATTTTATGCCCTTCCATATCTATATTGCCTAAAATTGTAGGCCTCTGAAACTGATCACTTGCAGCAATATTAAAACAGTGACATAAAGAGGAAAATACTATCTTTGGAAATCTTCCACAAAACAAATGGTACAAAACACTTGTCTTTTTTTCTTTTCCTAACCTAAACAACAATTTCCTTTAAAATATATGTGTATTTCACAAAGGTATTTTAACTATGAACCAATCCAGTGAACATTTCCTGACATTCCTTTGAGTTTTAGTTATTGTCCTTATGTCACATAAAAAAAGGAAATATGTAAAGGGAGAGATGGCTAAACTTGTTTCACAGTTTTGTCTGGTTACATGTCCTTTTTATTAATTTTTTAATCCTGTATTTTTTTGGTGATTGTTTTCTGGAAAAGGACTTAGTAACCTAAGAAATCTGTACCGTATGTCTAGAGTGTTGAGGGGCTGTTTCAATCCAGAATGTCAATTTTATTCCTGGATTGGGGTGCCATTGGAAGCTTTTGTATATAGATTTCATTAACCAGTAATGATAATATAGTGTCTGTAATTTCAAAACTCATGTATACCTCATAAACATTGTGAGGTCTGAGGGCTTTATTTCCCAAAATTATCTGGTTAGATAGTTAATGCTTGTAAAAAGCAGTGTTCAAATATTAATTCTATCTGTATACAAAAAAAAATAAACAGCCTTCAGATTAATAGCAAACATTTCTAGGTTATTTTACAACATGGATTTACTTTAAAAACAACATCCTTTACAAGAAATTTATAGGAAATATATTAGTAATGTGAAATTAAGCAAAATTCTTTATTAATTAATACGAAAGTTAGCTAGTGTAGTTTCTCTATCTAAGTGGCTGCAATTAAAAAAAAAAACAAGAGTCAAGTACAACATAAATAACTAAAAAAATATTTCTGTTAATCAATATATGTACCCTATAGTTTAAATCAAATGTCATTTATAATGATCTTTTGAAAACTTAACTTCAATTCTTTTTTTCCCCACAGTAATTTCCTTCCTTTTCAATTTCTTGGACAGTTGTGTTTATTTTCAAATAATTGTTTGGAAAGCGAGTAAAATTAACATTAGTATTGCTTTCCTTTTAAACAGTCTAGAGATAGCTGATAATATCTTACTGCCACTGGAGCTCAGTGACATTGAGAAATAAATTATTAATGTTTATCACAACAGAATATCTTGGGTTTTTTTCCCCCATTCTATCAGTATTGGCATATGGCATAATACACTAGAAATAGTTTTGTTTGTTTGCTGCTAGTAGAGGATTAATTTGCTCAAGGAAGTTCACTGTTCTGTTTTCTGAATCACACAGGAATACTTTACTTAGGTTACAAGGTTCCATCAAGTCTGTGACTCAGAAGGAAAATGCTAACACCTTTTTTAGCAAACTTAAGTAGTTCACAATGTTTACTGTTGTTTTGTGCTTCACTCAGTAGAATCAAGGTTTTTGAGATTCTGTTTAAACATTGGTCTGTGATTCCCTGCTTGAAATACCTTCATATAAGGAAGTCAATACATAATTGATATATATTATATATGTATTATACATATATATATATATATGAGGAAACTCAATTAAAAAAGGGATGTTTTGCCCCTTCATGTGTTTAGATATCATTCAGGTAAACTCAGGGAAGTCCACTCCTAGTGAGGTTTCAATCCAGGGATACAGATTTTACATCATTGCCAGCTCGAGAATCCTCTTAATAGTACAGTTTCTTTCAAAATCATTGTACTGAAAAGTCCTCTGGTGATTAGAACATCTTACAACACATTGCTTAAATTTAAATTGAGGGATCCATCTCTTGGTTTTCTTTTCCTATTTGGACAGGCATAGAAAAGCTTTTGCTTTGTGGGAAATGGATGCTGGACATCTAGGAATAGGAAAAAGTTGAAAGATTTCCAAGTGTAGGTAATGCAATTATTTCCATTTACGTTCCAACATGAGCAAGAAGGTTCTTGCATCAAATCCATCACTACGATATCTTTGCAGTTCATTTGTCAAGTGAAATTTTTCTGCATTATTCCCTTCTGTGACAGAGAATAGTAGGAATAGCAGGAATTTTAGATGTGTTACTGTTTTGAGAAGCAGAGTCAGAAAGGGAAGTTTGAGTTTTATATGAATGTGGAGATATTTGTTGTCATACCCAGTTCGGGTATTAAACCACCTGAAAACAATACTAGGCCCTTACAGAGTCTGCAGAGGAGATTCATAGTGGAGTTAGATGAGCATCAGAGATTTCAAGATTCCAGTAAATGATAAGCTATATTTGTGCTGTAACTGTATTTTCATACCCAAGAATGAGAAGCAATTGTAGGAAATTGAAAAATGAGGAAAATGGACTGTAGGAAAATGAGAAGGGATTGTACACACATTGTGTGCCATCCAAGTATGTGAGCCTAAGCAGGCAGTCATTGTAGAATACATTATTCAAAGATGTTGCAAGCTTCGTTGTATTATTTCCAGTCCAAGCAGACGTAGAAGTACTGTAAATGTCAATAGGAAACCCGTTTTCAGAAGACTGCTGGTTGACATTTGCTAGCATAAGCATTTCACATAGCTTGTATTCATAAGTGCAGGTTTTTATCTAAAATAACTGGATTATTTTTTAAAAATAAACATTTTCTTCTATGACATGTACACTTGCAAGAAAGTTACATGAACTGAAACAAATTGTTGGGCTTTATGCACCCACATATCATCAGATTTAGAATCATAGAATCATAGAATTGCTGAGGTTGGAAGGGACCTTCAAGATCATCAAGTCCAACCATTAACCTACCCTGACAAAAACCACTTCTAAACCATGTCCCTAAGCATCACATCTACCCTTTTTTTAAACACCTCCAGGGATGGTGATTCCACCACCTCCTTGGGCAGCCTATTCCAATGTTTAATAACCCTTTCAGTGAAAAAATGTTTCCTAATATCCAATCTAAACCTCCCCTGACATAACTTGAACCCATTTCCTCTTGTCCCTGCAACAATGATTACTTGAAAGCATCACACCTGGCTTTCCCTTTTTACATGGTTGTCGTACGGAAGATGCTTTCCTTATCTTCATGGCACTCAGTAGGCTATGCCTAACCTAGTGAAAAAATAATCTTTTACCCTACAGTGAAAGCTGGTGTCAGCATTTCTGTTGCTTTAGCACAACGTATGTTTGCTTTCTAAGATTAAATTCTGTCTTATGCGGTTAGAGAGATTCCCCTGGGAACTGAGAACTAGGAAGATCCTTACTGTCACCTGTTCCAGGCACAGGACACATTTCTTTCCTGATCCTGACTTCTAATGTAAATCTATAGTGGTGCATTCTGGAAGATTCTACAAAGAAAGAATAAATAAATAAATAAAGCAATAAATAAACAAACCTCCACTTTTCCTTTTTCTCTCTTTGTGAGTGAAAACAAGAGAACAAATAGACACAGAACAGATGCTAGCCACACTACATAATATGGTACGAGAAGGCACTCAGGTGTTTCAGTAATTGTAGACAGAGCTGAACCTGAATGGAAAGAGGCAGACATTCAGCAGAAATGTGGGGCTCCCACAAAAATAAACCAGAAATGTTAAGGCAAAGCCATTTTGAAAAGCACACCTCAATTGTCAAAATTACTTTAATACTGTGTTTATTCTCCAGAGTTTTTGTAAGCTTCCTTTTCTGCACTCTCAGACCTATAATTATCTGTTTACTCCTAAAGATAATGTAGAAACTTCACTAAAACTTCTCACAAACTGAGACAGACACAGTCTTCTACCGCACAGTATATCTATATGATAGGTTGCAAGAATGTATCAGGTGCTAACTTGAGCCAGTCGGAAAAAGGCAGCCTTTCCTTTATTGAAGCTAGTAGATCATCAAGTTATTCATCTTATCTGTAGTGTCCTTTCTTGCCTTTAGGTCTCAGGAAAATGTAAATCAAACGCTTTTTGAGTTATAGTTCCTGATGATTCACAAGGTAATCTTGCAAACACAGCAGGGAAATATACGATTTGCAAATTGCTTAAATGACATCTTTGCTATTATCTTAAATTATAGTTGCAGTAAATCTCATTTTACAATATTTCAGCTTGATTATGTTTTAAAACTTTACCTTTCTCAAGATAAATACTCTACTTCCTATTTGCATATTTTATTTAAAAAAAAAACTTTATGCTTACTGAAGGACTGAATGTTTTATTTCAAAATGACCTAAGGTTCATTTCTTTATGCCAGCATCTATGTGTATTTTAAACTGTTTCTAAATCCTTAGGTAATGCAATTTCTTATACAGAATTATAGTAGGATTTGCCTGAAAATTAACATTTCCAAATTACTAAAGATTTCAGGTTCAGTATAACTTTGGATTAAGCAAAACGTTTGCCTATGTATCTACAGAGTATTACATTCCCCTCCAATTCCTAATAGCAAATAGCAATTTTATTAACTATTTCACTCCTTGGAGTTATATTGTGAAGTAACATCTTTTGGTTTGTAACAGAAAATATTGAAGACATGCAATTAATAGTCCCCATGTTTAATTTTGCTCTGTAAAAATGCAGTCTAACTATATGACAAGATAACCACATAATACTTCTTTCCAGGTATGCTTTGTATGGACATCAGCACCTTGTAGTTCTGAACATCAGAAAACCTAGGCAGCAATTTTAGTCTCCATTTTCTATATTAAATGTATAATACCTGGAAAGAATTGCAGTTGTAAAAGGCTAAAAACTGACCTTATGCATCTCTGGATCTGCCTAAATTACAGTAACTTTAAAAAAGCACGTTTACTGAGACAGCTGCTTTCAAGTAACTGTTTTTTTCTTGGTGATGGTATTGTTTTTCAACTTTTATCTAGGGAACCATCAGAAAGTAGAGTGACAGAGAGTTCTTGTAAGATCAGAATTTGTTTTCAGTCTACAAAGACTGGATAGATGTCTTTCAATAACTCTTTTTAGTGTTTTTAGGGATTTTAGTGATTTATGTGTTTGATATATGCACTATATATATTTAGTGACATTTAATATACCATATGCATTTCCAATTCTACTTTTTTTCTGCTTTTAACTATAATTTACATAAGAATCATACCTCAAGCATAATTTATAATAATTTCGATAAATTATTAATAATTAGTAATATTTAGCATTTAATAATTTATCATAATTTTATAAAGTTTGTCTGAAACATACATATATAATTTTACTAAATATTTGTGCTTGTGTCTATTAAAAATAGTTGGGTGTAATTATAACTTCAAGTGATATCTGTTTTCTAATGACCTTTTTTGTTACCTGTTTTTTTCAGCATTTCCCTGTGACAGCTGTAAACCTGCAAAAAGCAATTAAATCAAAAGAAAACCTACATCTAGTGAACTCAATGAGGAAAAAAAAAAAAAAAAAACAACAAACAAAACCAGACCTAAAAACCGGTTCCAGTTTTTGCCCAACTAATTTGAAATCTGACTGGCTCCTTCTGTGAAAACATATCAGCACTGTGTCGTATTTGGCTAAGCCAGGGAACCACATGATTATCTGCACCTGTGCAACCCCAAAGGTAGAACTTGGCTTGCAGAGTAGGCTTGCTATTCAGCAAACACGTCTGGAGGCACAACTTTATGCCATTCTTTGTGCAATAGCTTTCAAATAAACCCTTGAATTAGATAATCATCTGCAGATATATATCTATATAAAAGGAATAATTATTTGTAAATAAAAAAATACAATCAGGAAAATAATATGGTTATTAAAAAAACAAAAAAAAACCAAAAAAAAAAAACCACACACACACAAAACCAATCTAAACAAAACAAAAAAACCCCAAACCCTAGATCACTGAAAGACCAGCACTGTAACTTTCATCAGATGGATGGTACTCACTATTAAATATGACATTACAGAATTAAAAGACTACTTCATGATATTTTGATCTTGATTCCCTCAAATGTTTTCCAGCACTCCCTATAAAGAAACACCAGAATGTAGATCATTTCCAGAAAATAACATGTGGAGTATGCTGGGCATTCCTTTTTTAACTAGGATGATTAAGGAAAACTTGAACATGAAATGTATAATGTTAGGACATGAACAATTATTTTTCATTGTCATAATGTCATAATAAAAATGACTGTTCGAATATTTCTTTCAGAACAAGAAGCTATACTTATGCTTCAATCCTTCAGTTGCAGGGAGGTTTTTGTTTGGTTTTGTTGTGGGTTTTTGTTTTTTTTTCACCTCCTAAGACTCAGCCCTCACTGGACAGGTGCTGCATAATGCATTGTAACAGGAAAGTATACTGTTCAAATGCTTCTTGGTAACATTTAACACAGTCATAGTAGTCAATGAGAAGCAATGATTACATGTTAGTTTAAGAGGGATGAATATTACTTCTACTTCACAAATTAGAGTATTCTCCCATTTCCAAACAGAAGCACTTAACTGTAGAGATCTACAAGTGCAAAAATATCCAGTAATTGCCCACAGACATCTTGTGGATGATGTCTTACACTTCAGAACTTCAAGTGATCTCCCAGTAACTAGGAGCTTAGTAGACAAACTGACGGACTGCTCCAAAGGGGTTATTGGAAATGATTTGTCATGCAATGGTGTGTTAGCTGCAGGCATCTCAAAATACCTGGCACTCAGTCAAAAGCACTTTGAACTCCAAGTTCTATTATCACTTTTGCAAACAGAAACTTTGGGGAGTGATGTTTTAGAACAAGAAATATCTGGATTTCTCTGCACAAATGTCACTTCTAATGGAATGTTTCAGACATAAGACTGGATTTGGAGAATCAATTTCTATGAATAATATTCAAGCCTATAGAAAAAACTACTATACCAGATGCAGTGACACAACCTGGATAACTCTTACAACAATAAGAAATGCATTAAAGCAATTATACCATCAAAAGAAAGTTCTCAGAGTGATATTTGCCTATATTTATGAAAGCTGATGAGCTATGGGTCTAGTCACTTGTCATTTCTTCTCAACATGCTCATTATGAATGTGGATTTTGTGAAAGAAAACACAAAAGCCAATGGGTTGCAAGTAACTGGAATTTTTCTTTTCCATGGACACTGGGATGGAGCTGTCTGAATACAAAGAAATTTATCCAGCATTTTTATTTTAAAAATTTATTTCCTTTGTTTGTGTCTTACTATGAAAATCAGCATGATTGAGATTTACTTGCATGCATGTGCAACAAATGTTAGGCTACAGCAAGACTGTCAAGTGGTCAAGTGACTGTGGCCAGACTAGTAAACTACACACAGGAACTGTAATACAGTTGCTATATCTTTCTGAGCAATTCCTTAAAACCTTTGCCAAATCAGTGGTATAGGAAGATTCAAGTGGAAAAATCATTTGGAGAGGAATAAACACCTTTTGTTTAAACTCTACAATAATTATCATTTCACATAATTTTTCTAGGAATGTTAAGACAGGTAAGCATTTTGCAATCTATCAAAAAGTTCAATTGTAAACGCTGTAGTTGGGAAGAAAAGTCAGTATTTTTGACAATAGAAACTAAACTGATGCAATTACTCTTTTTTAGTAAGGAAGCAATAAGAGATGAAACAATGCTGGCCTTTCCATTCCTCCCTTCCTTCCCTCCTTCCTTCTTCCCTTCCTCCCTTCCTTCCTCCCTCCATTCCTCCCTTCCTCCCTTCCTTCCTTTGAAAAATAGAATGAAAAAATGAAGGCCTGTACTGTTCACAGAAAACATGAGGCTTGGAGGTAGGACGGGGGAAGATGAGATGGAATTCCACTACTGTTGGAAACAGCCAAATATTCAACCATTTTTTGTGGACCTTTTGCTCTGTTTGGAAACACGGTGTCCAGCTACAAGCACTAAGAAAACAAAGAAAGTGTGATAAAAATCTATGATAAAAGTGAAGTCTATAGGCAGCACGAAGTGTGTTTGTGAATTGTAGATTGTTCACCAACTCACAGGCAAACCTGGGTGTAAAGTAGCCTTTGATTGTGATTAGCGATACCTGTAGTGATCATACAATATCCTCTTTTCCATATTTGAGATCTGTAATATAAAGCTGGAAAGTTGCAGTTTATTGTTTTCAATTTCGAGGAGGAAAACCTTCATCTATTAATTGAATAAAAATTGATTTTCCAGCTGTAAGATACTGGAGCCCTACAACAAGATTCAATAAGTCCTTTGAAAAATTAGGTGCAAACAGAAAATTTTAGATGTTCCATAAAGCAGAACAGGAAATGGGAGTGAGGGGGGCATGCAGATATGATATGCATCAACCCCCAGTTGCTTTTGGATAGACAACTGTAGACAAACTGGGAGGGAAATAAGCCTTCAGCAGCTATGCAGAGATACCAGAGATTCTGAGCCATTACTTGCACAACATAATTCTGTCTTCTGTGGAGAATACAATCATCAATCCATAACGGAGAGGATCTCAGAGGTTCCAGAATATCTTTGGAGAAGTTTCATAATATTGCAGGGGATGGCTTGACTACTGAGCTATAAAGCATAAGCATAGGACAGAAGATCAGTCTTAACTACTGGAACATTCACTCTCTGATATATTTCAAAGTAGAGATGGCTGTATTTATGATTTAGATCTTTTATAGGTCAGATGCTCCAGAAGTGCATGAGATTAAATATAAAAAAGAAGGGCAGAGAAACACATACACCTACCTCAAAAGGTCCAGGAGTTTAGCAATTAAGAAACACATACAGAGGAAAAACATGTCATGGAGGCTAAGACCCCTTTCTTGATCAAAGCTCCATTTGATTTTGGAACTAGATCTGGGACTGCTCTTTCCAGCATATGGTCCTCCTCTGGAGCCTTGGCTGTTCTAGAAGCGGCACTGACACTAATTCCTTTTGAAGTTTTCTTCTGTCATGTCGTACAAATTCACTAATTGGCAGAGAATACTGCCAGTCGCCTGGAGAAGCAGCCTGGGTCCCAGCTAGCATTTCACATTCCACAGCACTGAAAAAAAGCAAAGAAGACCAAGCCAAAGAATGAAGTACATGAGGCAGCATTTACATAAGATTTGTTGTCTGTCATTTTTTAGGCTTAACATTCAGATTAGGTGCATAGCTTTCACAGGTGAATTCTTACCTCTCCATCTTTGGCTCTTATGGATTCAAGTCTTTTGTCTTATGCTTTATTCTGATCACAGGGCAAAAACATAACAATTTTAGAAAATTTATGGTGATGGTACACGTGCAGATCAAAGATGCCATCACAGAAGCATTATCTACTGTATCTTGCAAATGGAAAAATTAGCCTCATTAGAAGAATCAGATTACTGATGATTAAACATAAAAAATGTAGTCATAGACAAAGAAGTTTATCATTCACTGTCTTCATGGACAGACAAAAAGAACACTCAGCTTTTGGATTTAACTTAGCTTTTGGATTTCCAACTACCTTCTATGAGAAAGTGGGAAAATAATGCTGATCACTCAGAGTTTGGGATACAGTTAACAGACCAAGCACAGGGCATTACATTTACCTAGTGATTACTCACACAGAGGAAATTCTTATACTTCAGGGCATCTTTTTTTCCAATGGGTTCTGTTCCTTGACTATACATAGTATAAGACAGTAATTGCCAGTGAAAAACTAAGCTTCTTGGGGCTTTACTGCTTCTTGTGACAACAGTCTCCAAATTTGCATGAGCACATAAGATGACCACTATATCCTGAGTCTTCTCATGTTGTAGGCTACCTACAGAACATGAACAAGCCACCTGAAAAACAGGAGGTTCCATTTTTTTTTTTCTGGATAAAATATGGAAGTGAACCTAATTTCCTTCCTACCCTTAGGTGAGAACAAACAGTCTCAGCAAACGTATGAGATGATTCTGGATTTTCTGATGGGGGTCAATCTGTTAAAAAGCAGACCATTGCAAAAGGAAGTAGCATCCCCTCAAACACATTCTGGTTGCTTCAAGCAAGCAAAAGCTTGCTGAGTTGAAATTTTCCTTCTGTCTCTAAAAACCATTATTTTAAGACATGAGAACAGACAGTGGCTGTAGGGAAAGCAGAAAGATTAATTGCCTGGGACTCCAGGAGACTCGCTAAACCTTTAGATGTGGAATGAACTAATGTCTCCTCTTCATGAATCTATAATAGAGTTCCTTAAGCACCAGAGCATACACAGCATTTACCATGAACACCCAGAAATCCCAGGCTTCGACAGGGATTCAGCCCTATGCTTTCAGCAAATGCATTGCACCTGTAATGTGCAGTTTTGGCAGCTTGATTCTGCTGTTATCAAGAGAGAAACTACGTTTTAAAAATGAACATTAGCTCAGGTACACTGCTTAACTGCATGCCTGGCCTCTGATGAACGTGAGATGAACATCAGATCTGGACAATCACAAACCTGTAATCTAGCTGTGAAATAGTGATTAGATCTCTGATGTAAGCCAGTCCAGACTATTTGCAAAGAAAAGAACATCAGTTTTCAAATAACACAAACAAAACCCCCAACTACTATTGAGATTGACTGTTACATCAAAAAAAAAAAAAAAAAAAAGGGGAGAAGGGAGAGGGATCAGGATTATCATTTTGCTGTCCTGTGAAATATCAGTTTATGATATGATAACATCACTTGTTAGGCAGTTACTTTGGGGCGTGTATGTGGTATTGCTGTCCTGTCCGTACATTGGGCACCGTCTCTCAGAATTTATTAATAATTACACCCAGTCTATGGGGGAAACAGGGCGGGGGACACTTTCCACAGGTCTTTTGCTTCCCTTTTCTCCTTCAGGTCAGGTATGACAGCTTTTGAGAATTTTGAATATCCTTGGGATGCTCAAACCAGCATGTTCTTAGTGTTATGTCTGCTGAATGTGTTCCAGGTCTTGTTTAGGGTTAAACGGCTATTTAAGACTACCACCCAGAGATCTGCTCCAAGGCTGGATAGTCAGGGGTGGCATGGCATGTGGGAGAACATGGGCAGGTACCTAGAGAACTTCTCACCTCCAGTGGTCTGGGACTTCACCGCTGAACAATTACAGGACCCTGATAGAGTAGTAGAATATCTGAAGGGAAAATTCTGTGGCTATTCCAGAGAGACACAACTCACTGCACTGTGCTGGGCCAGTGCCCTGGCCAGTATTTACCAAGTCCTGCTCAGTGTTACGCAGCACCCTCAGGGGAAAGAGATGGAAACCAGATTGGCAGACACTGTGGCTACTGCAACCCCAGTGGCAGCCACTGCTGCTGAACCAGGGAACCAACCCATGCCAGTATCAGTTGCCCCCATACAGAAGAAGAAGTACATGAAGAAATCAGTTGACTTAGTAAGAGATGATGATGAACCAGGGCCATCACAAGAACAGGAGGAAGAGGCATGAACCAGAGATAATTACCCGATCCCTATCCTTGAGTGAGCTGTGGGATATGCAAAAAGATTTTAGACAACTTTCAGACGAACACATTGTCACCTGGCTGTTTTGGTGTTGGGATAATGGGGTCAGTAGCCTGGATTTAGAGGTTAGGGAAGCCAGGCAGCTGGGATCCCTGTCTAGGGAAGGCGGCATTGACAAGGCAATTGGAAAGAAGACCCTCAGTCTCTGGAAATGACTCTTGTCAGGCGTGAGGGAGAGGTACCCCTTCAGAGAAGATGTTGTGTGTCAATCGAGCAGGTGGACCACCATGGAAAGAGGTATCCAGTACCTGAGAGAATTAGCTGTGTGGGAGATGATTTTTTATGACTTGGACAATGCAGATTTACCCACAGACCCTGATGAGGTGCAATGCACAAGGCTCATGTGGTGGAAGTTTGTATGGAGCGCACCATCATCATATACCAACTCACTGGCAGTAATGGAATGGAAAGGTGAAGAGGCACCAGTGGTGGATGAGGTGGCTGGCTGGCTCCCGCAATATGAAGAAAGTCTCTCTTCCTGCCTTGTCTCAGCTGTGGAGAAACTGTCCCGGAAGGTCCAGCAACTTGAAGAGAATATATCCTACTCCCCACCTGTACAGGCCAGCATCTCAGCTGTTAGGAGCAGGCATTTCCACAGTCAAGAGAGAGAGTACAGAGGGTAGACACCATGAGGCACCCTGTGGTGACCTGCGTGACCACGGATAAGACATAAGGAAGTGGGATGGATAACCTTCTTCAATGCTGCGGACACGGGTACAGGAGTTGCAAGGAAGAACAACCACAAAAGAGGATCCCTCCAGGAAAAGTGCCCCCCCAGTTTCCAGCGAGCAGTTCCCCAGACAGAGCAGAAGGCCTGATCTTGCTTCTGATCCTCTTGAAGGAAGTTCCAAGTCATTTCTGCAAGAAGTGAGTAAAGGATACTATGACCGCTATTACAGGGGCCCTGCCCCCACCCAGGTGGAGGAAAGGGACAATCGGGTTTATTGGACAGTGTGGATTCGACGACCTGGCACATCAGAGCCATGGGATTATAAGGCTCTAGTGGACACAGGTGCACAGTGCACTCTAATACCATCAAGTTATAGAGGGGCAGAACCCATTTGTATTTCTGGGGTGACAGGGGAATCCCAAGAGTTGACTGTACTGGAGGCTGAAGTGAACCTAACTGGGAATGAGTGGCAAAAGCATCCCATTGTGACTGGCCCAGAGGCTCCACGCATGCTTGGTATAGATTACCTCAGGAGAGGGTATTTTAAGGACGCAAAAGGGTACTGTGGGGTCTTTGGCATAGCTGCCTTGGAGACAGAGGAAGTTAAATAGTTGTCTACCTTGCCTGGTCACTCAGAGGACTCCTCTGTTGTGGGGTTGTTGAGGATCGAAGAACAGCAGGTGCCGATTGCTACCACAACGGTGCATTGGTGGCAATATCACACTAACCGAGACACTCTGATTCCCATCCATGAGCTGATTTGTCAGCTAGAGGTTCAAGGAGTGATCAGCAAGACTTGCTTACCCTTTAACAGTCCCATATGGCTGGTGCAAAAATCTAATGGAGAGTGGAGGCTACCTGTAGACTATCGTGGCCTGAATGAAGTCACACCACTGCAGAGCACTGCTGTGCCGGACATGCTAAAACTGCAGTATGAACTGGAGTCCAAGGCAGCCAAGTGGTATGCCACGATTGATATAACGAATGCAGCAGAGTGCAGGCCACGGTTTGCTTTCACTTCGATGGGTGTCCAGTACACCTGGAATCGACTGCCCCACGGGTGGAAACGCAGCCCCACCACTTGCCATGGACTGATCCAGACTGCACTGGAACAGGGTGAAGCTCCAGAACATCTGCAATACATTGATGACATCATTGTATAGGGAAACACAGCAGAAGAAGTTTTTGAGAAAGGGGATAAAATAGTCCGAATCCTTCTGAAAGCTGGTTTTGCCATAAAACGAAGTAAGGTCAAGGGACCTGCGCAGGAGATCCAGTTTTTAGGAATAAAATGGCAAGATGGATGCCGACAGATCCCAATGGATGTGATCAACAAAATAGCAGCTATGTCTCCACCAACTAGTAAAAAGGAAACACAAGCTTTCTTAGGCATTGTGGGTTTTTGGAGAATGCATATCCCAGATTACAGTCTAATTGTAAGCCCTCTGTATCAAGTAACCTGGAAGAAGAACAATTTTAAATGGGGTCCTGAGCAACGACAAGCTTTTCAACAAATCAAACAGGAAATAGTCCATGCAGTGGCCCTGGGGCCAGTCCGGGCAGGACAAGATATTAAAACATGCTCTACACCGCAGCCGGGGAGAATGGCCCTACCTGGAGCCTCTGGCAGAAAGCACCAGGGGAGACCTGAGGTCGACCCCTAGGATTTTGGAGTCAGGGATACAGAGGATCCGAAGCCTGCTACATTCCAACAGATAAAAAGATACTGGCAGCATATGAACGGGTTCTAGCTGCTTCAGAAGTGGTTGGTACAGAAGCACAGCTCCTCTTAACACCTCGACTGCCGGTTCTGGGTTGGATGTTCAAAGAAAGGGTCCCCACCACACATCATGCAACTGACGCTACATGGAGTAAGTGGATTGCACTGATCACACAGCAAACTTGAATGGGAAACCCCAGTCGCCCAGGAATTCTGGAAGTGATCATGGACTGGACAGAAGGCAAGGATTTATTTTGGAATGTCACCAGAGGAGGAGGTGATGTGTATGGAAGAGGCCCCACCATATAATAAACTGCCAGAAAATGAGAAGAAATACGCCCTGTTCACTGATGGGTCCTGCTGGATTGTGGGAAAGCATCGGAAGTGGAAGGCTGCTGTGTGGAATCCTACACAACAAGTTGCAGAAGCCAGTGAAGGACAAGGTGAATCAAGCCAGTTTGCAGAGATGAAAACCATTCAGCTGGCTTTGGACATTGCCGAGCGAGAAAAATGGCCAGTACTTTATCTTTACACTGACTCCTGGATGGTGGCAAACGCTCCGTGGGGGTGGTTACAGCAGTGGAAGCAGGGCAACTGACAGAGCAGGGGCAAACCCATCTGGGCTGCTGAACTATGGCAAGATATTGCTGCCCGGATAGAGAATCTGGTTGTGAAAGTACGCCACGTAGATGCCCATGTACCGAAGAATCGGGCCACGGAGGAACATCAGAACAACCAGCAGGTGGATCGGGTTGCTAGGATTGAAGTGGTTAAGGTGGATCTGGACTGGCAACATAAGGGTGAACTATTCATAGCTTGGTGGGCCTATGACACCTCAGGTCATCAAGGAAGAGATGCGACATACAGATGGGCTCACGACCGAGGGGTGGACTTGACCATGGACACTATTGCACAGGTCATCCATGAATGTGAGACATGTGCTGCAATCAAGCAAGCCAAGCAGTTAAAGCCTCTTTGGTATGGAGGACAATGGTTGAAATATAAATATGGGGAGGCCTGGCAGACTGATTATATTACACTGCCACAAACCCATCAAGGCAAGTGCTATGTGTTCACAATGGTGGAAGCAACCACTGGGTGGCTGGAAACATACCCTGTGCCCCATGCCACTGCCCAGAACACTATCCTGGGCCTTGAAAAACAAGTCCTGTGGTGACATGGTACCCCAGAGAGAACTGAGTTGGACAACGGGACTCATTTCCGAAACAGCCTCATAGACACCTTGGCCAAAGAGCATGGTATTGAGTGGGTATGTCACATCCCCTATCACGCACCAGCCTCTGGGAAGATAGAACGTTACAATGGATTGTTAAAAACTACACTGAGATCAATGGGTGGTGGGACTTTAAAACACTGGGATACTCATTTAGCAAAAGTTACCTGGCTAGTTAACATCAGGGGATCTACCAATTGGGCTGGCCCTGCCCAATCAAAACTTCCACGTGCTGTAGAAGGCGATAAAGTACCCATAGTGCACAGGAAGAATATGCTAGGGAAGACAGCTTGTGTTAGTCCTGCCTCAGGCAAAGGCAAACCCATCCATGGGATTGCTTTTGCCCAAGGACCTGGGTGCACCTCGTGGGTGATGCGGAAGGATGGGGAATTCCGATATGTACCTCATGGGGATCTGATTTTGGGTAAGAATAGCCAATGTATCAAATTGTGTGTTGTTGATTGCTAAGTAACACTATCACTGTATGTCCTTGTTACTATAATTGCTATCAGTTGTACTACAGTAAGAATCACCCAACTTAAGGACAGATGGACTTTGATGAAAAACTGAGTAAAGCACAGCAGTGATGAGATCAGAACTGACCTCAGCAGCTGACGCCCAGCAACTTCCTCAAGATCTACATCTTCAGCCCATGGACTGTGTGCATGAGTCACATTGGGTACACCAGTCACAAGATCCAAAAATAGAGCATGCAACAGACCAGCACCACACACCATCTCACCTGCCCTGAGAGACTGTTCTAACAGATGGAGCCCAAAGCCATGGATTAAATGAACTCACCAGACACTTTGGAGGGATGGCCCATAAACTAAGGGCATTATATCTGCATGAATATATATGTGTGTGTATATATATATATCTGACAGGGGAAAGTGGTGGCAATTCATTGGAACCTGTAAGATCTGGGCATGGCAAAGATAGTATGGAATAAGGGGTGGATAATGTCCTGGTTCCTGCGGGGACAGGGTTAATTCTCCCCAGGCTCCGGCAGGGACACAGGTATTCCATCCCACCCGAGCCATGCCCACTCTGAGCTGCCGAGGGAGGGAGCAGGAAGTCACCACTTGGAGCGGGCTGGGGCATCTGGTCCGTGAGCGGCGGTTCCATAACTGTGTTTGTATATTCCTCTATCTGTGTTATTGTTGTTGTTTTCTTGTTACCTTTGCTGTTCTGTTAAATTGCCTTAGTCTCAACCCAAGAGTTTTGCCTTTTTCTTCTGATTTTTCCCATACTGGGAAAGCCTGAGAGAGCGGCACGTGGTCCTTTGTCGCCGTCAGAGGCCAAACCACGACAGAGTTATATATCAAAACTGGTGCCATCTGATAATAAATGTAAAAATGTGAGTGCATGTAGAAATTTTTTTGCAAAATATTGCTGAGGGTGCTGTCAGCTGCCTTGAGAGTGCCACATCTGCAATGAAGTGGAATTAAACAAAATGAACATTATATCAGACCTTGTTAAACACAAAACACCTTTTAATGTAGCTCTAGCAAGTGAATGCATTTGAAAAAACACAGACAACCCACGTTAATGCTGTCACTTTATTTATAGACCACCTCTCCCTTATGTAGAGGTGCTATACTTGATTAGTCTGTATTCTAGGCAGATCCTGTCTATATCTCTAATATATATGATTTTTCAACATGTATATTATTCTTCATTTTAATACTACTACATTATATTGTTTTCCTATCAAGAGTTGGCTAAACTCATTACATCGATTGTTACTTAGTCATCCAAAAAAACTAAGCCATTTCCATGAACTACTATTTACGTTAATAATCAGTACCCTATGGCCACTGCATATTAGCATTTCATTATTGTTCATCTCTGTGTGCTTAAGTGTAATGAAGTGTGTAATTTCCCTGGAACCATCCATTGAGCCTTAAGGTGTGAATCAATTTCATATGGTCCACCTCTGTCACGCTGTAGTTCCAAAAGCGTATTTATCGCAGCGACGAAATGCAGAGGGAATAATGATACAGTATGGATAGGCCTGTAAACCCCTGAGAATTTTTTGTCCCATTTAGTCTGTTTAGATCAATGCTAATTTTTTTTACTATGCAACAGCTGTTCATACATAATCTTAATATCGTATCTACTCATAACAATACTCATAAGTTAGCACAGAAAATGGTTCAACAAAAATGACTGGTTTGCATTATCTTCTTTAGCTAAATCTGTTGGGAAAATATTATTTCCCAGCCCTAAGTTTCCTATTTTCTATACTAATAATCACTAGGTGGCTATATACAAGGGAATTAGACAAATACTGCATTTTTCCTCACTTCCACTAATCTTTTTTTCCATTATTAAGAAATATCTATTTGTAGTGACATGGTCTACAAGTAATGCACTAGATGATGAAGAGGGGTTAGTACAGAACCTTAATAACACTTTCCAGTACCTATTCTATCTTTTCCACCTGTGGGTTGATGCAAATTTTCTGAGACCCAAGAACCATGACTATAACCTACAATGTGAAGCATAACTGTAAACACGTGTTGATTGCACATATGTACAGAACTACACAGAATGTATTTTGCAGTTCTCCAAAACTCTACTCCAGTATGGAATGGCTCCATAGAAAAAACCTGAATAACTTTACCTGAGAGAGAGAGTCGTCAAACGGTATTCTCCACAAAGAATACATTCAGAGAGAGGCTTGGGTTCACACAGTATGGATGTAGACAAACCCAGCCTGCCCACTTTCTTGAGCAGCTTTCTTCTTCCTAGTTTATCTGATTTCTATCAGGGTCCCCAAAACAGTCAAATCGTGCAAGGCGTTTTTTGTTGTTGTTTTGGTTTTGCTGTGTTTTAATTTTCTTACAAAATCAAACAGAATTGGAAGTTACTCCCATACGCTCAGAAATACAATGTTTCTGTTTGCTTATTAAATTTAAATTAGACTCAAGAATAGAATACATTTTGCACAGGAGACGCAGAAGTTCTGGCTCTGAGTTCTAAAATGGCCGTAAAGTTGAAAAATAGGTCAGTTTCTGTTTAAGAGTAGATGAGTTAAACAGCAATAGCATTATTTTCTTCACCCAGAGTTAAGGGTATTGACTTTACAGATTCTGGTGCTGCTATGGTTACCTCCAATCCCCATATATATATATATATATATATATATATATATATAAAATTATTTTTTTGCAAGGTTGTATCAATACAATAATGTCATGTTTCACGTAAGAAAGACTATTACCCCCTGCGCTACAGGTGTGTACATGCTAAAGAGATGTAGAGACAAGAATTATTCTCCAGATTGGAATCTATTCATTATTAATAAATAAATACATAAAGCTGAATCAAAACCCCACTAACACAAAAGGGATAACATATTTAAGTATTTTACTACTTAAAGAGAAAGGCTGAGTTTAATTTTCAGGAATGGATTTATATTCCCAGCTAATTGAACCAGTTTATAAATGGAAATAAATTAATTGTATACTTTGAGAATATTCTTTATTTAGAAAGTATCCTTCTGAAGTGCGTGCTAGGGCAGATACAGCAGAAGAACTGAATTAAATGCACCATTAGGCTTACATTGCCTGCTTTTTACAGGATGCTGTTGTTTGACCATCTCTGTGCTTTAGATTTTGGAGAATCAAGACAGTCCAAGATTTTTGTAAGGGAAAAGCCTGATTCTGGAAAACAAAATTAAATTCCTGGATAGGACCCAAATCCACTGAATTTACAGATTTCTCTTTCCCATAACCATGTGCTACCTGACCAAAAAGAGAGCTGTTGCTAAGCAACACTGTTCCCCTTTCCCCCCCAGTCGGGTTTCAGGCTCAAACAAAGGCTCGCTGAGCAAGTGGCAGTGCCAAAGAGCACTCAAAAGTGAAAAGCCAGCACATTAAGCAACAGTAATTTCCACCACGGATTCCACCCTCACAGAACCCAAGTTTGTTTTGTTTTTTTTTTTTTTCTAAGCGAGGCAGAGGGCAATGAGTAAAGCAGGGCATGTGCGTGCTTTGCGTTCTATTTGACATTTTCTGCACACGTTTTAAAATGAGGAGGAAGCCAGAGCCCTTATTTTGTACAAACCGCATGACTCATGGGTCCCACTTGGCACCAGTCTAGTGAAAGATAAATTTCCTTTCCAGAGCTGATCCAAACGTGGAGGTTTTGTGTTACAGTATGAGGGGCTTCCACATAAATGGTCCTGACAATGTGTATAGCCACTACTGTAAGACTCTAGCAGCTGTTTCAGTGTCTGCTATATACTGACTGTACCAAGTTCTTAACAATTTGCCCATAAACACAGCCACTCATTCAGTCATTTAGAGGTGAATAAATTAGGCTAATGTGTATTTTCCTTGTTATGTTTCACTCTGTGTAATTCAATTCCTATTGGTGTTACCATAAATTGCTTCAAAGTGTGGGGTGCAATACAGGTGTAAGATTATAATTCTGTATTTCGGGTTTGAGGGCTTTTTGTTGTTTTTATTTGTTTCTTTTAAGATTTTGCTCCTTGCTGTTCGTGTTAATGAATGATACCCTTGCCAAGACCCCTGTATTCATTCCTCTGATTACTTGGATAAAGCTCACTAAATCCTTCCTTTATACTCTGGCTACCCATACAGCTAAAGCATGACCAGCACACCTCCATCAGTACAGGACACATTCTTTGGTGACATATCACAGCACAGCATTATGGATATTCCAGCTGTAGTAAACTAGAATTTTAACCCACACAGTAGCACAAAAAATGCTCTGTCCTAGAAGGTTGAAGACAGTGCATAGGATTTTTTTTCTGTAAATTCAGTAGACCATTTAGCTGGCATTTTCTAAGAGGAAAATGGTAATAGGGAGATAACCACCATAATGGGCAACTGTTGTAATGCAAAAGCTGACCATACTAAATAGTGAGAAAGTTAAATGAGGATCACACTTAGGATCAACTGCAAGTGAAAATGTCATAGGCAGGAAAACTAACTAAAACCTATATCATGGGTAAGATACTATTTAACTCCTGATGCATTAGACTGAGTCCAGGAATCCTTGAGAAGCTAGCAGAGCTCACAGGAGGACTCTGAAAATAATCCATTTTTACAGGTACTTATTTTTCAAACTGTCATTTCACTACCAATTTCCATAAGAGAAGCTACCTGAGCCCCTTTGAAGTGTTGTTGTAAATGTAACATTTTTTGTATTGGCAGAAGAATGTGGAGTGCATTGCACTCATGCATGCAATTCACATACTCTCTACAGTTAAATACAAATATAATGATCATTGGCTTTTTAATCAGGTTTTGTTTTGGAAACTAATACTTCATTTAAAGAGAATGGATAACATTTAGGGACATCATTACTTTTTCTGATTTCATGTGTCTTGAAAAAGGTAATTAAATCAGAATTATATCTTGACAACTCACAATGCCAGCAAATCACAACAAATGTTTATCAACTTTATATCATTAACAATACATGAGAGAAAGAAATGAGAAAGTTGAACACACAACATTTTTCCTAAAGGAAAATTTATCTAAACTGTCATGTAACATTAAAAAAAAGCAATATCTTTGTAAAATTCTCATGATGGATATAGCTGTCTGGAAAATTCATTCTTAGAAGCTTGAATGTGTTGGATGTTATTATAGTGTAAGGTTAAATCTATGTATACATGATTAGAACTGAGTCAATTATTCATTTTCTTTAGCTTATTTGAGAAGTCAGCTTTTATATTTGTCCACAAATACGGCATGACTTCATTCACTATTTACAGTTGCTTGACCAATTACTTGTATTAAAAAGAAAAAGAGTTTTGTGATGCAACTGATTTGTCAACTATTAAATATGAATATTTTATATTCACTGCAGCTGGTCTCAAAAGTTACATTGTACTTATTCTGTGTTGTGACTGGGTGGCCTAATGCTTCCCAAGCTTAAAAAACTATTTTCCTGGTTTTGATTTTTTTTTTGGTGAAAAAAGTTTTCATTTAACAAATACAATTAGTATTGGTCAATAAAGTTCTTCCCCCACCTAAAGAATAATTTCAAGGTGAAGTGTGGCCACAGGCCTTTGCAGAAAGAGTTGGTTTAAGCTGTAGAAAAAATAGCTATTTTTTTTTCTTTGTCGATTTGCATGATATATTGTAGGAGAGAAAGAATTTCATAAAGCCTCTAAGTTGGTAGAATGACACTGGATTTGTGGTTAAAGGACCCTTCCTAGTTAAAAATAACTTTTTTCACAATGGTAGCTCATAAAACAACTGGGTAGCAATATCAAAAGAAAATAGGAGCAAGAAGTAAATTTCTAAAGCAATAGGTTATTCTTTTCAATAAATTTGGAGCCCATCTATTCCTTCTTTCTGCCCCCCTCCAATGAGCAATTTATCTTGAAGAGTCTGGCTATTTACCAGTGGTGCCTCCTTTTAAGTATGGACTGACCTTATCTCAATGTGTATTCTAAACTGTGGAACAGAGACAATGGAAAGAAGCAGATAATTTTGGTAACGGTTAAATAGCACAGTGTGGTGTTTAAGTCATGCGTTATTGAAACTGTATTTCCCAAGGAGCCAGTCATTTTAAGTAATTAGCAACTAGTTTGTTACTTCTCCATCCTGAGGCAAAGCTGATAACGGGTAACTATCTAGTAACATAGTTTGCCGTAGCAGTGGCTGCTTCCATAGGTGTTATGAAGACTTAATAAATAGTTTACTGTAACAATATTTCTTTTTGAAGAGGTAGGGCAAGAAGCGTAAGAGAAGTGCAGCCATTAGGAACCAACTGTGATAGAAAATTGGTTATGTTTACTAGCATTTACAAACTGATTTTCTAGCACTCAGAGAATACTTTCCGTTTGACAAATCATTAATCAGTACTGTAGCTTCATCTTTTCTGCTACTACATGGCATTCTGTTCTCTTTCAGTCATCTATGCATTTCGTGATTAGACCAACAAGATTATCCATTGCTGGTCCATTACTATACCAAAATCATCAGCTCACGTTTCCATTCTTACCTGGTCTAATAACACAGGACAGAAGGACTAGCTAGGGGTCTTCCCTTCTATTGAAAAGCAGGGGTGGCTGACACACCAGAAGGCTGTGCCACCATTCAGTGAGACCTGGACAGGCTAGAGAGTTGGGTGGAAAGGAACCTAATGAAGTTCAACAAGGGCAAGAGTAGAGTCCTGCACCTAGGGAGAAATAACTCCATGCACCACCAGTACAGGTTAGGGGTTTACCTGCTGGAAAGGATCTTCGCAGACAGGGACCTGGAAGTCCTGGTGGACAACAAATTGACTATGAGGCAGCAATGTGCCCTTGTGGCCAAGAAGGTCAATGGTCTCCTGGGGTGCATTAAAAAGAGTGTGGCCAGCAGGTCAAGCGAGGTCATCCTCCCCCTCTGCTCTGCCCTGATGAGGCCGCATCTGGAGTATTGTGTCCAGTTCTAAGCTCCCCAGTCCAAGAAAGATGAGGAACTGTTGGAGGGAGTCCAGCGGAGGGCTACAAAGATGATCAATGTATTGGAGCACCTTTCTTATGAGGAAAGGCTGAGAGACCTGGGTCTGTTTAGCCTGGAGAAGAGAAAATTGAGAGGGGATCTCATCAATGCTTATAGATATCTAAAGGGCAGATATCAAGAGGATGGGGCCAGGCTCTTTTCAGTGGTACCCAGCAACAGGACAGGAGGCAATGGGCACAAACTGTAACACAGAAAATTCCGTCTGAATATGAGGAAAAAGTTCTTTACTTTGAGGGTGACAGAGCATTGGAACAGGCTGCCCAGAGAGGTGGTGGAGTCTCTGTCTCTGGAGACATTCAAAACCCACCTGGATGCACTCCTGTCCAACCTGCTCTAGATGAACCTGCTTTGGCTTGGAGGTTGGACTAGATGATCTCCAAAGGTCCCTTCCAACACTGACAATTCTGTGATTTTGTGAAATAAATACGCTAAAAGGGTTACAGTAGCTTGTAGATAACATAATTCATTTAGCTATACTCAACTGTCTGCCTACACTTTTATCATAAAAAGAAACACATGGTAAAATCATCATGATATATGGCAATATGACAAAATTAGACACCCATTCCCTAACTAAAATAAAATAATGGAAATCTCTAAGTGTTGTGAGAGTGTTATATTTTTGTCTTTTATTAGTCATCATTTAAATTAATCTGAAGTACAATCATATTTACTTCTTGAGACTTGTACCAGCCTTTAATTCAGCCACCAACCTTTCATATTATAGTGTGCTTGGAAAGTCATTGACACCCCATTTTACAAAAGGTATTTAGTTTAAGTGAACGACTATACACTGAGGGCTAAACAGGACAGCAAACGTCAGAAAATTATGGTGGAAATAATGGCATTGGGAATAGGTATTCATCAGCACAGGCTGAGATACAAAACCACCATGCAATTTTGACAGCACTGTGTCTTTTCTTTCCAAAATGTTCACGCCAACAACAGTTTAGTCTGTCGAAGGAAAGTATGTGTCGTCAGAACCTCTTGTAGAGCTATGTTTTTATATGTTTGTATGTATATTTATATATATAAAATAAAATTTCCTACAAGTGTGTCTTTTTGTGTGTTCTTTATGCTTCCTTAAGCTTTCTTATATACAATGATGAGACAGAACAATACTGCCAGATACCAATACCAGAGAGATTAGGAAATGTAAATTATAAATAGCATAGCAAATAATTCATGAACAATCCACTGGCTAAAATTTGTGTGCATAAAACAATGAAATAACTTTTTGTAATCTTTTCAAATATACAAAAAGATTTGAGTTGGTTCACATACAAATTGTTAATAGCAAATTGAACTAATAATGTTAAATAGATTGGTCATATTGAAGCGTGCACCTAGCTGTGATAACTGTTTGTCTCATTTCCCTGTGATTAAAGCAATCACTATCAGAGAAGTATATGAACTATTAAGTTGATAAAAGGCAACTTAAAATTTAGACTTTTTGAAGGTATGGCTGTGCTGCTGGAAAAAGCCTTCTTTTGAATCCAGAGCCAGCTTCTGAATCCAGGAAGTCAATGATTAAGCTGCTCAGGACTGTTTTTCCCTCTACCCAGCAGCTAAAAGGAGGAACATCTTTTCTCTCACTCTTGCAGGCACCAGTTCTCAAATTCTCCTGCCATATGTGCTGGGAACTTTTTTATTTTCATTTTACATAATCATCCAGTTTCACTAAGGGGAATCTGCCATCTGCCTAACCCTTTGCTATGTATCCTACTGTGTCACTTTGAAGGGTTTGGCTTCATTTTGATATGCTGACATAAGTCCATATTTGGAGTCTTGGAAGGGGTTACTTTAATCATCAGGGGAAACTGTACATAATTCTTTTTAATTTAATAGCCCTATGGGCTTGAAAACTGGTCTAAGTTTTATGTTTCTGGTGCATGTGGCTTTTTTCATTGACCATTGACTTTATGATGATGGTAAGCAAGCAACCCTGTAATACCTACAAAAGCATAAGAAATTATAATTTTTTAACTCTCACACCAGCAGTTAAGAGAGACAGATTTAGGTACATTTAAAAAGACATGGTTTTTCATGTAAAACTTTGTAAGGAATGTTAGCATTTGATATTAACACCTTTACTTTCAATTACTACTGGAACATGGGCATTCTTTGGAATCGTCATTCTATTTGTCCCTCAAAGCACTACAACTTAGGAAACTCTTTTCCGCCTTCTTATAATACCATGTCAAAAAAGGCTGAACTTCTGGATGGGATGTTACTGAGTCCTGAGATCAAATATGCCATAGGTTTGCATACTATAGCTGGCTCTCTGATTTGTTGACTTAGGAAGTAGATCTCTTCAAAACAAGCCACTGAAGATTTAAGTGCATTCTTCCACTCATACATTTACCGTCTTTGTTGAATCCAAGTGGGAGCTGAAGAGAGTAATTCTACAGATACAGTCATCTGTTCTGTGGCTCTATGTACAGTCTGGTGAATATATGCTCTAAAAGGGATAGCACAGAGATAACTTTAAGATAGTTTAGATGATCCTGGGCTTACTTTGGAAGTAAGAAAGCATGTATCTGATTGCCCATGGTCGCAAGGTGTCATTGCTGCAATTGAGGAATTCGGATGTTAGAGTTTTCTCCTTTTTCTTTGAACAGCCCTTTTCTTTCACCCTGGAGATAACCTAGGCTGGTCATATTGCCTCATTGTAAGTGAAATAGAATATTGGAATCCCTTGGCTCTTTAAAGAAGACTCAGCTACTATGTGGGTTAGCAGAAAATGCTTTAAGAACTTCTTAGAATAAAGAAGTAGATTTATTAGAATACAGAGATGAGAAAAAGTGTGATTAAATGGACAATTTTTTGCAACCTCTATCTTTTCATATTCATTTCATGAAGCTTCCAAATAGAAGGGTGTAGGATGTATTGTTAAATCAGGGATGTCAGGTATAGTATCAGTTTATTTAGTACAATAAAGAGCTCTCTTAGTGATATCTAGAGCTCCTTCACTGTATTAGTAGCATTCAAGAATTTTCTATAGTCTGACTGTAAAATTATTTCTACTGGAAATAATCTCTGTAGTGTACATACAATGTGTAACATTATAAAGAAGTGTACTTTTTTGCTGATCAGTTATAAGTGAGTTGAAACCTGTGCGTATACTTTGCCAGAGGCTTGTGTGACTCATATATGAAGTTTGAAAAATTAGTAGAGAGGACCTTTCTCCTAACACAGTACAGAAACCTACCATGTTTAACTGAGCAACCCACCGTTAACAGAGAACTTATCTTTCTGAGTTTTTATGTAAGCCATGGAAATTGCAAAATGTTTGGGATGAGATAGAACTTCTAGTTATGTATGACACCCTTGACTGGATAAGACATCTCCCAGTTAAGTAAGAAATTGTTAGTCTCCAGTGAAGCGACTCTGGGCTCAGTAAAGTATCAGTCAAACATAATGTGCAAACTTATTGTGTCTATGTCACATATGTACATGGGCATAAAGTTCTCCTAGCCTTAAAAATACATATTTGTAGACATAGTTCTATTTTCCAGGCCCTTGTCCTTGTGTGGAAGGAGAACTGCCTCAGTCATGCATAGTAAGCAGCCATATTACTACATGGTCCATAACAACCAGATTTCCAAAAATATCCCTCTGCATATTTTTTCCCACAAACATGAACATCAACTGAGTGAACTAGTGAAAGCTACAATAACTATCTTGATGTGCTGAGGATGGGCTTGGAGTTCAGTACTTTTAGATCTCCAAGCACAGAGGCCCTCATTCCAAATTACCCAGCTGTAAACAATAACAGGTTCCCAGTGGGATCTTCTAACATACCTAAGTGCCTTAGTCCCCCTAACACTGTGCTGAGAATTATAGACTTCCGTTTTGAAATTTCATGAGCACCTGCACACTTTTTAAAATCTGCCCCCAAATCCTTTGGGGTCTAACTCTCCACAGGCTCCCGAGAACACTCACGGCTAGGACTTCCAAGATAAATTTCACATGTATTTATTCGGCACTTACTGAGAGAAGATGATCCAGCAGTTCCTTATTCAGCTCAAGATGCTCTCCTGTACAGCCATCCAAAATGTAAAATCATCCTGGTGTAACCCTTCTGCATTTGTTTCTCATTCTGCAGGTCTGTGGCATTCTTCCCTGACAGATAATGAAGCCCTATTCTCCAGCTGTGCAGGAGATCTTGTATGTAAGATGTTCTCAGAAAACCCTTTAGAAATTGGCTGTTTTCTTGTGCAGGGGATCATGTTCTACAATTCCGATCGTTCGAAGTGAAACACTGGAGGAAGCAGAACTCTGTTAGACTCCTTGGCTCTGAGTAATCATGAAGAGCCAATGTTGCCAGGAATAAATCACATGAAGAGAAATACTTTGAGCACAGGAATGGAGCTGTGAAAACCTCACTAGAATTGGAATGCTCCAGAAACACAGAGGACAACTGGAGAAGGTTTAAACAGTACCCAGTTTTGGGGAACAGACATAGGACTACAAAAGAAAGGAGTTATTGCATTTTAAAAAAAGCTACAAAACATTAGTCTTAATTGACTGTTTGTGTACTCCTAGGTCATGCAAATGGCAGTAAAATGTGTTTGCATAGCCCTACTTACAACTTAAAAAAAACCCAACCCACAACACCCTTCCTGTTTACCTGAGGCATGCAAAGGTTTTGAGAGACAATTTGGGGCTATTTACTGTGGCATACTTTCCATTCCATTTCATTTACAAAGGCTTAGGCACGTACATATGGATGGTAAAATACAGTTCACCAACTGTGATCAACTGTGATCAAAGGGTCACCACCTGAGTTACCATGGTTTATCTACCAACACAGACCCCCAGCAATAGGACTCTGGGGGGGTGTGGGGGGCACTGGTAAGGTAATGTAAGATTTCATAACATATGATTTTAAAGCCCTTGTGCTTCTTAGAGTTTCCCAAGTTATTGCAAGCAAACTAATAATTAAATTACTGCCTGGCTCTTTGAGTAGAAAATATGTAAGTTAAACATGTAAGAGTACAAAGAAAGAGGATGAAAAACAGAAAAAAAACCCCAAACCAACCAACCAAACAAACACAAAAAAAAAACACAACCAAAAAGCAAACAGTGAAAGAGTGGAGAGAGTGAAGATCCTGACTTTCCATTCAGAGCCTGACCAGATCCTACATACAGGGAAGATTTTATTTGGAAGTTGGTATAGTATACTCTGACTGCTGAAAAACACACACACACTTTCTAATAAGTGCCATGGTTTAGGCTGGACCAGCCCATGACAGGCGACAGACGGTCTCTACCACCTCTTGCTCCGAGGGGAGGAAGGAGAGAGATAAAGAGATTTACGAGTTTAGAAGGAACTAAACTACTTTAATGAAATAGTAATAATAAAATAAAAAGGAAATAATGAAATAGATACAATATATACAAAACGGTATCAAGTTGCCAGGATGACGTCACCAGCAAGCACTGGGGAAGTCCCAGGCTGGACTCAGCGATGGATGGGGATTCCAGATCTGGAGTCAGGAATGCATGGATCGGGATCATAGGCAGACAGGCAGGGTCCTCCTCAGAAGTCGGCCATTGAAGAAAGAGCTGACCCTTTGATCCTTCAGCTTTTATACTGAGCATAATGCAGATGGAGTGGAATACCCTGTTGGTTAGTTTTGGGTCACCTGTCCTGTCCTCTCCTCGCTCTCCCAACACCTCTACGCTTTTCCACTTCTGACCCTCCAATGGGGCAAATAACAAGGTTACTTGACCTTGGTTGTTATAAGTATAAGCAAGAGCCTCTCTGCATACTATTCCCTGGCATCAACCACAAACCTAGGTCTTACCACTCTGAGAACAAACAATTTTCTGCACAATATACTGTTAATTTCAGAGAGTTAGAAGAGGCTTAGCTAAGGAGTAAAATTACTGAGCAGAAAGTTGGTTCTGTTCTACCTCAAACCAGGACATTCCACCTCTTATTCCATACCATAACCTACATCAGATTCAGCTTTGAATAATTTGATACCATCTGAGTAAAAATAAAAAGGTTTTGCTCAATGTCAATCAGATGTCAGATTTAAAAACTGCTAAGTTTAAAACTCCTCAGTTCTGAGGGCTGATATTGGCTGTTGTTTGCATTCAGTGGATGATCAGCACTCCAAACTGAGGAATGACCTCAACTATGGCAGTGTTTTCGAGCATTCTCTATAGAGAGCAGACACACCTATATCTGAAAAGCCAGTTTTGGCACTTCTGAAGGAAAAGCACCCATCTCATGCTTTTCTTTAGGCCATTGAACAATGCTTCCCATCCATTTCATGAAAAATTGCAGTTTTCTACTCCTTTTGGTAAGGTCCAGCCAGCTGCTGTAATACTTCTGGCGTTGCAATTCAATGAGATTTGCTTTTCTGAACCAAACCAAACAGAAAACAAGCTTTCTGGTTATTTCTGTCCCTAAAGTCCTAGTAAGCAGTTGACCTGAAGCCACCTCAGAGCTGGACAAATGAGGAACTAGTGAAATATTATTTTGCCTGAATGGGTTTCAAAATATGGAAATACTATTTTTCTGAAAATAAAAAATGACTACACAACAGTAACATCAGATGGATAATGGGACAGGGGTTCTTTGGCCTTCAGATACAAGCATATAAGAAAAATAGAAAGAAAATTGGAATAAAAAGCTAAAATAGCATTCATAAGGCAAGACACAAAAGGTGATGGAGAGATTTTAAAAAGTTTTTCCATTCTACTTGTGTTTCTGGCTGGTTGCCAAGGTTTAAATAGGACATTTGGATGAAAAGTAGAAAAGTTAAAAGTGCCTTGCTTTTTATTCTGTATTTAGAAAGGAGAAAAAAAAAGTTTAAAATAAGAAGGCAGCAGTAGAAACAATATTATCTTCTGATAGCAAGCCAGAACAGGTGTCTTAGGGCTAGGTCCTTTTTACAGTGTATTGAACCGGAAAATATAAGATAAATATTTTACATTTAATTGTCAGTCCTTTGTTCATTTCATTTTTTTCCCAGAGATCTTAGGGAGGAAGGAAAGTATATGTACATATATTTTGCTGAAGAATTTAAAAAGAAAATTAAAATGCACTTAATATGGAAAGAAGTATCTGTCTCCTGCAGATGCTTCCTTCAGCTAAAGTAAGGAAATGTTGAAAGATTACAAGAGGTTTCTTTATCTTAAGGTTATCAATAGCTTATATTTTAATATTGTCTGTAAAATTAAAACCAGGTTGTGTTTTAGGAAAAAAAGGACTACAGATCAACTATCAGAAGACACACCCACAGTTTTGGGTTTTGGAAAGCACAATAGCCCAGCCACTAACCACACCCAGCCACTAACCACATACCTGGGCATAGCCTCATGAAACATGCTAAATATCAACTCAAAAATAGCATAGTAGGGACCAGAGACAGTAGAAATTGCCTCTGTTTTTATAACGTCCAATACTTAAGGGCTAGAGGGTTCAGACTTTCAGCTGTGGTTCTCAGCTAGGCTAAGAAAACTTTTCCTCGTGCCATGGTTTGCATCCCAGGGAAATGATTAAAAACTAAGGGAGAAGGTCGTATTTCAGAATTCAGGACAATGTCCAGGCGAGTTTCCACCTAGATAGAAAGGTACAACATATGGCATGGCTGTTCCACAGTAAACACTCAAATAATATTCTCTACATAAAACCTTCTCTGTTCTACAGGTACTTTAGCATAAACCTTGAGATATTCAACCTCTGCTTCTTTCACATAAAAGTTATCACTCATCAGTATTGTTCATGAAGAGGAAAAGTGGCATTGCTCTAATCATCATAGTTGACCATAATGATCATTGATGGTAAAAAAATATGCCAGCTTTTCAAAGGTAGACTACCTAAGCAACTGTTTCTGATAGGATGACAGATGAGGATTTACAGCTTATAAACCTCCAAATTCAGGATGGCAAGAATCCTGTGCTGCTTCCAGTAAAGCAAAGATGTAAAGACATCTACCACTGTCACAGGCAGAGAAATTATAAGTGTGCTGCAGCACAGAAGTTCTGATGCTTCTGTTCTTTGAAAGTGCAAATTTCAGCTAATTGCTGCCATATAGACCTTCTTAGTTCTATTAAAAGAATGAGGACACATGCCAGACTGTAGTTCAGAACTGCCAAGAATCCATAAGAGTGATCTGGGACTAGGAATTTCCATCAGGGCTATGATCTTGTCTTGAAATGAAAGAGCTATATGCACAATAAAACAAGAAAAAAAAAATACAATCTAGACATAGTGAATGTAGAACTAAGTAATTTCATAAAAGAATATCTCCAATTCCTTCAAGAAAAATATACCACAGGTAGCCTCCATTTCAGTCTATATGTAAGTATCTAAGGAACACAGAGGTCACAGGAAAAGGCAAATACACACCAGTCAGAATCACAGGGAATGGTGCAGTGAAGTACGTGGGTTGCTTCAATTATTTGTGCTCCTTGATGAATGAGGACTGTGCACTTGAGATGTCTCTGCAGGAGGCTAATAATGTTTCAGTCACTGGGATATCAATGGTAAAGAGGAGACTAGACTAGAACATTTAAACTACAACACTTGAGTTTGGTGAAGATTTCTTTCAGTGTCTATGCTAAAGCATGGGAGTAATGTTTTAGATCCCAGTACAGGAAGATCATTAAACATCCACTGCATAGCTGCCTAATGATAGGGAAAATGGTACCTTTTGCAGAGATCTAGTAGAGAATGCAGGTTTTCCAGTTTTCAAGTGAAGAAAAAGGTGCAACCTAGAGGACATTGTTCCTTGGAAGCTGTGTCCTTGAAAGCTTACATACTAATATCTATCACACAGGTACCTGAAGTCAAGGACTAGCAGGCATAGAGAAGAAAATATTGGCATAAATTTTCATGCTTCTAGTATGTCCACTCAGGTGTTCAGTAGCATCCACAATGCAGATAATGCTAAGAGTACAAATATTTGATACTGCATGTTGCTGGGGATCCCACAGTTGTGTGCTGAAATGGCTGTGGGTTTTTTTGTTGTTGGCTAGTTGCTCGGTTTTTTGTTTGTTTTTTTTCTGGGGGGTTGGGGTAGGGATTTTTTTGGTTGTTTGTTTTTCGTTTTGTTTTGGTTTTGGTTTGTTTGGGGTTTCTTTTGGGGGGTGGGGTTGTTTGTTTGTTTGTTTGTTTGTTTGTGGTTTTTTGGGCAGCTTTTCAGTGTTTTAGATAAGTATGCTTTTAGGATTTTGCTACATAGCGACCCAACTCTGTTTTGCGAGGTTCTCTGTTGGATGCCCATCTTGGTAAGTGTGCATACACCTAATGAATATCATACCAGTAGAACTTCTGGCTCCATAAAGCAAATTTATGCTTGAGGAAATGCTTGAGGAAAGTGTCATTTAAGCACCTTTGACAGGTGTCTTTGTAGCAGCTCTTTTCTGGCTACCTTTCTCTCATATTTATAGATTTGAGATGTTATAGAAAGACAGTGGCATTTCTCGGTTCTTCATGGCTATAGGCTAAGTTGTTTTAGGTATGAATATGCCTTTCTGTTAATATTCTGGGTTGCACCGCAGATACTATTAGCTTAGACAGCTTTTAAAATCTTTTAATAGCTTACTGCCTATGATCTACAGGATCTGAATTTCCCCAGTGTTATACAATATCACAACTTTGTGTAAGGTGCACTAATTAGAATCCCCAATGAATCCCTTTAAAAAGGAGGTTTTTTTCCCTTTTATGTGTAGCTTTTACATGCAATGCTTCTAAACAATGTCAGCGCTAGACAACGTGATTCAGTAGATAGGGACAATGTTTTTATAAGCCATACTGTAAAACCTTTGCTTTGTTTTGGCATGTGGTGTCAGTTTCTTTCATACCTTTCTATGGAGAAATTTTGGTTCCATAATTAAAGAAAACTAGATGGAGTTACAGAGAAATCTGGCAGATGTTTTGTTTGCAGTTCAGTTTTGTTTGGACTTCTCTATTACCTAGAGACAAGTGATGGAGGTCATAATATTTCATGTTGCTTGGAGACACAAAGTTCATTCATTTTAGATGCAAGTTCTGTTAGAAACAAATCTCAAGTAGAGAAATGCAGTTTTGTACTCCATATAAGTTTTGAATTTGCTCACTGGCTTGTGTTTAAGGAATTTGGTATAAACCTATTCCTCATTTCAGCCAAAGACAATGATTTCAATATATATATATATGTATGGCTCTCAGCATTATAGCATCTGAGAAACAAGATAGAGCATCTGGTTTCTATGATTTATTTAGTCACTCTGTTCAATGACTATGTCTCGCTTTTCAATGTGAATGTGAAATCCATTATTCTACTCCCATACACTTAGTAGACTCTCTTAAAATTAAGCAAACTTTCATATCCTGTAAATGATCATTTCTGCAAGTGATGATAAGAGTTGCAGTAAAACATGGTCTGGAGACTTCTAATCTTTATTCATCTCATTGCAGAAGTAATCTGTTGGAGACTTGCCCCAGAAGTAGAAGCAGGCTCAGCTAATAGTTCCTTCCAGTATTTCAGAACTGATTGATTTTATAAAATAGCTGCACGTCCCTAATCTTTCAGCTGCCACAGGGTATTACTACAAGGAGAACCTAAATTTTCACCCACATTGCTCAATTTGCCAATGGTGACTAAGGCTGCATCATCACCAATTGAAAAGTTTTAAACTACATTTTCCACTGGTCTTACAAAAAAAGTCATCTACACAAAAATGCTTCTTTTTCACAACAGCAGGTAATAAAAATAGATGGAACAAAATCCTAGAAACACTGCACAACCTTCACTGTCTTTGCATTTGACAGTTTCTCTTGTTGACCTCTTTCTACACATTATTTCTTGCATACAGAGGTGATAGCTACTAATATTCATTCTGAATAAAAACAGATTAGGATTCAGAGAAATTAAGATCAAATGTTTCATATGGATGTATGTGTAGTATTAACAGGAATACAAAATTCTCTCCTGAAGAACAACTTGTTTTTCAGCACTCTTTCTGCCATACTCTGTTGACACAACTTTTTTAAGGTAAGGATATTTGGATAACAATCTCTGTCAGTCTTCAGAAGCTTATAGAAATATTCTTATATGGTATTTCAAATGATTTGGCAATATTCTTACACTATGTTCTGTGGGAAATAATGTGGCAAAGATAATGAGCCTGAGGCAATTGACCCAACTTGTACACTGGTATAAACTCTAAAAGATTTCACTGTTTTCATTTTAAATAATTTTTGAGGACAGATTGTAAATGTTTTCTTGCACTTTCCTCTGCTGGGCTTGCAAAATTAAAACTTTAATTCTGACCAGGTAAAACCATAAATCTAAACCAAGGCTACAGAACTCAGGTTGTATGGTTCAAGGACATTTCATAATTACTAGAAGACATACGTGTGTCTAAAAGCCCAGCTATGACAACAGTAAATAAAACATAAAAAAACCACCCATTATATGCCTGTAGAGAAAACTTGAAAAGGTAGAGGAAATATAAACACGTTTGCAAGATGGGGAATGACACCTGTGGGAAGAATTATAAGGAAAAAAATGCTCTCAGTGCAGACAGCATGGATATGAAGGTATAGACCTGATAAGCTTCTTACTAGCACAGACCCCAGGGCAACAGCTAAGATAAGGTAGGAAGAGGACTCTGGATGGAGACTGAGGAGCAGATCAACTTTTTGCATGAAGAGAGGGCTGTGGAATTAGAAAACCAGACTGTTCTGGCTCACAGCCAGACCACAAAAGCCTTGGGATCTAAAAGCAACTCTGGTTGATGGGCACTCAGTAGTAAGAGACCACAAGTGTCTCTTTTAGACTTATCCAAGTCCAGTTAAGAGGCAATTAGGTTAATTAATTAAGTTAATTAATTGCCTCTTGCCTGGCAAGATTTTCAGCACTATGAGAAATTGCTCAAGTTAATTCAGAGCAGTGATGTAATTTGCCAAACTCCACAAAATCTTGGGGCTCCCCTCAATTAATTTTACAGATGGTCCCTAGTGCCTCATGCCTACCCTGGCCCCTCTAATTACCTCTAAAACAGAAACAAAAACCTCTTGGTATAATATTATCATTTTCTTCCTTACTCCCATTCTTCCTCTTCCTCTGAGGCCATATATATAGAAAAAAAAATACTCCAATCCTAAATATATATATTTAAATACAATTATTCTACAGTCATGTGTGGTTACAGACAGATCTAGAAATAAGTTTATTTAAATATTTTCTATTTTGTAGAGAAATATCTGACAAATTCTTGATTAAACTGCATACACTTAGTCTTTTCTTATTAATATTGTTGTAAATCCACCAGCCTTATACATGCACAGTTTACGAATAAATTTAATACTGCCCTTAATCATGCTTTCTGTGATAACATGTTAAATTAGTGTTTCTAGAACGAAACATGCTGAGATTCAAAAGAAAGCCCAAACTAACTGTATGTTTTTATCAGTGCAGTTCTACATATCCTGCACACTAAAAAATATGCCGAAAATGAATGGGAAGGTCAGGCTTTTGCAAAGTAAAAAACAAAGAGCCAGCAACAAAGAAGAGAAGAGTACATGAAGTCAGTTTGGTCAGGAATACCTAGGAGGAGTAGGGGGAAGTACTGATGGGTCTCTACTTACACCATTAGCACTGTGCAAAATAGTTTTGGTGTTTATGAGTAACACAACATTGTCATCAATATGCTTCCTCTCTCCTGCACACCTCTGCAACTATCCAATACGGAAACTGAGCACACCGAGGTCTCAACCATAGTAGGGCACTTGTGGGCACACACAGGCAGAAACTGCAAATTTTCAAGCTGTGCAGACCAGCACATCCAGAACAAAGCAAAGCTGAAAAGAGATATACCAGATGCCTCTTTGAACTGTGGTAAATGTTAAGTACTTATATCCTGTTTGAATCTGGTCCTATATTCATCACATCTTGCCAGTCTAACAAGTCTCTTTATCTTCCATTGCCAATACAGGGTCCAGCATTTATACAAAGTCATGTTTAAACATTAGTTGCAATTTAAAGGCTTTTATACACACACACACACACACACACACACACACACACACACACACACACACACATATATATATACACACATATATATTTGAAATGACAGAAACATTCCTCTTTCTCCACCAATCCTTCCTAAGGGTTATTACTCAGAGAATATCATAGCAGAGAATCAGCTCCATCCTGCAGGAGCTGTCATTTAAAGCAGTCTGACAGTTTGTAGGTTTGCTCAGTTTCTCTGATCAAATCAACCTGGTATGCGATGTCAAACATTTAGGTCACATAATTTGCAATGTGTAAGTTTGATAGACCTGCAAGATGGGTGGTAGATAGGCTTTGTAACACAGCTATACAACAGTGTGTAATTTTACTTTTAGATACATGACTAAATCTCACAAAATATTTCATACCTCTTGTCAGTCTATACATGCTTCTTCAGAAATACTGGACAAAATTTCCCATGCTGTCTTCTAAAAAAGTCCCATAATTGTACCAACACCTTCCAACCTGACATTTATTCATTTATCTAAAAGCTGTGTCATTAAGTATGAAAATATTCAGATAGCTATAAATTAGGCATAAATTTTGATCTGCTTCAAATTTGTTTCTGTTCCATGAGAGGAAGAATATGAGAAAAACAAGTTCCTAATTTCTATTGTTCTACTTCATTATCTATAGTATCTAATTAATATATGTAAGTATATATATGTGATTATATTTATATATGTGTATGTGTGTGTGTGCACATATATGTGTATAAATATGTGTGTATATATATATATACACCTTCCCCCCCGACTAAGGACTTCTATTTTATTTTAAGTGGTTTCTTAGTCTGGGCTATTGCTCTGGACTCATTTCCCTTGTTCTCAGGCTTGTAGCAGTGTACCTTAATGGCAAATCAAAGATCTGAAAGCTATTGTTTTCCATTAATGCTTTTTAAAATTCATTTCTGTTTTTTTTTAATACAGATAATCTTGCCAGAAACAGTTTTTGTAGATGCCTACATGACTCATATTCTAAAATATGTTGCCCTGTTTCTCATGCAATGCAGACTGAGACCAATGCTTGCCTTCTCCCCAAAATAGAAAATAATTCCAAGTTTTGAAACTATTTTTCCTAAATCCTGCATTTTTAGTCTAATGGCCATCAGTGTCTTCTGTAAAGCAGATATTACAAAAACTAGCAGCAGTATTCTACGAAACGTACAATTTCCTTCCTTCACTTACCCTTGTAAAAGGTCTCAAGATTTATTTTAGAATTTAGGATTTGGAAACTTAAAATTGAAAAGCCAGAGAGAGGGGACCTGCACAAAAACCACCCTTTTGCTCCTATTGCCTTTTGTGTGTCATGGAAACAGAACACTGTTATAAAGTGTTTATAAGGGCCCACTTTCTCAAATACTATGAATATGAACTCAAGTCATGTGACTATTAGGACCTGTGAGACTGACATGTTTGTCCTCTTGTTTTCTATTTCTTGGAGAACTATATGCTCTAGGAGCAGAATGCCTAACTCCTTCCCAAGACAGTCATGCAGGGGCAGCCAGCTGCATAAGTTTCATTGGTTCACGTGAATCAATGGCCAATACCAGATTCCCATTTAAAAGGGGAAAAAGAAACAATGAACAGAGGATTTTTTTTTTTTTCCTGCTTTCTTTGTCCAATTCTGTATTTCAAAATCCTATTCTGGAAGAATTTAAGTTAATCAACCAGGACTCCTGAAGGAACATAGGTTGTTAGTTCTTTATGTGTCTTGTCTGTTTCATCAGTAGATATCTTCAGCTACTCTAAAGAAAGAGCATTCTGGCACTTGGATTGAAGTTAACTGTCCAACGTCACCTGCCTAGTTTAGGATGAACCTGGGAAAATGAAGCTGACTCTAATTTATTATACACTAAATTTGCCTTCTATTTCACTATTTATCCATTAACATAAACTATTAATTGAAATATATACTGAGAATAAAATAAAACATTGCAAAATGGACCATTTAGCTAATAACTTCGATGTTTTTGAAGGCATCTGTAACAGCAGCCCTCTACTCCTCCCTCTAATAAGCAACTTTCATTTTCAGTGAGGCAATTGTTAGAGGGCTTTGGCATACCAGTTGTACAAAGAGAACTGAGCATAGTAATCTGGAAAGTTTGACACAGTGTAAATTGATTTTTCTTCTTAACATTTCAGGACGAGCAAAGATAAAAGGTGACCTCCTAAAAAAAGTTTGATACAAAAATGGAGAAAAAACAAGTTAGCATTTTGCTAAAATTGGAAGCATGGAATAAAAGAGATGCTTGTGCATTTCTGTGCATTACAATAGCAACTTTCTGTTGTGGTTTTATACTGCTGCAGTGCCCTCTGTCTTTTAATGTCACTATATACACTTAATTATCCCATGAGACACAATGGTTTTGTTTCTTCATAAGCAGGACAGTTTTGGCTGATTTTTCTGTTCTTTGGGGTGTACTCTTTACTGAAGAGATCATAATTTATGAGTTCTTCCTGTAAACTGGGGTTTATTCCCTATGTTCTTCTATTCTCGTGGTTTTGGCCAGGTTGACCAATCGGAACGGCAGATGGCCCTTCCCCCCCTCTCTCCTCAGAGAGGAGAGGAAGAGATAAGGAGATTTACGAGTTTAGAAAAAAACTAAACTACTTTAATGAAAATAATAATAAATAAGAAAATAGTAAATAATAGAGAAAAGAAAAAGAAAAAAAGCATACAATATATACAAAACCGTATCCAGCTCCCAGGATGACGGTCACATCACCAGCAGACACAGGGAAAGTCCCAGACTGGAGTCAGCGACGGACAGGAGCTGAATTCCGGGATGAGAGTCAGGAATGCTCAGATCGGGATCAAAGGCAGACAAACTGACAGGGTCCTCCTCAGACATTGGCCATTGAAGGAAAACGAGCCAGGGCCAGGGCCAGAGCAAGAGCCAGAGCCTACTTGCCCCTTTGATCCCTCAGCTTTTTATACTGAGTATGATGCAGATGGGATGGAATACCCTGTTGGTCAGTTTTGGGTCACCTGTCCCGTCTGCTCCTCCCTGCAGGTGGGACCCCTCTACGCTTCTCTGCTTCCGACCCTCTAACGGGACAAACAGCAAAGTTATCTGACCTTGGTTGTTATAGCAATAAGTATAAGCAAGAGCCTCTGTGCATACCGTTCCTTGGTATAATCAGGTCTTATCACTCTGAGAGTGAACAGTTTCTGACCAATATGCTGTTAATTTCAGACTTTAGTTAGTTAGAAGAGGCCCAGCTAAAAAGTAAAATTACAAATCAGAAAATTGGTTCTGTTTTACCTCAAACCAGGACAGTTCTATAAAGTCATGAGTTATTTAAGCCATGGGTTCCATGAGTCTATCGGCTAACTTCTAAAATTTATACTATCATAGCCTAAAGGTATGCATTTCAGCAACTGATAAAAACTATACATACTGAAAAAGAAATTTCATTGATAATATTAAATTAAAAACTACCGCATGCTTTATTAATATAGTTAAAGGATCACTTCAGCTGATAGCTGCAATAATGTTCAGAGGTGTTATTACACTAATTATCACTTAGTAATTAATACTGTTACCATTAAATCCAGAGAGCTTTATGTTGTTCAATATACTTCAGAGAGATACTTACACCATTGGCCCATATCACAAACAACATTCTGAAGATTTGGAATTCCAGTCTCAGACATCCTGTCTGTACAAGCTGGGCAACACCATTATTGAAGATACAGGGTAGATAGATAAATTATTTGAGGCAAGAACCTGTTTTCAGTGGGGAAGGCTGCTATATGTGGAAAGGAAAAGGTTAGAAAAGGCAGTGCTGAAAATACCTTAAAATGGCAACATTCTAAAAATACCTATGCACATTGCTTTTCCATGAACTGTAAGCTTTGAATTCTCTTGAAAAAACATATGGTCCACTCTTTCTTGAGAAGACTTTGTTAGCGTGTCAAAATGCTGTATGCTGTTTTGTGTAATCTCTGTACTTTTGTATGTAACACATACAGGTAACATATACCACATGACACCCGATATTATGCTCCTTTTTTATGGGAATTCATTCCTTCCCCCCTTCCCCCCCTCCATTTTCACTCTCACATTTCCTCAGTATTACAGCATCACCCAAGAGAGCTCTAAATGATGCATGGCTAGAACAAAGGCAAGGGAATCTAGGGCACTGCCACAAGACTAGACAGCCTTAGTTTCTGCTGTAGCATGTAACAATGCAGAGTATTAAACATTTACACATCTGCTTGTTATCAGAATTGCTTATCTTGTACTTTTTTAATAATAACTCCTTTGATTTTACTGCAGCATGCAATCTGCTCTTAGCAGGGAAGAAACACAGAAGAAATGTTTCCAGCCCCAGATAATCTTTTTCCCACAGAGATGTAACGTATATACATTAAAAACAGGGAAAAAACACCCACAAAACAACACTGAAAAAGTGTACATACAGCAGATGTATTTCTTTTCCTTCTCATCCTCCAAAACCTGTTTATATATAGGATTGTTTACAACAATACACAGAGAAAAAAATAGCATAAAATTTGGGAGGTACTATGGCTAAGCTTAAACTATCACAGAATTAGCACCATCAAATAATGCTGATTGTGTAACATGCCAAACAATAGGAAAACATCTCTCCAGCAGTGTTGTTCATGATTTTTTCCCATATGTCTTCAAAAAACTGAAGTGAAAATTTGAAAAATACTACTGTAAAAGTTCAACTTACCAAAATGCCGGCTGACAAGATATTTTCAGTATTATCCTAGCAGAACTAACAAGCTAAATAAAGCTGCATGAGGTCAGTTATTTGGCTGGCAAATCTGCGCTAGGATGACAGAGGAAGTGGCAATGGTGATTTAGTACTTGGTTTTCCTCTCTGTGTGATAGTAATGAACTAATAGTATCACACATTACAATGATGTGCTGTGCTGAGACAGGCAGTTAGTTATCTTGGAATAGTTAGTAGCTGGAATTTGTCTGCCAGAAGATCCAGGATGCTTTCGTATCAAATATGGATGCTACCCAGGATGGAATTTGTTCAGCAGATTGCAATTAATTGCACACAACCTACTCAGACTCCTCTGTTGTTTCAGTCAGAGCTGTGAATTCTTTTGTCCTTGTAATGCTCTGCTCAGGAGTCAACGTGGTGCCATAAACAGTAAGAAGTGATCAATATATACAAGATAGGGACATGCTTGTGAAAGGCTTATTCTCTCAGCGGATTTCAGTGATGTGGAGTGTCTGTTGTGCAACACCTCTCCTGGACTGAGGCCCCCTGACTTCTTTTGGCCTCCTCCTACATGGTGGGAAGGAAATATGTGCCACAAACAGGTAGCACTCACCAGGACACTTCAGTAACAGATACAGGCAGACCTCACCCTGTAGCTCATAGCCTGGGCCCAAGGTTTGCTTCCTTCCCAGTGCTCTACAGTACAAGTATTAAACTGTGCCATGGAATTAAAAGTTGTGTTACTGTAAAATGAACTCTATCCTGGATGTACTCCCACTGATTTCAACATCTCCAGCTGTATTACAGAGCAAAACAGGCCAATATAAGAATGTTTTCCAGATCCACCATAGCTTAGGGAAATTGATTTCAGCCCATTCATTCAATTCAAACTATTAGTTTCAAATCCAAGGAAGGAAAACAAAATCAATATAGCCATTTGAGAATCTGACAATGCTTGCACCTGAATTCAGGGATATTAGAGTACACAGCCAGCACTTATTGATGTATGTGGAAAGATCATTAAAATTATGTAGTTCCATCACCCTTACCAGAACTGCAATATTTTCAAGGGGTCTATAAGATTTTATTTCCCTTTGCCTATAAAAAGATGACAGGTCAAAAGGGTCATGCTGAATTGTCCATTTTACGTATTTAAAACCTGTGCCTAGGTTTTCTTTCTGGTCAATGTCTCAAAAAAAAAAAAAAACAAAAAAAAAAAAACCCAACCAAAAAACAGTTGAACAAAGATGTGGCAAACTCTCATGGGGTTATGCAGCATACGTATACTTCCAGGTACTGCAGCAGTCCTGCTCAAATTTGAAAACTCTGATTGACACAAAATGGGTTAAAATGTCTATGAATTTTATTTGAAAACAACAACAACAAAGTCCTTTTAAGAAACAGTAAACAATTCACAAAATTATGAAAAAACCCCTCTGAACCTGGGATCCTTTAAAAATAAGACATTTCCAAATAAGGCATTGCTATAACCAAACAGGATATGTTGACTAGCTATAACCAAGCAAATTCACAATTGCACTGAAATAAAAAAAAAAATGCTTAAAAAAGAAAGTTTGTTTACAGAAAAGCTTGCTGTAATATCCCTTTAACAAAACCACTGCAACTTCACTGGCTTTAGTTGAGTTATTCCTGTTCATCCAGCTGCAATAACAGAGAAGCAGGCCAAGTATCTGTGACAAAAAAGAAATCTTCAAAGTCATTCAGGCTTTTCTGACAATGTGTACCGCTTTATCACTTTAAAGTAATGCCAAATACTCTCTTTTTCCCCCCCAAAGAAAAGGATCTTCTAGTCACAGACACCCCCTTCCCCTTCACTTTACATGAATGCAAGAGAACCTTTCTTACTATAGTCAAAACGAAAATTCAATTTACTTGAAGCATGTATTAGACTCTCTTCTCTTAAATTACATGGGTATGCTTTTTTAATTATAAAGACCTTTCTGAAGTGAGCGTTGAAGGCCACTCTCAAGAAAAGTCCCTCGTTAACCCTCTGGTTTCCTGAGTTGCTAAAAGGCAAGACTGTATTTTTCATTCAGAATAGGTGAACTGTCAAATATCTGCATTTAAATGGAGTGTCTTTTGAACTGTTTATGCAACAAAGCTCAGGGCTAGTGGCTTCCTTGAGTGCCAGGAAATAGAGGTACTTTATTTTATATAGTTCATTTGTGCTGCTGCTCTTCGATACGAGGCAAGCAAGGTAAAATTTAAAACTGCACAGGAAGGAAGGCTGAGAAGCATATAAATACAAACTCCAAATGAGTTACCTGAAAGGCTCATCAAAGGTCTCCAAGTGTAACTGGCAGTTCAAAATCTTAGAATTACAAGTAAAACAAAAGAAAAAAAAAAAAAAAAACAAAAACCAACAAAAAACCCCAACCAAAACCAAACAACAAAACAAAAAAGTCTTATACAAAATCTGAGGAGATGAGCTAAAGGAAAAGCTGGTTTTATATAATGCCACATTCTTTCATCCTGATGATTCAGTTAATTTTTCGTTATTTGTTACCTTTCTGGTGTGAGACATTTCTGGAAAGACAGAGCACTAAGGTCTCATTTGACTAAGTTAAATTCAGTGAGAGATAACACAGTGAGCAAATCCTTAATAATTGCTCATGTCCTCATTAAATTATGTTAACATAATAAAACCAGAAAGTATGCTTAGACATTTAATTTCTTGTCAGCAGTACAGAATGAATCCCGAACTGAAAGAGGCCAGTCACCGTGCAGACCATTTCAAGGTGCACAGGGCTCCTAACACGGTAACAATCTTAATATTCACTGGCAGGTAATGACAGCTGAGTATAAAGACTGATTGCACTGGGCTGAGAATAGTATGGTGCAAGATCCAACAAGACAAATACGTAGAGAAAACTGACTCTTTCATGTATTTTAAGGAAAGGTTCAGTGATATGGTAGAGAAGATGAATGAAGTAACAGATTTCAATAGAAAGCATGACATGGTCAAACTGACAGGGAAGGAATGGGATTTTAGTTGCTGATTTATCTTTACCTTTTATATGCACATAAAGATGGTGTCATCACCATGCAGAGGTCATACGACAACCAGATCTTGCACTCCAACCAGTTTTGGATTTCCCTGCTTCAAAATTCAGAATTTCAATCTAAATATTCTGTAAAGAAATTTAATTTGATCTAACAGAAGGAAACAGAAAATAAATAGATATCAGAGGAATTTCAGTGTTGCTCTGTTATTAAACGTTACATTTCCACTTTGTCCTTCCAGTGATGTTCTATTTTAAATGTTTTATTTGTTGCTAACTGGAAGAGTCAAAACCAATGAGTTTAAAATATGCGGGTTTTTTTTCTCATTTTGTCAAAGAAAAGTAAGTATGCAATCAACTGGAAATAGCTTTCAGTTTGTCCAACACAAACAAAAGGTGAAATTATTATACAGCTTTATTCATCACGAATTCAAAGTCTATTCTGCCATCAGGCTGTACTCGAAACCTATTGAGAGTTATCAGTTGCATGATAATTAACACAGATATATATGTTATCTTCTACCAGCAATTGAAGCGACAGCTCAATATATGAAATACAGGCTCAACAACGTGATGAAGAGGGAAGATGAATGGAGAGAAAACAGCAATAAGCCTTGACGGCAATAAGGCCTTTAGTGAAATGAGTTGAGATACACTGCAGTTGTCTGTTCCAGTTGTTGGTTGGTTTTTGTTTTGTTTTATTTTGTTTTGTTTGTCACCAAAAGCTTTTCTGATTCCCTTTTCCAACGAATCTCATTGCTATAGTCCTTGAAGGAAGCATAGTTTGAGTCAAGGTTACAGACTATTAAGAGGAAATGGAGAAGAGACAGAGAGTGAATGCATCAGTGATGTCAGACCCTTTATGGGAGCATAGAGACATAAGCACTTGCAGAGGAACAAAACAGACCTGTGTGGTTCTATCACTGCCACACAGAAGCAATTCACCTGGTACATGAATTTAGACAAGGATTCTTTCTTTTTTCCTCCATAACAGTCTTAATTTTAATTATCAAGATAAAATTTTTCTTTGCTTTTAAAGAGTATGGGAGTTTTAAAAAGGTCTATCTCCTTTTTTTGTCCTAGCAAGTTTCAGTTTGTGCACTGCAGTAGCTCATTATCTGTTAATGCTCCACATAGATTGTATTCATGCTGATATTTATTGACCCAGCTTTTGATTGCCCTTCCCACATGCCATGTTTGTTTCATTAGTACAACTAATTTTATTGCATGCTTTGGAATATGGACTTTACCTAGTATAACTAACTCTCATTTCCACATCCTTGTGTTGTTACAAAATCTTAACTCTAAAACCATCGATCTTCCTTTCCTTAGATCCTGCTCACTCCTATCTGTGCCAAAGAGCCTTATTTTTTTTCCTCTATTCCTTTTTCCTTTCTTTTATACATAAATATCAGTATATAACTATTTTATTCACAGGTATAAATATGTAATTATATATTTCATATATGCTCACATATGAACACATGCATTTTCACGTAGATTCTGAAACATTGATTGATTCAATGATAATGATTTTCTACTTGTTCATCCATTCCATGGTGTGATTCACCAAAAAGAAAAGAGAGGAGTAAGCAGCAAAGGCCTTTCACCAGGGATAAATGTAGATAGTTGTAAACTAAAACCACAAAACCCCTTCAGGCACCTAGGGCTATTATTAGTAACTGAAGTGCATACAGTCACTAATTGCAACCATATGGTTCTCTCTGCACCATGTCAGGCAAACTGTGAATTACAACAGTATATGAAGTCCAAGTAAATCCAAGTCAGCTGTAATCCAGTATTGTGAGTCTGGTTTTAGGTTTCTATTCTCTCATATGCATCTTACCACTTTAGTCATCCACTAAAAAAGGAAAACCAGCACAAATTAGTCCCTTGATTCCTGCTGACAGAGCACTATTGCCTTCTTGCTCAAAATTTATCTGTTCCCTCTGTAGCATTTTTAATTATGTAACTTCAAAATGCCCCAAAATTAGTCCCATGGGGTTCTAGGAAGAAGTTCTACAGTACTTTCACCAGTTTTATTTTACAGATATGTATAGAAGTATGACCAAGAAGACTAATGATTTTAGCAAGCCAGATCCCAAGACTGTTCTTCCTTCAAAACAGGCCCTGGGCCAGATTCTGACTGGCACTGCTACCGGAAAAGAGAAGAAGATTGTAAGAGTATTCTCTTCCTACACAGTTCCTCCCACAAGTATCAAATAGATTTTCAGATCCTGTATTAGGCAAGATCTGGAACATGTGCTCAGTTCTGGATTTTAATTTGATAACACATAACAATTTACTGACTTTGATTGGGTGTTTTCTTAGCTTCTCCACTGATCCATAGTGTGGCCTTGGTTAAATAACTCATATCTTGGCATTCTTCATCCCTCCTACCTTCTATGGAAAGGTATTTTGAGAAGGAAATAAATCCAAGACATTACCTGTCTGCTTTCTACTTTGTTCATTTATGTTGCAAATTCAGCTGGAGAACATGTCTTCGTATGCATGTATCTACAATGCTTGTTCCAAAAGGACATTGGTCCCGTTAACAGGCCTTAGAAAACACTATGATGCCGTTAGTAGTCATATACTCCCCACCTAACTGGGGGGTACTCCACACCCCTTGTATTCCCCTTTGCAATTCTCCGGTCAGGATTCTCATCTGTCTACCCAAGAGCCTTGAGAATAGAACATTTTTCATTTCACTGCATGGTGGGATCTAATCCTAAAGTGATTTTGTGAAAAAGGATGAATGTGCTGCAAATGTGAAGAAATACTGCTTCTTGTAAGTGCAGGTAGAAGAGGAAAATTACCTGTGGGTACAATGAATTCTGCTACTACTTGTGGGTTCCGGCAGAAGCAAGTACTCTATTACCATACTGGCAGAGTCATCAGTCCTTTAGGAAAAGAGACTAAAGAAAATTGCTGAAAATAAACTAGTGTCAACTCTAAAATGCTGTATCTTTTATTTCTGGGTTTTTTTTATTTTGTTTTTGTTTTTGTTTGGGTTTTATTTTTTTGGGGGGGTGGTCTTTCTTAAGGTTGGGGGCTAGGGGGGTTTGCCTTTGTTTTGTTTTTTTTTTTTTTTAATTATTCTTTATTTGGTGCAAATAACTAAAAGAAATTGATTCAGTTGAGTATTCCAGTTTTCTGTCTTGCAATTAAAAGAATCTGTTTATTTCCCTGGGCAAAATGAAAGACAGAATCACAGAACTGTTATTCTGTCTCCATTACAAAAATATCTGGCACAGAAACAGCGATGCAGGATATACAGATGGAAGATGTAGTGACTAATTCACCTAGCATCCTCTGTCGCTGGAAGCTAGAATGCCTGACTGTCACAAATAGCTTATTTAAGAGAAAGAAAGCAGAGAGCAAACTTATGTTCAGCTTGGTGTAGATCCTAGCAAGACATCCAGGGAAGGGTATGAGTTAATGACAGATAAAGCTGCTCACAGTCCCAGTAAGGAATAAGAGAAAATTCTTCGGCTACTGTGAGTACATTCTTTCTGGGAGCGAACAGAGTAATAACAAAACCACAAATCAAGTTATTCGAATGTAGTTTGCAAAGAGCATGCCTGTTCTTTGCAGCTGTTCTTTGCAACCCAAGCAATAAAAAAGGCAAAAAAAACCCAAACCCAAAGAAAAAAAAATACGAAAAACAAACAAACAAAAAATGTCTGATGAAATAGCTGGGAATTTTCCAGTATTTTTTATTTCAGTACCTTTCCTGCCTTCTCTCAATTTTTTCTTTTCCCTTACCTTTTTATTGTTAAAACTTGAAGCCTGATACAGAACTTTTATCCTTATTTCAGTGCTACCTCCAGAAGAGAGCTGACTTCAGGCTTCTAGGACACACTTCTAGGATGATGAAAAGGCAAACTGGATAAGGAGGATTCCTGAGACTCTGGGGAAATGTTTTGTCACTTTAAAAAAACAAAAACAAAAACAAAAACAAAATATTTCTGAACATTTTGGTTTGACCCTGCTGGAACAGTAGTATTACAGAATTTGAAGAAGAAATAAATTTTCTGAAGTGACTGTTCTGAGAAAGAGATTGTGATCAAGACATCCACAGATTTTTTTTTCTTCTTCTTTTCTTCTTATTCCCTGTTGGAAACACATAACTCCTGAAGCAGATGAAGATCAGCACCTTTGTCTGTCTTTTCTCTCTCCTCCTGATGTACATATTCCTAACATTTTTAGGGAAATGTAGTTTAACCTCTTTTATATACATTTTCTTCCTCCTCAGCCATGTGGGATACAAGCTTGTAACTGTAGAGTCATTTCACTCACAGAAGATAGAATATCACTCATTTATAATAACAGTTAAGAAAGCTGTAGAAATCTGAGCTGCCTTGTTAAATCAGTATTTCTTGAAGATTGGACTAGGTCTATCCATGCAGATAGATTAACAGTTTTTCAAGAATTTATTAAAGCATTCCCCTCTTTTACTATTTCCATGAGACAATTTCTGCATCTTTAACCACCACCATTTGCAATGCAAGGTAGGAAAGGAGCTTGCCTTAATAATAGGTTTAAGTTCTTGATTTGGTTCTGCATAATCTGATTTTTATACACAGTGCACAAATTGTAGCCACTTCATCAATGTCTCATTATTTTTCTTTTAACAATGCACTGTCAGTGATTAATTTCTGAAGACCAGTAAACAAAAACCTAGCCTTGAAAGTGATTAAAGCTTAGCTGTAAAATATGTGCATGCACACGTTAACTAAATACTGTTATTGTAAAGTCAAACACAGCTTCAGAAAGGAGCGTTCAGATGGAAGAGAGTATGCAACAATAGGAGAAACCCTGTGATTCAATAGTGTTCCTTAGAGATTTTCATTAACACCAAGTATACATGAATATGATCTAGAGAGAAGAAAGAATCTTCTTTGGAGTGACATTGAGAGGTAACTATAAGAATAAATTAATTTTCAATGAATTTGATGCAACTCTGCAATCATGCAGGATAAATTTCACATATGTTTTTGAACATGTGTTCCACTGAAGTATATATTCTATCTTAAGTAACTATAGTGACACCTATTCATGTAAAATACAACCCTAAAAACACAGGACTTGTGAGGCTGTCTGAACCTCTTGATTCCCACTCTGAGTTGCATGTTTTGAAATGTGGTAGTGTCAATCTCAGTAGTAACAGTAGTACTTGATTAAATGTTATGATTAAAGTAATGAAGGGATTTGTTTTAAAAATCTATGAAACGGTGCCTCTTCTATTTCACATCTTACAACTCAATATTGAACCAAAACTTTGTAAAATATGGTGATCGTGAACCCAAGGTCCCATTTGATTCAGTACTGTCACGAACAGGCTGGAGTTGAAGGATTCATACTCTGGCAGTGCTGCAGGCAATGAAACACCCAACAATTAAGACTCTGAAGAGTGTGAAGATATGAAGAGAACAGTATAATGAATACATTTAAGAGGAAATACTTCTTTCTAGTTCTAATGCACAAGTTGTGATGAGAAAGAAAGAACGTGAAGTGGAAAAACACACCCTATCTCAAAAAAATATAGAGTTGTAGCTGCTTTTGTCTGTTGAAAGAGCCACAGAAAACTGGGTCTTTACAACGTAAATTGTACATAGGATTCCTATGTAAAATTAATAGGACAGCAAACTACAGATTAAACAAATCCAACTGAAAGCGAAGCTTCTTTTGATTTATGTTCCCAGTGATGTACACTGTTATGGAGTATAAAATAAATGAAGAATATATAACAAAGTTTTGCTTAAATAAATGTCAGTGTTCCAGAAGACAATGAGTCATACAATAATAATAATAATGATAATAATGACAATAATGACAATAATGACATAATAATAATAAATATAATAACAATTATTATTAATTTATTAATTAGTATTATTATTATTAACAACAACAACAACAACAACAACAACAACAACTTCCCACCCTCCCCCCGTCCAAGAATTCTATATTTTGTTTTATGGTTGCTTGATTAGGCAGTGTTGACATTGAAAATCAAGATGTCAATTTCTGAACTTCCAGGGTTGTTATTTTTTAAAATTTGCTCTGTGATAATATTAGGCAGGAGATACTTTCTAGTGATTTATGTGTAAAAATCTAGAATTTGATCTAAAATAAAATAAAAATAAAAGCCTCCACTAAATTACTATTACATTTAGGTCTTTCATTCCAATCTCATTATTGTCATTATTAGTTTAAAAGAAAAACATTATTTTAAAAATATTTGAAGAATAGAGAAGAATAGTGTCTGAATTTGATAATGTCTCACACATTTCAGGTGATTGTACAAGGTTTAGAACCTTTTGATGAATCTTGTCATGCAGGCAGATATTCAAATGAAGTGGTGTCTTTTAAATATATATATAACAATCAGTATTAGGGACCACAACAAAGAGTCACTTTTAAAATGGATAGGGAGAAAACACTTTAATAGGAAGTCTTTGAAGTGTGTGATTAGCTTTTCTGCGAAAAAATCAATTGGAAAATAACTTTTATCAGATATCAGCCAGCGACATACTTCATTTTTTCCACCTTTTTTTTTTTTTATTTGGAGAGTTTTATTGCACTCCAATAATCTGTATATAAAGTAATGATTAAATTAAATTACTTCATGATGGAACACTACACTATATATTTATCCTAAAATTCATGCAGGAGAGTAAGTTTCAAATTACATGTATGGGTATTTTGTTCAGAATTTTTAGGATTGTAAGATCACAGGGAGCGTTCAAAGTACTTAGCAACACAGCTGCTCACGCACAATACACCCACTCACATATTCTACAGAAGGGATTTTTTTTTTTTATTTCCCCCTCCCATATCACCCTCTTTAATTTGTTCTAAGAAGTAATTAGTTCCAATTAGTCATCATGAGACTTGTTACCATAGTTTAAGTGAAAGACCAAAAAAATCCAAAACTATAAGGATTTTATAGAAATTAATTATTGAATACTTTGCACCAGTTCCAGTGTAATAGATTTGAACATTCTAGGCTGAAATACAGCGATCAGAATTCAGCTTGCTTGTAGAAACACATAGCTTGAACATCAGACAGGCTATTACTTTTTTCCATTGGGAATGACTTGTTTTCTGTAGTCAAAGATTCAATAAAGAACCCCCTGAGGCCATCTATGGCACATTTACAAGGAGGTATAAGCTCCATCAGAAAGAAAAAAATAATAATCTGGTAGTGTCACAAACTCAACATTCTGAATGTGGTAATATTTAGATCACTGATATATATGCTGCCTCCTTCATAATTTTCTTCCAAATTAGAAGTTAAAGGGTAATCTGCTAGGCCTCTTGTAAGAAATGTGGGGCCAGCTGCTAGATAAATCTTGTCTTCACTGAGACTGTCTTACAGTCTCTGCCTTTAAGGTAATCTTCCATATTTCCACAGTCTAAAGGCTTCTTAAGAGAACTGCTTTGCAATATTTTAAATTGTGCATCCCTATATTCCTCCAGAGCGGTCTGGGACCATTGTATTCCTGTCTAATCAGTGGGAATAAATTAATGAGACTAATTTTCCTCAATAACCTTTGGGCATTCAGTAATTAACTTATACTATGAATTCCTGAAAGTCCTAATGCTACAGAAACACTATCCTAGCAGTTATTACTGAAAGGAGTAAAGTGTCCTCAAATCCTCCCATGGCTTTGTGCTGCAATATCTAGCTTTGCATACGGAAACTGCAACCATGTTGCCTCAGTCTTGCTTTGAGGTTTACCATCAAAGAGTCTGTAAAAGCAAGTCAGAGCTCCAAGACAAAGATCCTTTCCATAATAGACTTGATTTGTGTACCCACAAATCTCCCTATTGTTGGAAAACTGCATACGTTTCCCAGTAAGAGACAGTAAAATTGCTCTGTATGTTCCATCTGCAAATGGTGATCCATCTCACTAGCGCGATTGCACAGTAATGTTCAGTCTGCACCCTAATGAGTCCCGGATCAATGGCTGTGACATCCCTGTTTCAATAATGGTGAGTCTGGCCCTTGGGCTGTTGCTTATTTGCACTGTCTTAAGCGATGCCACTGTCATAGGACTGGCAACAATCAATATTTCATTAGTAAAACCTTCAGCTTGTTCTGACTGGTCAGGAAACCCAATGGTTTGCGTATTGAAAATATGTTTTCTAAAATAATCTTTACGATTTGGTACCTTGATTTTTGCCCTACTCAACATAAGGTAGCTATATATTCAACTGCCCAGGACTTAATGACTAATCTTGAGGAGTCAAGAGCATTGCAAACTTTGCATGATATCAAGGAGAGGCACAGTTATCTAAGGCATCTCATGCTGCAAGAACTAAATGAAACATAAATAAATAAATTAAAAAAGCTAAAATATCTGTGCAAAAAGTCAAGTAAATTATCAAGCATTTAAATGTATATCTGCACATTTGTTCAGACATCAACGCATAAAACTGAAATATAAAGATGCAAATCTCAGTAAGCTTTCACTCATAACCTACTCGTTTCATTGCTTGCCTACTTTTCATTTACTGTAGGAGTTGTATATTGGTTTTAGTCTTGGAATATCAAAGTCAATGAAGCCACAACTACTGCTTATGTTTTAAAAATTCCCTTAAAAAACTATTATGTTACTTTCTTTATCAGTTCCACTTTAAAAATTACTTATTCTTCAGCAGCAATAAAAAAAAAAAAAAAAAAAAAAAGTTTAGATTCAGGATTCCTAAACACTGCAATTTGGAAAAAATGTATCAATGCCATAATTACTCAGAAATATAGAAGTTAATCATTCATTATACATAAGTTATCCAGTGAATCTATCTTTTTGCAGAATAGACAATAATTTCATTATTGTGGAAAACTCATGACTTAATTTCTACGGAGAACTTAAACTAATATAACATTTTTTCCTGCCTAAGGTTTGACTAGCTATCATTTATTGCAATTATTCAGTACATGTGTTCTGAGTTTAGAACTATGTATCTTAATTATGCATAATCAAACAAGAAGACGGCAAATCCTAGAAGTACAATAAAGATGCAAAAATATTGTGTGCATGTCTGTAGGATGAATTTTAGAAAATAAAAATAATTTTTCAGATTTTTTTTTAAGGCATCACTAAAATGAATGTGTGACCGAAGTAAATAATATTAAAAATTAAGATAACATTTACAGAAGATGTTCTGTTTGAGTACTTTTTGATTATTTTTTTTTTTAGTTCATTACTGAGAGACAATATTTAGCCTTCTTTATTCCATTTTTGGGTATGAGTGTTGGCATTCTTTGTTTAAAATTATAAACCCAAACAATCAGATTTCAAAATGTAGTTGAAAGGCATTTGCGTCTGCTGGGATGGAGATTTCAGTCTTTGAAATAATAGGCTAAAATTGTACATTACAATTCCTCATTCACCTAAGCTATTAAAATTGAAATGTTTTCTCACCAAAAAAAAAAAAAAAAAAAGGCAAAAAAATAAGCTACTACTCTTCACCGATCATCAATTTGAAACTTAAGTGGAAGGTGAGGGGTGTTGCATCTTTCTCTAAATTAAAGAAGTGGTTCTACCTTTATCAGCTATTAGTGGATAATCACAAGTGTTGATCTGTTAAGCATGGAACACAAGTGAGAAAAGGGGCTGTAAGGACTGAATACTCCTAAGGGAGTCTTTCTGATACTTATGAGGAACCCAAAACAACAGAAGGGATTGATTTTACACACCAGTAGTGGTAATATAAAGGGTGCAGGAAGGAATGGAAAAACAATTCTGTAGTAAGAACTAGTATAGCAACTGTTAAACAGAATAAAAACATTCATTCTGTGGTGAGAAGGAGATGCACAATTGCACAAAGAGCAAAAGCGTTATGTTGAAAATACGGAAAAAATAATAAGGCAATCATAGAAGTAATGTTCTAAACCAATTATTCTTGATGAAAAATGTAATAGACTGTTCTCTGAGAAATTAATGAGGAAAATAGTGAAGTTGAACATGTATTAGTTTTAAATGATACTTTACAATTATTGAAAGGGTAGGCCATGCAAAAATAAGTCATTTGAAACAGCAGCGATGTATGTCCAACAGTTATGATTGTATCCTGTTGGAGTAAACAAGCTTACAAAGAGAAAACTCAATGAAGACACTTTAATAAAGACAGCCACTTGCTGTGTATGTGTTTTGTGGAAGACAAGTCAGTTAGAACGGAGCATGTTCTTTGGAGTGCAAGGAAGCATTCAGCAATGTAAGCTTAACGTTTTGTTTTTCCTTTTTTTCAAGAAGGTGTAACACCTGAAGGCATGAAGTAGCAAGTCTCCTTTCTCTAAATAATCAAAACTATTTTCCTTACCAACCAATAATTGAATGAGACAATAATTGAAGTGAAATAGATATCTCTAATTCCATGTTTTTGAAGATCAGCTCTGATAACCAATAACAAGATTTGCACATGTTCACACGCAGCTTCAGTGAAGTTAAGCAATTAAATATATAAACCATTTAAGTGAAGTCATGAAGCACATGTAAATATTGTATTAATGTCTAACTTCTAACACTGTGACACGCTGTCTCCCAACACCCTGCACTTGACCAGTATCAGCAGCTTAGATGTACTGCCAACACTCCTCCTCCTGACACTTAGTCCCCTCACCGACATAGTTAGCAGAGGTAAGATGCTGCCCACGTTGTTCATGGAAACTACAAAGGATTCTCTCAGATCACACCACTGTTGGTGGAGCCAAGAGGTGGCGCAGCTCCTACCCTCATTCAAAAATTTTTTGGATGATTGACTACTGCTGTCAGACGACCCAGGACACTAAGTGTCCCTGGCAGTCTGCCAGAGCCATGGCATCACTTAAATCCTGCATTTGCTATCAGTGATCACTGTATGGGCATATTGTTACTTGTCTTTCTTTCTGCCTCAATAAAGGTTTATTTTTTAACATGTTCACAATCCATTACTCTTCAGGCCACATGTTAAGTGTTAGATCTTTCTTGATGAATAATCCTTTAAAAGAAAACCTAACCTTAGTAGGCTGATTGGTGGACTGGGCTGGATTTCGTTACAACCTCGTGTGTAATACTATTACATTTGAAATTCCCAGGCTGGTCTAAAAATAGTTTCCCATAATAATTTGAAAGATAGGAGGATGCAGTTTTGGCTAGGCCTGTTTTCTTGTGTCTTCCCCATCTGTTTTTTTCCTGAACGGCCTGCCATGTTCCTCTCAACATGAAGACTCCAATCTGGGGTTGCCTTTTACACAAGGCATGAGATGAGTGTTAATTTCCTTGCTTTCCTCAATTCTGAGAATAGAAATCAAAGGACTAAGCAACCATAAGCTGATCCTAGATGAGCAACCAAATTTACAAGAGCACTTTGGCTCGATGATGAGCTATGGTGTTGTTACTGCAGATTTTTGGCGACACCAAAAAGGAAATGGATATGATTTGCTGCATCTTAGCTATTATCTCTCTTTAAAATAACAGAGTTACTGTAAAAATTGAAAGGAATAATTTGATTTTTTGGGAAAACATACTATTTCCATTATTTGTTACTCATTATTATTTCCATTATTTATTTCTTATTTACCAGTCAAGCACTGTAATGTAATTTTCAAGTTATTTATATGGAATATAACTATGATTGGAATCAAATAAGAATAATATGTTTAGGAATAGAACATTTGCCTCAAACATTGTGGGAAATAACTTCAGTTTTAATATTTAAAAAATAAGCCATGTTAAGCATTTTTTTTTTCTTTTTTTTTTTTTTCACTAAAATGAGCTCTGCTTATTTAAAGCATGTCTCCTTCTGCTTTTATTCCAGAAACATTCTGGTGAAGCAAATTCTTGACTGCACAATGGAGTACTGCAATTTGACTTGGAACCACAATTGTGTGTTTTGTGGACATCAGAAGACTTCAGATAAGTCAGCCTTAAATTAAAAATGGAAATACTAATCAAAAGACATAAATGGCAGGCATCTGGTACACTTACAATTCGGAACTTTATTTCAGAATTATCTACAGAGTCATATCGTATCTTTCCTACCACAGATAATTACACAATTCTTTGCCCTGGTAGGAAAAACATTTAAGCGTATACTTAACTGTTAGCATATAATCAAGTAGTTTGACATTAAAGGGATTTATGCCTGCTCAAAGTGCTTGGCTGAAATAGGGATCAAAGAAACAACACAAAAAAAAATCTAAAATATGTTTGTTATACACACAGCCTTAATATACAAGCCAGCATCTGGCAACCAAAGATTTGGCCCTTTCATGTGATTTATAACTTTGTCACTACTCAGTAATGCTTCTCAGAAGCAAAAAGTGATTCATGGGGCATGGCAGCTCAGTGGAACAGCCCTCTCCCATGTCAGCTTAACTCATTTTTCCCTACACATTGCTCTGAAAGAGGTTCTTGCTTCACAGATCGAAATTGAGCTGCTAATACCATGATTAGGATTTTTGAATGATCTTGTAACAGTTTCCAGAGTGCAGGCATCTTGACTCTCCATCCATTTTTGAGCAAGTCTATACTGTCTTTGATGCATGAATGCTCTTGTAAATAAATTATAAACTAAATAAATTATAAGATTGTCTATCACATAAAGCCAGTGTCTATTCTTTTCCCTCTCTCTGACCTACTTTTTCCATCTATTTTATAAGCACATTCTACCAGAGTTCCTTTCTCTTTTCTACTCATTTACATTCTATTTGCATGGTAATTTTTCTCACACAGACTATTTATTTTAAGATATGTCTCATTTTTCTGTTGAAATGTATATTTAATATTTGATTTTGTATGATGCCATCAAAGCATATTGAAAAAAACATGGCTACTTTAGCAGGATAATTCTAAAGACTTTAATCAGAAAAAAAAAAGCAAAAAAAAAGCAGCAATGAAATATATTGTAATGCCTATAAATATTGGAAGTTGAGAATGCATACCGATACACCTTGTGAAAGTGGTGTGAGGCCACCCAATATATATTTAATTACTCATGAATTAATTCTGAAAAAAAAGTTTGCAGGTTAGAGTGAAACAATACAAAGACATTGAGCATCATGTAGCCCAAAAATACGGCAAATATAGTAAAATATAGAACCAATATAATCAGCACCTATACACCACAGATTTCACTCCTTTGGTCTTATTTTTCTGTTACATCAAAGTAAGAGAAAACTATACCTTAGTGATATAAACTACAGTAGTATAAAAAATCAGTTATAGCAGGGTAATAAAAATTCACAAGGCAAGTTACTAGAGTGTAATATAACGTCTCCAAAATTAAGAAATAATTGCATCTTATAGGTTGCAAACACAATATCTGGCAAGTCATCCCTGCCAAATCAGTTTGCACAGTAGAATACAGAAGGAAGACATTAAATTTTTGTAGATGATTTTGAAATAAAAATTTAGCCAAACAAATGTAACAGAATGCTTCAAGAGAATATGGTTTGTGTCACTTCATTTTTCTACATTTCAGAGGGAGATTAGATGCCTCCCTTCATTAAACTCTTGTAAATTAAGGCAACTTTACAATAAAAGTTTTCTTCAGAACAGAGCATGTGTATCTAGTTGCATAGACTATGTATCTGATAGCTTGTATTGTCATTTTAAATAAAGCTTACTCTTCTTATTCAAGTATACACCAAGTTAATTTTCAGAGTCCTGACAAAGTTTTACTGTTCCAACAACTAATTACATATGAAAAAATATATTAATATTTTGGTACGAAGGTGTCATTCATGAGCTAGTCAAATCTGAGTAAACAGTATTAAAATGCTTCCAAAGACCTGGAAGATTTAAAGGGGGGAAAAAAAAAAATCTAGAAAAATGTATAAGAAGTTTTCACTTTTGCAAATGTTTGTTTTTTAAAAACCAGGACTGATTTTATATATTCGGTCCTAATAATTCACATACATCTTTTATTTACCTTGACAATATAGATTTTTCTTCTTTAAAAGTTGAGTGCTCCAAAGAAGAAAAAAGATTTGTTAAATATTTTAAATGTTGTGTGTAGCCATAAGATATTTCTTCTAAACTGATACTTTTGCATAGTGTTGACCTCATTTTTAACAGCTCCTCTGTGCTGGAGACATTTCATTATCCCATAGACAATCAGCAAGTTCACAGACTCTTTCATGTGTCCCTATATAACCTTCATCAGAAGCCATACAGAGGATGCATAGTGAATGTCAGTGCTATCTACCACTGCAGCACTGCAAGGCATGCTTACTGACAGCTCATTATAGGAGGAAGTGGCAATGGCATGTTGTGTAATAAGTTACTATAACAAGATGGAAAGAAACTGGTGTCGCTACTTTATGTTTCATAGCCATAGTCCTGGAAAGCAGAGAAATACAGCAAGAGTCCACTGTACTGCTCCTGGCACACTCTATGTTCTGCAAGACTGTTTGGTTTTTTATTTTTTTTCTTTAAAGTTTCTCCATCACTTCTGTACTTCACCAACAAGCTAATGCTGACAAGCTACTTGTCGTAGCAGTTCACACAATTTCAGTCTCTATGTTCATAAAACAGTGCAATAAAAAATCATTTGCATCCAATTAGATTTCATGAAAGAGTCTAAATCTTATTATTAGGCTTGCTAATTCAAGATATTTGCAGAACAGCCTATCAGAAACCTCACTGAAGCAGTGGGAGAGGTGTCATTCTTACATCATCTGAACTAACTCTTGAAAAATATTTGAGGAGACTGAAGTGACCAGGAATCACTCTAATTCCTCAGATAACTATGTTTCTACATGTTTTTTCCAGTTACCACTAGGTCTAATGGGCCTTGAAACAAATAGCTGGGTATCTCATCCATTTTTGCAGTTGAACCCATCTAGACATTATTTTCCCTTGGAATGTAATTTTGGCTCTCTTCCTCGTGATTTATTACTAGCCAGTTCTGCATGTGGGCAAGATTTTGCTAAATTTCTGAAATGGGATCTTTTTAATTATTATTTTTCTCCTATTGAAATTAACAAGAAATCTTCCTTTTGACAGCCAGTAGAATAAGGTAAGATCAAGAGAAAGTGGTAGAATTTTTTTTTTTTTTTTTAATAGTCTTCCAACTTCTTATAATGTTTTTCATCTTCCATATCTGGTTTAATAAATTAAATGAAACTTCATTATTTTCATGGATTAACTAAATGTTTTAAAATTGCTGTAATTTATCTAAAAAGCATAAGAAGTGATGAACACCTTGCCACATCACAGGATAAAGAGAAACTTGCTTAAGTAGTGAAGGGGGCCTTTGTTTAAAGAACTTGTCTTCCATTGCAGTACTATCTTCACTACACTGCTTATGCTGATGATCATTATAAAGACTGTGTCTCCTAGGTATGAACAACCATATAATCTAACTCTTTAATTTTAAACACTATTTTAAGATAAAACATAATGATATATCTGGTGTGCTTTGACTTGGTTTAATCTTTTTGAGATCCTCATTGTACCTGCACAAAAGTTCTCTGGTTCTAATTTCTTCATTAGTGAGATTCACAAATATTGGGTAGCAGAAAAGTGAGCAAGACATAACCCACAATTTTTGTGAGAATTGTGAAAATATGGTTATAGTATATTTATTACAAAAAATATGAGTCATCTGCCTACAATGAAGTGATAGTAGCTAACAGAAATAACCCAGGGATTTCAGGACCATAATGGTATGCTATTGCTTTAAGTCATACTTCCTACTTCAATTTGCTGGAATGCTTACTTTTCCTGCTGCTGAAATCTACGAATCACATTAATTGCAAATACTTGCATAAGGGCTCAGGCTTGTCTTTTACCACAAAAAATTACATACAGCAATACGAAAGCTGATCACAGGCTTCTTCTATATATAGAAAATATATAAGTCTATATCTTACTGCAAATGGGGAGATGATTATTATTTTTTTTTTCACTTTGCATTTTTGTTTCAAAATGGTCTCTATTTATTTCACCAGTCTATATACAGGAGGAAAAGAGTGCAAAATTACAGTAATAATTGCTTTAAGGATCTCACATGGGATTATTGTCATAGCAGGGAACATAGCACACACCTTCCATTTTAACAGCAGGACCTTTCCGTGGTAGCCTACCATCTATGTGAGTAAATTAGTCATACACTGTAAGCTTTTTTGCCTGATCCTTCTCCCTTCACATTTTAATACATAACAGTTTGTTTTCTTTTATCATTGCCTATCCTTGCTTCTGTTTCTGCATCCTGTCTTCCATTACTCTTTTCAACATTAATGGACTAACACTGGAAATTTCATACCGACCCAAATGAATTGCCGGTATTGATCTGCATTGAAAAGTTCCTACATAATGTCACCTCAGTGACCACTGTATTCCCACAATAATAACCAGCTACATTTCCTCAGGAAACATTTTTATACTTAGTGGCAGATAGAAGCTTTAAATACAATACTTTACAGACTGTGATACTCTTCCGTGATGCATTTACAGAACACATATCTGGCTGAAAAACTTTCAAGCTGTGTTCCAAGATTTGCAGTGTTACAATATACAGCCACCATAGTCTATAAAGTTTCTCAGTTACCATAGCCAGTCTCAAAACTGCTGGCTTAATAACCTGGGAATCTGAAGGTTTTCTAGTAACCTTTCTAATGTTCTAAATTCAAAGGGGGTTATACTTGCTTATTGTTTGCTTTTCCATATTACATTAGTGCAATAAAAAAATTCTACTGAAAAGTTTATCCCCCATGTTACTGTAGACCTAAATGGCAAATATGTTTGATGACAGTTACTAAGAGATACTAATAATGGATACAGTTCATACTGGATGAAGGACTAAGTGACCAGAAGCAAAGGAAAGGACAAAAGAAGGAAATGGGAGACCCACAGTACAAAATCACCACCCCACGTATTCCCTGGGTTCCAGATAGTCAGCTACAATTAAATAAAAAAGACAAGATGAGATAAAAAGATTACCACTTTGCTGAGAGGCAGTTAACTTGAGAATCGGAGCAGTGAAAGCTTTCAATTTATTCACAAATGTAGCAGCTGTATAATGCATCTTGCTGATGGAAGAGTCCATGTGGCACGTACTGAATGAATAGATACTCTAAGGGTGAGCTGACTTAAAGGGCTAAAAGTTGCACGATAGTCAAGAACATAGGACATCACAATAATATTCAAGCTCTTTCTCAAAAGAGCCAGCATAACTCTAGAACAGCTTTATCCACTGCATATAGCAACCAGGAAGTAATAAGATCTCACTGTCACAGATTCTGAGTTCTCAAGTAATCTATTCTGGTTCAAAGCATTGCAGTGCAGCACCCTGCAGTACAGACTGGTGAATTAGAGTATTGATTCCAGCCCTATGGTCCCATGTAGCGTCAATAACATTCATAATTACCAACTCACATGACCAAGCTATTCACAGGAGTTTCTTCAGAAAGTTTCATTGCCTTCTCTCACTTCAGGAGAATGAGATATTTGCTATCTCCTTGTAAGTACTTGTTGCATGAAAGTAACTTCTCACTGTCTCACTGTGGAAATAACAGCATGCTTAACCAATTCCTGCCAATAAATCATATATATTTGAGTTTCATAATATTAGTAGCCCTATTTAAGGCCACAGAAAGATGAATGCTTAGACTGTAAAAATATACAGGTAAGCATTTTTAAAGCCATGGTGATCCTGCCAGGTTGTTTTGCCTGACTTAATGTATATCATCCTTAGAGCCAGAATTTAGATTGAAATACTTAATTATATGTGTACACTTTTCATAATGAGTCTACAATATTCCTTTAAGCAAAGTTTATTATCAAATTTACACAACTCGTTTGCCAGCCTGGAAATTAAGCAGAATTGATTAATTATGGATATTATTAAAAATCATATTTTGCTCTAATTCTCTAAATTAGGTAAATTTTCAGGAATTCTGCTACTGGACTGACCTTTCTGATTGTAGTGGTTTTCAGAGTTAACCTCATTTTAAATTGATTCAAATTATTTTTACTTCTACTAAATGATTAAATAAAATTAAAAAAAAAAAAAACCCAAAAACAAAAACAAAACAAAACCCAAAAAAAACCCAGTAAGTCATCTGAATGCATTTTTCACACACCCACAAGAAACTTCCTAATGGAAGATATATGGTTCTGTTTTGCATACAAAACTTTTCCCAGAGTTCTGTTGGCAACTTTGTTTAATTATCACTTGGCAGTGATAGATCCCAGCTGTTACATGCCTGCACAACACATGCATTAAACTATTCAGCATATACAGACTTTATATTTTTTTAGTCAGGCAAATGAACAAGAGAATTTGCAAATATATTAAAAAAAGGTACTTTTACAAGTAATTTTAGGAAGAAGAGTGAATTGACTAACCCTGAAGAATCATTTCAATTACCTCATCAGGAAAATAATATTAAAATGTTTAATTGAAATAAAACCATATTAAAACTTGAAGCTGTAAAGAAAACAGACTTCCATGGCAGCCCTCTTGGTGTTACAAGAATGCTTGTATTGTTGCTAGTTGTATTGTATATGTGACTTGCATAAAGAGCGTATCATTCCTCAGTGTTATTAACTCAGCATCTTTCACTAATACACCATGCAAAATGAGTTGAAAAGGGTTCTAAGGACTAGTGAGAAGGTTTTACCTTCCTTCTTCATTAAACAAATTCCCAGAGTTTATTTTGTTACTGAAGACTCCCCAGCTTCTGCCAGCCTCAGGATTTTATCAACCTGATCTAAATTCAAGTCTTCTGCTTTGTTGTGCATTGTGTTTTTAGCAGACAAGCAGGCTGGATACCTTCAAAATCTGTGTTAAGGAGTTCCCCAACGATGTGTATTACACACAGCACTGTTGTTAAGGGGGTATTTATGGGCTTCTAAGTCAATAACTGAATCCAGGCTCCATATGCCAAATATAACCCTGCACCAGCTGGTTGAAAAGCTGTTTCTCTCCCTCTCAGGGAGAGCTCTGGGTAAAATATTCATGACTTGAAAGGAGGCCTTGGAAATTATTGCTTTTATAAATGGAAAGAAAAATTAATGCTATGCTTAAAGGATAAAAGAAGCCCTGTAACTTTATGTTCTCTTTTTTCCCATACTAGCTCAATTCAAATAGTCATTCTGTAGTTTTATGCTAGTGATGTCACTTGTCTAGAAACAACTTTATTTTTCCTTGCTATTTATGAAACAAACACCTGTGTGGAATTCAAGTATTTTTATCAGAGTACAAAAAGCTAGTATCAGGTATAGGTGAATCTCTAAAGGTCCACATAGTATTCAGATCTGCAAATACTTCATCAGAAATACTTAGAATACTTCATTAGAAAGGTTTAATCTACTAGACCACTGACAACCTGGAGGATAAAAGAGTATTTGCGTGTGTGTTCATGTTTTGAGTTCTCAGTTGCTCAAACACCAACACGTCAGACAACAACAACTATTATTCCACAAAAAGTCAGTTCTGTTTGTGATCAACATCAGCTGCTAAGATATGTTGCTTATCTGACTAGTGAAAACATGAGGTCACTGCAAGGTTTTGATTTATTTTAATGTCTCTTTTCCTGCTTGCTATTTAGAAGAGCACCTCATTACATGATTAGAGCATAGGAAGTGAGTAAAAGTAGGGAAGGGAATGAGAAGGGACATGAGGAGAGGAGAGGAGAGGAGAGGAGAGGAGAGGAGAGGAGAGGAGAGGAGAGGAGAGGAGAGGAGAGGAGAGGAGAGGAGAGGAGAGGAGAGGAGAGGAGAGGAGAGGAGAGGAGAGGAGAGGAGAGGAGAGGAGAGGAGAGGAGAGGAGAGGAGAGGAGAGGAGAGGGGGGAGGAGAGGCAATTCAGTTAACCTTAACTTCAAATACCAAATGAGTGAGATAAGAACACACACAAGTTTTGATGTGGGTATTTGTTTTCCTCACACATCTTTTTTCTTTTTTTTTCCTTTGCTAGGAAAAAATCATGAAAGAGGAAAAAAATTATTTGGGGACAAAATAGTTTCAGTTCTGAAAATTGTTGATTCTCCATCTGTGTCTTACATATGTTTATTGTCAGGAGCTGCAGAATGTCCCATCTATTCTGTTTTGAAAACGATCAAATATATTTTCACTAACTAGTCTCAGCAAAACAAAAGTTATTGAAAACTTTGTGAGGTCTAATTTGTATGTAATTTCAGAATTTTCTCAACGCCCAAATGCAAATAGTTTGCTTCAACTACATATTAAAAAACAGTTGTTCTGGTGTGTTTAAACATCAGAGATGTACATACGGTAAAAAACAAAGAAACAAACTGAATATTACGTACGACGATACTCTCTCAGCTTTTATCCATAATGAATTATTTTCTTTCACTCTTTAAGGGCCTAGTGATTGAGTCAGTTTGGAAGTTCCAATCCGAGCTCCAAACATCACTATTTATAAGCCTCATTTCACTTAGTTGCACACAACGCAGTTATGTATCGATGTTTATATTTATTTCAATTGTAGATCTTTGAGCTAAGGTCTTAGACATGTTTTAAATTATAAAACTATATAGGGCCCAATTTGCTTACTTAATGAATACAGAACACTCTATGACAGAAATGGTACCCTTACATAAGTGCAAATATCACACAACCTACTTTTACCTCGTGAGGTAATGCTTTGGTTTCAGGGGGAAAAAGCAATGCTGTGGTCCAACCAAGCTTATAGCTGGCAGGTCTGAGGCACTGGTAATAAGCAACTGTGGGCAGTAACTTCTTCAGCTGGCACAGCTGTAATTGGAAAAGGACATATGCTGACAGCCTTGATCATCTGAAATCGCATATGGGAATCTCAAGGAGCCAAAATGGTAGAATCTGGCCAGAGGAAAGGATACAAACTTCCTGGAAGCTCACAGAGCACCATTATTGAGGTAAAATGCTCTTGCCAAAAGCAAACTTCAGTCTAAATTAGAAATGAAGGAAAATGGGAGGATGTGGCAAAAAAAAGAGGGAGGCACAAAACAGTAATCAACAAACAATGAATTAGCACAGTAAACAGGGTCTGCAAGCTGTCTAACTACTGTGCAGCATTCTCAGGAAGGCATTTACCCTAGGATTCAAATTTTCATTGCAGATCTGAATTCCTTAGATGCCATGCTGCATCCATACTTAACTGTGGATGCAGTGCCTATTTATACATTTGTCTGCACTCATAGTAGCTTTGTCCTTGTGATATAAGTTGGGGGTACAATAAACGATGAGTAATTAGCTGAAATTATAAAGATTGTGTGAAGCACCCTTAAAAATGAGACTCATCTGTCTACAACAGATATGATTCAACGTGCCAGATGAGAACTGATTGCCAAGGATCATTAGCTACAATCTTGCTGAATCCATGTGACCTGCACTATGGAAATGGAGTCTTGAAAATTATTAACTGAATCTTGCCTCTGTCTGACTTAACACTATAGCAGGGATGCTGTGATCTTTTGGCATAGTATAACATTTCCTCAGTAAGCTTTCAAGTAAATGTCTGGCAGCTTTGGTAAAAACAATGGGTATTATTTGAATCCTTTCTTTATGATCAACAGTAATTGCAGTTTTGCTGCATGCTACCAGAGTGATAGAAGTTTATTTTTGTAAGCCTTTGAGTCAAAGTCTGCCAGGCTGAAACTGTTTAGCCAAAACAAAACATATTGTCTGAGAAAGTAGTAATTTCATCCACTAGAGCACTTCAGATAGGTATGTCAGCTAAATTACTCTAAGATCTCACAAGGGCTCAATCCATGCAGCGTGTTATACACTCAGTTCACCTCGTGACAGGTACTTCTGCTTAACAATTGGCATTTATGTGTCACTGGAAACAAAGAAACAAACAAACAAACAAAATAATCCATAACTTTTATAATAGCATTTGAGCCTACTCATTTGGATTTGGAAGTGTTTCAAAAGTGTATTTTTAAATATCAATATTCTATGAAGCAGAAACAGTTGCTTAACGATTTTCTAAAAAAATAAATAATTAAATAAATGAATAAATTCCAAGGCTTCATTCAAAAAAAACTTAAAGTTTCTGTCCTGAAAAGCAGCCTTTTGGTAAGAGGTAGAATGCTCTGTCTCCAGACAATGGCCATTGTTCTTAGAAGGTGATTCATTTGAAAACAAACTACAAGAGAGTTAGGAAAAAAAAATCGGTGAAGACTGAAAAGAAAAAGAAATACCCACTTGAAGTGATTTTCACCAGAAGTTTACTTTAGCTTGTTGTGGTGTTAAATATTATGAGGCTCACAACCAAAATTAACTGAAACAGTAGCTGCTGTAAGTGTAAATTTATTTCTATTTTCTATTTTTTTCTGCTTTCATATTTGTTTTCATTCATTTGCCTTTGATAAACTAAAAACAAATAAAAATAAATACAAATAACAAATAAGAGACAAAGCAAGGATTTTCAAAGGAAGCTGGAGTAGTTTTATGTGAATTCCCATGAGCATGTGTACAGTAGAAAGCAATTAAATGAAGAATTTTTTTAAAATAAAATTTACTTTTTAAAATGAAAAAGGAAGAGCATTATGAAGCTTCAAAGTTGCTTTACAACGATCTGAGATTATGATAATGAAATAGTAGGTCCAGTGATGATCTAAATGTATTATATGTGTATCTACTCTACAGAGTAGAAATACAGGAAGATATGGAAGTCAAGAATGAAACAATAAGAACAAGTATGTTTTTACTTCTATGAAATCTGTAAACTCAAGAATGATCTCATTTATCCAAGGAAATCCAAGGGTTTGTTAGTATTACTGCTTGAAGACAGAAATATTTCATATGAAAACTTCCTAATATATGAAGTAGTAACTTTGATATTAAAATGGAAAAGATATTTTACAGGAAAACTAATAGTGAATGTGAGTGAAACGGTGGTGTAAATTTCTAAAATAGCAGTCCTGAAAATTTTACATACTTCTTCGAAAAATTAAATGCAGAGAAATCTAGGGTAAAGGAATGGGCCTGCAACTCTGCTTCCCTAGCAATATTTCTAGGCAAAACTGGTAAGGTCAGAACACAAAAACTAAAACAAAACAAATGAGAAGAACAAAAGACAATAAAAATTACTAAAAGGAAAGGGAGAACATAGATTACACATTATATTTTAAGTCCAGAGAGCTAAAGTATTATTCTTTTTAGTGGAATTTAATAACTAGTGGATAACTGACTTTCTGAGGCCAGTAACTACCAGTGCACCCCAGGAGTCAGTAATGGGTCCAGTCCTGTCTAACATCTTCATTAATCATCTGGGGGCCCCCAAGTTGGAGAGCAGCTTTGCAGAAAAGGACCTTTTGAGCACAAACTGAACCACAGGAGGTTCCCTCTGAACATAAGGAAACACCTTTTCACTGTGAAAGTGACAAAGCAGTGGCACAGGTTGCCCAGTTGTTGCTGGTTGTGGAGTCTCCATCCCTGAAGATGTTCAAAATTCATCTGGATGTGGTCCTGGGCAATCAGCTCTAGGTGGTCCTGCTTGGATCAGATGACCTCCAGAGGTCCCTTCCAACCTCAATATAATCATCTTATATTATTTCTATAAAGAAATAAAATATACCATTATAAATATACTTTATAAGATGATGAATTGTTTGACATGATTTTTGGAAATTATTTAAGTAGGTGCTAAGTTTTAATGATGTGTTTAGATTTACAATATATTTGAAAATTGACAACATTTTGAAGACATATTCATATTCATATTCTGCAAGTTCCTTCTGAAAAAGGAGTTTGCTTTGAAGAAAATCTTTTTAATTGACATATTAGAAATGTTATGATACAGGTTAATGTGGAAAATTTAAACTGCAGAATCAAGGGCCATCTGCTGTATTGAGGGACGACAATCACTGTTCCGTCTTCCCTTTTGTAACAAAACAAAATGCCACTTTCGATACTTATGGAATATCATAAACACATAAAAAACACATGGGAGATTGGAAGATTTCTAGAAGTCATCAGTAGCAGCATTATCCAAGAAAACAGCCAAACACATTACATCAGAGCATGGAGATAATGCAACCTAAGCTTAAACCCACAAAGATGAAATACAGGATATGGTGGTTGGTGCCATAATAACGTTTTGTTTCTTTAGGTTTATTTTCTTGTCTCAGAAGAAGGGATACAAGTCTCTGGGGTGTTTTGACCCCAGCTGGCAGGTAAGCCTCTATCTAGTAGCACACTCAGTCCCCTATAGCTGGATGCGGGAAAGAATCAGAAGGTGCAAAGAGGGATAACTTGTGGATCAAGATAAAGACAATTTAATAAGTTAAGGGGAAGGAAAAAAAAAAAAAAAAAGAAAAAAAAGGGTAAAGGAGAAGTGACACAAAAGGAATTGCTTCCTACAAGATGACCGATGCACAGGTAGTCCCTGATCAGCTAACTTGGACCCCATTCCTCTGCTCCCCTGCCAGTTTTATCAGTTTTACTTCTGAACACAGTATCATATGGTACAGAATATCTCTTTGGTGAATTCAGGTTAGTTGTACTAGTCGCATTCTCTCCCAGCCTTCTGCCAACCCCCAGCCTCCTGCCAACCCCCAGCCTCATTGCTAGTGGAACAGAGTGAGAAACTGAATGTCGTGATGTTGTGCAAGCACTGTTCAACAGCAACTAAAAACATGGTTGTGTTGTCAACACTGTTTTGGTCACAAAACCAAAACACACCACCACATGATCTCCTATGAGGAAAATTAACTGTATCCCAGCCAAAATGGAACTATTATGCTGTCTGATACACTTCTTATAGCAATCAGTTGAGATATCTATCACTTCAGGAGAAGCAAAGGGAGGGGGAAGAGAAAGAAGAAAAAATAAAAATAGAAAGAGGGAAAAAAAGAGGAAAAAAAAGAAAAAGGGGAAAATGGAGGGGAAAGAGAAGGAGAAGAAGGAAAGGGAAAGGGAAAAGGGAAAGGGAAAGGGAAAAGGGAAAGGGAAAGGGAAAGGGAAAGGGAAAGGGAAAGGAAAAGGAAAAGGAAAAGGAAAAGGAAAAGGAAAAAGAAAAGGAAAAGGAAAAAAGGAAAAAAGGGAAATAAAGGGAAAAAAAGGAAAAAAAGATAACTCCTTCAGTATCCCACAGTCAGAGATAAAAGAATCAGATAGAAACCTTAAAATTACTGTAAAAGATGTTTAAATTGCCATGAAATTACACTGACCCATTCCTTAGATTGTTACACTTTCACATAACTTAAATTAAGAAGTTTCTTTGGGAAAGCATTTAATGGTCTTTATAGAAAATCAGGATAATAGGTCCATTATAGTCATATGGAAAGATCTCCTGTTAATGGTCATAACTCGCACTTCTATGCTCTGAGACTAATTTCTGGCTTTGTCTTTGGCCTCTCTGCTGAATTCAGGCACATAATTTACTTTCATTTGCTTAGTTTTGCTGCCTCAAATTTTGTTACTGCTTTATGTCTGTCTTGGTTGCTTGAAAGCACAGACCTCTAAACACACCACTTAACTCTGTTATGAGAACTCCTGCTGATTTCAAGCCCATATTTAGGATAAACCCTTTTGACTGTAAATGCTTCATAATACTGATGATTTCTTATTCTGAGTATCTTCAATATTTTGCATAATGAGACCTTTCCTTTTTTCTATTTCTGACATAGAAATAAAAATGATGTTTGTTACACTGTAATGAAATGGTATGGAACTTGGCTATGTTACTATAGCAGTATTAACTGGGAACAGGGGACAGAATTTATGAAGGAGCACTGAAGGGTGGAGATTGAATTTGAAAATGTGAAGAAGGCCCACGCTAAAGTTTAACAGTGATAGCTGAAGTATGTGAACAAAGAAAGAGAAAGGTATGAGACCAATAATTAAAGAGTAAACCATAAACTTAGCTTATGATCATCACTATATGCAAGAATGGTGCTATTTGCGTTTCTAGAAAATCCTTATTTCTGGTTCTATGTTGTTGTTTATGGTACTTGAGTTAATGAGTTTTGATAGTATCAGTGTTGTTGTTAGCAGCTTAAGTGGTTCATTTGCTAACTATAGAAGTTCAGTTTGTATTGTGCCACATTCTTGTTACTAAAACATTACAGGTAAAAATCTGGTAAAATTAAAGTGTTATTTTCCTTATCTTTTCACAGATTAAATGTCATTAATGCACAAGGAGTGATGGAAAGATGGATTTCTTGGGAAATATTTTCTGCAAATATGTTGAGTGATGCTGTCAATGCTATTAGAAAAACAGGTGAATGTCTCCGAATAGTGCACAGTGTGTCTGATGAGGATCATTATCTACACAAAACTGATTCAAGCTTTTATGATGCTACAGATTCCAAAATCAAGCAATACTCAGGATTTCTATATGTAAAAGATTCCCCACTATGCAGGTCTTTTCTGACAAATATTGCTCCTTCTCATCTGTATTTGTCATATACTTATCCTTGGGAGAGGCAAGAAAGAGAAGCACTCCCCCAAACCACTTTGAAGTGAGGAATTCCTTGTAATTTCCACTTAGTGTCACCTTTCCTGAAGATGGTCTCATCATCTATTGTCATGTAGGATCTTGTTCCTGACTGAGAGTATCTGGAATATGATTGTATGGGAAGAAAATACAAAGGACAATCTGTGTCCTTACCTCATATCTTTGGGAAGATTTCAAGATTAAGAGTGTTTTGCTGGATGGCATAGAGTACACAAGTACAAGTAAATGACCACTTAGCATTATATGACCAGGTTTATACACTGCAGCGGCCAGCAACTCCAAAAAAAGGAAACATATGGTCTCAACATTCCTTTCTGTGCAGACACAGATATCACATTATTTTTTTTGGAATTTACAGTTGCCTTAGTAATCTCCAGTCAGCTAGTGACCTGCTAGGGTCCTGTCCCCTTTCATGTAAAAGCACACCATTAGCTTGTTAGTTTAACTAGGTGACTAAAGTTAGCTGTCTGTTGAGGCTTTGCCTTATCTGTGATATCAGGAGCATCTGGGAGCTTCTCATGTTGCTATCTTGCTAGGATAGCCATACAGTCAGAGTAGGCCTATTTCTTTTATTATTTTTTTTTAAAGCTGTGACAAAGTCTCTGATACCATGTTCTGCTATCTTCTACAGACTGCAGGAGCTACTGAACAATTTTCCTATAGTTTTGCCCACTCACGTCACCACTGGTCTTTTTTGTGAGCAGAATGTTCTATGATAATTTCTGTAAAAGAGCATGTGAGGTTTAAAATAAAATTTTAGAACTAGACATAGTAAAAACCAGACAGAAGTCACAGTCAGTTTCTCACAGGAGGCAAGTGACTTTCAGTGTCATCTCCTTTCTTTCTCACAGTTCTGTTTCCCACCAGGATAAAATGGGATAAAATGTCGGCAATGTTTCAGGCTGTTCAGATATATTCCCTGAGAAAGACAGTTGCTCTGTGTGTTTAATGATAATTCACATCATTTTTGCTAAGGATGGAGTAGATTGTAATTTAGTTAGAGCAGGATTCTTTTGTCAAAGGGGCACTTCTGCTCAGAGAGGTGGATCACAGCTGTGGTTCTTTTGTCTTTTGTTTTTTTTGGAAGTGCACAACAAGGTACAGAAGAGTACTCAAAGGAGAAAACACAAACAAATAAACCCCACTACATTTTCTCAGGCTGCTGATGTTAAGCTTGATAATGACCTCACATCACTGAAGCAAGCTGTGCAGCTGTCTTAAATGCTACCAATGATAGGAACACCAGGAAGGTCAGTGAGAAATGAATCCTCTATAACATCAGTATCTCTCTCTGGGAGAGCCAGAAGAGCTCTTGAAGGAAATGTTAACTTGGTTCTTCAGCAGCGTGGCTGCACAGCTTCCTGATTTGCACTGCTTTGGTTGCTGTGGTTTGAAGGAGGGCCAGTTCATGTCTGTTTGCAGCTATCTCTATAGAAATGAATTTAAACCTCTTGCAGGGAATAATCAATTAAGAAAATTTTATGTTTCTTACAAAATTTTCTTTGCCAGGCACTTATCCACAGTGATTTATTCTCTGCGTAAAAATAGTATGTTAAGAGAAAAAAATGAGAAACTGTTTTTAAAATGTATATACACATTATATACACATACACAGTAACTGTGGTGTTCACAAAAAGTGATAGTAAACATTCATAACAAAGTTAATATAAAGAGAGGAAAGAAATTAGATAGCTGTAGATTACAGTGAATTTAGTTGAAGATATTATTATGTATTAATAAGTCTTAAGTCAAGCCAGAGGAAAGAAATTGAAAGGAAAATTATCATCAGCAGTTTCTTGAAAGATACCAAAAATTGTCTATGAGATGTTAATGATTGCGTAAAGTTAACTCTATTAAACTGGTCATATGACTGTACAAAAGAATACAATATGAAAAATTCATGTCTAAACAGTATTTGGGAGAGGGGGCAAGGATGACGTTTTCTTATGGAATTTTAGAAGAATACAAGAAAAAACTAATTAACAAGTGAAAGGCTTGTCTGTTCTTCCAAGAAATAACACTTTATTTGTTTTTTTTTTTTTTACCTATAATTGTTTCTTTGCAAGGAGTTTGCTGAAGTATCTATGAAAAAAACATAGCTTTTAACAATTTAACAATTAATTTATAGTAATGGCATAACAGAATAAGAGGCCAGGGAGGTTTTAGAGCACATAGAGTTACTCACTGATCTCTTCAGTTAGAATGTGTCAAGGTACTTAAGCACAAGAAGTAATCAGTCTGTGTCCTCCATAACACCATGGGTAGGCAGGAGGCCACCTCAGATAGTCCTGACATAATTATTCTTGGATTAGTGTTTCATGCAACACTGAAATATTTTGTCAAAACTGATAGGATGGTATTTATGTGGCAGTTTCTGGTAGTGCCACTGTCTGCCATTCTGAGTGACAAAATCAGCTGATGGTGTCCCTAGAGGGATGGAGAGAATCGATATCATCCTGATAGGACTTCTAATCTTCTGTCAAGGGCAAGGTAGATTACCTGTGTCCTTGAACCATGACCAGAAAGGCATTTTATCTTGGTGATGTTTTGCTGGCAGTGTTTGTTGCTGAACATTAGCTTGGACCAGTAAGTGCAAATGTTTTTGGTTTTGAAGAAGCGGGGATGACTGTTCTTTTAGGATTAAGCAATGTGTCTACATCTTCTGGTGTAGTCAAAATTTAACCAAATTCGACTTCAATATTTTCCAACCAAATACCAAGAGTTAACCCCATCCTACCCAGTGACCAGCTAATTTACTGTGTGAGCCCTCTGTAGGGTTTGCTCAGAAGACAGTTACCTCATCTGATTTTTCCAGTAATGTTGTGGTATTTTGAGATTCTCCTACTGTGACTTGAGTTTGTTGTTCCAAGGAAACAAAGTCAGCAGCCTTCGCACTAAACACATTACATGCCAGCTAAGATGGTGTCATGGTTTTGGCTGGGATGGGGTTGATTTTCTTGCTAGCAGCTGGTGTAGTGTTATGTTTTGGATCTGAGATGAGAATAGTGTTGGTAGTGCACTAATATTTTTGGTTGTTGCTAAGCAGTCAAGGCCTTTTCTACTCCTCACAGTGCCCTGCCAGTGAGTAGAAGGGGGCTGGGAAAGGAAGTTGAGAGGACACACAGCCAGGACAGCTGACCCCAGCTGACCAAAGGAAAATTCTATGCTATATGGCGTCATATTCAGTGTACAAAGCTGGGAGAAGAAGAAGGAAGCAGGGAACATTTGGAGTTTGGAGTTATGGTGCTTGTCTTCCTAAGTAATTCATGGCTTAGTGGTGGAGCCCTGCCCTCCTGGAGGCGGCTGAACATTTGCCTGCTGATGGGAAGCGGTGAATGAATTCTTTGTTTTGCTTTGCTTGCATGCGCAGCTTTTGTTCCACCCATTAAACTGTCTTTATTTCAACCTATTAGTTTTTTCTCACTTTTACTCTTCTGGTTCTCTCTGCCATTCCAGCTGGGTGGAGTGAGCAAGCGGCTGCGTGGTCCCAGTTGCTGTCTGGAGCTAAACCACAACAGATGGGTGAGAGGTCAGCAAATTTTTAACCCAGCTGAACCCCTCCTTCCTTCCTCTCCCCCAAGAATGTAACGTTACATTAAATACTTACAGTAGCAATCTAAAACAACATGCCGGTGTCTTTACCAGCAAGAAGATGCCCAGGCTAGCCAAGTACAGCCAGACTCGATTTCTCCAGTTAAACCATTATTGTGAGTAAAGAACAGCATTACTGTTTCCTTGTAGCTTATCAGCTGGGTTAACTTTAATTTCCACTTCCTGTTCTGTAAATGCTGACTCAGGATCACTGTAGCGAACTACAGCGCAAATCTGGCTGCTGTTACGCTGAACGGTTGACATAATATTGCATATATACTTTATGTTTACTAATAGAATACATTATGACTATTTCAGTAGACTTGATTTGTAGCAAAGCTTAATAAATGCTGAGAACTTTGCTATCCATTCACAGCCATACAGAAATTGTGAGTACTGGGAGGTAACTGCATGTCTTAATAAATAACCTTATAAAAGTTAAAAGTCAGCATTTGCTGCATTGGCTAAAATAAAATCTTGCTAGTGTAGTGCTGCAGTGTTGTAAGGTTAACTGCATTCTTTCCAATGTGGAGCTAAAATTAGACTGTTAGTTTTATATTGGCAGAAGAGCTGAGCAATCTATGGGCAACTTTGAGGCATTTTACACAGTCTATTGGCTACGGTATGTAGTGGAGTCAGAGTTTATTTGAGAACTGTCATGTTGTTTTTTTGAAGCATTCTATTTCATGGGTGGCAGATCACATTGCAAAGCGTCGGTTATGACACTTCACCATCTTGCATTGTGATATGTCAGCATATGGTAGAAAGCTGCATTTCATCACATGAATTGTTATAATGTATTCTGAAACACAGGATGAAGGGAAGCTTACTGGCAGATCACTTACCCATTAAGTGTTAGTATCTGATTTGTAATCAAACAGGAAGACAAGAACAGACAGTACCATGGTTCATCAAGTAGTATAATTATTTCTGAGTAGCCAGAAACACCTCTGGAATCAATGAAGTATTTCCCTTTTCTTTCCTTGACTTTCATGTATGACTATGAGTATCAAAAGTGACAGCTGATGGCATAAATATTTCTGTTTATATTGTTTATAGTATTAGTATAATTAGTACAATCATTCATAATAACCAGGCACAGTATGCAGCAGTGACACTCCTGCCATTAAGCAACACTAAGGCAGAAGCAAAAAACCCCATGAATAGCACTCTTTTCAAAGGTGGCTGAAAGCAGTTACTTAAATCTCTGCATATGCGGGTTTCTGTAACAGAATCCTTTACAATATGTTAGTGTCAAATATTGTAAACAACTCGACTATGATTCAACTATATTTCATGACTGCTATGTTTCCTGACATCAGTGCCATTTACATTTATCTCTATATAGGTATATATACATGTATGCAGATGACATATGTATGTATATAATATGGTATACTATAATATAAATGACATCTATAACATTCACATGCCTTTTTGCGTTCGTTTGGTAATGATCTGTAATTGCCAGTGCTAGCTGAAGAGTAGATTTTTCTATTCTTCATCGGGTAACTGAGGAATTATCCCACAGGTGGTCCAGTTTAAGTCAATCCAATTACACCAGAGAGAAAGCAGCCACAAAACCATGCTAAGCATAAGGGCAGCAACACAATGCAGTCACACATGAGTATCTAATTAATACTATTTTTATAAACCCTACTAATTGCTTATATTATTAGAGCAACAAGTTATGTTGGAACTTCTTAGTAATCATGAGCGTCTCTGGTTAGGAGCCCAGGAACTGAGCAGACAAAAAAGACAAAGGATGAAAGAAAAAAAGAAAAGAAAAAAGAAAAGAAAAGAAAAGAAAAGAAAAGAAAAGAAAAGAAAAGAAAAGAAAAGAAAAGAAAAGAAAAGAAAAGAAAAGAAAAGAAAAGAAAAGAAAAGAAAAGAAAAGAAAAGAAAAGAAAAGAAAAGAAAAGAAAAGAAAAGAAAAGAAAAGAAAAGAAAAGAGAATAGTAGTACTCTCCCCATTTTACAATTTATGTATGTGGCAAAGAGAGGAGTTCACCTTAGGTTTTCTGAACCTTGTGCACAAAAATACCCTTTCTTCTACTGGGAGATAAGATTGCATGTCTTTTTGCAACCAGTTTACATCCAGTGTAAAATGAGACTAACAGAATGTCACTAAAAGCTGATAATTCCTTAGTGGGCTATGTTAAATGACTTGATGGAGAATTCTTTGAAGGCAGATGTCCACAAAAGAGTCATTAGTAGCTTAGTTTGGAACCTTTTCTTTTTTTTTTTTTGGTCAGGTTTAGGCCAGATTTTGGCTGAACTTCAGAATTCTTGTCTGAAAAGGAATTACTGCTTTTAAATTATCCAGAGGCGGGGGGAGGGGGCGGGGAGGTGGTGATTCTCATTGTTGCTGAGTTGTAGCTGTTCTGCTGCAGCCCACTGAAGTGTTGAGCTGGTGCTTTCCATCAGCTCTAAACCACCAGAAAGATGTTTTACAAATAATATTGTGCTACCTAATGGCACTTAAAATGACACTAAGCGGCACTCTTACATGATGAAACTATGGAAAACTAACCTTCCCAGACAAAGTTTTGCAGGGCTGAGTTCTGTCACCTTTTGACGTGAAGTGTGAAAATATGAAGCATGAAATGTTTAGTTAAAAATGGATATTGTCAATGTATAAATAATTAAAAACATCCTGCAGATTAATGACTGCTTATGCACCTGTTGCTTTTTTGGCAGCTATCACCAGAACGTTGTAACAGTTTTGAAAGAAAGTATGCATTGTGTAGTCTTTGACAAAATGTCACAAGTCCTCAAGTATAAAGCAAGCCAATAAATCTAATCTGCAAGGGTCATTTAGATTTTGAGTGGACTGCAGACTAGGTTTGTTTTTTTAAAGCTTTAGGAAAAAATAGCAGTTGATTTCCCCTCTGTCCAAGTATTCTGCTCTCTGGAGTCCTGGAAAAGCCAGCTGCCCGATAGTGATTTACACATGAGGATTAGTGAGCCAGAAAAAAAAAAAAAAAAAAAACACCCAAAACGCCCGTACTATGCCTCAGAGTTTCTCTCACTGGGATCCTAAAAGATGGTGAGCTGCAGATGACTGTGTAATAGGGAGGAAAAGAGTTAACCACTCTATTAAGTCTCTCAAGAGGCAGAGGTCACTTGAAGGGTCAATCTATGCCAATTTTATTTGTTCTCCAGGTTTATTTGCTTCTTACTCAGTGTCTACAAATGGAGAACAATGAAGCAAGCAAATTACAGGTATAGCATACTACTGCATTGTCCCTATATTTTTGCAAGTTTATGGCTTTTCTCAGTGGATTATAGAGTCACATGTATTCCATGAAAACATGTTATTCCTAAGGCAAATGTTATCCTAGAAAAGATGCTACAAGAAAAAGTCATGTGTTTGTATAAATATTTGAAAATATTATTATGCTGGTTCACCTCAGGCTGAGGTCCTATCTGCCTAACAAAATAATCAACATGAAGCAAAAGAAACATCAAGTGTGAATCGTAGGGCTCCAAAGAACCATACTATACGATGTGCTGCCAGCAATTCAATAAAAGAGAAGGGAGCAGGAAGGGGAAGTGGCAAATGAACAAGAACTGACTAAGAAGGACATCCCTTGATCCAAGTTATTATTGTTTGTGATCTTGGAATGCAGTATCGGCATCTGTTACAGGCTTGTTTTTTTTTTTTTTTTAACATCTGAGCTGTGCCTGTGGAGATGCTTAAGGTTGTAGTCATCCCTATTTTGCTACAGAGTGCACTCCTGGGGAAGGAATAAAATTCAAGGACTCAGCTGCATCTGGGATCCTACACGTCTTGGGGAGGATGAATGTCACTGAGTCATTGCAGTCATTGGATTACAATATTGGAAGGGAAAGTGGCTTTCAGTCAGTTTGCTACTATTGATGTAAAAAGATCTCACATATTTAATCATTGTGCCATTAAGACATGAAATCCTAAGTGTTTAAAAAATTTCTGCGGGGAAAACAAATAAAACCCTTGTCATATAGAGAAAATGTGACGTTATGACTGAAGAAAAGTTTCTTATTTTTCCTAACACATATACAACCACAGAGCTGAAAGCACCAATCCTAGTAACTACAGCTGTATTTTGGTTTTTATTCAAAAACAAAAAAAAAGAAAATACTTCTGTTTTCCTAATGTCCTCACACAATTCACATTGATCATTTTCTCTTTCACTTCGTATTCTCAACTCCTGTGGTTAATACCTGTGGCATTCTTCCCTTAAGTTTAGCCATGAATAATAAGAAGGATAATCAGACCTAGTGCTTCTAAAAAACACCTGTGTAATACATCGACCTCCCTCTGTTGCCATTTAGGTCAATCAGAACACTTCCCCTCATTTGCATGGAAGGAAATTTGTATTTATGATTAGGAAATGCAGGTACTGTACCAAAGAAGGGAGTTAAAAACTGCAGAATAAAATGAATGCAGGGTTTTGTTTCATATTCCTTTAGCTTGGGTAAAATGTTTATAGGAAAATAAATTTAAAAAAAAAAAAAACCCACACAGAATGGTTGGGCAGAAAGCTCTTTATTCTGGGCCAAAATTATTTGTCAAAGCAACATTTCACATGTGAGAGTACGGCATGAATGTGTCTCGAAAGGTGAGTCTTCCAGCATCCTACATTGCTGTGTAAGGACATCTGAAATGTCTCTGGATAAGTTAGCCCAAACACTGAAAACAGCTTATCTATGTTAGAACAGCACTCCGCTCTGACTACCAGAGACACCAGAAGCGCTTTTTGCACTGCTTTATTTTGGGCTGTACGGATAGAGTTAAGTCCCATTTTCAAAAAGGTCTTAAGTTCTTTGTAGTCTAAATCCTCTTGAAGTTTCTAACGTAACTTTTTTTTGAAAATTAGGTGTAATGTCTAAATGGCTTGCACTATTTTTTCATTTTGTTCCTCTTTTTCCCTAGATATGTTAAATGTGTATAATCATTAATGATACTTTAATGCAAAAAATGTAATGTAAAATTATTCTGGTACATAATATACAACTATCTAACTTATTGTGAAGAAAGCATAACTTAATAAAGAACAATTAACATATACCTGTTTGTTGTTTTCATACTGCCATTTCCAACAGATCAGAAATTTTTCCCTTTTGAAAAGCCATCTGGAACTAAAACATAACTAACGCACTTGAAGTCAACTAAAGCAACAACTCAGGACAGTAAGGAAGAGCAAAACACAGAAATTGGGCTTGATGTTACCACAGTGTGTAACGCTAAACTGAGCAAGGGATTGACTCACAATAACCCCTCTTGGGGCAAAGATGTCATATGTACAAGCAACGTCTTGGAAACGTCGGAAGTTTTGGCATTCATTAAATCAAGGTAGACCCTTGATTTAATGAATATTCTTTCACGTGAAGAATATTCTTTCTCAAGCTAGAGCAAAAGAGGGTGAACTCTTTTATGACCACTCACTGTCTTTACATCTGAGTATTTAGAAATTTTGAATGTGTTTTGCTACCTGCCCTTGGAAATAAGCAGTCTGTGGGTACAGATTAGAATAGTGTCATAGTGGCTGTATCAACCGTATCTGTATGGATGTGCTGAACTATAAAAGAACAGGCAATTTTCTTCCCTCTACCACCCTGGTTTGCATAGAAAGGTAACCATGCTTGCTTAAACTTCATTAGGCAGGACAGTATAGGTCATCAAGAGAATCTGTGAATGGACTGAACCAAATCTTGACTTGGTTTACATTTTCCTAAGGAAGAACAAAACTACGTTTAGCAACAGCTATAAACTTCCTTTTAGCAATAAGCATACTTAGCGGAAACTGTACTACTTTGGGATTGACATTTTCTGACAGAAAGAGAGGAATATAGAATAATGGAGACAAGTGAGTAGCTGAAACTCAGATACTGTTAAACTTAACTCAGATATCAAGTAACTCAAATTTGGTTAATTTCTTTTCAGAACAGTAATGTAAGAGCCTGCAACATCATCACTTCCGAAGCAACTTTGTTCCTTAGTAAAATTAAGCTAAAGTTCAGCTAGGTAGTGTTAGTTCTCCCAGTGTAATCAAAAGACTCATCCTGATATATTTTGCTTGTCCCATGACTCACTGGCATAAGTTTAACTGAACAGCAGTTCCATAATCTCATAGTTGTGAGTGAAAATTAGTCCTATGAAGGCATAGAAAAGGAAACAACTGCAAACCAGATTTTGAAATATTATTTCAAAGTGTTGATTACAAAGACCCCATTGACATGCTCTCACAGCAAGCATGTAATTACCCTACAAAAAAACATAAAAACACACCGCTTAATTTTAAAAGTTAATAACACCAACATTAGAGAAAATCAAATTTATGTAATGATAGCATGTATGACTTTTGCAATTTAATAGCTGCATATTTCTGATGCTTTATTAAGTTCTATTCTTTATATATATTTTAGCTGAAACACCTTGACATGTACAAAAATAAATTAAAAAAAAAAAAGAGAGAGATGTTTAAACATACTTTCAAACACTTAAAGATATGTCATATCTGTGCAACAAGTACGCCCACAGGAAAATTTTGGTGAAATGTAAGCAAAGTTTAATGGGAATAGAATTCTATGAAATTGAAGGCAAAGTTCAAAGTTTTGGAATTCAGTAAACCACTGCATTTAGATTTTTTGAGGAAAAAAAAGGCAGCAGCAATTAAAATACACTGATGAAAATATGCCACTCCACTTCTTGATGTGTAATGGTATCTTACTCTGTCAGTAATTGCAATGGAGCACCAGCAATGGAGCTGATGATGCAAGAAGACAGTCAGCTACGTAGACAGTGACTTACACTTTAGAACTGTATAGCTTACAATTTTGCTAATATTTCTGTGGCACAGTGACCAAGATCTTGTGAGCTGAACTGTGTGCTCATATTTTATGCCTGAGATGTCTGGTTCATTTGAAAGTTACCTGAACTGTGAACACCTTTCTTAACAGTGAATGCAGCATTGTTTCTGAGTCAGAGACTTCAAGTCATTGTCTACCTTCAGGTGATTTTGTCTCTTCAGTTCTGTAGGACTTCCAAAAATTGTCCTGGAGGGAGATCAGGGAGCTTTATGTAAATGAGTCTTTGTCCTAGTTCATATCAACTTCCTTTCTAATTTATGTAGATTAGAGACCCATGGCTGTATAGATGAAAACTCAAACTAAATATCTAATCTCCTTATGCTATAGATTCTTTTTTTTTTTTTTTTTTTTGGCGGGGGTGGGGGTGGGATGGGGTTGGGGGTAAAGGGAGGGAAGGAGTGGTTATATTCTTAGCTGCCTAATAGACAGACCTGGATAGGCATAGCTAAAATCCCATCCAGGCTTCATTTATTTTTAGCCAGGACTACCACTGATAACTGACTACCAAGGCTTTTTTACCATTTTGCTTGTAGGAACAACATCTACTTTCAACATTTTCAATTTAAAAACCAAACCAAACCAAACCATGTATTTCAAGACATGTTCATTTTTTGGAGAACTCCAGGACTCAAATCTAATGTAATTCTGTCCTAAAAGTGGTGAGATTAAAGAACCCTGCAGTATGCACAGCAGCACTATAAGACCGCTATGTCTAGAACAAGCCACAGAATCAGAAGTTTAATATGAGTACAATTTATTAAATATCCTTCCCATCAGTCTCTGATCTACACCAAAAAATGCTAAGGATTAATTAAGCTGCTGACAGAGTAAGCATGCTCAGAAATGGAGAGAAAAAGAGTTACAGATTGGAGCTACGCCATGTAACTGAAACTGCAGTTTGGTGTTTAGGCACAAGATTGTAAAGTAAAATTAGCAGCCATTGGAAACCGGGGGACAAGGGCAATAAACACCATTTACAAGTATTACGTGCTCCGTAAAATTTCACAGGACAGAATTGCATTTCAGTCCTCTTGGGCCTATTTCGTGAAATTTGAGTTGATTATTTAGTTTATATAGGTCTCAAAGAAACTATAAAATAAATATTTGAAAACCAAAGTTTTGTGCGAAAGAGCAAAAGCAGGTTTATAGTATTTTCATTCTAATATGTTTTACTTCTTTTTCAAATATTTTTTAACATTTATTCAGCAGTTATAAGAAAAACTAAAGTATGTTTTGATGCTGAGAATTTTTAAAGAACAGGTACTTATATCATAGAAAATATTAATCGTAAAGGGACTGGCTTGTACTGAACAAATACAAGGATGAATACTTTGTAAATAATACATATTTCAGTTCTCAAAGCAAAGACCTAGTGAATGTATTTTAAAGTAGGTGCTTTTAAGCCATTGTGGTTAAACAAGTTTTCTTAAACCAAGCATGCAGCCCATTAAATTCAACCTTTTACAAATACTTGCGTAAAGCATTCCTATGTAGCTGAAATAATATCACAGCAGTCAGTAAAGTATTGTGATATTACAGTTTCCAGGCAAATGGGTCACTGAGAAAAAGGTAACCATTCAGAGAGAACAGAATGCTTTCCATCAGTTCACCCTGACTCTGCACTGCAGAGAATACTTTTTAGACATTTAGTCTTTACTGATTGCAAATTGGGCTTTCTCAGGGATTCTCAAGAGATTTAAAATCTCAGGATGAGTGAGAGGTGTCTCAGAAATCTACTAGCAGGTAGCGCAGACCCTGTTGTAAGTCTAGGTTTCATTTGACTGACATACTGACTTTGGGAATATCTATATGGCTGAACAATTTGCAGGTTTGACAACCGCCTTTATGTAGTCAGGCTGAGGTTGTAAGATCATTTGGAAATTGTACAGGAAGGCCTTTTGTTTTCAGAAAAAAAACCCTGGAAGTTAAGAAAAAAATATTCTCTTACTCAGTTTTAACATTTCTAAACATACTACTTAGTAACAAATTTAGTAGACTTGTGCTTTAGTCAAATACTTTAATAGTACTTTTGATCTCTTTTACAGTCTTAAAAATGAAGTATATTAAGCAAAATGGAATATATAAATATTTATGCTTATTGTAGTTGCCTGATATCAATAATTTATAACCTCAGAAGATACAAATCATGAATGAAACCATTAATTATTTATTAACAGTACCCTACTAATGAGAGGCTAACGGCAATGTTTGAAACAAGCCAGTGTAACTTAATAAACTGCAAAACCATAGAAATCATACTCCTGTGTGTTTCTGCTTCACAGATCATAGTTTTATTTCATTATTTTATATGCAGCAAATTGAGACACTATTTCTTAATTATTAACACCTAAAAATTTCCCTATTGATGATCAACAAAAGATAGAAACCAAGCCTCAGTTTGGAGAACTGCAGTCTGCTAACTTCTTCCTGTCCAATCCTAAAATGGTTCTAATTAGTATCAATGCAGACCTCAATATTTCCAGTAATTATGACCTGAAGTAACATTTTACAAAAGCATGTGACAAAATCTACTGACTCTGATGCTGATTGGTGCAAAATGTGGAATTTACAAACCATTAAGAAATCATTCAATGTCATGCCCTGCAATTAAGAAGTAGTCAAGCAATAATAAAATCCAATTAACTGTATGTCTGCATTTAAAATTTTCATCTCATAGTCAGAAAAAAGAATACAAAGTCAAGGGTAACAGTGTAGCAGGGCTGAGCTTGGGAACACCTTGGGGAATAAAAAAGTGTAAAGCATAAGAAGGAAATGCCGAACAGCAGTCCTCTGTCTCTGCTGGAATATAATTTCTTATCATCTTTAAACATTTTAATTAAGATGTTAATAAATTTCCTGATAGATTTAATACTCAGTGACAATTGTGAGGCATAAAGTGAAATAAATCCAATGCAGCGAATTTGTAACTTGTGAAAAAAAAAAATCTTTATTGCCTAGTCAACCACAGTAGATTATTCTTTTTTTTAGCTTCACCCCGCGCCCCCCCCCCCCCCCCCCCCCCCCCCCCACCTCCCTGAAGGGAAAGATTGCTGTTTAGAAAAAGATTTAAACTTTAGCCCGCACATATTAAGCGGAATTAATGATCTATTTGCTTAGATGCCATATATTACTCCTAGTTTATCCATCCACTGGGTAAACGATAGGCACTACTTGGTCACGATGATAGATTTGAATGCAGGCTGGGACATCAATCAGTGCTGGCAACTGATTAGTTGTTTGTGTCTTTGACAAGCTCTTCCATCTCACTGAATGAAAGCTTGCTGATTGCTCTCACTTCTCTCCACATTCATTGCCCTCCACTGCCACTATATTATATGGTTAATGCTGATGGTGGAAATCCTCCTTGACAGCTAACAGTGAATTTCTCCCATTCCCTTATCATTACATACACGCTATTCCATGTTCCTTTAGGGACTAGAATATCTAAGTGAGGTCATCCGTGCCATTAGGTATACAGAGGGCTGGCACAGTAAGGCTGGGACCTGCTGATGAGAAAGGTTTCGTGTATGAGGAAAGTAAAAAGAGGTTGCATAATGGCATGATATGTGACTGATTGCTCACAAACTAAGACCTGGTTGTTGAATAAGAACAGATTATGAGTAAGAAGGGAAAACTCCTAAGAATCATGCAGTTGGATGGTTACGCAGCAGGGTAGCTGCACAAGATGTGGAAGGCACGATGGGAAATTCAGTTTCCTCTTGCAGCCAAAGGCAAAATGCAGGAATCTTGGCTGAGACTTTCGAAGCTGCTCAGGGGAGTGAGTTGATCCCTACCAACTAATAGTATTTAAAAAGTCTCAACCTTTGACAGTAATAGATTTGACAGAATGGATTTAGCAGATAACTTCAGCATCACTGCATTATCGTTATCTTTGCCTTTGCTTCTCTGCAACAGATGGAGAGAATATATTAGCTGAAGTATTTGAGGAAGTACAGAAAATATGAATGTTGACTTTCTTGACATCCAACATTGTCTGGCATATGTTCGACATGTGTGATTAAGCATCAGGAGGACTGGAACACCAGTAATGAAGATCAGTGATGCTTTAATCAGTTCTGAAGTGCATATTGAGGACAGGACAACAGCAACATGCTTTGAAGAGTCTTTTGCTGCTTGTAATAAGAAGTACAAATTGTATATTTATGCACATCTTAGATGATAAAAAATGTTGTTTGGAGAAAGCATTGTGGGTATTTTTTGTTGTTTGGGTTTTGTGAGGGTTTTTTGGGGGGTTTTTTTTTGGTTGGTTTCGGTTTTGTTTGCTTTGGGGTTTTGTTTTGTTTTGTTTTTTCCTAAGATAATCTTTCCAAGTAGGACTCAAGCACAAAACACTGAATACTGTTTTATATATGGAAAAGTAGATAATAATGATGGATATATTATGGGAAAGAAACAGGAATGCCCTTGCACATGGTTGTGTAAAACTACTATATAAAACCAACTATAAAAATAAAGAAATAAACTTTACAACATTTCTCAGCTGCAGATGTAAATTCTGTGAATAAAGCAAGTAATGTTCCGTTTATGGAAGGGGAAAACTAAAGGGGAAAATGGAGGGAGAACCACCCCACCATAGGTGTCAAATCATGCAAATAAGAGCATGAGCTCTCAAGATAACTAATAATTTAACGCAGGATCACTATCAGATCTAAAATCCTGTTTTAACTGGGGAATAGGTACACACAGAAAATATTGCAGTGATTAATGATTCTTCTTATTCCAGGCACATGTAGAAAAACAAGCCTAATCCTCAGTCCACTTTTGTAGACGTACTCCACTCCATGCTTTCTCTTTCCTTGCTTAAATTCTGATTGTCCTAGTAGGTATACTGGAAAGGAGAATCTCTGCGAAGGGAAAATTATTTGATGGTGATTTCTGATTTGCCACAGTTCTTTTTAATGTATTAGATCATCGAAGACTATGTAGCCTTTCAGAGTAGATTTTCTAGCTAGCTGGTGGATTTATACAGACATTTAGTATGATGAGATGGTTGGACAGAGTGATTGGCTCTGGTTCATGCAAGCTTTGACAGGGGGTCAGGAAAATAAACAGTATAACTACAAGGGCTTTGGAATATCAGATCCCATTTGGTAAAGAAACAAAACAATAGAGACTGACAAGATCAGTATTGCAGCAAAGTGAGTTATGGTAAGAAAAACATCAGCTCTTCTCCTGTATCCTTTTTTGAACAGCATTAAATAAACAGAGATAACAGCCAACGCCATTCATATTTGTTGTGCTTTATTACTCAATTGCAGTCAAGGAATTTAAACATTACACATTACTGGGTTTTTATTAGCTTTATATTTAAAGAAATCATGGCAACGGTTTTATATCAGAAATTATTTTCCGCACACATTGTATATTTCAGATCTCCATCAGCCTTTTATCTGTGTTGAAAGGCGAGGAAATCCTTGAATTCTGCAGCTTGAAATGTTACACCAACCTTGAATCGCTACAGCTGCTACATGTTTTGTGCACTTCCTGTGGACACTTGAATCCATTCAAACCCAAATTTTAGCCTCTGTGAAGGTTCCAATGACATTTTTGAATGGGCAAAAAGGATGCACCTCAAGCAGCTGTTTCATATTCCATTCCACAGCAGCAGCAAAGACTGGTGCCTTCTTTCCTTGCTTTGATGTTCAGCTCTGACATTCTTTGTAGTGGTCCTGCGTGAACCTTTTAAAAGCACCATTTTTGAAGCTGAAGGATATATGTGCACGTCTAACCCAGACAGCTTAATATCATCATTTAGAAAGAAGTATTTGTTCACTGTTTTTGCATTAATTAACAATTACCTAAGACAATGAATTCATGCCATGTATTACTTCATATATTGCACTGCACTGTACTACCCTGAACTTTGATGTCTAAGACTTACTATTGCAGCTGTTGTGCAAAATGCACAAGATGTAACAAAAGGGAAAGGGTCGGCACATGCCCCAAGGCATTTGTAATTTAAATTCCAGGGCAACCGTGATGCAGTTTTTTACAAATATTTGTTATTACAAATTGATTGACAAATACTTTATCTTTTTCTGCAAAAAATAGGAAAATATATTTTCCCTGAAGCAATAGCTAGCATACAAAGAGACTAGGTACCTATATCTTTTGCATGAAAATTCCTTAAAATACCAAAAGCACATTTATCTCTATCTGTAATGTGATCATGTCTGTGAAGTAAAGTAATTACTATAGGTATTTTGAAGTACATTGTGTGCGATTTTTGTGTTATTTATTGACTCATGTTTGTAGATTAATAGTGACAGTGGCTCTACATATGCATCTGAGTAAGGAAAACAGTTCTACATCCTCTTTGTATGCAGCTGATTAAATTACCCTTCTTTATCTTATTTAAAGGGGTAGTTATTACCTTAATATTGGATTTCATGTTGGATTAAACTGAAATTATATTAATCATTTTTACTGGCTCTTTTAAAATCTGGCTTAAATTTTAAAAATATTAGGACAAAGGACAGAAAGTATGTCATGTCTTCCCTTCAGTATCATGTCATGGGCCCACTATTTAATAATCTATACTTATTAACCTATTTTTATAGATGTTGATGCTGTCATATTATCAAGCTACTTTGGTGATAGTACTTCACACAATCAAGTTAATATTCAACTGTTGTTACAAAACATTGCAGAGGATCAGGTACTGGAAAGACATATTTAGAATGGAAAATTTTCCAGAAGTGGTCCACCTTTTTATTATTTTTGTACTATGTGTGTAAAGATCAGAAAGCGTCTTATTATTATAAGAAAACAAATAATGATATATAGTTACTGTTGAAAAAGAAGAGGCATACAATCATTTTAAAGGTTTAATTCTGAAGGATCAGTGTCACTTTGGAGAGCTACCATAACTTTGGTTAGGTATCAAGCCAGTGTTTTGTTATTAGCTTGGGGTCTAAAAGCAACTATAAGAAAACACTGTTATTTCACTTACAAACCAAAAAGGTGTGAGAATTTTGTTGAGTCTGTATTCCCACCTTGGATTCCTGTTTGCTCTCAACCACTACAAAGAGAGTGGAGAAAGAAAAAAATAAATAATTTCTATACAGTACAAAGAACACCCAAAGCTTAGTTCAAAAGCATCCAAATGACAATTTTCTTTAAAAGAAGCAGTACAGGGATACTATATAGTATTAACATTTGACAAGGCAACAAACAATTTGCTCTCTCTCTGGGAAGACTGGCTGCAGATGCAGGTTTACTTTGTACTGAAATTTAAGGAAACTGAAACATGTTTCAATAGTTTCTGCCTCTTTCAGTTTACGCTTTGACTGAAACTGTTGTTCAACCCCTCACGGAGATCACATGCCTTTAGAAAATGATTATTGCTGTGGTGGCGATGCAAGCATTGAAAAGCAACGAACCAGATCTCACTCCTGTAAAAATCACTGGGAATGTTGTCCCTGAGTTCACTGAAAGTGATATTAGCCCCCATAAGCAGTCATATGTGCCAATGAACCCTGAAACTGGATTATAGCATAAGTTATTAGAGATAGCCTTTTGAACAGATGCAGTAGCTGAAGCTCCCTACCTGCTAATTTACAACTGTAATGAATATGTCAGATAGTGCATGCTGGAAAGCAGCATAGCCAGCAGTGCTGTTGCAAATTTTATACTGTAGATTGTAGCAATTTTGTGTGAATGACAGATCTCTTTTGTTTAAAGTTCCTGTGAATGGAAGAAACATTTACAGTACGAAATTGCTTTCTAAAAGTTAACCAACATCACAATGAGCTACATAAAAGGCCAGTAGAAGTTTACTAGTCTATAGGGTAATCTGTAAGTTATTGTACACAGTGCAAGAGAAGAACTGCTGGAAATTTGCCCCTGTGTGTTTATTCAGAACCGTAGCCTTGCCATTATCTCTGTCAGTCTCTAAAGTAAGTCAGCCAGACTGAATCACAGAAACCCCATTTATTGACTTTGATCTTCAGCTAGGTTCTGGAGTACTTACCAAGAGGAAATGTAGCAGTTTCAATGGAATTACCTCACTGTCTACTTTGCTAAGGCATCTCATTCTAGCTGTACCTTGTGTCATTTTCCTTGCCGGGAACAAATCACAGACAACTACAGCACTCGCCTCCCTCTGCCTTCAAACACAGAGATACTTCATTTGCCATTGGTCTAAGACATATTGTCAATCAAACACATTGCAGTGCCTAAACTGATCTTTTTCTAAATCCTCCTGCTTGTCAGATATCCAGCTGTGCTGATGTCAGAATTGTCAGGAAGTGTCCATAACAAAAAGATTATATTTCAGAAACACCTTTGTATGCAAACTAACTGCACTGCATAAAGAAGAACAAAATATGTGTCTAAAATTCAATCATCTATCTCCCCTGTGATGTATAACTTCTTTAAATAAAATTTTCTTCTGTGTTGTTAAATGCACTAAAATTTCTGATATCAATAACATAGGCAAAAGGGGTCAAAATTAAAAAATAAATATTTTTATTCAGAAATTCACTCAGAAATAATTTCTCTTACAAAGATTGTATAATCTAAATTTGACAATAAAAGACTTTTAAAAGGGAGGTAATTGACAAGGAGAATACGGGGAAACAAAAAAAATTATAAAATACCTCTTCAAGGGCACATACTAGCGATTTTGAGGGGGTTTGTACAATTAAAGTCCTTGCATCTCCTTCAGTTATGGAAGAACAGATGGCAGGTGTCATTTGATGGGGGGATTTGAATATCGTAAGGGACATGCTATGACTGGTAGTTTTAGGAGCAGCACACCAATTGTCATAGAGAAGATTAGCATGAGAAAAATTAGGAAAAAAATATTTAAAGATCGGTTTTACTTATATAGCAGAAGGGATCAGAGAAACAGAAAAGTGAAACAGATCAGAGAAATCACAGTAAACTGTGAAATCCCTTGACCAAATGAGCAAGCCACAAAAGGATGAGGACATAAAATGAACAGTCCAGAGCCAAGCATTCAAGACACAAAAAAAAATGATGCATTTTTCTCCCCTTTTAGTAGCATGGAAAATATTTAGCAGTGGTCATTCAGTGTTGAAAGGAGATCAAAAGTTAATAAAATATCTGACTTATTTCATAGAACATCTTTCTTGTTAGTGTTGAGAACAATCATTGCTCCGTGATGGATGCTGTTAAAGGCAGAGCCTGTTAAGCTCAAGGTCATGTTTCTATTCCAAAGCGCCATATGCAAATTATCTCATCATAAAGTGCACAGGAAGCCCACCTGAAATCGACAGCAATTGATACTGCTTAAAATGAAGCTACAAAAATCAAAGAAATGTGGAGAGAAGTGATAGAATTAACAGGCTATAGAAGTCCGTGATGTCTGCCGATTCAGTCTTCTGTGCACTTCTAAATGCCACCTAACAGCAATGCTAAAGCAGGCTAATTCAGTTCCTGGTAAAGCTGTCCTCCATGTAATGCCAGCTTTTGTAACGTTATCTTGGAATTACTGTTTTGCAACAGGAAAAATGCAGAGGTTTTACGTGAGGGTTTAAAACTATGAAGTTCTTTGAGAAATGAATTGGATTGGGAATGAATAATTTATCTGAATTTTACAGATGTGACAATTGTTTTCATTCATGCCTCTACAAAAAGGTCAGTTTTGCTCTAGAGAGTTTGTCTCCTGTAAATATATAAATACTGAATCACAGATGGAACAGTCCCAGGTTCAGATTAATCCAACTTACTTTACAATGGTTTTCTATGTGAAAATGTGACTGAACTCCCTGCTAAACTTAGCATTACGTATGACCTGTTATTTGTGTATCTCTCTCAAAGTACAAATTCTGAATTCAGTGCATAGCTACAGGCTCACTCTGTATTCTGGAGCCATGAAATTGCTGAAAATGCTTTTTTTTTTGCATGCTCCCATAGGAAGATAACGCTGCTTCTAACCATGGATTCACAGAGTAACAGGTTGGAAGGCACCTTCAGAGACCACCTAATCTAACCTTTGTTCAAAGCAGGTCTAATTGGTTATGATTGCTGTAGGCCTTGTGCCTCTGAGTCTTGAATACCCCCTGAGATGTAGATCTCACAATCTCTCTGGGTCCTAGCTCCTATATTTGATTACCCTCATGGTAAAAAGTGTTTTCCTTGCATCTCATTGGAATTTCTCAGGATCAGATGCCTGACCATTGGCTTTTGTCCTATCACCTTGCAGTTCCAACTGGAGTGTGGCTCCATCTTCTCTGGGTTCTCCAACCAGGTAGTTGTAGACACCTATGAGGATGCCCAGAAGCCATCTTTTCTCCAAGGTGAACCTGCCAAGCTCCCTAAGACTTTATCTCTCTGGGCCCTGAAGGCATTTACAGATCTTATTGACCCTGCATAGCCTCATCTGGGGCCTCTGACACCCATGTCCGTGGGCCCAGAACCCCCATTTCACCTCAGCTCCGGGCCATCAGTCCCTGCGGCAGCAACACCTGTATGAGTGCAGGTTTCCAGCATTCACTCTGGCCTTACCACCTCAGCTCCTGACTGGGTCCATGTGCTATCCATTGACAAGGCTTAAGTATAGTTTTGCATGGAGCTGTCAGAGATCCCATGTTTTGTTGTGTTTTGGGTATTTCTTTTTTGTTTGTATGCTTGTTTTTTTAAAGTTCCAAGATTTTGGTCTACCAATCTGAAGCTATAATTTCTTTGCTGTGCCCATGCACAGTTTTTCCTAATACTGACAGTTGTAAGAAATTTTGTTACAGTTTCAGAGCCCCCAGACTATCCTTCTGTTTCTTCTTTGTGAGATTTAGCCTTCTCTCAGCCTGCCTGCTCTCCTGCAAGCCAATGCCAGGAATGACTTGTATCTTGTACCTGTAGCTTATGCTGCCTGGAAGTGCAGCTTACACTACACTGTATGCAGGCTAAATATAACTGAGTATACTTATGCAGTTATCAAATATATTTAGAAATATAAAAGGTATGCTTGCAGGTATCAAGCATAATTGATACCTACTGATACCTTTGGGCCAATCCAATACCTGATGAGACCCTGGCCCTCGGCTGGAAAGGTTGCTGTGGCTCATGTGGGAGTGGTGATAGCAGCTCACTGCACCTCTGCTGTACACAAGATAATAGCATTTCTTTTTCACCCTTAAGGAATACAAATGCAGCGTGCAGCTTTCCTTTCTGGGGCTCAGATACTTCACATAATTTTAAATGTTCATTAGTAAATGTCAGTTGTAAATTACTGTGATGTTCTAAACATTGCAAAGTTAGCCACGAAAAAGAATGACAGCTTTTAGTACCTGAATTTACTTCAGTAGATTTATGACTTGTGCCTAAGGATTTAAACCACTCTTTCATCACTTAAGAGGCCCTCAGTTTTCTATGTAGTGCCAGGAGAGGCTTTTTCTCAATATCTATGTTGTAGCAAAAAAGGAGGAAATGAGAATACACCCTATGATGCCTAAGCGTCAAGGCACATTTGTGAAATTCAGCTGAAACTCAGTAGATTCCTGTTTAAGAACTGAAAGTAAGTTAATTACTTAATTGATGTATAATGCAAGGGGTTTAGCCTAGGAAGCTCTTGACTGTATAATAGTGTTCAAAATTGAAAGAGTAAGCAAGAAAGGACTGCCAGGCTATATGGTGAGTGTACAAGAATGATTGCCTCATCTTTACCACCTCTCAAATATGCATTCATCTCAGTCTTTCTTGTAGTTTCCCAAAATCGCTGATAGAGTATCTAAGATCAATAGACAGGAGAGGTGAGAAGTCAGTCTAGTAGTGGGAAGAATAGGGGGATCAATTTCTTACCATTTTCACCTTCACTGAGAAAACTTACGGAGAACTGTTTGGGGAGAAAATGGTATATTCTTTCTGAGAACTCACTATTGTTTTGTCTTGGTCGTTGATTTGTTTTTCTCCTTAGCTTCACCTTGACTTTTAGTTAGGTACTGCCGATAGTCAAACATGTAGTGTTCTGAGACAATGGGAAAGGGTGAAGGAGCTACATGAAACCACTGCTTATCCAAACCTGTTACAAAAAGCTGCTGTTCTCTAACTCCAGTTGTTTTTGCTCCTGCTGCTAGCTACTCATGTGAGTCTGATTTATAAAACAGCGTCTTAAACACGCTACAGAGGAAGATCCTAGTTTCTACTGGAAGCGTTCTTCTGTGACAAGAAGTGGAATTGGAATTTATTACACTGTAGCTATTACCAGCATTCAATATTTATACTAAGCTGATGAGAGCTTGAACATTACCACTATGGCTCATTATCAATGTTCCTTAGTAAACTGTATCTATCCCTTTATGTCTGTCAGGATGAAGAAAATGGTCTTTGCTGTCCATTGATTCCAGTCCTGTTATTCTAAACCTAGTCAATATCTGGGAATTGGGAAGAATTACCGAAGTAGAAACAAAAGGCAGAAAAATAAATTTTCTTTAAAAAAAAATAATGGTTTACTATTATTTCTGGTACTGACTGTGGACTAAATAACTACCACAGGTATAAATGAGACATTATTTATATACATAACATTACAGTACAGGACAGTACAGCTATCAGTTCTTCATACCACATTCTGAAGCAGTGAGGCCATTGTACATACCTGTGCTTTTTTGCTGTCTTATACATACTTTAAAGACAGCACTACCTGTGCTATTATTTATGTGCAGCTTCATTAGGTTGTTGCACGGCTCTATGTCAGCAAATGGGCATTTGTGTGACTAGCCCTGGGCCATCCCATCCCTGGGCTTTCCAGACCTCTGCCAGCTTGTGCTCTCAGGGGCTCCTGATATGTCTCTGACAGGTCATTGCTATAGATAGGCTAGGGCTCAGGTTACTGGGACATTACTTTACACAATAAGGTTTTAAAGCATGTATCTCCATATACGGATATATGTATACAAATATATGTATATGTATATTTTTTTTCTCAACTCATTTTTCTAATATCTGTCTAATTACAGCTGTGTTATTGCTGGGGTAACTGGGGGTGGTGATGGAGCTGTAACAATCCCTCCCCTTCATCAGCGTTGGTGGGACTCTGAAACTTCTCTCCCTTCCATTTGGTATTTTTTTCCCCCCTAAGTCTGATATTCACCATCTAGAGCTCTAACCAAGTCTTGCCTAACATCAGTTCCAGAAAAAAAAAAGAAGTAGCTTCTGTCTTCTGGTTAATTTGTAAACTTTCTTGTCTGCTCAATATAATCCACGGTATACTTATACACATATATACACACATGCAACTGCTCTCTCACAATCAGCTCAAGGTACTGCTTAAACTAAAAGCCAGCTGGATCAAAATTTACAATAGGAGTATTTACATTTTCAGATAGTGAGCCTAAGAGCATTTAGGCGAAATTAATTTTTGACGGGGTGCATGCTGGAACATTTATCTCTAATAAATGAAAGTGGAAATGTGTCAGAGGCTATTGGAAACTATCCTATTAGAGTGACACGCATCAACACAGAAGAAATAAGGGATCACTTATGGAACAGAAAGGAGATGGAAAACGGTTTACAAGTAGCTAGCCAGAGAAAAAACAAATGGAAAACAAGGGCCCAGTTTTGAAGTTCATTTCTATTTTATTTGCCCTTTTTCTGATCTGTATCTCATTTAAGCCTTTTAAAATAATGATGAGAGATCACCAGTTACCATGAGGCTTTTACACCTAAATATAAGTTACTTATGCCTCTCTGCCTATCAACAAGTCAGATGGAGTAAAATAGATATATGCTGATGACCCAGTAGCTCTAAGATGTAACCTTTGCTTGTGTAACACCTTTCCCCCTTTTCTTAGTTACTTTTGTCTCTTTCATTTTCTTCACCTAGCCCCTCCAATCACTTTCAATTTTCTCAGGAAAAATTCCTATTGGGAGTGTTGGTGCAAGATGGCTAAAGGCTTCTTTCACATTTACTGCTTATCTGCATTTTGCTCAACTGAACTATCATGATTTGGGCTCTCCTGCCCCTTTCTTTTGCCAGAACACTAGACCTAGAAGAATGAAATAAACACTTCATCACCCTCTCATGCATCTCCATTTAATTCTGTACTTGCAAATTGGACACTGAAAGCATAATATGATTTGGGAAAACTGAGTTCCTTCTTTAAATGTTATCCCCTATTGACAGGTGATGTAAAGACAGAATCACAAGATTAGGAGTTCAATAAATTTATCCATCAGGCTGCTAAGTTCTGTCTTTAAAAAAGAAGCCAATAATGCAACACTTAGTCATAAAGCAAATCACAATTGTTAAAAAATGAAACTAAGTGAATGTATGAAGATACTTTCTGCTATGAAAAGAATTCACTAAAAAAATTTCACCTGGGGAATAGGAAGCTGGGTCAAAGCTTTTCTTTAAAAGTTTTAGCTTAAGGAGAGGAGGAGACATGTCAGCATCCACCAGAAATATGAGGCAAAAAGTAGGATAATGTAATAAAACATTAACTATCATTAGTTCTCTGCTTCTGTAAAATCAAAGATAACAATGTAGGTATCTATGTATTATCAGTGCCCTGGGGGCCTCATTCTACTGTAATACAGTATAGTAGACTGTGTGCAAGGGAAGGGAGTAAGGAGTGCGTAGGGAGGCAAGGTTGTGTGGAAAAACAGAACCTCTTTTCAAACAGAAAGATATTCAGGAAGATCCTTAAGTCCCACTTTTTGTAGGCTTGCAAAGTTCTCCCTTTTCTCACTCGACCAAAGGAAGAGAATTAAAATTATGCTAGATAATCCCTACTCCTTTGAAAACCCTTCTGTGATTTTTTTTTGTACAGGCACTTACGTTCTAGAACGCAGGACATTTTCTCCTCCCCACAGGAGAATAAGTATAAAAATAAACAAAAATATTATGATTTTTGAAAGAAAAAAATTAATTACATTTTTCCTTTGTCCTGTTATTTATTGCGTTCTCTGTTTAAACCACCTAGGATTTGCAAGCAAAAATCCCAGTAAAATAAAGGAAAAATGTACCCATTTATGTACACTAGCCTGCAGATTCACAGAACTAATAAAGGGCAATCTGGCATTGATTCCAAATATACATCAGTCGAATATTTTTCTGACTCTTTTGTGATTCAGTAGAGAGTTTTAGTTGCACACTCTTATTGCATGGCCGTTGGCTATTCATCACCTTTGCATCCCCAGTTCTGAGACATGTGGCAGCAGTCACAGGTTAACTGAACTCATATTGACTTCTGGATTACAGGAAGCAGAGGACAGGTGGAATATTTAACATAATTACACTCATTATAAAAATTATAATAATAAAAAAAGTGTTGGAGTTGCACATCAAATGGAATAGATGATAGTGTGTGTTTACAACGTTATAGAGGAACTTAATTTGACAAAAAAAAAAAAAATAAACCTCTTTCTTGCTAAAAGCAAAAATGAACCAGAAGATTGTTTGCTTCTCTGTCACTGAATTTTGTCTCTTGCTTTTCTTTTATCTCCTTGCAGACACTACTGTGTCTTCCTTCCAATCTGAAACACTTTCTTTTTGTGAATGGTACCCAATGAAACTGTAAATTTATACTTACTTGAGGGTCTTTCTCTGCTTATCCTTATAATAATTACTCAGTGTGTTAAAATAATGTTTACATACAACAATAGTCTCACATTCATAATTCTTACCGTTACAAATATATATTATTTTTCTGTCTTAAGAAATATCTATTTATAACAGTGATTATCTGTGACCTAGAAACAGGTATTTATGATAGTGATTATCTATAACCTAGAAAATTATTGGTAAAATCACTGTTAAAAGTCACCATGCTGTTGAAATATTAGGTAGTATTTGAGACAACTGTGCACTACTCTGAGTGTTTTATCTTAAACCTCAGTCCTTTTGTTAAGATTGTAGTATTTAAATATTATCAGTTTTGAGGGGTAGTACTTCTGTATTCAGTTTTAAGGGTAAGTGATCTTCAATATTGACCAAACCATTTCAGATGAAGGAAGAATAAGTGTGATATCATATATGCAAAGATAAGCAACCTATTTCAGACTAGCTTAACAAAAATAATTCTGTGGTCCTAATCTTGAAATGTAACTGAATTTTTTACCAAGAAGTGAAGTTAAAAATTTCCTAATCATATTCTTTATGTGTGAAATGGGAATCCAAAGCTATTTCCTAATGTATGGAGTTGGAACTGTGATTTTCTTTTAGAAATTCTGTGCACTTGACTGCTGAATGTGGCTGCTTGTGATCTCTGTCCCAAACACATCAACGCTGAACATACTCCACCAGGAACCTTGTAAAGAAACATACAACTGTATGCATATATATCTTTCTGTAGAGTTGTATAGTGAAAAAGACATAATGGAATATCACCATGTGGTGGGTTGTCCCTGGCTGGATGCCAGGTGCCCACCAAGCCACTCTATCACTCCACCTCCTCAGCTGGACAGGGGGACGAAAATACAACAAAAGGCTTGTAGGTTGAGATACGGACAGGGAGGGCACTCACCAATTACTGTCACAGGCAGAGCAGACTTGACTTGGGGAAATTAATTTAATTTATTGCTAATCAAAATCAGAGTAGGGTGATGAGAAATAAAACCAAATCTTAAAACAACTTCCCCCTCCCTCTCCCTTCTTCCCAGGCTCAACTTCACTCCTGATTTTCTCTCCCTCGTCCCCTCTCCAGTTGCACCAGGGGACAGGGAATGGGGGTTGTGGTCAATTCATCCCATATTGTCTTTGCCATTTTTTTCTTCCTCACACTCTCATTGTGCTCCAGCATGGGGTCACTCCTACAGCAGCCAGCCCTCCATGAACTTCTCCAACGTGAGCCCTTCCCGTGGGCTGCAGTTCTTCACAAACTGCTCCAGCATGGGTCCTTTCCATGGGGTACAGTCCTTCAAGCACAGACTGTTCCAGCGTGGGTTTCCCCATGGGGTCAAGAGTCCTGCCAGAAAGTCTTCAGCAATATGGGCTCCTGCCTCCACAGACCTGCTGCAGCGCATGCTCTCCACAGCATCCTGGCTTACTTCAGGCCTCCGTCCACTCTGGCATGGGGTCCTCCACGGGCTACAGGTGGATATCTACTCCACCATGGATCTCCATGAGCTGCAAGGGGACAGCCTGTCCTACCATGGTCTTAACCATGGCTGCAGGGGAATGTCTGCTCCAGCACCTGGAGCACTTCCTCCCCCTCCTTCTTCACTGACCTTGCTGTCTGCTGGGTTTTTGCTCTCACATCTACTCCATCCTCCCTCTGGCTGCAATGGCTCTGGTGCTGCAGGATTTTCCTCCTTCTTAAATATGTTATTGCAGATGCTACCACCATCACCGATTGGCTTGGCCTTGTGCAGCAGCAGGTCCATGTTGGAGCCAGCTGGCATTGGCTTTATTGGACATGGAGAAGCTTCTAGCAGTTTTTCACAGAAACCAACTCTGTAGCTACCAAAACCTTGACACACAGACCCAATATAGATTGTTTCTAAAACATCTTTTATGTTAACATTTTCAATTATTTATTCTTCATTTTTTGGTAGACGTGGTTGACCACATGAAGAATTAATACCAATTGTTATTATTGTACCGATAATGTTCTTTTATCCTCTTTTTTTGCCTTTTTTTTTCCCCCCTGGGGAATAAGGTTATTAGACTTAAAATTTATAAGGCAGAAATAGAAAATAGAGTATATGTGGAAATAGAGTGTAGGACCTTGAAAACTTGTTGCAGTTGTCACATCTCAATGTCCAGAATATTGTTGACAATTATTCACCTATAGAAAGTAAATGACATTATTTTTCTTGAGGGAAATCATTATTCCTTCTATGATACTATGCTGTCTTATAAAGAAAGTGACTTGCTCTCTTCCATCCCTCTGTCTGTATGCTCAAAAACGTAAACCTGGCAAAACAGAGCCTAACTCATAACCTGATTCTGATACCTTAACCTGTTACACTTTTTGTTTCACTAAGACAGAGACTTTAGAATAAAAAGTATGGCTGGACTTTCTGAAATTTTCTGTGTTTACTTTTTTACCTTTCCTTAAAACAAATCTCATGGTTGGTGTTTACTACAGGCCGCCCGACCAAGGGGAGGCTGTTGATGAAGTGGTTTTATTTAAACTATGCGAAGCAGCACACTCACAGGCTTTGATCCTGCTGGGGAACTTCTGTCACCCTGACGTTGCTGTAAAAGTAGCACAGCAAGCTGTAAGTGGTCCAGGAGATTCTTGGAGCATTAAGGATATCTTCTTAATGTAGGTGATAAACAGCCTGAACAGAAGAGAAATGTTATGGGACCTGTTGCACACCAACACAGAAGAACTAATTAGGGATGTCAAGGTCGGTGGCAGTTCTAGTGGAATTCACAATCTTGATGGATATGGACTAGGTGAAGAGGAAAGTTAGGACACTGAATTTTAGGAGAGTGAACTTTCGGTTGTTTGCAGAATTAGAACAAGAGCTCTCAATTCCCACATGTCAGAAATCGCTCAAAGAAGGTAGAAGAGCAGTATGGCTCAGTGTCATGGGTTAACCCCAGTAGGCAGCTAAGCACCACACAGCCTCTCGCTCAGCACCTACCCCAGACAGTGGGATGGGGGAGAGAATTGGAAGGGTAAAAGTGAGAAAACTCTTTGGTTGAAGTAAATAGCTTAATAGGTAAAGAAAAAGCTGCACGTGGAAGCAAAGCAAAGGAAAACATTCACTACTTCCCATCAGCAGGCAGACATTTAGTTATGTCCATCATATGTAGGGCTCCAGGGCTTTGTCATATGTCATGGCTGCTTAGGAAGAGAAATACCATAACTCCAAATGCTCCCCACTTCCCTCTTCTTCCCCCACCTTTTGTTCCTAAGCATGACATCATATGGTATGGCATATTCTGTTCATCACTTGAGGTCTGCTGTCCCGGCTATGTTCCCTCCCAACTTCTTGTGCACCCCCAGCCTACTTGTTGGCAGGGCAGATTTGGAAACAGAAGGCCTTGATGTTGTGTAAACACTGCTCAGTAATAACTAAAACGTCAGTATGATAACAATGCTGTTTTCAGCAGAATTCCAAACTATAGCAACATACACTCAGTACACTCAGTAAGGACCTCCTGGTCAACATGAAGTATAAGAAGGAAATGCACAGGTAGCAGAACCAGGTATGTGTATCCTGAGAATAACATAGAGATGCTGCCCAGATGTGTAGGGATGGGATTAGGCAAACTAAGGCACAGTTGGAGCTGATTTTAGTGAGGGATGCGAAGAATAATAAGTAAGGCTTTTATGGGTGCATTGGCCAGATGAGGAAGATTAAAGAAAAGGTACCCACTGTGGTAAATAAGAAGGGGGAGTTGGTGACAACTGACACAGGGAAAGCTGAGCTACTCAACAGTTTTTTGCCTCAGTTTTCACTGGCAGTTGCTCTTACCACATTTCTCAAGTCCCTGAATCTCAAGGCTTGGGCGAGGGGAATAAATCCCCACCAATCGTAGAAGACCAGGCTCAAGACGACCTAAGGAACCTGAATATACACAAGTCCATGGGACCTAATGAGATGCATCTCAGGGTCATGAGGGACTGGCAAATGAACTCATCAAGCTACTCTCCACCATTTTTGGCCTTTGACACAGTTCCCTACAGCATTCTTCTCTCTAAATTGGAGACATATAAAGGAACTGGTTGGATGGTTGCAATTAGAGGGTAATGGTCAACAGCTCAATGTCCAAATGGAGACTGGTGACACGTGGTGTTCAAGGGTCCATATTGGGACCAGTACTGCTTAATATCTTCATCAATGACAGACAGTGGAATTGAGTGCAGCTTCAACAAGTTTGCTGATGATACCAAGCTGAGTGGTGCAGTTGATATGCTTGAGGAAAGGGATGCCATCCAGAGGAATGAAGTTCATGAAGTTCAACAAGGCAAAGGGCAAGGTCCTGCACATGGGCCAGGCCAATCCCAAGCACAAATACAGGTTTGGTGGAAAATGGATTGAGAGCAGCTCTGAGGAGAAGGACTTGGTGGTGGTGCAAGATCAACATGACCCAGCAATGTGCATTTGTGGCCCAGAAGGCCAACTTGCTGGAGTCCTCAGTACAAGAAAGTTGGATGAGGTCCAGAGGAGAGTCAAAGGGCTGGAACACCTCTCCTATGAAGAAAAGCTGAGAGAGTTGGGGTTGTTCAGCCTGGAGAGAGAGAGCTCCAGGGAGAACTTATTGTGGCCTTTCAATATACAAAGACGGCTTATAAGAAAAACAGAGAGAGACTTTTTACTACAGCCTCTAGTGACAGGACAAAGGGCAACAGCTTTTAACTGAAAGAGGGTAGACTTAGATTGGACCTAAGGAAGAAATGTTTTATGATGAGGATGGTGAGACACTGGAATATGTTTCCCAGAGAAGTTACGGATGACCCACAACTGGAAGTGCTCAAGGTCAGACTGGATGAGGCTTTAAGAGTGAAAGATGTACCTGATCATGGCAGAGGGGTTGGACTAGCTGATCTTTGATGATCCCTTCAACCCAAACCCTACTAAAATTCTGTGATCCTATGAATTTCTATTTTGACATACATCTTTCATTTCATAGCTGCTGAAGGTCTTCAGTTGATTTTAATTGTCTTCAATAAGTCTATATTTCACATTCTTCTTTGAACTCCACAGTTACTTCTGTGACTCTTCATTGGTGCAATTATACTCATTCTTTCTCTACCATCATAATTCTAGGGATGATGAAGGTAAAAACAAAACAAAACAAAAAACACAAACAAACAAAACGAAAAACAAGAACACCTCTTTTTTTTGCCCCTGGAAGTAAATTTCCCCTGCCTATACGCTAAACCCAGGAATCTTAATTGAATGCCAAAAACTGCAGCTGGGGAGTACTACTGCAAAGAGAAATTAATTTGGTAGCTTCACATTCTCAGTTTAGGCTACCTAATTTGATGAGGAACCCTTTCAGCTTTTGAATATTTCTTTATCAACAATAAAGCACTTCTTTCTTGGGAATACAATCTTTTTTTTTTTTTTTTTATGAAAAGTTTTTTTCTTCTGTCAAGAGAATTATTGTCTTCCCAAACTTGGAGAGTGTCTCTAGTCCCTAGCAGTTCCTTTCATGAACAACATCTGGCTCTCTTGACTTTAACTGAATGTCATTAACCTCCATCAGACAAGAATACAGCTTTGCCATTTGAACTACACAATAAAACCAAACCCTGTATCATATTTAAAATGATGTGAAACTGGTATGTATTATAGGGCGTCACTACATATTAGCTTGAACACTTCATTACATGCTATACTGAAGATCAGTGTCCATTGGAAACATATTTTTCATAGTGCAAATAAATGTGAAAGGTGAGATATTCTCATTTTAAAACACATTAAGTCAATCTGGTGAGACAGAAATCTTTTGTGTGATTTTCTGCTATCTCTGTTTCCATACCTCAAGCATTTGTACTTCATAGTTAGAAATTATCTGAAGTCTGAGTATAAGGCATGAAATACAGGTTTTACTTCCAGGCAGAGTTTGTGAAAACAGCACAGGAAATCTTTCCTGGAAACTACTATGGCTAATGTATTATACTTGTAGATTCACAGGTGTTGACAATAATATAGACAAACATTCTTCTCTAGATTATTCCTGCCTATCAGCTTTACTCTACATTAGTTAATATTTTACTGGTCTTTTCCCATATTCGACATTTAACTAAAGTGCGGCTAGTGCCTTTATATCAGAGTAGTGTATAGTACTACTGAGTTCTCCAAATTTACAAAGAATCTATGTCTTGATACTCCTTGAAAACCCTGGGGAAAATATTCTTATTTGCCCTTAGATTTTGCAGATGCCTCCTCAGACATCATAGTTTACTGTAGAACTGGGTTTGTGCATAGGGAAAAAAATCGTTATACATTTTCCATTAAACACTGGATTTGTGTCCATAAGGGAAAGAGATTGGAAAAGAAGGCAAGGCAAGGAGAGAACTCAGACTAAACAGAGCTTCAAAACTCTAAACTGATTATACTCCACTGACTTCTTTCATGAAATGCAAATATGAAAGCCGGCATTTCTACTTTGTCCTAGCTATGCAGATTATAATAAAAGGATGTGAAATTAAACACACCACATTAGATTGAAACATAAATGTTAACTTCATTCTGATATATTCAAAACCAATTAGAGTTTTCCCAAGGCAGATTATTAAAACTGCTTGAGATACATAAACAGTTCAAGGGAATTGCTAGTTCATGTGAAATCACGAGTCATTTATTTTACTGAAAGATTTTGCAAAATACCTGTAGGGATTCATACATAGGTGCTGACCAGTGGATAAAAGTACTAATTGAAAAAACAAGGACAAGTTCTCAGATGCTCATTAGCTAAAAGTTTCATTTTATGCAGGATTCAGCTAAGGTGACCTTTTCATAGGAACCAGAGCAGAAATAGCTGTCATGAATGCTACGTATTCTATAGTCACTTGCAGACATTTTCTAAGAACCCCTCAAAAATAGTTACTATAATGCTTTCTCCTTTAATTGATCTTATTATTAAAAATGTGTAGAACCCTGCTGGCTGAAGTAAGAAAATCACTCAAATTGCCTTTGTCGTTATTTGTAAGCCAGTGCAGTGCAAAAAAAACCCATTATGCTGTTAAATTATCTTCTAATGAAAAATTAACAAGGAGGACCTAAATAATGAAATTATGTTCTTTTTGCAGTATCAGACAGGGTACTTGCATAATTAAGAAAGCCAAAGCTGTTGGTTTTTTTTCCACTTATGTACCTCAGTGGTGCGATGACTCATTAAACAGCAAACAAGGTAGCACTATTTTTAAAGCTGAGGTTTGAATTCTGCCTGGGGCTGAGACCTCCTTTTCGTTCCTACCTGTGCAAGTCTAGCTCTTAAGAGAAAATGTATAAAGAAGGTTTAGCCTAGGAGTTTGTTGAGTTAGTATTACGGGGAAGTGACATAATTTGTAGTGCTGGGGTAAACTAGCAGGAAATTACTAACCAGGTGAAGAAACAAAGATAATAAGATCATTACACCTAGGTCCTCTGAACAACAATTGCTTTCAAGACTGCAAGCTCCAGGGAAGCCTTGCATAGTCATGGGATGAGTTAGAGCTACAGCATAGCCCACACCAAGAACAAATAAGAGAATGTGTTTAGGTGAATGTAGAAAACTAGTCAGTCAGTAAAAAAAAAAATAAGTTATCTTGAGGAATATGCCTTGCTTATAACACGTAAAGCAACCTTTGACACTATAAAGCTGGCTTAAGTAAATGCCATTAATAATGGAGAAAGTGAAAAATGAGGGCCAGCATGATGTGCAAAACTGGAACTGTTTGTGCCATGGAAGACACAACACACAAATTTGGCACCAAAAAGACCCCGAACAAACAAAAAGAGGTTGAACGAAAAGTCTAACATCCTACTGCCCACAAACTGTTCATGGAAGAATAAGGTGTCTCTCTAAAACGACTTCACAATTAACAAGTTCAAAGGATGTTTTTTGCACTCCAGAAGCTTTAGATTACAACTGTATTGTAGGCAATTGTAGGCAGGACAGTAAATACCTGATAATAGAGTGGGACTTCAAAGACCCCAGGAACATATGAAACAAGCCATTTTCTTTTTCTTGTACAAGACAATTTAGAAGATATTTTCTCATTCCTTTGCATTCCTTTGGAAAGATTGAAAGTTTGATGTTGATTATAGCCTTACAATGAGTATTACTCCATGAGCATGGTTAGTAGTGATAATATAATGAAAACAAGGGACATATAAATGTTTTTTCTACAAGTAGCACTGGAACGTTCCCTTTTCCAGTTCTGTGAAAGAGTGAATTTTTATATCAGGGGTTAACTAGCAGAATTTTTTCTACTATCACATTTGGAACTTCTGTCTATAGATCGGACAGCATTCTCTACATCTTCATTCTGCATTATACCCAAGTATAGTTGTGTGTTTTGTGATTTCCCACACCAGACTATCAGAATAAGGACCTTAGAAATAAAGTCTTAGAAACAGAGAAATAAGAGCTTTCCATGGAAGGCAAGGATCTTATATCACTTCCCGTAAGCCAGACCTTGAGGAAAAACTCTTTTATCTGTCACAGTTAAATGTTTATACTTAGCAGAATCATAGAATCCCAGAATCACAGAATGGTTAGAGTAGGAAGGGACCTTAAAGACTGTCTAGTTCCAACCCCTCAGCCACGGCCAGGGACAACTCCCACTAGACCAGGCTGCTCAAAGCCCCATCCAGCCTGGCCTTGAACACTTCCAGGGATAGGGCCTCAACAACTTCTCTGGAAAACCTGTTCCAGTGTCTCACCCATTTTTCATAGTGAAAAATTTCTTCCTGATACCTAATCTAAATCTACCCTCTTTCAGTTTGACGCCATTACCCCTCATCCCATCACTACATCCCCTTGTGAAATGTCCCTCTCCAGCTTTCTTGTAAGCCCCCTTCAGATACTGGAAGGCCTCTATAAAGTCTCCCCAGAGCCTTCCCTTCTCCAGGATGAAAAACCCTAACTCAGCCTGGGTTCATAGGACAGGTGCTCCATCCCTCTGATCACCTTTGTGACCCTCCAGCAGGCCCATGTCCTTCTTGTTCTGAGGACTCCAAAGCTAGATTCAGTAGTCCAGGTGGGGTCTTACCAGAGAAGAGTAGAGGGTAATTAGAAATCGAATAATTAGAAAATTACTTGTTTCTCAGTAGGGTGTATCAGGGTTTGTTTTTTTTATTTTTACTTTTGAACTTCTTTGTGTGGATTGTCATTGGTATCTTTACCAGTTTATTTAGACAAAGTTGAAGACCCTTTGCCTTTTACTATGATGTACTCCTTCTGTCTCTAGTCTATGAACTGGGTTGCATTAGTTTGTATTTGTATCCATACAAGTTCATTTGGTATAAATTAGAGAAGCCCTCCTTATTGTCTTATGGTTATAAGACTGTACATTCAGAAGAGCAGCACCAACATGTGGTTAGGAATATAATGTCCATTATTCATTACCAATTTCATAGAAAGGATGGTACTAAAGCCACTGTGTTTGTTCATCAGACAATGATTTTGAGAATGTTATTGGATTGTTTGGGATTTTTGTAATCAAAGGTAAATAGGAAAATGGTCAAGATAAATGCCCTCAAAATCTCTGCCTTTCAATTTGAATTACTGTATATATTCACAATATCCGGTGGTTTTGAGCTGAGGCAATGTATTTCTTCCCTAAGGAACATAAGTTTATCCTGTACTTAATCTTCATTTTCTGAAAATAAGACTACCTTTAAACGCAACAGTGAAGAATAGCCACTTGGTACGCTGTGAAACATCTTTCCAAATATAGTTCTGTTGAAATCACAACAATCTATTATGGTATGAAACATTGGTTAATATGGAAAAGCAGAGCCTGTCTCCTTTGAATACAGCCTGGAATTCTATAGTCTGATTTTTTGTCTTTTCTTTTACAGCTCTCTCTCACAACTGTTTTTAGAGAAAAACAAGCTTATTTGTAGATCTCAGACTTCAGAAGAACTTTGTTCTGTATTATTTTCACATTTTTTTCAAGTAAAAAGGTGAAATTTAAAGTGTTGAACATCAAGTCATACAATTCAAAAAAAAAAGTGCTCTTTAGAACAAGAAAGGATCTTTTAATAACTGTCACAGAATGGCAGTTCAGAAGTGTGACTCTCGCTTCCTAGTCACATGGTTCTTTCTTCTCATGTTTTATGTGACACCTCTGTTAAAGGAAAAGAAAATAATGACTTTGTAAACTGATTCTCCTTGCGAGGAAGAAGGATAAGTCAGTCCCTTCCAATGACAATATATAGTTCTGATCCACTCTGCAGAATTCTTCATCTTTGAAATGTCTTACTAGAAAAACTAGGTTACGAAACAGCTGCACACACTCTCTCAGGCTGGGTTCCTGAGAATATACATATGTTACAGGGCCGATTTTCCTGAGATGATGATTATGTCTCTTTCTAATTTGTGTTATTGTACAGTGGGAGAAGTATTCTGTTTTATTGGCTCTTTGACTTTTACCCACATGGTTCTAGCATTTGCAGAGCATTTACAACTTGGAAGTGAAAACTCCTGCGTACTTAGCTCTTTCACAGAGGCTGTGAAGTGGAATACCAAGCAAACACTTCTATGTATCTTTGAAAAGACATTGTAAAATAAAACAGTATGGAAACATTGAAGTAAAATAGGCACCAAACCACATGCTAAGAACTGTGCAGATCCATGTAGAGAAAATAAACAACATTTTACAGCTAAGCATATACTGGATATAAGCTCCCACACTTCCAAGATATTCAAGGTGGTTTACATTTTTTTTTAACTAGCCAGAAAGTTTTCCATAGCAAATTATCAGTTGGAATGGTAAATATATTTGTACAAGTAGATTTTAGCCACATAAAAATAAAATACTAAAACACATGCAAAAAAAATTATACATAAGCATTTTGAATGCTAATGTTTCCAAGATATTTTTGCATGCTCACAATTCAGATTTAGTAATACTTCTTTAAATAAAGAATTAAAGTGCTTTGTAACAAAAGGGATTGTCAAAAAGGACAGAAAGAAACAAGACTGCTACTTAGAGTATTGAGTGGTAATATCCACAGCACTGCCTCTCTGGGCTGTTTCTGGTTATTTTCTGTACATACTGCCATAGAGCCCTTTCTGAAAAGTTAAAATAATAGCCAAATCTGTGACTGTAGCAGCTCATGGGATTTAAATCAATCTGTCTTTGTCTGGGTCACTCTGTCCTACTCCTACCTGAATATCGTCTCTACCATTTCTTTGGAGAGCACTAACTGAGTAGCCATTACTCATTATTTCTCTTCCAGACTACTTAAATTCTTATTTTTAACAATATTTTACAAGTAATATGACATCATTTTGATCCTTTTCCCTCTTATACGATACATTCCCTTCAGATATTGAATGACTGCTTAGCTTGAACTCTCGATGAATACCTCAGGAGGGTGACTTAATATTCATACAGTTTGTGAAATGTTATGCATAACTGTAATAAAACTAAAAGCAAAAGAGAAAAAGAAATTAAAATAAAAATCTAAATAAACAAACAAAAAAAGTAAAGTAACACACCAAATTCTCGGTCATTGTAAAACAGCATAAGTTCCGTACAAAAAGGCACATACCAATTCATCAGCTGCAAATTCAGTTCCTCACCACCATAAATAATCTGAGGTAAGTGAACAGGTATACTCTTTTAGAAGGCTTTTTGTTTGAAATGATTTAATTAGCAAGATTCCTGTTCAGTTCTTCATACTTGCCACCAGGGAACTCTCTTAATCTGTAAAACGGTGACATCATTCTATGTTCATATATTAATTTGCATATTTATGAGAATACGTTCCCCCAAAGAAACACTCCTGAATACCAACAAATCCACTGTACTGGAGCACCTGAGTGTTTCCAATCTGCCTTATTGATACACACTTCCACAGTATTTCAGTATCATAGAATGCAAAGTGGATGAAGCTGGTCAGCAGCATTGAAGATCATCTATTACCACTTCTTCTTGGAGCTTGGTTGCTTAGGGACATCTTCAGGCAGGTGTAAATATGTCTAAAGAATGGAGACTCTACAACCTCTTGGGGTAACCTGTGCCAGTCTTTGACCATCCTCACTACTAAAAAAAAAAAAACAAAACAAAACAAAAACCATCCCAGTTTGTGCCCATTGCCTTTTGTCCTGTCATTGGGCACCACCAATAAGTGTCAGGTTCTGTCCTCTTTACTTCCTTCCAATCAAGTATTTTTACATGTGGAAAAGGTCCACCTGAACCTTCTTTTCTCCAGGCTGAACAGTCCCAGCTCTCTCAGACTCTCTTCATGTAACTGATTTTCCAATCCAGAAGTCATCTTGTCCCTTCAATGGACTCTCTCTGATACATATGTGTCTTTCTTGTACTGAAGAGCCCAGAACTGGACACAGTACTTTAAAGGTGGCTTCACCTGTGTTCGGTAGAGGGTAAAGATCACCTCTTTCTACCTGCTGGCTCATCCTAAGGAAGTGTAAGAAAACATTAGCCCTCTTTGACACAAGGGCACATTGCCGGCTTGGGCATATTGTTCAACTTGGTGTTCACCAGGACCCTCACGTCCTTATCTGTAAAGCTGCTTTCCAGCTGGTTGGGACACAGCCTGCACTGGTGTGGGGGATTATTTATCCCCAGGTATGGGACTTTGTAGTTACCTTCATTCAGCTGTTTGAGGTTCCTGCCAGCTCATCTATCTGGTGCGTCAACCTCTCCTCCCTGTTTAGTATCATTTGAAAATTTACTGAGGGTACAATGGATCATCTAGATCATTAATGAAGATCTTAAATATCGTTAGACCTGGTATTGACCTCTGAGATATATAAGCCACCAGCTAGAATGATCACAAATGCCACTGATCACAGTACTTTGAACCTGGCTGTTCAGCAACTTTTTAGTCCAACTGACTGTCCACTTAACTAGCCTATATTTCATCAGTTTGTTCATGAGGATGTTATGGGAGACAGTGTTGAAAACCTTATTAAAGTCAAAATGAACAACATCCACTGATCTCACTTTGTGCATCATGCCAGTCACCTCATTATAGAAGCCTGTCAAGTTGGTTAGGAATTATTTTGCCTTCATGAATCACTGCTGCCCACTCCCAGCTACCCTCCTGTTCTTAGTATGTTTGGAAATTATTTTCAGGACTATTTGCTACATTACCTTCCCAGGCATCAAGGGGAGACTGACTGGTTTCTAGTTCCCCAGAGCTTCCTTCCTGGCCTTCTTGGAGACAGATGTGACATTTGCTTTCTTCCAGTCCTCAGGAATGCCGCCTCATCACCATGACCTTTCAAAGATAACCAAGATAGCTTTGCAATGACAGCACCCTCAGCACTCATGGGTCAAAATTCCCAATGACTCCTGTATGCCCAGTTTATCTAGATGTTTCCTAATCTGATCTTCCACCAGCGAAGTAAGTCTTCTTTGCTCCAGGCTTGCCCACATGTCTGAGGGACTCAGGACCAGACCTGAAAGCTGGCCATACCAGTGAAGAGAGAGATGAAGAACGCACAGAGTATATTGGCCTTTCCTGTGTCCTTTGTCATCAGGACTCTTGCCCCTATCAGCCACAGACCCTCATTTTCCTTTTGCTTCACATGCTTCACTGGATTCAACCCTACATGTCTTTTGGCTTAGCCCATCTTTGCATGCCTCTGAGTTTCCCCTGGGTCTTGTCTCCCTGTGTCCACCTCCTCTATGCTTCTTTTTTGCTGTTTTAGTCAGGAACTCCATATTCACATATACAAGCCTCTTCCACCTTCGTTTGACTTCCTGCTCATCAGGACAGACCATGCCTGAATTTGGAGGAGGTAACCCTTGAATATGAACCATCTCTCCTCAGGACACCTACTCTCTTCAGGACTGTATCCCATTCAATTCCTCCAAGGAGATCTCTGAAGAGGCCAAAGTTTTCTCTCCTGAATTCCAAGGCTGTGATCCTGTTCTTAGGCTTGTTCCCTCCTCAGCATCCTAAAATCCATCATCTCAAGGTTGTCACACCCAAGATTATCCCGAGCCTTTACATCATCAGCCAGTTCATCCTTGTTTGCAAGTATCATGTCCAGCAGAGCACCTCCACTCATTGGCTCCTCAATCACCTGTGTCAGGAAATTGCCATCAAAGCACTCTAGAAACCTGCTACATTTCTTGTATACTCCTGTGTTGTCTCTCCAACAGGTACCAGGGCGCTTCAATACTCCCCATGAGGACAAGGGGCTGTGAAAGTAAAGCTTTTTCCAGCTCCTGAAGAACTTATTTTTTTATTCTTCCTTAACCACATGATCTGTAGCAGGCATCTGCCACAGTGTCAATCCACCTTGATCTGCCTGCTAATCTTGGCCTACAAGCTCTCAACTGTCACATTGTCCACCCCAAGCAGATCTCCATGCATCCATGCTACTCTCTCACATGAAGAATAAATCTCCCTCCTCACCATCCCAGCTCTTCATAAAAGAGCCTGTATCTATCCATGACAGCATCCAGTCATACGCACTATTCCACCACATCACCACAATCTCAATGATTTCCTAGACCCACAACTGCACATGGATCTCTAATTACTCCTGTGTGCTCCCATGCTGCATGCATTAGTGTTGCACAGGTACTTCATGTGGACACCAAGTCTTGCTGATTTCCCAACAAATGTGTGATCTTAACTGATAATTCCATCCTCTCCACATTTCCTTATTTGTGTACATACATTGAGGTGGCCTGACTTCAGCCTTGTTTCATAGATTATAAGGCCTCTCTTGCCACACCAGCCTACATCCTTTTTTTGCAAACCCTGACCACTACCTCCTCACTTGATCATAGGTCATCAGCTCCCTACCCCGTCATTCTTAGTTTCAACTTTACCTAAGTAGATTGGCCAGCCTGTTGCCAAAGATATTTTTGTCCCACATGGTCAGGTAGATCCTGTTTCTTGCTATGTATTTCTGAGGTGTTCAGATTCCTCACAGCGGACTTGCCCTTCAACAGATTGACATCAAAACATGACAAATAGCTTGCTTACAAACAGGAAGAAAAATCACACCTTTACTTTTTCTAGTTTGGTCTAGTATATTCAAGATGTAACTAGGGTAGAAGATGAATGTACAAATGTACAGAGAAATAACCATATCTGGCTTCTATTTTCATTTAAATTAAGGCTTCAGTATAGATCAATGAAAAGGAATAATACTTTCCAACCTTCAGCAAAAAGTGGCTAAATGGAATTACTCAGAATTATTTTGCTTTCATATATTACCAATACAAAAATATATATGGGTTGTTAAACAAGAAAAGAGGAAAACTCTAGATAATAATAAAAATAACACAACCCTAGACACTGTTATAATTCCGTACTGTCTGCACAGGACTGTGTTTCATTGTTCATCATGCTGTACAAGCATACAGAAGAATATAGTTGTTCTTGGTTTCTGTAGGTGTCTCAGGTGCAGTGAGATTCACAAATTGTTTAGAAATGGATTGTTCCTAACGCTGTACTCTGAAGAAGGTGATCACAATCACTGTTTCTATTCCTTAGGCAATCGTATCATTTACCAGCTCAATGGCCAGCTTCCACTGACTATCCTGGTCTTGCTGTGGATCTTAAAAATAAAATGCGTTTTTGCCACATACAAATCCAAATGAGTTTTCAGAATTTTGACAATTTGGGAAGATGAAAGTAGCCAAGCACTTGAGGTTGGTTGGTTTGTTTGTTTCTTCTTCTCAATCCAATCAGGCAAAACTGGTTTAGTATAATTTTAAAATAAAAAGAATGCATGTAGAGGCTAACAAAATGATAATTAGTGTAACACTGTGAAAGATCCTGAATGATATATGGTTTGGTGTTAAAACCAACAGACATTAAGCAATTTAAACTTTGTTTTGCTCAGAGGTTTTGGGTTAATCATACTATAAAACAGAAAATATACCTCAGAATCCACTTTGACACTAGATGCAAAATCAGCACGCGAAACAAAGATTTGAATCGGCACAGAGTGGTGTCTGTGACAGAATTAATGAGAAAAAGTGTTCTTTCAAGGAAAAAATAAAGCATGATACTGTATCTTAGCTTAGAAAGACCATTACCACTGGCTGTTTCACTCCCTATATCAGCAAAACCTCTTAAAATAAAACTTGAAATCAGTGGGACTGTTGCTCTCATTAAGCATACATAAAAGGTGATTACAAATAATACAATCCCTTGTAAATTACTTCTTTTAGATCTGCGAGCTGGGCATGGCGCTTTTGGGAATGGCATGACTCACCGAGGTGTGTCCTCAGCAAAGATTGCTGATTCCATAGTTATTCACATCTTTAGGTTACCAACAATTATTCAGAAATGTTTAGACTGGTTACTCAGGAACCTCTGTGGAGGTTTACTCGGTAAAAAACTGATGATTATACTGATGCCAGATAACAAAAAAACAAACAAACAAACAATCATACAAACAAACAAACAAAAAATATCAATATTGTTGTCATAATGTTATTTTATATTTCTTTAACTCTTGATAGTCTGAAACATTGTAAATGAAGATGTAGCCTCCTGTAGACTGAAACAAGAAATTTAGTGCTCCTAAGTCTTACTGTTGCTTTCTAAACTCTTTGTAATTACGCGTTACTTAGCAGGGAGGCTAGATAAGCCATAACTACAGATTTTCAATCAAACTGAAAGAAAGCAAGCCTGTATAACTCATAAGATAGAGTGATTCAGGCATTAGTGAGTTATACTGCTGCTTTATGAGTGGGATTAAAAAAAAACAAAATATAAATGAAAACCAAGATATCAGTCACTCCCACTGGAAATCATAATAGTTAATAATATACATATTGCATTTTAATTAAGCTATGAGCTATGGATGTTTTGTTACTGAATTTAAGATATTATGTTAGAATGTAGTACGTCATCTTACAGGAATTTTATGGGAGGATAGAAGCTTTTTTTTTAGCATCAATCCTGATTACATCTGGACTGATTCAAAAATTATTAGATGTTTTCTCTGATCTGAAGTAAAATCTTCTTCAGATTCCTGGTGTTCAAATCTTCTAACTTGTCATTTCAAAAACGTCAATTTTTTAACCTAACATCAAACAGACAAAACATTTTCATCTCAAAATTATCCCTGAGAAATATGTGTGTATATACATATATGTGTATTAGTATATATATTAATATATATATATGTGTGTTTGTGTATATATAATCATAGAACGTAGTACACATACATGCATTTTACATGGCAAACACTATATAGTTACTGGATGTACATTTATTTGACTAAACTGACAATTTTTCTGTTTTAAATAAACATTAATAATTCTGACTGCTATGATAATAAAATATAAAATAATATACCTTTTTAAAATGCTGACATGCTAGCTTGAGTGCCTTCCGGAGAAATTAGTGCTTGCTACATTTCGTTTGGCTTACTGAAATTTTCTTTGAGCAAGAAGCATGAGGGTAAGGAAAAAGCTTAAAGAAATATCAATGCAAATGAATGCATTTATTTCTCCCTCAGGACGACTGAAAAGGCCAAGTAAAGAGGTGTAAAATGTCCTTTCCTTCTCTACCCATGTGTTAAATCACACCACAGCTGGATTGGCAGCAGTATAAAACCACCAATTTCTTTGAATGGGAGAAATCTTCAGTCATCAGTTGCTCCTTACAAACCACAAACCACAGTGCTAAGCTGCCGGAAGATGCAGTCTCTTGCTGGGCAATCTCAGACTCCACTTCTAACTCCTCTAGTTAAAGAAGAATAAAATCTGGGAGGGAGCTGGCATGGTGGTGGCTCTAAGAACCCAGCTAAGTTAAAGGAAGGCCATGTCAGAGACAGTGCTGGAGATTTTAATTTCTGTGGGGAGAGGAGGCGCAGGACTGACACCATTGTTCTGTGGTAGCCCTGGGTAACAATGAGGCACTCAGGGTTTTCCCAAGAGGGCTGCCAATGGGTAACTGCAGCTGTGTGCTCCAGCTGTGTGCAATGCAGAGCAACCCAGATGGAAGATTTTTGCAAAAGATGTTTAGGGTGAGTTTCCTTTCTTGCTCTGAGAAATTCATACAGTTGAAGCACAGACCTCACCTTGGGAGTGGGCCACGGACTAAGGCTGTCTTAAGTCAGGCACATGTCTGTGAGCTGTCAGAATTCAAGGTTGCCTTGAAGACTGCAACACGTGGCACACCCTTTCTAGAAGAAGGGAGTAGCAGCACACATATATCCCTGGACTCGTCTACCATAAGTTTTGCCATCATGCCATCTTAATATATAAATGATATGTCAATGGTCTTTGATGTGTATCAGCTGATTTATTTAAAATATCATAAGCAAATACTCAATATGAATGTGGTTAATTTATATGGAAAAATAATATACTGCCTGTACCCTGACAAGCTGCAAATGCATTATAATATTGAGAAACATACCTATAATGTTGCCTTTCTCCAAAGAGACAGAACAAGTGTAAGGTGATAATCATAATATAAACTCATGAGATCATGCTGTAAAGATAAAAGAAATTAAAAGATAAAACAAAAAGATGAAAACTGAGAAAAGAAAGCTCAGTTGAAGTTCATTGAGACTGTCTGAGAACCTCAATGTGAAAAATCAAAAGCCACATAAAAGCCATCTTTTGCTCATTTTTATCATAATTATATACAGGTTAGATAAGCTATAACCTGAAATCAGCCTGACTTGAATTAACCACATTAAAGAATGATTGTTTCCAAGATATGAAATGACTACGAGCACATTTTATATAATCTTTTCCTTGTAGTTATTTATATATTATTGAAGAAGATCTATGACAACCCTTCTGGTTGAAACCAAGGACTGTTTCATTAGCTCTGCAACTGGTAGAAGTCATGAACTTCCTTGGAAGGAAAAGAGAAGTTAGACAGAGTCTATTTCTCAGCAGAGTTTTTAGTATTTCAGAAATATGGTTCATGTCATTGTCTTCTCTACAGTGATGACCTGAACTAAGGTGCTAATTTTCAAGTCAACTTCTGTAATAGAGATGTTTATCCACTGGAAGCTAGACTGAAACTAGGAACTTATTTTAGGTAAACTAGTAACAGAAAGAATATTTATGACCTTTGTTTGCTCCTGGTCTGTACTTCACTTACTTTGCTAATTAAGACTTGAAAAGATACCAGTCTTTAAAAATACAGCTGCATGGCTCATCCAGTCAACAACGATATATATTTAAAATAATATTTTCCTCTCTTTTGACTTCCACACTAATAAAAAAATACACAGTTTGACAGACCCTTCCCATTTTTCCAGCCTTTTGAGTTCTCTGAGACTGCTTGGAAAAAATACAGCAATAATGGCAGGTTAGCTGGGAAAACCAGGCACTAAACTTGTCATCCTGGTATCTGTTCTTTCCTGCTTTTTGAAGAGGTGGTGTCCATTTAAATTGCTTCATTTTCTCTATCTATGTATTAATCTCTAAATGATACATTATAGTTAAGAGCCCTCAGTGCTTCGTATTAGAGACTTTGTTACACACTACTTAAAATCAAGATATTATTAGTCCTAGGGACATTACAAATCCAAATATCCTAATTGACAGGTTTTGGGGTTTATGAGTGTATATTTATTTTCTACATTAAATTGAGCATCCTATTACATAGTGTAAATGTTTCATGAAAAGATGTATGCTCTCTTTAATATATGAAGTACAATATCCTTGGAGAGGAAGAAAGTAAAGATTACAGTTTACAATTCATGGATTTTATTAAGTCTTTGTACATGTTTCTTGTTATCACACATCAAATTTTATGATAATGAGTAGTAACAGCTTGTGTATGAACTCTGGTTTTTGATTTAAACACATTGAAAGGGACATTGATCACATCTATAACAATCAGTTGTTAAAATAAAATGTCTCTACATGAGTAAGGAATTTTTTATTGTTGTGCGGAAGTTATGGGAGCATATAGTTTTCTAGGTTTAAAGGAATGAAAACACATTTTCAATCACACCTTTCAGTGCAATAGGGAGTTTGGGGAACATGGTCAGCCATCAAGCAAAAGTTGTGTCACTTATGTCACTGCTGAAATAATATATTTAGTATCTGTGTCCTGTGCTTGTGGGAATTTATGGTAAAAGACATAGTTCGGCAAATATGATCTAAACTAAGGGTATTTTTTTCTGAGCATTTTATGCATAACTTTGTTCTTATACAAGAGTAACCAGTGTTCTTGTACTAAAATGGAGATTGTCTCTAACTGAAAAGCGGGACATCATTTCAGATCAGTGCAACTAACTTTGTGGAATAAAATTAGCAGAAATTTGCCTTTACATATGTTGCCCCTCAAGCTAGTTGGAAAATACTACATAATTTTGAGGGAAAAAGATAAAACAAATAACTGTTTTTCCCATTAAACTCTGTTATTTTTACTTAACTGATGCATGAAAAAAACAATAGTTCCGAAAATACAAATGTTTATGAATCTATTTGTTATCATAGTATTTTGAAAGGAATTTCAGTAATTAAAATAGCAGTGCAAAAGTGATAACCTGAATGACTACAGTTGGTCTGGGGGTTTCCTAATTTTGTTGAGACAGTGCAAAAGATAAAATTTTTCTGAACTCATTGACTGTATTTATCTCAGTAATTATTGTAGCATAATGGGTGCTGGCCCGTGGAGTAACCTGCTAGCTGCTGAGAATGGGCTGTCTACTTGACACCAATTCTGAGGGGTTTAACTCAAGCTGTAGCTTGAGTACCCATGGACCAAGTTCCTGGAGTTCACTCCCTGGAGTTGGAGTTCACTGTGTGCACACACTCCTGGTGTATTTTTATCCAAAAGTATTTAAGTCATATGCTCCAAGACCACTCCACAATGCAAAACAGAGCATGGTCAGATAGATAAAGTGTGTAATCTTATCTAAGATTGTCCTATCAGCTTGCAATCAGCCTGCACATCTTAGAAAACCCCACCAAAACCAACACAAACCCGAAGAACTTAAAAACAATAATCAAAGCAAAATAAAAACAAAACAATACAAAATACTTCCATTTGAGGGTTTTTTTTTAGTTATGGGACCAGAGCTACTGCCAAAAATTTCACACAACTCAGAAATTTTGCTCTTCCTTTGAAGTACTGAGGCTTGACTATTTCTACCTCTTAACTAAAATAAAGATGGGAATAGAATTCTGCCCATTGTCTGTTTAAGTATTTGAATATCTGTTACTCTTTCTGGATAACTTTTCATTGTACATATCCTATGTATAGCTTACAATATATCCTAACTAAAGCAAGAAGAAAATATTTCATAGCATGTGTTAAAAACACATACAAAGCCTTTAAAAATGAAAGTATGACCATGATTTTTCAAGGTGCACTGACTCAAATACGTTTCTACTGATCTATAGTCTAACAGGTGATGAATAAGATTCTTTAGGTGTTTCCTTTTGTTTGTGTATCATTTCTTTCCGTTTGTAACTCACAGTGTGTTACTGTCTCTTTACATAATCTTAGCTATCTAAATTTTCCCTAACCTACATGTAATCTTGCCTAGATAACAATTTCACATTAACTCATGCTAATGTATGCATATGCAGAACTTGAAGTTAGAGGGATTTGAAGTGCTATACTACTTATACGGGACCTGGATCCCCAATCATGAACTGTTCAATTCTGTACTTAGGTTATTTGCATACTGTGCCTATGTAAATGTTGTAGGTCTAAAGCAGCACAGTGTAACATAAAAAAAGGCTATGACTTTTTTTTTTTTTAAATAAGGTGACTTCTTTCTTTAAATATAAAATTTAATAATCAATATAATTATTATTCTTATGAAGGTATTAATGTAATTTAGTGTTAATAATATGGGCTTAGTAGACTTACATAATTGCCTTAGTCGTAGCTTATGCCCCACAAAGACAATTAAGATTGATTTGGTTGTCATTTGCTCACAGTGGTAAAATTCAATCTGGAGTAGATTAGAAGAGTCCTGTTTTAAATATGACACTACTCTCAAAGACATGAATGAAATTTAAACACAGACTTCATCACGGTCTAGATATTGTAAGATTGTGCATCTAATTTATTCTTTGATTGGTGTATAGGATGACTGGTAATTAAGAAGGTCCACGAATCTTTGCCTTGTGATTGTGATTTAAAGTTTATAATAAAAGTCAACTTGTAAAGTAAATAAGAAAAGGACTTTTCAGGCTGCAAAAGAGGTGTCTGTTTAATCTACTCTGTGAAGCTGCAAGCATCAACTGCCATCAGCAACCCCTCTTTGTCAGAACTTTTGATATCTCCTCGAGGCCCTCTTACCCTTGTAGTGGGAACTGAAAATAAACACGTTGACAGCAGTGAAGTAATAGAAATTCAAGGTATGAAGCTTTCTTAAAAACAAAAAGACCACACAAACAAATCAAAATGAAGATAGAGCTATCAAAATGAAGATAGGCAGAAGAAGGAGAAGGAGGAGGAGGTGGAAAAGGAAGCAGAGGAGGAGAAAAAGAAGATAGAAAACACTTAAGAAAATAAGCAAAAATTCTCATTAAAACGTTTTCATGAGACAGGAACTTCCAAGTCCTAAAAGGAGGTCAGCAGTGAAGGTGTCACCATAGATAAAGTTCTACCTTAAAAATTCTTGACTGATCTTCTTACCCTTATAATAGTCTCATGAAAAGGTTCCCCAATCTTTCCCATAGACCTAGAGTGAATGACTCTCCAAAACAATCTTCCTAGTATTGAGTACTCCCAGCTGTCATTGACCTCATGGGTCATGGTTAGATGGACTGGGCCACTGATCTTCATTTGCCAAAAATAATGTTACAAAATTATACACACATTTCACATATCCACTTTTAAAAAATGAACCGTAAGGCCAAGAGTTTCCGTTTATGTTCCAGATATGGAAATCACCAGCTGCTATGTTGATTCATCAGAATCAGCTTCACAACAAATTAATTCTCTGGTGTGCAGTAGCGATACTGTTGAATACAATGGCAAACCTCCCATTTACCACAGAAGAGCCTACATTTTAAACACTAATGTTCAGGCAGCCTTTCAATGTTCCTAAAATATGGCATGTATTTTGCTGTGCTATAGGAAAGTGAAAATAAATGTAACCTCCAAGTGGGCTGATGATTATATATATTGATTATATAAAATCTATGTATAACATACTAGATCAGTAGACCTAGACAATATTGTTTTAGTGTAATGGGTGAAAGAAAAAAGACTTAGAACTGAAGTTGCATTTGATATCTTTGATATCAACATCACTTTGCCTTGCATAATGGGGCACACTTAAATATGTGATGTTTACAAAGGAGTAACACATCCTTCATATCTCTCCTTATGTGATTTTATTATTAATACCTTGTGCACAGGTCTAGCTGTTTTATGACAGCTCTAGCAGTAATACATATGAGTAATATTGGATCTGGCATTGAATTGTGTAGATGTAGAGCTGTAGTCTGGCGGTTATTCATTTGCTCATTAACAAAAATTTATAAAGTGACAGGGAAGAAGCAGAAACTCTGGGAAAGATAAATAGCACAGCAGAAAAAGTAGCAGAAAGGCAGGAGTAGCACAGTATTATTCAGTACTGTCTTGAATTTGATGCCCCTCACCTTAGTTATTTAATTGTTTAGAAAGAGAAATGTGCTGAAACCTTTTCTTGGCATATTAGCTCCATATTCTATTCTAGATGCTTATATGAGACAATAACCTTTACTGTTAAAATTATTTTCTCTTTGCACTGATGTACACAGCTAACAGGTAATTCAACTGCTTTTTGGTTTTGTGCTAAATGGTGGTATTCTCCCGCTGCCCCCACCCCCCCTGAAAAAAAAAGACACATTTTGTGGAAAATGTAATTTACATCAGCAAACCTCCTGAATCAGAACACCAGACTATTAATCATTCTAGTATTTTAACAGACCTACACACATGCAAATTCATGGCGCTAGAATATAGTCTTTACAAGAATTCTGCCATGGTTAAATGCTCAGGTACTACTAAAGATGAAAGGAAGTTGCCAACTAATTTGCCTGGAATCCTTTTGCTGATATGTGGGAAAAGTCGATTTTTCACAGAAAAGGGTGAACTATGGTACATTTCAGTGGCATGATTCCCATGATTTAGTGTGGCACTAAAGTTAAGTAGCATCTGTACAGAAGGCAGAAGACACACATTTATGAGCCTTCAAGTTTTAAAGCATACCAAAAACTTGAAGAATAATATTAAATATCTATAATTTTAAAAATAAATGTCATCAGTAACACGCCCATTTTTCATATTCAATTTTAGCATTCTTAATAAGATGTTAGAAATTGAGATATCATGCATTCATTAAAATTTTATAAATCCAAACTAATTCACATTTTATGTCTTAGATAAATGAACTAGACAATCACATATTTGAGAGGAAGAATAATTTTAAAACTGTTAGTAGGGAAATAAAAAGGGAAGGGAAGGGAAGGGAAGGGAAGGGAAGGGAAGGGAAGGGAAGGGAAGGGAAGGGAAGGGAAGGGAAGGGAAGGGAAGGGAAGGGAAGGGAAGGGAAGGGAAGGGAAGGCAAGGCAAGGCAAGGCAAGGCAAGGCAAGGCAAGGAAAGGAAAGGCAAGGAAAGGAAAGGCAAGGAAAGGCAAGGAAAGGAAAGGAAAGGCAAGGAAAGGAAAGGCAAGGAAAGGCAAGGCAAGGAAAGGCAAGGAAAGGCAAGGAAAGGCAAGGCAAGGAAAGGCAAGGAAAGGCAAGGAAAGGCAAGGCAAGGAAAGGCAAGGCAAGGCAAGGCAAGGCAAGGCAAGGCAAGGCAAGGAAAGGCAAGGCAAGGAAAGGCAAGGAAAGGCAAGGAAAGGCAAGGAAAGGCAAGGAAAGGAAAGGCAAGGAAAGGCAAGGAAAGGAAAGGCAAGGAAAGGCAAGGAAAGGAAAGGAAAGGAAAGGAAAGGAAAGGAAAGGCAGGAAAGGAAAGGCAAAAAAAAGGAAAAAAAGGAAAGGAAAGGAAAGGAAAGGAAAGGAAAGGAAAAGGAAAGGAAAGGAAGGAAAGGAAAGGAAAGGAAAGGAAAGGAAAGGAAAAGGAAAAGGAAAGGAAAGGAAAGGAAGGAAAGGAAGGAAAGGAAAAAGGAAAGGAAAGGAGAGGAAAGGAAAGGAAGGAAGGAAAAGGAAAAGGAAAGGAAAGGAAAGGAGGAAAAAGGAAAGGAAAGGAAAGGAAAGGAAAAGGAAAGGAAAGGCAAGGAAAGGCAAGGAAAGGAAAGGAAAAGTGTCTTCCCACATATGTGGACTCTCTGCAAACTTGGATCAAAATGCAAATTTTGTGGATTTTGGTGTTTTGTTGGCTTCCCTTTTGCTGTAATTCAAACTCCTTTTGGTTTCTGAAAACTTTCTCAGCTTTCTATAGGCCCGATCTATCTGAAGCTGGAAAAGAAGTTGCATCAGTCACAGACATTAATATCAATGTATTTCTACAAGCCAACTGCTGAGACAGTAACATTTACCACTAGTGCCAGAAGACATACCGATTTTCTCTGAGATCAATATTACCAAAAACATTACCAATTAAATGATGCTAAACAAAGCAGCAGGTTGTACATTGTCAGACATCTTGTTAACTTTAGAGGTGTGTTAAGCTTGTGATAAACTCAAAAGAGTAACAACAGAAAGTCACTCATTAAGTCTTCATCAAGAACTCATGCTTGAAACACTACAAGATAAATTTTCTCATGTCTATTAAGCTGCTTGAAGGGATCATTACGAAAAGGATTTCTCCTAAAGAGCAGGATCAATTAGAGTTGGCCTGGCATAAGGTTTAAACTCATTAGAGCACAAGTGTTTCCTTTGCTGAGCAAATTAACCTCTGTATATCACACAATAGTGACTCCAGCAAATTTAAAAGATCTAAACACTGAAAATTACCAGAAGATATATCAAGATAGTATTTTTTTTTTCCTGTCCTCAATGCTCTAAGTATCATTTTGTTCATGAATGGTCCATTGTATGCAAAAATGATCTTTGTACAGTAACCTAACCAACAGATGAAATCAGAAACTTCTAACTTTTAAGAGAAAAGAAAGAACTACAAAAAATTAACTAGGATCTGTCTACATAAATACTTTCTAAGTGAAAACTATTTCCTTAACATAATCAGAACTTTCTGTTTTAGAAGTAAGACTTTCATCACAGTTCTGAATGACAGAAATTCTGCCTGTGTCCACTTGCAAAAGGTCAAGTTTCTGCTTTAAATCTATCTGGTATTTGACAGTTTCCCCTTCCCCTTCCCCTGCCTGCTCTCAAAGGGAATTAAGAAAAAAAAAAAAAAAAAAAGTCAAAATATTTTTTACCTTTGATAGTGGTATCAAAACGTCTCTAACTTGGAACTAGAACCAGCTAGTTTTTCTGGTTTATTTTCCCAAATACCTCAGCCTGAAGCAGGCAGGAAGCAGAGAAATTTTCATATCAAGTGATTAAAGCTTAGAAAAATTGGAAAGAGTTATAAACAGGATTTATCATGGAACACATTAGGCAATTTTACCACACATATTTGTGACAGTTCCCTTGTGCTGAAGTGTTTATTTTTACTTTTATTCAAATTATATGTTTTTGATCTTCTTCTGAAAAATTTTATCAGATGTTCGCAAATTTTTGTGTCAGGGCACTATTATTTCCTTTCAAAAGTTTCATGATCTATATATAGAGAAAAAGAGCATAGTCCTTTCCACAGTCCAGCGTTACTTCTATAGCAAGGATTATGCCATTGGGCTGTATAAACTGAATTCCTTATAGATTTACTGTCAGTGAAACTTCAAAGACTGTGTGTACATACCAGTCATTGGATGACACTAAGCATCTTTAAAATGGTGGCTAAGAAATATCTTCCTGAGAATACTGCTGGCTATTGGAGTGCTCCCCCCTACCAAAACACATACATATTCCTTCCTGCACGCACACCTGGTTCAAAAAGACCAAGGGCAAATAGACAAGTTGGAGCTGCAGAAAATTTGGGGCACATTCTTTGAGAGATTATCAGTTTAAATTGGGAATTCTCAGCTAGACTCTCACAGATACTCATGGTATTCTGGGGTGCACCGTGATGTTCACAGCTGCTCTGCCTGGATGCATGTGATAACAGTTGTTTTTTGTCATGTATATCCCCGCACTTATGTAGGGAAACAAGTTTTCTGCTACCTCCTGCTTCTTTGGAAAATGCTTATCACTTTAATTTACACACAAAATTGCCTGGATTAAAAAAATAAAATCCGTGAATACTCAGTGATGAATATCTTAGCTTTGTATCATGCATGACCATGATGAAAATGCTTTTCAGTTTACTTAAAGTTTCCTGTCTAGACTTTTGGAATAAATCTTATGAGATCAGATTATCCTGTGTAACTTTGAATTCATTTAGTCGTGGACACACCCAAGGTGCATGACCAAGATAAAAGGCTTTTCTTTCAGTAGCTTTCATTCTTTATAAAAGGAACAAAATTAAGTATTCATTTTTATCAAGTAACTAGCTTTACTTTAAATATAAAATCTCTTGATTTTATTTGTGACTGTTTAGACTGATTCTCCCCTATCTTAAGAGCTGTCTTCTACACAAGCGAAAGAAATGAAAAATGGAAACAAACAGGTAAGAACTCATGCGCATGGAAATCCAAACTCAGCTGTTACAGAAAGAAAGATAATATTTTGAAGGGATGAAACAATCTGTGGACAAATAATTTTAGATATTGCTTTAAAATGTAATACCAGCAATAATCTTTACATGGCTGCATTGTTTTTACTGACAAGAGATGAAACTGCAATCAGCAAAAATTCTCCAGTAATTGCAACATCTTAACATATTAACCCTTTTATTTAGTTTGTTCCTGTTTTCTTATTTCAGAACAGAACAACTACCAAATGAAGTTGAAAGTTTTACTGTTTTAAAAACAAGCAAAAAAACCCCCACCAAATATGTAGATTGAATATACCCTTTCATATGCATCTCATCGATTGGGACAATATGACAGTTTTTCTGGATTTTTAGCAAACACTGAGGATACTCTTATAGAAGAGTTCAGAAGTACCTGGGAACCTCCATGTTTTTTGATTTAAAATTCTTCAGTGAGGCTTCCTGGTTAAATTTCTACATTACGTAAAGCCTTGAGCGGGAGGATTTGCTCATAAAGTGCATCAGTATAAGGGCTTTTCCAGGAGACACAGTAACTCAGGCACACCTTTTACTCACCTTTATTTCTCGCTTTCCTGCTGTGCCAGCTATGATCCATGCCACCAATAAATTACTGTCCTTCAACGGAGTATTAACACAGATGTTAAAAAGCAACTCAGAAAGTGGAGAGCGGTAACCAAAGTTCTGCCCATTCCCTACCCACTCCCCCCACACAGCTGCTGACACATACAGGGCTCATTTTGGACTCAAAGTCTCATTATTAATATTTTTTTCCTGCACTTCAACTTCTGTATTAAAATGGGTGACTGTATTTTTTAAGTTCATTGGCCATGTGACTTGCTTTATATGATAAAAAATTATTATGGTAAATGTTGTGTATTTTTAATAACTTACAAGGTACAATAAAAGAAAAAAAAAAAACAGGGGAGCTTTGATATGTAGATAGTACATATTTTCTGTAAGTTGTGGCTTTATGGGGAGAGGTAAAAGAGTGAACAGGAGGTGGAAAAATGATTGGATCATTTCTATTAAATTAAATTCAATTAAAAAAGACCAGGTGCTACATCAAAAATGCAGCAGAGCTGATGCAGTTCCTTTCAGTTAACGAGTTTAGTTTTCATGGAGATTTTGAGGAAACCAGATCTGGCCATTCATCTGCTGAGCTGTGTTTGAAATTATTTAAATTTGCAATGTGGAAAGATCCAAAGCAGAAGTAAATTGTGTATACAATTTGCCAAAGAGCATATGCACGAAACCCATTATTAACATAATGAAAGGAATAGTTGTAGAATAAATTGTGGACACATCCTGCAAAAGGACACAGATGGATTTTTTTTCTTCCCCATATGAAATGTGATGAAACAAAGGATATGAGCTGTGTGAAACTATCCAGTGTTACACATCATGTTGCAAGTCATCTGAGAGCTAGGTGTTCAGGCACTTTTGAATTGGAAAAAATACATGAGCTGCAGCATGCTGTTTATGTTACCAGCGAGCTCGAGCAAACAAGTCCCTCTAGGCTTCTATGCTGCAGATCAGAAGGTGTCATTTACTAGCAGATTTTTTTTTTTTTTTTTTTCAAATTGAAAATGAGAAGGAAAAAGACAGATGATATCAGTGAGTAAAATGAAGGTAAAAGATGTGGTTTGCCCTTCATTGTTCTTCTTTCACCATTTTAGCACCCAAAGGCACTAATAAGAGAACATTACTGTTCTGCCTGCTTTGTGCACACACAAAATTTAGGAAGCTGAAAAACATGCTTCTTTATGGAAGCTTCCATAAGGGAAGCTTCTTTGTGAGTTTTTGTGCCTTCTCTCATTCTTTAACTTCCTTTGTTTCTCTTTGATTCTTACTTTGTTAAACACAATTACTCAAAACATTTAATTAAGGCCTTTCCTTTCATATCTTCTTTCCAGGAGATTTTTTAGCAAATGAGAATAATAATACACCTGAAGTCCTACTAACCAAACCACCTTGAAGAATTCTCCATGGCTTGAATGACCTGTCTGCTAAGACAACGATTAAGTAAAATGTGTAATTTCATGCTTCAAGAAATCAAAAGAAGGAAATCTGAAGGAAGTCTCCCTTTTGTGCCAACTTGCATAACCAGCTAGGTGCATTCCAGGGATTAATGTTAGAGGTTTTTTCTAAGAGATTTTTGAACTTCATCTACTGGTATGAAAACTGACTGTAATTTACAATTCCTTGTTTTCAGTAACTTAAATTTGAAATTTTTGAAGAAAAATATCATCTAGGCTCTCTTTAAAATCAACAGAAAGAAATGGCTTTTTCATGTGCTATGTTTTATTCTGAGGTTCCTAGTTAGTGGTCTAGAGTCCATTTATTACCAATAAAGAGAAACAGGCATTTCAAGACTGCAATACATTTAATCCTGATGTAGATATCTGACAAAGATAAATTACTTCCTCAGAGTGCTTTAGTCTATACTTAGAGTTGCATTACTCTATACTGACTAGAAAAAGGTAGTGCTTTCAGATGCGGGTATCAGATTTGTAGAGTTTGCATCCTAGGACAGACCGACCCTTTTAGTTTTGTAAATTATAGTAAAAAATTCTCCTGCTAACATACAGATTACAGTTTGTCTTATTTCATAGATAGCAGTTTCTTCTGGCATATTGTGTTTGCTAGAGAGACAACTGAAAATATTCATGAATGGTTTTCAATATAAGGGGTTTTCAAAAAGTATTAAAATCCTAAATATGTATATTTCCAAGTCTGACATGATGAGAACAGTTCTCTGCTGAAGAGCCTTTCCCTTGAGCATTGCTCCACCATGCTTCTTTCTGTGAAATTATATTCAGCTTTTGTGGTTAATTGATTTTTCTAAAGACAGAAGAAATAAAACATAAACTTGCTGATTGCACCAGGGTGGTTAATTTCCTTGGCAGAGACATCCCAGATATAGAAATAAAACTGCATCTTATGATAGTATTCTTGCATGAGCATACTCTGATTTAGCTATCTCTTTTATTTCTTGTCTGGTATCAATTTACCTATTATAATCAAATCTTCATAGTTGCCATTAAAGTACAAAACTTGATCAGTATTTCACAGGGGTAGTGAAGGTAGCCTGATGTTTTGACTTAACAGATGACAGCAACCATTTTGTGTAATCATTTCAAACTACTCTAAATGTTTTCCTGTGAAAATTTCAATTTCTATAAAAAATTTCTTATTAACTTCAAATAAGTATCCTCTGATGTGTGGATATTTTCAACATCCTTTTTTAGGGTAAAAAAAAAAAAAAAAATGTTGAGGCAGAAGGGTGGCATAGAACAAAATGAGATAGATTTGTTTTAGAACAACACAGTACATTTTAGAATTCATCAACGTTAAATTTCTGAAACTAATTATATTTCAATGAATAATCTTGAAATTTAAGTTAGTCTTTTTATCATATTTTCCCATTATATTTCAGAATTCACTGTTAGCTTGTATAGTCTGCCTTCCGATTCCTTCAAGATGGGAGAACACTTTTCAAAGGGTGGTTTTTCTGTCTAACAATACCTTTACTGTCTTTCCATAAGTCACAGAGGTTTTGATATCACTATTTTATTTCCACAGTTTCTTCTCATAAGTATGCAAACCACTCATTTCTTGCGAATGGTGTCCAGGAATAGCCTGCAGGCTATATATACATTGTCTGAGGTTTTCTGCTTTGCTCTTCAGCTTTTTTTTTAAGAGTATTTTCTCATAGATATAAAATCTGCTGTTTCAAATTTCTGCATCTCTTTCCTGTACCCTTGAGTAGTCACAATCCATTGAGGTTTTTTATGTTTTCAAGAGAAGACAATTACAGGACCATAAAACAATGACATCTATTGAATGTTGTTCCTGAATACACCCAAAGTATTTCCAGGTCATAATTTGCAACATGCACACTTCTCCGTTCCATCTCCTCAGGTATTTCTATTCACTTCCTGTACTTTATTTCTCCACTGGAGCTCTCTATCAAATTTGCATAGGGCACATGGGTAAAATGCTAACTCTGCTAAAGCCATTTCGTTTCAGGGACCGAACACTTTAACAGCCTCTGATGAGCCAGTTCACCTGTTTGTGTGAGTGCTCCTTGTGCTGTTTCCATCAAAATGGGCTTCATTAACTAAGATCTACTACGTCAAATTTTTAGGTTAAGACAGTTTGCTTTGACAGGCATGGTGATAAGTAAGTGATATATAAGCAGCACACATGGGCAGATTGGAAGAGAAGGCAACTTCTGCCAGCAGGACAGTAACCAGACCCTGAGGGAGAACTGGGGAAGCAATTGTTTCAAATGTGGATGTTTCATTATGGTCTCATGTTAGAAAACAGCATCATCGACTGCCAGATAGAAATGACCATTTTTTTCATCATTGCCATTTGTTTGTGACAACTCCTTCTGTATCTTCCACATGGTTTCCTCTATATACCCATTAGAAATTCTTCCTTCTAAGCAGTTTTTTTTTTAAGTTTTCTTCAGCCAGACTAAGGTTTTTCAGACACAATTTCTTCTTTCAACACAGCATTGGAAATGGGAGCACACCCTCAGTCCTCCTGCCTCAACATACAGAGGCACAAGGATAGGCCTGCTGAGGGGTCCCCCACCACACAGCAAGCACAGTCAGACCAGCCCACAGCCACCAGGCAGGTCCAAGGTCTGTCCAGGGGGGCCTGGTGCAAGATTGGGCAATGGTTTGCTCCTAGCTGCCGCACAGCTCCGTCCAGGACAGCAGCCAAGGGTCTGAGCCAAAAAGTAGCTCTCAAGACCCAGAAAAGTCTTCTCATACAGCTCTGTCTCACAATCTCACTGTTTTGACAGAAGTCTCATCCAAAATTAACCAAGCTTCACTGTATCAGAGCTGACCTTCAGTTTAGGTGGTTACGTCCTTGGGGTCTGGATGGCATTATTGGCCTTATTGGTGTAAACAAGGCTCTGAAACCAAGAATTTCAAACATCCCTGTGCTCTTTTTAGGAGCTGTCTGTGTTCCGGAGTACTCACCTCTGCTGCCTCTCAGGTATTTACACTACTTATAATCATAGACTATGTCATATATTGAATAACTTTCCTTTTTTTCCACCTCATAAATATATTTGTAGACTTAAAACATTGCTAAGAAATAAAAATGGAAAAAATATGACTTTGATATATGCAAACAGTAGGTTATTAGGGAAAGCTATATCTGCAAGAACGTGTTATGAAAATAAATAAAATTCCTTGGTGTATTGGTCTATTTTCTTCTTATTTTCCTAAAGGTTATTCAATTTTTCCAGAAGATTCACTTTTCATACACAAAAAAAAAATATTGCCATGATCCCCATGTATCATTCCTTGACAGTTACGGTGGCATTTTCTACATCAAATACCAAAATGTGTGGCATAGCAATGAAAGTAAGTTAGACAAGTTATAACTTAGGGTCACTTTGTTAAGGAACCTGAAGATGCAATTTATGGATAAGAAATGACAAGGTACAATGACACACAATGAACATCTACAGTTTGATGTAACAAGTCCTTTTTCATAAATGCTTAATTGCAATACAGAGTATATTAAGCATAGACAACTTTAATAAACTGAAGCATCTTAATCAAAACAACAACAAAAAAGTTTTATGTACATGCATTCAGAGAATATCAGCTGAAAATATATTTACACACAAGCAATATGAATGAGAGAAGGCATATGTAGGACATAAATACTAAACTCCTCCCCATTAGGTGATTTCCACGGTCACAATAAAGCAGAACCAATGGGTACTGCCTTGCATTTTTATGAAGGCATGAAAGCTTCAATTATAATACAAACAAAAAAAACTTCAACCAAGAGTGTATCTTAATGAATGGCCTTTGATTTGATAAGAAAGTGGTTTATAAATGCTTGATAAAAAAAAGTTATTAACACAAGATTTCAGTAAAAATTCTTGCCTGTACCTGAGTGGCATTCACAGCATTTACTGGGAATTCACTGCATTTTCTCACAGCATTTTTGTGCATTGGCATAAGTGTAGATAGACTGTTGAGAGCTTTGGTGCTGTACTACAACACATCTAAAAATTTCTTGCTCAGCTATGTTATTTTCCTGCCAGGCCTTTCCTCCATGTCAGGAACCAAGAACAGGTCTGTACCAGCCGCAACCACTTTCAGCCACAGAAGCAACATGCATGTTTATGTGCGTGAGTGTATATATACATATGTGAATATACATGCAAACATTATAAAGACATTACCTCAGAAACATGTGACCGTAACACCTAATACTAGTTTCATTAATAAGAATGAATACCCTGTCTCCTTTGCACACTATGTTGGAGAAACAAGACACAATTGGACTGAAAGTACAGCTAATATAAGCAGCTAAAATGGTTGTGTGCAAAACCGATACGTTAAATTATTATTTTTTCAGCATTTAAACATAATAGGCTATAGAAGAACAAGCTGAAGGTGTAATCATTTGTTCGTTACCATTGGTTTTACCAAATCTGTCTTCTTGTCATGATAAATGTTTTAGCTTCCACCTAAACAGAGCATGCATCATAAACTTCTTCTAAATTACTGTATATAAAAAAGACAGAAGAATACTCCTGAAGTAATATATTATAGTTCCTGTCCATTTGATGCCTAGCTCAGTCCAGAATGATTGTTTACAAGGATTAATTTTAACGTTCATCTTTACAAATCTGTATTCCTCATCACACAATTAGAAAGGAAAAAAAAATATGTGTATTATAGTAAACTCTTTACTGTCAAGTATAATTACAGCCCCAGAAGTTAACTGCTGAGAGGTATTTCTGGAAGTAAACTACCTTCCTCTAGATCTGCCTGGGGTGTGTCAAACTAGGCAATGAGCTGATCTATTGAGAAGTTAGCTCAGCAAGAGTATTTTCTTCCAACTAGTTCCTATTTGGCTTATCTAGGTGTTAACCACCCCATATGAGAATGCCTCTTTCCTCAGAATGTTTAAGTAGGTTATGGCAATCGCACCTTTAATTCCAACAAGCATAAATCATGGCAAAGTGTTGAACTTTTTTGAGAGAAAAAAATGTTTATGTTCATAGGGTTTGATTCTGATTACTTCAATCACAGAAACACACCAACACGCACAAGGCTAAAGCAGGTTTCTCAACATCTGAATTTTGATGTCTCACCCAATCCTCCACAGCGCTGCAAAGCTGTTCCTTCAGTAAGTGTTGGAGGAAAGTGAGAAGACAGTGGGGAATGTGCATGTGCAAATGAGTGTTGGGAGGAGGGGAAGTAACCATAACCCATGTATTAGCATAAATAAGCTTAGAAAAAAAAACATGACCCTCTTCTCTCATTCATGACAGCATAGGACTAGAAGCTGTCACTCAGGGGAGCCAGAAAGAACCTCGAGCTGCTGACAGGGTGGAGTAACTCACACCAACAGCTGAGGTCTGGGCGCCTTCAAGGGTCTGATGTGGGATTCTGACTTTTGCAAAGCAGTCAGTAAATCTCAACCACCCACAGAATCACAGAATCACAGAATATTAGGGGTTGGAAGGGACCTCTGGAGATCATCTTGTCCAAACCCCCTGCCACAACAGGGTCACCTGGAGCAGGTTACACAGGAACATGTCCAGGTGGGTTTTGAAAGTCTCCAGAGATGGAGACTCCACCAGCTCTCTGGGCAGCCTGTTCTAGTGCTCTATCACCCTCAAAGTAAAGTTTCTCCTCAAGTTTAGATGGAACTTCCTACGTTCAAGTTTATGCCCATTACTTCTTGTCTTGTCACTTAGCACGGATGAAAAAAGACTAGCCCCATCCTCCTGACACCCACCCTTTAAGTATTTATAAACATTGATAAGATCCCCCCTCAGTTTTCTTTTTTCCAGACGAAGAAGACCCAAGACCCTCAGCCCACCAAGGAGTAATTGGAAGTAAAGCTCATTTGAATTAAGTTTCACTTGAATGTAATTTGTTATTTTTGCAGAAGAATACTGTAGTAACAAGTTTTAAAGCAGCAGCTCGTAATTCTAGAGCAGAAAATTAAATGAGCTGTGGTGATTAATCTCAGATGAGGTCCTTTTGTATGTTGACTTCAATGGACCTCAAAGCATAACCTGCTTTTCAATATTAATTGGCTATATTCTACTTGCAGAAGACTTTTTTAAGGATGAAGAGAGTCAGAAGTCAGGATATCACACTCCTTCACAGTCAAGTTAAAGCTAGGCTTAATTTTGGTGCAGCATAGGTATTCATAATTCTAAAACATCTTTATAATATAGATGACAAGCATACTCTGTTATTCCAAGTGAAGCCATATGCAATGCAGAATTATTGTAAAACTCCCAATATACTGTCTTCAAATGTCATTTTAAGCTGGGAACCACAAAGCACTTTGTATTTAAATTAAATATTATTGCACAGGGACACAATATATATTGAACATTTCTGGTTTACCATGGTAAAACTCTCAGGTTAAGTAATAAAACAGTCTATTTCCACACAGAGAGAGGAGCACAGAGGAAAAAACAGGTCAGGGAACCCATATAACATCACCATGAGGAACGCCAGAGGCACCATTGGGAGGGGTGTCAATACCCCAGCCAGAACCCCAATGCCTGCCTGGCCACTCCCCAGGGTGTCCCAGGGAGCCTCCACCCCTGGGCCTGAGGGAAACCCAGTGCCATGGGTCTGTGAGGGCTCTCCAGGTCTCATCACAAACAGAGGGCTCACTGCCTGGGTTCATGGGGTTGAAGCGGGTGTTACAAAGCTTATTGTGGGATGTGTAGGGGAGGAACCAGAGGCAGGAGAGGTGGGAATCAGGGTGGTTTGAGGAGGAGAAAGCATGGAAAAACAGAGGGGAAAGGGGATACAAGGGGCTGGAGAGGTGTGAGCAGGGGCTGCCCAGTGGGGCCATGCCCTGCGCCTGATCGGCACGGTCCTGCCTGTCTTCTCTCAGGTCTCTGTTTCTGTTTCCCACGTGATGGGCCGTGTCCCACAGGTCTGCAGAGGGGCGAGTGATGGCTGTGGGAGGGGACCATGGGTCAGGGTCTGTGTGTCCATGGTGGCAGCCACCAGAGGCAGCGTGGGTGCGTGTGCTAGTGTGCGATCACCAGCAACCGGACGAGGAGCGGGGCAAGCAGTCTATGTGCATTTGTGTGTATTGTGTACATGTGTTTCTGTATGTGCTTACGGCAAGTACGTGTTCAGACTCACCTCCACCCATCTGCCAGATTTGGCAAGTCCTAACAAAAACCATGGGCTTGCAGAGTCTATTGGTAGAATATTACATCTGGGATTTACATAAAAAAGGATATGACTGACCAACGTTTTGAATTTACATTTGTTTACAGATGATGAAGACTTTTCTGATAGATTTATTTTCAACAAGAGTTACATCAGATATTTAATTGCCAAGCTCCTTGACTAGCATAAGCCTCACAGGCCCCCCAGTTCCACAAGTGCTGTTGTGGGTGTATGTAAAACAGAAAGTGCGGTTGCACTTAGGAGCTTCAGATGCAAATGCAAATGAGATTGTCATATCCTAATGTGATGTTAGGACAAAGTAAGGGTATGCACTGACCTGTTTCAAAGGCCGTGATTTTCAGGGAAGGGGATTTGACTGTATGTCACAGATGGAATGAGTCACACACTCCAGACACTCAGAGAGTTGGGATCCACACCCCACTGCGACACACACCTACAACAGTGCTACATTCAAATTACTGCACAATCTTTCTTTCAAGAATGTCACAGGCTACCTGAATTTATAATATAAGGGAAGAACATTCCATTTTTTTCCTGAAAAAGAATACTAATGGACCCCAAATCTTAATTTTTAAAAATGCCAAAAATAAAAAAAAAAATGCCCTTTTTGGTATAGAAGAAACAGAATTATAGAAAGACATGAAGGAACATACTCTTAAATACATTTCCTTTGTGAAAGCATTCACTAGAACAGCAGTAGAAGCTGCCTTTTCTCACTTGAACTGTCTTTACTTCTATGTTATTAGAAACTGGATGAATAAAAAGTTGTAGAATAGACAGTCAAACTGCCTATGGGGAACAGCATATGTGGTAACACTAGGTATCAAGTTATTGCATCACCTAAATGATCATTTAGATGGCAAAGTACCCACAAAGTCAAATTATCCGACAAGCAGAAAGATGAAACCAAAAAGTAGAGAAATAAGGGTGCACTTGCTAGGAACAAAGGCAGTACCAGGCATGATATTGATGGTGACACACCTAAAATATTTTGTAGAAAAAAATTAGACTAAGAATGGAAAATTGAAATAGGATATGTCTACTTTTGTCGCATCACCCACCAATAAAATTTTGCCCTAGGCAATGAGCATGCAGTTAGTAATTTTAGCCTGTTTTCTTGTGGTTCAACCCAACTCATAGTCAGGGTTCACTTAAGTGTTGTAACTTCTATATATAACATATGTGTGTATGTATATTTATAGATATGTATGTATATATACATATGCATGCATATGTGCAAATATGTATATATAGTATATATATACAGTGTACATATTACACAGGTGCTGGGAGTGTTACATATATAAACATGTATGCATGTGCATAAGGCTTTTTGTATACATCTGGGGACACAATCGTATGAGAGGAGAGTTGAGACAGAAGATTCTTTTAAGGCAAATCCTACTGAGATGTTGGAAGCTCCATACATTTTAACCTATACCACCTGACTCAACTCTTATGTGACAATAAAAAAAAATGTGCCTTTTTACATCCATTGTCAAAATCTATCTGAGTACACCAGCCCTGCAACTGTCAACCAAGAAGCCATACTGTGTTGCTTAAAGTAGCGCATACAGTGTTTGGTCTGCATTGGATTAGACTACAGTACAATTTGTATTAATTTCTTCCCCCAGTGATCATATTCTTTGTAGTCTTACATCAGGAACACAATGAAAGAAGTGCAGAAGAATTTTGCAGTATTTCCCCTCTAATACTTATGTTACCCACGGCTCTAGCAACTGCACCTAAGACTGTTTGCCTCATTTGAGGTTACAATATTATGCCTCCATGCTGATTTTGTGCTTTCCCCTTATGTTGATAGCAACAACTTTCACAATTGCATTTCCTTTTAAAGACAATTTTCAAATGTAGGCAACTGAGAACTAAATTACTAGTTCAGTCTAAATCTGGACTAGTTTCCTCCACAATTGTCCCCATGGCTGGTGTGAGATTTACAAAACCAAGTACTCCAATCATATTATTAGAATGTCCTTTTTGTTGCATAGGCAGAAAACGCATGTTACACCAAGTAAATTTGCAATGGTCTCTGTCCCAAGGAACTCAGATTCTGAAAGCATCAGCCTTGCCAAGAGGTAAACAGAAATCATTTCAGTACAGATTAAAACAGTTTATCATGGCAGCAGAGCAGAATTACACATTCTATAAATGGAGAAGTATAGTATTTTATAATACAAACACATATTACATGTCTGGGCCAGAAAACAACCAACCTTCCCTACTAGGTACTTCCCTATTAGGTACTGTTACCATCTATATATGGCAAGTATATGCAAGTCTTCTGTCCTAGCATCTACCTGAACAAATATTTACTGACTTATGTATCAATAAGGTTCAACATTATTATGTCTACACTTATAGCAGAGGTCTATTGGATTTAACACTTAAAAGATTTAATCTAATGAACTGTGTAATATGGAACAGATTTTAAATCCTAAGTACTTGCCAATAACTTCCATATTCTACATAATTTTATATGTATAAAGGATCTAAAAATGTATGAGTCAGTATGTGATTGTTAATGCCAAAATACACTGGAAGCTAAGAGCTGGCCTATAAAACTTACTCATGTTAAGTTAGCACTTGAAAGGAGGGGCTTTAATGGAACTGCTTGCGTCAGTAAGTGCTTATCAGTGTGAGCTAGGGCTCCACAATCTGGCCCTTTAAAGAAAATTGCGTCTCTGAGTTTCAGGTGGCACGTTATGCAAGCCTGTACTGCAGCACCTGCAGTGCATGATATAGAACAACATATGCTTGTCTTATGGCACCATTTATTTAGAAACAGCACATAACACTTCTGATGCTAAAAAGAACAAAACAAATCAACACATTGGTTTTCAGAACAACCAACTGTTTTAAGCCCATGAAGGGGCTTTAAGTCCACTGAGGTTTTGGGGATTTGGGGGGTTTTGGGATTTTGGGGATGTTTTTTGGTTGTTTTGTTATAGGCTTTGGTCTTGGTTTTGGTTTTTTGGGGGTGGGAGGCAGCAGCGAAAGGGAGAGAATAGGTTCCTTAAGTTTTTTTAGGAAATTTGCTACAAAGCAATGCTTTTAATCAAATAAAATAAAATGTTTGGGTAAATTAAGAGTCTCTGAAAACTTTCAGCCCACAATTAATGGTTATAAAACCAGAACTGTATGCTTCCCTGAGGTGTTAACATCAAAATTAGCAACAGAAAATACTGTGTGTCTCTGCTTGAAATGCTGATTGTGACTGTCTTCTTTTTTCTGAAGTTAATTGTGGATGAAATCCAATCCATTCCCTTTTGTGACCTCAGTGATGTCCTGTGATAAACACGGAAAGATCAAAAATCTTACAAAATCAGTATACAGAATCTTTAGAACTACTAGGCGTATTGCCAGCATGTAATTCAAGAAAGGGTAAGAGAGTATGTATGTGAATTATTTAAAACCAGAAGGAGGATAGAGGCCAGAAGTTATCTCTTTTGCTGTTTATAAACCAAATCGTACAGCAATGTAAATGCCAGTTGGATTGGTAGTAGAAGGATCTTAAAATATTTTTAAATATCCTGACACTGAGAGGTCTTTGACATAAGCAGTAAACTGTAAAAAGAGAAGTGTGTATGTAGCAGTGAAACTGGTGACATATACTACTGACTTTTCTCCTGGACATTCTCCTGGACATCATTCATATGTATAATGAGATGATGCAAGGTAGTGTTAACATACAATTCAATAATCAGTGGAACAACTTCATGAGGTATCATCTGAAAATACTATAAGGAATAGTTTAAGGCTGAAACAGAAGGTTTTTGAGACAGAATTGTCGCCTGGATAGCTAATTATTAAAAGATGAGAGCAGATGGGACAGCCTAAGGGCTGCAGATGAAGATCTGCAGGGAGAGTTACATTCCCTTTGCTCTGTCTAGAATACATCCCTGGAAAGTCTAGCTGACTGCAGCCAACTTATATATTTGATTGCTTTCCCACATTTGATTTTCCTAAGAGTCCATGACTTCAGGGTGCAGATGCCAGGCGGTTCGAAGCTAATTTTGCAAAGCACAGTCATGGCACCTCAGTTCAGCTTTACTTTAAGAAAATTCTGGTGAGCTTTGTGCTAGTTTCAGTGTTGAGACCATGCAGCATCAGAAAAGAAGAAACAAAGGACTGGAACTGTTGAGTCAGCTGTAAGCAGTAGCTCCAAGACTAAAGAGAAAACTATTGACGTGAAGAGGTAAAAAGCCCAGAAAAATGCAAAGCTGAAAGGCAGCAACAGAGGAAGGTAGGGATAGAGCTCATTTTGCCATCAAGAGGCCATATCTTCTCCAGCTGACTTGTAAATGTCACCAAGTGCCTGGCATGAGGAGTTGTAAGCTTTCAAGGCTTAATCCAATAGTAAATCAGACCTTGTTAGCAATTAAAAAAAAAAAAAAAGAAAAAAAAAAAACAACCCCCCAAACACACAAACAAAAAATCCAATCCCCCGAAAAAGGTGTACTCCTGAGTACACACTGACTTCAGAGTTTCTACACATAATAAAAGGTACCCAAACACAACCAGTTGGCAGAGAAAAGGTTCTCTACTGCCAAACAAGATTATCACCAAAATTTATTCAATGGTTACATGGTGAAATAACTAATGCACATAAACAATATACAGGCAAGGTTCAGTTAAAGGTGCTTTGGGATGCAGAATTGACCTGAATATTTTTCTCCATTATTTTTTCCAAGGAATAGGTAGTCAATGAAATCTGTCATGTCATGGTCTAACACTCAGCTGTGCTATTATTTTCAGGAAAGAAGGCCATCCTACTACTCTTTGACTAGCTTGTTTTGCAGTGTCAGAGTGCTTCTTCTATATAGTACATCCATCTAAGCTACTATCTTCGCATATTCATGGACTTGCAAAATTGTTGTACTTTGTGACATTCTTTTTCCCACTTCAGCTATATACTTCATAATTTCCATGAATGGTAGCTACTAGAAAGTTTAAATACATTATTTTCTTCTTCCCCTTGATAACTTTTGTAATTATATTCAATGTTACATTACATGCTTTTCAATGTCCTTCTGTTAGCAGCTATAATTCCAGCATCATCTTCACAAAGATGTTAAGACAGGTGCATTATCTAGGAAAGTTACTTGTTTCCTCGCATATCAGAGAGAATGACACACAATGGTGTTAGTAAATATTTTCAAAGTACATGTTAAAAATGCCTAAGTTCTCAAGAAGCTGAAGTTAAATATTTCATAATTTTAACATACACATTCTGTCGTGTTAAGACTCTTGGATAAAAACATGAAAGGGATGGGTTAATTTTTAAAAAAAAAAGAAAGAAAAAAAGAACAAAACATGTAAATGATATTAGGCATATTCCTCAATATGCAAAATAATGCTTTGATTTATATGCACTTTTCAAACCTTTGAGTTTCAGCTTTAACAGAAATGAGGTTTGTGTTTTATCATTTTGAGAATGTTCTTAATGAAGAATCAAAGTCTTTACCTAAGAATTTGCCTATAAAAGTGCCTTTTCTTCCAAAACCAGATTAATGTACGTAAAGAGCAGATCTAAGAGACTGATCCTCCACATTAAAATCATTTGGCAAGTTGGTTTTGGTTTCTGATAGATAGTCTTCACATAATTCCAACTAGTAGGCCCCCACAATCAAAAGGAAGTGCTGTAAATCAAAAGTCCTGCCCAAATACAGACTCCAGACTGTGCTGATCAGTAATCCAGTGTTCAGATAATGTGTTCAGAAACAGTTTTCCTTTAGGTCACACAGAAAATACATCCATAGTGAAGAAGGAGATGAACTCTGAGTTGCAGGAAGTACTTTACCACTAATCAGTCCTGGCCCACAGATTGAAAGTGTGGAATACACTAATTAGAAGAGTCCTTTCTGTTTCTTTTTTTTTCATGGTATTTAAATCATTTAAATACCATGTTAAAATTCATGATATTTAAGCATTTAAATTTCATGATATTTAAAACCTGGCATTTAGACCAGGTATAAAAACAAAATTAAGATATACTTGAATTTTTAAAGGATCAGAAGTTTTCTAGGAAATAAGAGAGCAATGATCCATCTTGTATGAAATTTACTTCTCTTATTTTCATAGAGGTGGATTCACAATGGTTTGACATTTCATTCATAATATTGTATGAAATATAATATGAAGAAACTAACAGATGTATTGTCCTGAATATCTAAGGAAACAGGCATGAAAATGTCCCGATACACAGCATTTTTCTTCTTATTTTGTTTCACTACCACAGGAAAGATGAAAATCAAGGATTTAGAAAACAAAACAGATTCGGAGTTTAGGACTGAGTCAGGGATAATGTGGATTTGATCATGAGTTCTTGTGAGGTTTTACCTTCAAAGAGATGAAATTTCAGACCAAAACCCATCTACACTACATTTTCATTAGTTTGGGGAACTTCTGAGGAGTATATTCAGACTACAGAACTCACCATTTTTAGTGAATATGGGTTTTGGCCACTAAAAATGGGAGCTGATACCACTGCAGAAGATTTACCTTTGATCTCTCTAAGCATTGTATCACCCTCATCTTTTTAGTTCTTGTGAACCGTCTAAGCTAACAATTTAGAAGATCAGTGTGCTGAATGATGCTTTCCTATCATGTATTTAACTGACTTTAATGAAAAAGAAAAAGGATCTTAATTTCTCATATTCAGAACTTTCATGGATCTTGACAGCAGTGGCCAAGCTATGTGGCATCATTAATTCTGTAGGTCTCTCTGTGGCACTAGTGCTGAATTCAAATGTTCTCAGTGTAGGGAAAAAAGGCCTGGCTACACTTTGTGTTGCAGGTGAGACCATATTTTGACATACCTTTGTGTAAGTGCTGGAACAGTTCAATAACACCTAATGATGTGGTCAGTCTGGATTGGTATCCTGTATAGTACACTGACAAATAACATTGGTCTTTACAGTGATGTCTTGTAGTAGTTGCTCATACCTGTTTCTAAAGCTTCATAAAATGAACAAATAGATATAGATTCTTATCTGAATCTGACAGATGAAGTTCTCTTTTAATGCTAACTGTGTGCAGCCTGCCACCAGGTGATGGATTAGCTGAGGTTCAACAGCAGTATGCCATATCAAAGTTCCCAGTGCAGTGCAGTGTGAGATGACCTCTTGTAGAATTTAAAGTATGTAATAGTGTATGGTAAATTAAAGTCTTTCTTTTCTCCTGTCCTTCCAGTTTAAGAAGAAGCCCCTGAAAAGAAACAGGTAGTAAAACATGCATGCAAATTTTGTACAATAATTGGAAAAAACCTTTTTTCATGTTGTTTTTGCAATTTTTACACCCTTCTAAAGCTCCTCAGCATTTCCCAAAAGACTAAATGGATCAGAGCATAAATAAGAAACAGACATTAGGCATATCAAGGGAACTTTTAATTTTTAAGGAACCCTAAAAGTGATGCCAATATGTCAGAAAATGAAAAAAAAAAACAATACAAAATAATTGAGGGGAGTGTTTTGAACTGTCGGAAGACAGATCCCTGCCAAATAACTTATTAGTATACGGGGCAGGGGGGAGGTGGGGGGAAAGGAAGAGGTTGTAATGCTTTGCTACACATCCATTGACTTTTCTCTGAGATGGTGACTGCAGGGATTCACCTCTAGAAATTAAGAAAAGTTTTACAATCAGAAAACTTTGCATTATTCTCTTCTTTCTCTGGACCCAATCACTGTCAAATTCAATTATTTTTTTTTCCATGTCATACTACATATTTTATAATATTCAAACCTTCCTGGGCTGCTCACAGCAAATGGAGGAGACAAGGCTACTTAACTGTATTGCATTTACAGTCTGAGGCACTGTAGGATTTACTTCTTGGGATTTGACACACCAACCACATCTTTCTGTAGCTTGGTTCAGATCTGGGATGTTCTTTGCAGTGGCTAAAAGTCCCACAGACCTGAATTTAACCAGTGCAGAGCAAATCTGAATAGCCAGAGCCTAAAAAAAAAAAAAAAAAAAAAAAAAAAAAAAAGGTATGCCATTGTCTCCTGAAACTGAGTTATCCTGGAACGTCTTTTCTCAAATATTTTATTTTTTTTTTGCCTGAAAAAAACCCCAGAATCCTAAATTCTGTCCTAAATGTCCTATATTCTAAATCCTAAATGTCCTAAATGTAGAGCAAAGGAAAACAAACAGATTGAACCCCCAACCCTTTGCCTCTGGTGAGCGTGGGAAGTCAGTCCCTAGAAAAAGAACACTATAGTATCTTAATAAAGATTTTGTCTCCAAAACAAGCAATATGGCAAAACACTATTGCATTCTTACAATGACCTCTTTATTTCCTGCCTGTTAACTGGAGCATGGATTTTGAAAAGAGCAAAAAGAAATGTTCTTTCCTTGTATTCTGTTTCCAGAAGCTAATAGTGCATGCTACGTGGACACCACTAATTCCCTTATACTCATTTGATGGTGCTTTTTGTCTGCCATCCGTATAACACTAGAACTCTTAAGGAATAGTTTATAGGACAAATATTTTTCTTCCACAACAGAAATATCACTAGCCTACATATCCTCTGTGGTGTCTAAGTACTTACTTTATGCTTCTGTGTGCTCCTCAGCTGTCTGCTAGATTCATAGCCCTTGTTAAACTTTGTCTAAAATCTTGTTCTAGCTTTCTTCAATATAAAAGCAAAAACCCTGTAGAAAAGCAATCATTTAATGAGATGATAGTCACCTGGTCATATAAATGAAATATGCAATTGAGGGATTTCTCGGGGTTTTGTTTTTGGAAGTTGGGGTTTCCAGTTGCATAAACAGTCGGGTATTTGTTTTTGAAATATATCACTTGAGGTGGGCTGCCCTGAAAATATTGAATTCCTTATATCTAACTTTTCTGAAGAATTTAGTGTGTTACACCTTTTACAAATGACCTGTATGCCTCAGAAGTGACCACGTGCACACACATGCACACGCACACACTCAATCACACAATGCATTTTTTCATAGATCCCTGACAACTATTCAAAAATAAAATTCAGCCCAAAGTTTGACTTTAGTGGACTGGAACATGGAGAACAGGATAATGTAATGTACTTCTGAGCACTGTAGCTATGTACATGAACTAGATGCATGCATTTCATAAGAAATGCATGCACAAAGATCTCAGACCTTCCAAACTCCAGTCATTAAGCAGGGTTGGCTTGCTTTAGTTACCTGAAGAGAGACTCCTAGGAAGAGCTTCTAGAGCACGGTGGTGTTGTAGAATCACAGAGTCACAGAATTGTAGGGGCTGGATTGGACCTTTGGAGATTATATAGCCCAACCCTCCTGCCAAAGCAGGTTCACCTGGAGCAGGCTGGACCGGAACACATCCAGGTGGATTTTGAATATCTCCAGAGAAGGAGACTCCACAGCCTCTCTGGGCAGCCTGTCCCAGTGCTCTGGTACCCTCAAAGGAAAGTATTTTTTTCTCACGTTGAGATGGAATTTCCTGTGTTGTAGCTTGTGCATGTTGCCCCTTGTCCTGTCATCCCTCCGTATTGAGTACCGGTGAGGCTGCACCTCACCAGTGAGTACTTGACAGTATAACTTGGAAGTCTGAATACTTAATACTATCAAATACTTACCCTGAGTAAGGCACAGTATTAATTTCTGATAGTCCAAATATACTTTAATATCCCTATACATCGACAGCTGTGCAAATAAACCTGATTTATAAATGGAAGTCAAGACATATAAAGCCAAAAAAGTCTGTAAAATTTTATACATTGCCAAATATCCTAAAGTCAGCTTTACTGAATTTTCTTCATTGTCAAATGAATGCACTTTCTCTACTGCTATTAAGTGCAATAAAGCATTCCATTTTATCAAATAAGCAGTTTTTCTCACACTTTTTGCGAGAAATTGCTTTGCTTTAGTAACTGATTAAGTGATCTTCTGTGTACATTTGTCGGACTTTGGGTGCTTTAAACTGAAGTATGATTCAAAATAAAAGATAATATTTGCATAATACAGGAAAATAGAGTGTCTTTCACCTTGTTCTTGTACCTACTGAAGTGTTACACAAATTCATGTCTTAGCATTTTATTTCTAAGCTGTTGCTCATATTTTCTAACCATTTATCATGTGTATCATATAGGGGTTTTTTATTTGTTTGTTTGTTTCTTTGCCATATGTCACTTGCCCTTACTTGGGAGGATTAAAAATGATTGCAGCAAACATGCTGTAGAGAAGAATCCACACCATTTTTTTAGTCATGTATTGTACGCATTGTTCTTATCTAAATGCGACAATTTTTTAATTAGTGTGATTACTACAGTTAATAAGCATATACTACCCCTCTCTTCAGTCTGTCTAACTGGGAAAAAAGAATCCATTTGTCGTGTGTTACCTGATATGTTGCTGTTATTTTTCACTTTATTGGGAGATAAAACAATCTCTTCGAGGCCAGACAAGTTGTCACTTCCAGTTACTGTGGGTGAGTATGATATGGCATGCAAAATTGCACACCATGTTGTTAAAGCCAGAAAAATAATAGGTGTCACCACTGTAATTGCTGATAAAAATTCGGTGTTTGATACTTAAATCAATTATCTACCAAAGATGTCTTATGCCAGTGTCCTCTCTAGGAAGAATCTAATATAGCCTACTGACCCACAGTCAGTCAGGGTATATAAAGAATGATGAGTCTTCAAGGAAATATATTATACAAACACAGTATGTATTTGTGTATTTTAATCTATACAATGACGTTTAAGGAGTGAAAATGGTGTTTCAAATTAATAGTAAATAATAAAGGTAAAAAGTTTCTCTCACTACATATGTGGTGATTATGTATTGCAATTATAAGTTCAGTCATTTCAAAAAGAGGAAAAATACTTGTAAAAATGGACATGGGTGGAAAAATCAGCGTGAGAGAGAAAATCCTGAAAATCCTGGAAAAAAAAATACTTTATGTGATTTTTAATTTTAAAAATCTAGAAGGTCATAATCAGCACAAATGCCTGACTGACAACATTGAAGAGAAAATAGACCAAGAAAGGAATCAGCTATAGGGGCCATTTAGCTGTGAGAAGAGATGAAACTAACTCAAGAATGACTTCGTACATTTAGGGCAGCACAGAGCTCTGTGTGGGAAGTTGAGTGAAATGGCACAAAACTGTTATAGCACATGAGATCACGAGGATGCTTTTTTATTTATTTCTTAGGCTTCTTTTGGGCCAAAGCCTGAAAAGCTGGTTCAAGATGGAATCTGTACATGATAGAAATAATGAAGAAATAATCACATAGTGAACGGCAATAAGCAAAGGCCTAGATCTGGTATGATTAAATTAATGTATTTATTTTATGATTATGAAATGGTGGGGTACAAAGAGAGGAAAAGTGCTGGCTATTTGATCCTTCTGAAACAAGTGTTGAACTTCCTTTTAAGCCAATGCAAAACAAGTAATTAGCCAGTCAAAGTAGATGGCACAGTCTCCATTGTCTAGCAAACTTCCGTACCTGGCATGGAGATGGGAAAAAGACAGGACCGATTTTTGAGGTTACTCCCTGGAAGGTCTGTGTAGTTCGTATCAGCCCCAACCCTGAAGGAAAGCCCCAGCCTGGGGCCTGGGACCAGAGCCCTGAATTTCCATCATGTTCAAATGAGTGGTCTATTCAAGAGATTATAATGACAGTCCTTCTTGATGGCTTTTTGTCTTGGTCCACACTCATGAGGCTGTCTATCTGACGTAGACTGTTTAACCCTGAATTACAATGGAACATTAAGTGGAAAATAAACCTGTAGCTCACCACTGCCTCAACACTGAGAATGCTTCGATACGGAGGCAGTGCTGGGATTTAGCAAACTTCATCTCACACAATTTTTTTTACGGCTAATAGTTCTCCTCAAATAAACTTTTTAACATTTGTTGAGATTACCACTCCGATTTACAGTCATCTATAGGCAAAATGTGCTCAGTGTTTTAAAAAAATATTTAACTTCTTTCATGCAATGCGGTTCTTCAAAATGCTTGGAGTAGACAAGATCAAGGTGTGAGATTAAGATGAATAAAAGGTTTTAATACGTGAATTTGAAAAGCGATCTGAAAATAGACCATAAATGAGTGGGTTAAAAAACATGTCTATTCCTGATCTAATTCTATTTAATGATTTTTAACCAAAACCGTAGCAAAGGATCTTAAATATATGCAGATTGAGTAATCAGTTAATTTTGAAATAGGTGCAATAGCAAACAGGAATGAAGACCCTTCAATTCTTTATACAAACCTGATCACACTTTAAGTGAACAACAGCATTTGAAAACATTGCATAAACACAGAATAGATACAGAAATAAAGAAATGCAGGCCGAAACTACTGTATGAGAGAATGCATTAGGATAAAATATTAAAAAGCACTTATTTGAAGGTGTAGGTAAGATTAAATTCAGTTTGCTAAGTATACCTCACCAGCCTTTAATATTTTCTGATCTTTTCATACTATGGAAGTATTTGTTAAATAAAAAGGGTACACTTGCAAATGAAAAACATCTTTAATTCATTTTTTTTGACCCGAGATAAACTACCGGGTAATGTCAATTTTCCAGTATAGTTTTCTCTTGACAGTCATGTTTTTGCTGTATTTGAAGCTACCTAGCAATGTTTCCTTTTGCTCTTTGTTTAGAATAAATTATTTTAGGATTACACTAATTTCGGAACTGGAGTATCATACAAATGTCTACCCTACCTCACATAAACCAAAATACAGTCAAACAAACAGAAAACAAATAAACAAGCAAAAATTCCAATTTGGGAGTCATTATAAAGTTTCTTCCCCTGCATTGTCATATAATAGGTACTAGTAAAAGAAAGACCAATAAATCACTGGTACCTATACATCTAACATATATAAAGACTCAGCCAGCTGTCAGTACAGTAGGGAACCTCATCTGAATTGACCTATTTCTTGCCTAGTGTAAAATTCCTGTCTCCTTCACTAATTATACCTTCAGAGACTCTTTCTGTTTGCTAAATATATACGTGTGTGTGTGTGCATTTATATTTCATGCCTTTTTTTTTTTTTTTGACCTTGTTACCAACGCTGTACTTCTTTTTTATTTCCCATTTCTTTCTTCGTTTCTGTAAAGACAGGTCTTTAGGCATCATTCAGAAAATTCAGGATTCTGTGAAAAAGAAGAAAGCCTTCTGTGCCCTGATGGTTTGATACTTGTTAAATATGACATTTTTATTTCAGTTCATAATGAGAGGATGTGTCGGTTTTGTGCTGTTCAGAGCAGGAAGAAGGGTTAATATTGTAACTACCAGAATCTAAGATTATAAATTAGATTCTTTTGTTATAATCTTAGTTTTTTCACTGACTTCAGTTTTACAGCTGTTCATCCATACTGTTGTATCTCACAAGGATAGAATAAGTTCATTTTTGAAAAATGCTTTGTGAAACATTCACAGTCTAGCACAGAATGAAAAGTCTTTAATGGTTATTTTAGCTTCAGAATAGCTGCGTTTGAACAATGCACCACAGAGGTGAAATGGAGGAGAAAGAAAATGAGCAGGAAATATGGTATGCTCTATAAAAGTGTGTGTTCTCAGGTCACAGTGTCTCTTTTTTTTTGTATAGAAGTATTTGTTTCTTCTTTCTTTTTTTTCTTGTCCCATTTTAGAGATAAAAATCTGTGTGGGATACAGTGAAGCAAGATGGGAAGTAATTTATTTTTTTATACACCTTTTTTTTTTTATTCTTTTGAGAATGACAGTATATTTGTACCTGGTTCTGTAAAGAGGATGTGGGTGTGGGTTCAACAGGCTCAATCTCATTTTTAAATAGGATCTAGGGCAATGATATTCTCTACACTCCCCCTGGTATAAAAGTCAGCCTCTTTGTCAGGAGATGCCTTTTCGAGGGAGACAGATGGTATGAGCTGAACTGCGTGGAAAAAGTGTTTGTGCTTTCTCACCACACCTAGAAGCATTGCACCTAAGGTACAATGCTACTGTAATTTCTGAGGGGGCAGAGCCTCAAGTAACCTCCTAAAGAGGGCCATGATTCTGCTTACTCAGCATGACAAATACCAACCAAAATTTCTACTGCAGCTCCTCTGCTGCTGCATGCTAGTGGAACACTTTTTTAACAAGCCTTTCTTTTATATAAGTGATTTCATAAATATCTTCCATCTCCTCTGGTGTTTTTTAGGTTCCTCAGAAGCCTACAAGAAACATATCTAAATTCAACTGAAGGGGAACTTTCACGGGCCTTCCTTATGCCTTCCACTAGACTCAATGGAAAGAGTGCAGGGATCCAGACCACACACACACAAAATGTTTTGTTGTCTTTAAGTATCCCTACAGTCCCTGTATTAACTGAGCAGGTATGGAAATTAGGTCCATGTCTAGGTGCCAGCACTGCTACCAAGGTTGACAGCAAGCGAATTCTTGCAACTTCTGTGACAGAAACTGCGTATAACAATTGCTTGTATTTTACTGTCTACAGACTGCATGATGTGTTTTGAAAAATGAAGATCTTTTGCCCTAGCATTAACTGCTGTTCTTTGAGTTAGGTGGAAACTTCTGCCAGGAAGCCAAGACTCCATCTTTTCAAGTGGGAGAATAAGGGAGGTAGAGGGGAAGGAAGGGGAAGTGGGAAGGAGCTTCAGGTATGAATGAAAACAATGAAATCCACTCTGTACCCAGGGTGACAGAATAAGGAGGTTTTCCTGACTTTGCTTCAACCCATGAAGATGCTAGAAGCTGTTGGACTGGAAAGGATGACTAGAAGCAAAGATCAACCCCAAACAGGTTTGGCAAGGGCAGATTTTTGTCATCTCCTTTTTTATTTTCATATATTTCAGCCAGAAAATCTTATCTTCTTTGAAATGTTATGGTGTTCTTGCTTTTCTCTTAATTATACATATCTTTAAAGTCTGAAAGCCATTTCTATGCTTTTGAAGTGCTCAATTTCAGGAAAAATGTACAAGCAAATGTAATGCAAAACTCTGCCTATTCAGAGTCCCATCTGCACTTAAAACTGCCCATTTCCCCTAAAAGTTTTCTAAGCTATATATTTTTACCTTCTTGTCTGAGCTGACGACTTACCTATATTAGTGACCTACATAAGAAACATCAGTAACACTGTGACACAGAAATGCAGGTTTAACTCCATTGCCAAGGCTGATTGTTTGTTACTCACACAGTAAAGCTTAGTCTTCTCTAAAACAATAGTTGACAAACAACCATTATGTGTTTCAAGGAGACTAGCAAAATTAATCCTGTTTACAGAAATGTGTGGGTGTTCTCATGGAAAAACAAATGCCACAAATAACACAAGGAACATCTTTCTTCTTTGTCACACTTACTGGGTAGAGATCCACTTAGTCATGAGGACAAAAATTACCTTAAAACTAGAGAAATTTGGATAACCTACTTTATTACATCAGCATCTCAGATTTTTCTGCATCTCCAAACAGAGTTAGAAAGAAGCCAAGAAAAATGCTGGAGTTGTGGTCACCACAGTGGCAGCAAGTTCGCAAGGTCTAGTGGAAGGTTAAGTTGTGCCTCACAAATATGCCTACACACTTTTCCCCAGATTGATTTTCTGTTAAAATGAGGAACTATGATTTGAAGTGATTCATACATTAACTTGGGCCCCTAGTTTATTTAATCAAAATGAGCATTTTGACCTGGACCTCCAGCACCAGGATGCTGAAAGTTCTCCAGGCCTGACTAAGCAGATCTGCCTGTTGTAATAGTAAGTAATTTACATATTGAAACTACAGAGAAGGTTGTCTAGAATACAGTGTCTTTTCATCTCTAAAGTGACAGACTTAATAAGAAGTACATTCCACTGTCAATATTTTAACATTTATCTTGCTTAATGTAAGATCAATACTTTAACATAAGCTAATTACTCTCAGCATTAAGTTACAAATGTACTTCTCTATTGGCCTGGGAACAAAATAAAATACAAGACAAAGCAGATTTTTACTAACAGAAATTTGATCTATCCCCCCCCGCCCCGAGTAAAAAAAAATCCTTAATATTGTTTGCGTGAGTATCTAGATACTTCTAGGAAAGAAGCCAAATTAAATAGTTATCATAGCAATGGTTTAAACTTATGTAAATCCTGCCATCTAATGAGTTAACATAAGTCTGTCTCTCTTGTTTGACTTTATGAATAAATTTACTTTTATTATCACCAGTGACCATTAGGGTATGTGCAATCATTCCTGCTGTTATAGCTGAGTTTCAAATGATTCATGTTGCTTTAAGTCTAGTCACACATGTTCCTAGCTTACATGTGCAATGTATGCTCATATCATTTTGCATGCTACTGAAATAAAACAGTGTCTACTAAGAAGTTCCAACCTCTTCCGAGTAAATGAAATAAGATTAATTACTCACAATGCTAAATTTATATTTAGGTTAAAGCAGATGAAGAGAGTTCTTGGGTTTACTTCCAAATATCTAATTTTTGTTTTAAATTAGCATAGACTAACCAGATGAAATTATGAGAGAAACTATGTGTAGGCAGTAAAAAAAAAAAAAAAACCCACAAAAAAAAAAAAAAAAACACAAAAAAAACTTAAATAAATTTTGAACCAGTGGATGGTAAAAAATTATTTTTATTTTAAATACCAAATGGAAAGATCTTAAAAGTGAAGACTCTAGCTGCCACTATATTATTTCATTCTGCTAAACAACATTAATAGAATGCCCTTTACTGGTCACTGTTAGAAGCAATTACAACAAGAAAGCTAAAGAACACCGCCAAATGAAAAACTTGTCATTTTCAGATAATGAGATAGTATTTTATTTTTAATTTGTGCTACAGCACAGCTTACAATCTCCAACCAAGATGGAAATTGAATTGTGCTAGGAATGTACAAGCACAAAGTAGATGCAGTCATTGCCCTAGAAAGCCTAGCAGCCTAAGCAGAGAAATCAGACAAAGAGAAAGACAGAAAATCTACGTACTCAGATGCTTCTTGTGCGTTCTCATTGCCTGCTGCCCCCCGCCCCCCATCCTTTTTTAAACAGAAACAGGATTGATGTTGACAGTATGGCTTTCAAATACAGCAGTGTGATGAAACAGTGAACTACTCATAACAGTGTGAACTGAAAGAAAGACAGGATTGCCATTTACTATGGCAATAAGCAGACAGTGTCACAGCAAAATAATATTTCTTCGCTTACATACAGCATTTTTTTATTTGGTTATATGAAAATCAGGATGCCTGTATGCTGAAAGGCTAAGAGCACAGACTTCAGTTAGTGTAGCAGAAAAGATGATCCTTCTCCCTTAAGGATGTTCTCCCACCTGCAAATACAATTTCACCTCTGCATATTGCTTCCTCCCTCACATTAAGTCCAAGTGCTCCTGAAGAAAACAAACTTGATAGTACTCCCTGCTCCTCTTTTTTTTTTTTTTTTTTTTTTTTTTTTCCCATATAGGTTATTTCAAAGCTCTGAGACATCCAAGAAGAATCTTGCTGGTAGCATCTACTTCATTATAGAAATTGTATATGTCTTTCTTATGTGTGTTTTGAGGACAGGCTGAGAATATCGACCCCTCCATTACGCTGGTGAGTTGTTAATCACAGGAATCCTCCCGGATGCATGACTCAGTGTCTACTAATGGGAATAAACAATTCTCTATCTGACTCTGTAACAGTAGTATTACTATAGATTACTGGGAATGCATAGGAGCAGGGCTGTTCATAAATCTTTTGCACATATTTTACAAAATATTTATAACTGAAGTAGTTTTCAATTAGCATATTTTGTGTGATACCCTGGTGAGGAGCTCCGGGAGCACAGGGTTAAATGTTTCTCTCTTTCAGTGATGTAAATCAAGAGTAACTTCATCGAATTCTGACCAAATCAACATATAGAAGAGCAAAATGAGTCTACATTGTTACTAATGCACCCTGTAAAATGATCCTGTTCAATTCGCATGCAGAATGTGTATCTGTTGTGAAACAAAAGATGCAAAGGATATGTGTGCCTGTTGTGGGTAACATTACAGGGATGAGCACTAAGAATTATCCTGGTGATTTAAACCATGGTAAATACACTCTCAAAAATATCAAGCTTAAATTATATAAGGTGCCTAGTTGGACTGATGAAATGTGTTTTATACCACTACAAAAGCTGGGGAATTTAAATCAATCACTAGGAAAAGGAAATAGATCAAGTAAGTGCCTTCCCATTAGCTCTGCAATGCTTGACAGAAATAGGACAGCAGAGAACCGTTTTTTCTTCGTGCACATGGGGTTCTGTTGATGTCATCTGAATTTTATTCTGCACTGCTTATGCACTGTTGCCTGGAGGAGCCCTGCAGTCTTGAGGTAAATACAGTAACTTAAAGCTTTATCACTGAACATATTCCTGCCAGTCCATTATCAAGATAATGGTCTCTTTTTCAGGCACTGGAGTAAAGCTCTATCTGGATACTACCACAAAATTAACAGAATAAATGAATACACAATGGGACTGTTGACTCCACACAATATAGTATCACAGAATCATAGAATATCTCAAGTTGGAAAGAGCTGATAAGGATCATTGAGTCCAACTCCCTGCTCCTCACAGGACTACCTAAAACTAAACCATTGTTGACTAAGAGCATTGTTGAGATGCTTCTTGAACTCTAACAGGTTTGGTGCCATGACTACTTCCCTGGGGAGCTTGTTACAGTGACCTACCACCGTCTCAGTGGAGAACCTTTTCCTAATGTCCAACCTGAACTTCCCCCCATGCAGCTTCTTTGCATTTCCTTGTGTCCTATTGCTGGTCACCAGAGAAAGGAGATCAGCACCTTGCTTTCCACTGCCCTCCTTGAGGAAATTGTAGGCTGCAATGAGGGCACCCCTCAGCATTCTGTTCTCGAGGCTGAACAAACTGAGTAACCTCAGCTGCTCCTCAGAAGTCTTGCCCGTGAGGCCTTTCACCATCTTGGTCATCATCCTGTGGACACACTCTTAATAGTTTGGTGTCCTTCTTATACTGAAGTGCCCAAAACTGCACAGAATACTCAAGGTGGGGCTGCACCAGTGCAGTATAGAGTGGGACCTCCCTTGACCAGCTGGCGATGTTGTGCTTGATGCAACCAGGACACGGTTGGCCCTTTTGGCTGTCAGGGCACACTGTTGATTCATATTCAACTTGCCCTCAACCCAAACCCCCAGATCGTTTTCTGCAGGGCTGATCTTCAGCCTCTCATTCCCCAGTCTATATGTATAACCAGGCTTACTCTGTCCCAGGTGGAGAATCTGGCATTTGGTCTTGTTAATTTTCATACCGTTCGTGATTGCCCGGCTGTCTCATCTATCCAGATCTCTCTGTAAGGACTCTCTACCCTCAAGGGAGTCCACAGCTCCTCCTAGTTTAGTATATATTTCCCAGACTATTAAAATTTCATTATAATAAAATAATAGCAAAGAAAAAAAGTATTTAAATTTACAAGTTTGTGTTAAATACCTCATTAATAGCTCTACACCATTTATAAACAGAGCTTACCTCATGCTAAACTGAATTACTGCCTACTAAACAGCCTTGCTTGTGTGAAATACAGTTCCTTGCTAGAAACAGTTAGCAAAGAATTACAATATTTGCAGTTCTGTTTGAAGCAGCAGTAAATTCAACTTACTGTATATGATTATAAGTTCATATGATTAAATCTGTTCTTGGTGCTATGTTGATGTTTTTCTAGATTTCTCTTCCTATTGCCACTTTCCATACCTTCTGGTCTTTTAGCAGGATGCCTGCCTATTAGCCTTGCAAAATATAGTAGCTGGATGTCACTGACTTGTGTAAATGAGGGTGTAGTAGCAAATGTGGTCAGTCTGAGTTTACTTATTTGTCAAGTTAACAAAGACACTTTTTTTTTTTTTTTTTTTTTTTTTTTTTTTTTTGTGCTGGGCTTGTACAGCAAGAGCTGTGCAGAAGCTCTGGATTGTTATTTTTATTCTAGGGAGCGGAAAAGGGTCAGTGAATTCTGAAGTCCAGGTATAAATTTTCAGAAGTATAATAAGTAAATTGTTGAGAAACTATCAAATTTCCTTGTCTCACATGTGTTTCCTAAATCATATATTAAACCCAATACTACAGTTCCGTAGTAGTTTCTTATATGTATTTATTTTGTGATGCTCTCAACAACTTTTTCTTCCAGTTCCTGGTAGCCTTCAGTCTCCATGAGTCATTCCCTTTGGCCAGACTTCCTTATTGTTAGCTATCCCTATTTGGAAAGTATACCCTGTAATACCCTTCTGGCTGAGTGTAAGCAGCTCTGCAAGAGAATGTTTAGATTTTTTTTTATTTTTTTTTTTTTTTGCAACAAAATATTCCAAAGGCATCCAGAATATGTCCAGAGAGAGTGATGGTCTAACCAGCAAAAGAATCACTGAGGTCAACCATAAAGTCATTTATTGTTATTCTGCTCAAATAAAACAAATTGACTTTTTAGCTGGCATTTTCTTTGTGGGTTTGTTGAGTTCTTTTCATTTTCATTTTCATTTTCATTTTCATTTTCATTTTCATTTAAAAAGATGCCAGTGTCAGTGCAGCTTTTTCTCTGTTTCTGTGCCTTATTCAGCTGGCTTGTACCAAGTCCAACACCCCTTGTCTTTAAATAATTTGAAGATTATGTGGCTGAAATGAGAACAGTGTCAAGAAAGCTGTGTTTCATTTTGCTGTCTGTGACAAAGTCAGAAATAATTTGATTTTTCTTTGTACATGTGATGTCATCATGAAGAAGAAATAGAAAGCCTTAGCAGCCACACAGAGAGCACTTGACGACTTCACAGCTCCATCGGCATGTAAAATTCCATCATTAAGTAGCAAAACCCATTCATAAAGAGATTTTTTTAGCCAAAAATTAATGCAAATGTTTCCCTCTGCCTTCATCAACCTGTGCTTCAAAGTCATGTCTGGCACAGGAATAAAGCAGTGCCTCTTTTGAATCTTAGGAACCAGAGCTTTTCCTTCAAAATTATAGCCAAAAAAAAAAAAAAAACGTTGTCCTCTTTGGCTCAAAAAAAAATGCAGGCTTTCACCCATAATTTGTCTATTTCATGAAGAATAATTGGTAGAAAGACTAAGGTACAATGTACAAAGCTTCAAAATGTTGAAGAGTCATACAACAAATAAGTTCCCTTGCTTAAAGCTCCATATCTTTTCAAAACTTTTCCAAAAAGCTCCCTGGCTCTGAACCTTCTTCAGAGTCATATTCTCAGCACTTGTTTGGGAGGTGCTCAGCTTTCTATTCTTCTCTAAGTTTTTCAGTGATGCATTGGTACTTCCTCTCTCTTTCTCTCATGCACACATACACCTTTCTACTGAAAAAAAAAGCCAACCCCAACAACAAAACTCCCCACAACTAAATAAAAACAAACAAAAAAACGCCAACCCACCAAACAAAAAAAAACAAACCAGGAGCCTAGCAAAGTCTTATCACCCCCATATACCTTCAATTTTAGAAAGTGACATGTGCCTGCGCTTTCAGTGATGGCTGCTACTTTTTGTAGAGGAATTCATAAGTGGCTTGTTACAGCTACCTTCAAGGAAGGGTGACTCTTTCTCTCAACTACCACAATGACATTTTATCCTGACTGCAACTTTACATAAACCTAATATTCATCATGGAGGTACTGCACCATACCTTTTTGTGGTTTGGATTGTTGTTGGTTTTTTTTCCTGCAGATACTTCTACAGGTAACATCAGAAGGGTTGTGGTTTGGTTTTTTTTTTATGTTGTTGTTGTTGGTGGTGGTTTGTTTTGTTTGTTTTTTGTTTTTTTTTTTTTAGCATACATATACTTTTAAACATAGATATTCAAGAAACAGAAAGAACAGGTAACACCTACAAGCTTTCCAGGCAGGTACAAATTTAAAAAAATTGACACTTAGGCTGTGCTAGGTAAATACTAGTGACAAGGACACAGAGGTATGTGTTAAGTAAAATATGTACTGACACAACAGAGCTAAGAAAACCAAGGGAGTTGAAAAAATATAACCTTTTCTCTCTATCTGCACATTTAAGAACAAAGAGGACACAAATTTGTATATACAAAGCAGCTAGTCAAGTAACTTATCTCCTTTCAGATATTCAGATACTTGGATTTAAAATATAGTCCCTTTTCTTAAGTTTGGAGTTTTGGGGTTTGTTTTTTTTTTTTTTTTGCATTAAAGGATGATACAACTACAATAACTAAGATTCCTACTGCCACAAATGCTAAACATAGGTAAATATTCTCTGCTCTGAAATCATTTATAGCATCAGGAAAAGCATTCTCTGTCCTGATGAGTTTAGGCTGTAAACAAACAGGGAAGTCAAATAATGGAGACAACGTAAGCATTATTCATATTTTACAGTCAGTAAACCAGAGCAGAAAGATTTGCCGACAATTGTCTACTCTGAACCCAGATGCTACAGCCTTTGACATGGCGATTCAGGGTGAAAAATCTCATAATAAAGTAAGAAAGCTTGTTTCCCAACCTACAGCCAGCGCTTGAAACAGAGCATCCGTTTAGTTTTCTAGGCTTCTATTGGATGTTGTTTAATAATGAGGATTTTGTAACACAGATGCTCTGTGAAACAGAACAGGAACAAAAACTACAGAATTTTCTTCATACACTCTTTCTAACTGCCATCAAAGAGCAGTGATTCAAACCCTGCCAGCCATGGCTGCACTTGAACTAATGACTTAGAAGTGAAAAGACTCTGCAGTCTATTACTGATCTCCTGAGTCATCCGGGCTTTCAACCCTTTTTTAAAGCTATATTTACTGGGATCAGAACAGTTGCTCTTCTTAGAATAGATTTTATGCTGCAGCCCATAGTCCAGAGTTCAAGAATCTTCCATTTATAAAAGGATAAGTCACAGTGTCCCTGTACAGTCACTTTCTGACAGCAGAGCAAAAACTTGCCTATCCAAATAATAGGAAATAATTAAAAATTTCATCCTCCCATGTTAGATACCTCAGCTTTCCATGAATGCATGCATAGAGATGAGTGCCTTCTAGTTTATCTTATCTTTTTTTTTCACTATTTCACTATTCACTATATAAAAAACATACAAGGCTTAGCTAAAGAAATTAAAAAAAAAAAAAGTTAATTTCATATTACCATGTTAGCTACTGGAACAAATGAAAAAAATGAGGTTATGAGAGAAATAAAGACATACAAGAGAGGAAAAGACTATTCAGATCAATAAATTGTGTTTATCAGTGAGAACTGTTACAGGCAGATTTAAAAGACAGTCCTTATATCATGGAGAAAATGTTGTCATAATAAAAAGTTCCATGAAGTAGAAAAATAACATTGCCACACACTGAACAGTCCACTAGGCATCAGCCTGCCCCTGCTTCTAGAAATATCCAATTCATACTTGGCATATAGACTCTATAGTCTTAGCTCAGGCAAGAGGCGTCTTGTATCATACTAACATGCTGTCATTTGATTTGTACAGTCGTTTCCATGGTCATAACTGATATTCATCATTACATAAGTTTGACAGACACCTAGAAAAAAAGCTGCACAGTTGCTAAGTGCTATCACAGCAATTGCTCTTCTCTTTTAGTAAGTACACTAACATATTGTGTTGAGCACTGCTCCTTTGAGGGTTGGAGAAAGTTGCTAAAATCCAGAAAGTGCAAAGAAAGACAGAGAAAAAAGGTTTTTTGTGTTTTTTGGTTCCCAATGTTTCCAACTGTCACAGTACTACCACACTGGTAGTTGGTATCTCTCAGACTGTCACTCAAGTCTGAGTACTCACACTATCATAACCTCAGTGCAAGTATTTATTGGGCATACATGAGTGACTATTTCTTTCTGTGTCTGGGGACGTACAGCAATTACGCGTCTTTTTACTGGGAATGTCTAGGACCCTTCTGCAATTTTCTGTGAGTGATTATTTGCCTGTTCTTCACAGAGAATAATGAAAAGGAACTGGAGAATATTCAGCACACAAGTTACTTCACTTATATCTTCTCCATGATGTACCATCCTGAGTTTTAATGGAGCCTATGTTCCAACCTAGGTCTTCATCTTGGTAAACTGGATAAGATTTAAAGCACTTTTAAATGCTGCTTAGACTTTCTTTGTTCGGATGAAAAGGGGTAATAGATAAATAAGAGGTAGAATTAACTATGCAGTAAAGATACACTCTCTTTAGGAAAATCTACAGAAATTGAGTTATTGTGTTAACTGAACCCCTAAGTGGTTTAAAAAATGTGTTTTCTATAAATATCTGTTAGCACAAACAAAGATTACTGTATCTTTTTTTCCTGACTTATTTTCAGCCTCAGGGTATTTTAGTCATTTATAAAGCAGGTTACAGCCCTAACTTTTATGTATGAATGCCTGCTCAGCTGGAAAAAAATCTATTTGCAACTGCAATTCCTCCAAGAAACACAACACTAAGTTCCAGTGTGTGAACATCATCACATCAAGAATGTATTGACTCTCCAGCAATTAGAATTTTCTTAGAGAGGCAGTATTCCTAGGAAATTTCAAATTCCATTCAATAGAGCTTGGGGAAGGAAAAGTAAATTCTGGCACAGTCTAGTATTTTGCAAATCTTCTGATAGCCAAGTTATGCCTCATAATTTCCAGAGGGTCATTCTTTTAAAACCTTTATATTTGTAGACTGAATGATAGCTTCTGTTTTGTGAAAAATAGATGTGACCAGATGAACTTCTCTCATGTTTTTAAAGATCTGTACTTGAGAACCATTTAGATGCAAAGACTAGAAATTCCCCAAAGACTTTTAAAAGACTGAATTCAGATCTAATACTCCATCCCACAATGTTGAACTCCTCTGGGATCTCAAAATCATGCTATCCTGTATGAACAGAGTGTGATATACAAAAATCAATATGGAAAAAAGCATTCAACAAACTATTTCTAGGAATATTTAGAGTAGGCAGTCTATACATACCTAATTAGAAGGAGACAAGGAGACATAAATGCATTCAGAGACACATTTACACTGGCTAAATCCTCTTTATTTCAAGTTATAGTTCAAACATTATTACCTTATTTATTCGTACAATTACTCTGAGTCTAGGCCTACAATACAATAATAAAAGAGAGTACATGGGCCAGTGTAATTTACTGAGTCAATTCTCAAGGTGTCTGGGAAGTCAGAAGCCTCATTCCAGTTAGCTTTTTCGTGTTACTTAAAGCAGTTTCATTTTAGGCAGCCAATTTCAAGTTACTTTTTAAGGCTGATTTTGTAAAACATCTTTGATATTTTGTGGATGTGCAATTTTTTGTGAGCCATAAATGCCACAAATGACAGACAGGGCATAATACTTTCATGGAAAATATTGCTGGTACCAGGGTAAAACTTGTGTTAATGGAAATTGAAACATATTCATACATCCATTTCTCCTTAATTCCACCAAGTTCCTTAACAATTTGATCATATTAGTAAAATATTATTGAGTTTTCAAAATCATGTGTTTTGATTACTTAAGTACTCTTGTACTCTTTTCTTCAGCAGCCTTATGACTTGTACACTGCACAGCATTTCTGATGATTGGTCAGCTAAACTAAAGCAAATAAATCTTTGCACAGACTCAAGACAGGCCTACAGGTCTTCTTCAAAAGGTTCTAATAAGGAAAGCAGCAGGGAATGAAAAAGGACAGAGGAACATGACACATCGTTCTGTCCCAAATACCCAAAAAGTCTCTTTCAAATAAAATCTTTTCATTTTGACATTTGAAAAGAAGTTGGAAACCGTAACTACATAAGGCCAAACAGTAGAACAAAGATTCGAGTATTTAAAGGTGGCACGTGCAATTTTGTGAGATACTTCTGACAGTAGACACAGTGCAAAGCAACACAAGAAAAATGCCATCAGACAATCCTTTAGGGAGAGAATAGTTTCTGTCTTGGTTCCTGAGAAAATCGGATTGGTGCTTCTTTTATCACCTTTTTCAGCCATGCAAATTTTCTAAAAACAATAAACAGGTTCTTAATAATAAAACCCAAGACTCTTCTCATGGCATCTTTTCTTAGAGTATGCTTTGAAGCTACCCTTAAAAACACTTGTGCTAATTTGGGAATATTGCATATTTTCAGGAGAAATCATGGGTAATTGTGGATGCAGGACCCAATGGAGACCGGTTTCATTCTGATGTTTGGGGAAAGTTATGCTTTGGTTTAATTTTATATAATTTTTTGAGGTAAAGTATTTTTCACTCAGCCCAGCTTTCCTGAATAGTCTCAAGTGCATGTTATTCTTCCTGACTTCAACATACTGAATTCTCAAACCGAACCGTATCTCTCATAGTGTACCAGAGACAGGGGTTACAGCGTTGTATACGGTGCACAACCAGGAGGAAGGATATACGTCATGGATGGATTGATGCAGTTCACTCCTAATAGAGAAGCAGCAATATATTTATTGATACAGAGCAATGATTTAACACAAGTTTGTTAGTAAATGTGATAGTTTTACCAAGATTAAACGGCAAGGTATACTTGGTTATTTTCTTCACAGAGGACAGGATCAGACAAAACTGTCAGGGAGACCCTCCTGCTGAGTCATGAGGTTCAGAAAGGATCCCCTTTCTTTCTAAATTCCTTCTCAGAGAGGAGTATAGGTGCAGCTGGATCCAATCCTAGTCCCAGGCTTGGTCAATGGTTTATGCGTAAAGGATTATATATGTGCAATCAATCCTTTATATCACTTAGCTAAGATGTCAAAGTTTAGCGTGCTATTAACCACTTAGTGAGGATCTGTTGCAGCAAAGAATCTTGCAATCCCAAGGTGTAACCTTGAGAGGCGTGCCTACTGGAGGGGAGACCCTGTCGTGCAGCCCGCTTCTGTGCAGGAGAACTCAACAGGCCCTGGGCTGCCCACTATTTATAGAGTAACATGATTGAACTATAGTCATATTTGCATACCAGTGAAACATCTAGGTCCCTATCGCAGACAGCGTTTGGCTGACAGGGTGCCATCTGTCCCCCAAAGTCCAGGTCCAGCCCACCACAACCCCCACTGTTGGTTATGGCTTGAGTAGGAGCTCCAGGGAAGGGGGGTATGTGTGCGGAGCATACCGACACAACATATACTGTCCAGGTAAACAGTGTGCGCTCAAGTGGAAAGAAAGAACATTAATGGATCTCCAACTATTATATGTCACGTGAAATTCATGCACAAGTATCAAATTAATTTATGCAGATCTTCTTGGCAGATCATTTGCCTTTGGTAATAATATTCATTATAAATTAATTCCCGTTGTTTTTTTTTTTCAAATGAGCCAATATTTAATTTAGGGTAAATGTTTGCATTTTATCTTAATATTGAAACTCATCTTTCAGAAGTTCCTGGGTCTGATTTGTGCTCTTAGCTATATCTATCATCATCATTATACTGTGCAGCAGGCTTAACAAGCAGTGCCACCTATCTTGCTATAGCTTTCTATAACAAAAGTTTTCTGTAACAAAAGATTGGTATCCATGATCCTGAAGAAGCATTGCAATAATCTTATTTTTAAAGTTAAATATCTAACAGATTCTTGTTTAGTCGTTTTGGGTTTTTTTTTTTGTTTGGTTGGATTTTTTTGTTTTGTTTTGTTTTGTTTTAGTAGGGACACATTGCTACAAGTAACTGAAAATCTAAGCATGAGTGGAGTACTGCATACAAGTAGCCATGTTTCAATAAAGTTGCCACCATCAGGTTTCAGCAATAAATTTATTTAAATGAATGACAGAAGGCCATTTTTTTTGTGTCTTGGTCTGATAAATCTGTATGCATGTAGAGCTGACATTTAGAGACAGTGAAACCAGAGTTTAATGGAACTGTGACTTATGTTGCACAAGTAAATTGTAAGAATTGTGAAAAAAAAAAGAAGTTTTTCTTCTCCAAATGCTTTGTAACTCAGTACTTTTAGAACGTCTGACATAAAATATTTCCTCCTGTAACTATGATAATAGATTTAATTTATTGTTGTTATTCCTGCAGGAAGGCCTCTTACAGAACTAAAAAGGAGAATATTAAATTTCTTGAAATTTAGGTCTGAAGTAAGACTTACATATGCATAACAGCAGGATTTAAACAAATGGTTGAGCAAAATACTCATCTGAGGACGATGTGGTATATAAATTGTCCTTTAAATTAACATTTTGAGCTACATTTTTTGAATACAACGAACTTGGGGAATGACAGGAAAATACATGTACCTTTTCGTATATTGACAAGTCCTAAGGACCTCATATACTCGATACCCTTCCCATAATGGATTTTGACTAGGAACTTATTTACAGCCTGAAAAGACCATGCAGATACATCAGCCTCCCCAGTCAGCCTGTCCAGTGTTTCTCTATCTGTTGCACTAAATAGCTTTCCTAGTATCTAATGGCAACTTATGTCATTGCCTTTTAAGATCGTTGTTTCCTGTTCTTTTTTTTCATGTATGTGAAAAGACTATGTTATTTTATAAACTTGAAGACTTCTGTACTTAAAGACTTCTCTCCTCATCCCTGCCAGTCCTTCTTTAGGCTAAAGCATTAGATATTGTCACAGATCACGTGTTCTTTCTACTGTTTTTCTCTGTATTCTCTCCTATTACTCTCTTGAAGTGCAATGTCAGACGTGGAGAAAAGTATTCCATCTATCGCCTTACCATAATTCAGTTTAACGCTGTTTTAAAAGCCGATCTGTCCTCTTTTGTTGTTGGTGGTGGTATGTTTTGGTTTAGTTTGGTTTGCTTGGTTGGTTGGTTGATTGGTTGATTTAGTTTTTTTAGGTTTGTTTTTGTCTGTTTGGTTTGTTTTGTTGGTTTTTTTTTTGTAACAGCACCTTTTCACTGAAATCATTATTCTGTGACTTGTCTTTAGTACACTAGTATCATTCCAACTTTACAGTGAATAAACGTTCAAATGTTTTTTTTGGATTCAGTGACATTCAAGAATTTGGGGAGGGCGGGGGGAAGCCTATGGGAGACTTCATATAAAACTATTTAAAACCTCAAAACTATTAAAAAACCTCAAACCCAAGTGCTTAAACTGGTATGATAATGTTCACTGTGGATCCATTAATATTATCCTAACATAAAAATAAATAGTCTGTATTTGTCTAGGCAGCATGTGTTCAAATAAACCTAAACTGATGTACAGGAGAATAACAGCACAGTAAATTAGAAGTATTTAAATGATTTTTTTTTTTCACTGCCAATGATATTTTAGTGAAAGAAAGCCAATTTATAATGTAACTGAAAATTATTTAATCTTTTTTTTTTTTTAAATCATCATAAATTTTCATATCTATCCTGAATTCCATTCAGAAAAATACTCAGCAAATGTTGTTGGTCTTAAATAAATTCTAGTATGTTCATAAAAGAAATAAAACTGTGTTATATCAATGGCTTCCAGCTATGAAACGACCTGTTGCTTCCTCTGAACAATGCGATTGGGCTTCATTGAATTAATTTACTTTACTCCAGAGGACTGCTCACTTGTATGACAACATTGAGCAATTGCAGGCTGCTGACTCATTCATAAAAATCTTCTGTTACTTTATTCAATTTTACTGCAGTATTTGAGGGAAATTCAGGACCACAATAAAAAGGAGTCTCTCCAGCAATGTTCACTGCTCGTAGTCCTCTGATGACTTTGTTTTCCAGAACAGACACGAACGTGTGCATACGCCCTCTCCCTGCACACGCAGATTCCCTCAGGGACCTTAGTGCCTTAACATAATGGAGCTAGAGCAAAGCCATCCCTTCCAAAGAGGGGTACTGGAATATACTGCAGTGCTCAGGGGCAAATGAATCCCATTTAGTAACTAGTTTTAAACCATTTGGTTGTAGAGAGACAGAGGAAGAAGAGGAGGAAAGAACTGTACAGGTGTCAGGGCCTTGCTGCCTGTTGCTAATTCAATCAGCAGCTTTATCTGTGGCACAAACCTAGACAGCACGTATATAATGCGTGTCCCATCCAGGCCCTGGAAACAAGTAGCTTTTACCATCCTTACTGTAGCCCTGGTGGATATTTGCCCCACAGCTGTTTTTGTTTGTTTTTTGGGGTTTTTTTTTGCCTAATATAACATCTTGCTTGACCCCAGCTGCTGTGATCAGTGATGAAAATGAAATTTATATTACTTTAATGAACATAGAGGGAGAAAGTTAAGAAAGAGGGAATAGTAGTTTTGCTTACAGCTCCAGGAGAAATTACTTTAATAGTATGGCCCAGAAGTACAGATGGCTAATCAATAAGCCAGAAAAAGGTAGTCTCCGTTTCTGAATATGATAACTTTTAGAAGTGCAAACGGCCAGCCTTCCTTTCAAAGTTTTCTGTTTTGGGAGATTTCTGACACAGCTTCTATTGAAAGCAAAATGCCACCAAAAGATATAATTCTAACATGGAAAATAGGGTAAAAAGTTATGATGTTGTCTTCCTAAAATGTCGCTTTTCATGGAGGTATTATTAAATCATCTTTTTATATGGAAGTGTACTCATCCAGGCAGCATCAGGTGATGTGTTGAAATGAACATGGAACACATGCACTGTAGAATTTCAGTATATGCAATGTTTAAATATTAAAGGTGGTAAAGAAAGTGCTTGTAGTGTATGCAAACAGGGTCTCTTGCTACACACACAAGTGTACAGCTCCTGCTTTATTTATTTATTTGTTTGTTTGTTTGCTTGTTTGTTTGTCTTAATATGAGTGAACTTAAAGAAGATGGTAAAAGATATGATAAATAGTTCTTAGTTTATGCAGTATCCTAGAAGCTGGTTAGTTCATGCAGTATCCTAGAAGCTGGTTTTGGTCATTAGAATAATGACACAAATGCATCTCATAAACACTCTAAATCCAAGACTATTGCTAGATTACTATCAAGCTGTAAAGTTTATGACTGAATTCTCTGAACCCTGATTCACATCTCCTTTCTCAAGGATTTCCCAAAACAACCTATCAAAAGGTGGCCCAGCACCTTTTCTGGACAGTCTCAATATTATTGCAGTTTCTCAGGTCAGTTCTTCATTCTAAGATGAGACTGACTTTCCTAGAGCATCTGCATTGAAGTACAGGGTTATGTGGGGAGTAGCCAGTCACTTCCTTGATAAACAATTGTTAAAACTGATCACTTTTTCACTCGCTTCTGTACTGACAAATGCCATAAGAAAGTGAAGACATGCAGTTTATAAGAATATCTTTGTGGTGTTTGGTGCAGTCACTGAGAACACTGATTCTCTCATTATGCAATACAGGAAAGCAAGATCAAAGAGCTGCTACTAGCAACGGGCCCAGTGTTGACTAAGTCTTTATCAAACATCTGAAATTCCAATAAATTTATACACATATTGAACTAGATATAGTTCCCCTTCCCTTCCCTTCCCTTCCCTTCCCTTCCCTTCCCTTCCCTTCCCTTCCCCTCCCTTCCCTTCCCTTCCCTTCTTTTGATACCCCTTGAGGAGATTTCCCCCCCTTTCCTTTACAAATACCATGAAGATCTCCTGCCTCTTATGTTTTACCATAAAATCAGCTTTATCCACTCAGCTGGTGCTGAGTGAAAACCCCTTGCTTCTGCAGGCTATGTGTGCTAACAATTTGCAGCATCCTTCTGTTTAGAAATTACTTCCTGAAAGCTAAGAGAAATGAGCAAGAAATAAGTAAGACAAAAGGAAATAAGCCTATTTTGATGGAAAATATTAATGGTACGTCTGGAAAGAGTGCGCTGCTAGAAATAAAAGTGGTATTAATACTTTTATCTTGCAGTCAAGCAAACACGAGAACAAAGGTCTACACCAACAAATGGTATTCTGTAACTGAAGTATAGAAACACAGAGTCCTAAAAAATACTCTGAAATCTGAAGCCTTTATTAGGGTCTCATTAGGCAACGGAATAGAAAACATAGATGTACACAATCTGATGCAACTGAAAACCAAACAAAAAACAAGAAAAGGATTGAGTCACACTAATGTAGAGACAAAGTCACAAAGATGTTTATTATTTTAGTAAAATACATTTGAACATATACATATATGTATGTTCATATGTAAGTACATACAAATATATGTACAAATATGCATATGTATATGTATATATATATACATAAACATATATATAGACATACACTGATACATATATACACACATGTGTACAGTTCTGAATTTGTCTGCTAGCAGGAAAGATCCCTGCTGAAAAAAACCCACAATATTGATAATAATTTTGTGTACGTGTGCGTGTGTGGTTGAATGTTTGTGTTTTATACTTGCATCCATGGGGAAATACGATAGAACACATCACAATCATATCATTGATGATGAATCGTACACATTTTCATCTAGTACATAACGCAATTCGATCTTTATTACCATTGTCAGTATAATCAATACATACCAACTGCAAGTGACATAGAGAGAGACAACATTAGTATAATGAAATGAATTTTGATCAGCAAAGCCACAGCAAGTCTGTCCCCATGCAGTGAGACTTCATTAAAGTATCCAAGCAGGAAGCAAAATCATGACATCCAGGCAGTCAAATGGACAGATTGTTCATTCAAGATATGACTTTCTCTTCTCTACTTTGTCCATTTCTTCCTGGACTTCATAATAACCATGAGAAATCAATTACATCATGCTGTGAAAGCCCTGTTCTGTTTTTGTCTTTCCTCACCTGTGAAATGTTAGTTTTCTTGCAAAATGAGGGTATTTTAATATTTTTTATAGAAATTGGTCCTCTGCTTCAGAGAATGTTAGTCTAATAATACTGAAATACCAATTTCAGTATTATACTGAATACACTGAAATACAAATTACTGTTGTAAAAGATTCTCAGTATTAAAAAAATTGATAATCTTATAAAAAATATCTAACAGCTTGAATAATAATTGTACTATTAAGAAAAGCCTACTCAGGTGACAACCAATTAACCAGGAATCTGTAATTAGAAAATGGTAGAGACACAAGTTTTCGTACAGCTGTCAGTGCTGACAGTGAAACCTTGAGTGCAGACACACTTTGTAGACTTTTTGCTGCATGTGCTCCAACCCAACTATTTGATACGATTTGTCTGTGCAGCCAGTTCTGCTCACCTCATTCAGGTACTGTGGGTTACCCAAAGGTTGTCACTGGGGCTTCTGCTTCACCTCCTCTTCTGGAGAAGGCCGCTTTCACACTTCCCTGAAAACGTCAGTAAATCTTATACAGCCTTTTTCATTTGCAGACCTTAAAGTATTTTATGAACAGCATGCTCCTCATTGTCTTCCCTTTTTCACCTGAGCAAATAAAGACAGATGAAATTACTTACTCAAGGACAAAACCTGACCTAGTGGAAGAGAACATTTTCTCCCAAGTCCTGCTTCATGTCTATTCATATCTGTGGCATGGAGTTAGTGAGAGTTTAAGTAAATTTCAGAGCAGCAGTAATAGTCTGTCCAATTCTGCATCCTTCCATAGTGTTCAAAAGCAAAAGATTTCTCACAATGGCCCCAGGCCATTGACTTTGATGTCATCCACAAATGATCATTGGTTGGCCAATTTCAAGATGTAAAGAGAGAACACTAACAGCAATTCAAGTTTCCTCACTAAAATTCTGTTTCTGTTACAGTTCTTCACTAAGACAAGAGTATCCCATCAAGAGGCTAGGGTACCCTTTGTGAGCAATGTTGTGGAGGAGGATCCTATGAAGATCCACACAAATAGTCAGCCAGACCAACAAGACACTATCTTGTCTCTAAAACTCCTCTTTGAAGGCAAAAGTAATCAACTCACCAGAAAAAAACCCTCAGAATAAAGGAACAACTAAGCTGTGCTTTGATTACTGCTCTGATGCTTTTAAGTTCAGGCAATACATACCTTTAAATATTACATGTACCTGACCCTTTTCTAGTTTTCTATGCAGTTCAATTGTCTGCATATACTAATCATTTTTCTTGGTGTAACTATGACTAATTTATCCAGTGTCAATAGAACAAAATGACTTACTTAATTTTTGCCTTCTTAGTGTTTTTCATTACCAAGAGCATTTTCCTTGACTGGAGTTCAACCTATATTATAGTCAGCAGTAGGATTAATTTCCCGCGATCTGCTAGGAATTTTGCCTCTCTTTTTTTTATTACATTATCTGAAATTATTTTCTATAATTTTAAATGCAGGCATTTGTAGCTAGACGAAGGTCTTAGTCGTGGTTTCATTTGAGGAAGTCCTGCAAGTAACAGTGAGTGGGACTGTGATCCTTGTGGTTCCCTTCCAAATCAAGGTATTCTATGATTCTATGATTCTATGATACATGACAAAACAATCTTAAAGCTATTAAATCAGACCCTCAGAAGTTTTCAGATTTGTCTCTGTGGCTCTTCTGCATATGTATATTTAATGAGAATCTCTAACTTTAACATACCCTTTTCACCAGAGGACTCTTGACTTCAGTGTCTAAGGCAGAGGGTGATCATTATCAAGCAGCTATTTATATACTTACTCTGTTTTTGTTGTTTAGCCCTGTGCCTTGCCTCTTGAACACTATTCAGACTGCGTTCTAAAACGCAGAATTATTCATATGCTTTTTGGCTGTGCTATGTGATTAGATTTTTTTAAAGCATTCCTCTGAGGAACAGATCTGGCTGTAGGCATAAGCAGTCTAAAAGGCTACTCAGGACGCTAAGGAATGTGTTTTGCTTTGTTTTGTTTTGTTTTTCTCCTGCCCTTATTTTTCTCTCCTCCCCATTCCCAGTTTTTGAGATATCCATCTCTCTGTGGGAATTCCACCTGTGCAAGTTCTTGCTCTACAGCAATTGCAAGCTTATTAGTTAGTTGCCTTTCATGCAGGAGTGAAAAAGCCTGAATTTTCTTACAATGTCAGGGTATAGTGATAGGGTTTGGACTGTAATGACATACAATATATGTTTAGGAAATTGAGACTAGTGAAGGGATTGGACTTATTAAAGTTATTTGATAATTCAAAGTAAAATCTTTTAGGGGGAGTGAGTAGATAGTTTTATTCATTTTAAGCCTTGCATTTAGTTTAAATTTAGGATTTTTTTATTGTTTAATCTGTTAGTTAAAGTGAGTACATGACCAACTCCATACTACAGATGAAGACTAGAGGCACAGAAATAGTGAATGTAAAAACATTGCCAACTAAGTCTCTTCTCTACAACATAGGGGTATTTTTCAGAATTTTTAGATCTGTATAAAACCAGCTTTTCTGTTTAGCCTTGCAATTTGTTTATATCAGGTCCAAATACTTCAAATTTAAAATATTGGAAATATACAGTAAGTGAGAACTGGAAAATATGGCAGAGACAGGGATAAAATCAAAGCTTGATGAGAGATGTCAAACAGTAATATTTTGTAAGGAGGTGATTAACACGATGAACAGAAGTATCATTACGGTATATACTGAATTGGTCCTCACATTGTCTTTCTGGTTTATTCTTTATTAATACACTAACTAGATGTTTTGGAAATTTTTCATCTCTCAGGGTAGGGACCAGATGCTTCTGAAAATCTACGCTGGTCCCAAATTAGCTTTGATGCTGTGGGAGAAACAAATCCTTAAATGTGGGTATATGTGAAGAATGATCTATTTTATGAGTGAAGCAGACATTTTTATGGAGCTACCACTGATAATCAACCGTACCAAATTTAAACTAAATGCTAGCTACAGTTATTGAGACACAAGCTTCTGAAAAGCAACGCCACGTATATCTCGCAGTTCAGCCTTATCACAGAGCGAGTTCTGTCACCTTATAATGTGATATAGATGATCCTTGATTGAGTAGAAGCATGTAATTCAATCGAAGAGTTCTGCTGACACAAGAACACTCTTCAGGTGATTTATGAATGGAAGTAGGGAGCCTCACCTGAATTACAATCTTGGTATTCAGCTTGGAATAGGTTTGCAATGTACATCATTATCTTTATTCTGGGGTAGGGGAGGAGAGGAACTTACAGAAGTGAAGAAAACAGAGGATAATATCCGTGAATTAGAAACATACACAAGGAAATAGTTTAATCTCAGATTTTTAAAGCATTGTTTACAAAATTAATGTTGTTCTTTGTAGAATATTGACATTTTAAATGTTTGGGCATAATTTTATGTTTCCCCAGTCCAAAATATTGTGGAATTTTTGACTGTTTCATAACACATATCATGATTAACTGTCAAGTCTTTTCCATATAAAAAGTGACTAATCAAATTTTTCCTTACCAACTCTAATAAAGCGCACTGGTCCAGTAAACTAATGCTTTCCTGAAGTTTCACTGACAGAAAAAAGAGGCAACTGTTCCTACACAGATATTGGAGACAATAACTATGTAGAAAAAACAATCCTAATGAAACCAAATTTTACTTTAATATGGTTGCATCATGTCTATATTCGTGTGCCTGGTGCACAAGAGCAGGTGAAGGCTCTAATGTTGCATCCCACTTCCCCTCTGTGTTTGCATTTATGCCTCCTCTGCGGGGTTCAAGGCTTCTGAGTCAGTTGGATGCCATCTCACCTATGTGCTCATATTTCCCAGCAGATGAGGGCCTCTGCAAGTGTTCATGCAAGTGACTCTGTGTCTTGCACATTCACAAGAACCCAATAAGTCAGAGTGGCTCTTGGGTCTAAAAATACAATATTAGTCTTAGAGAACTGATGCATTACAGAAGTTGTGTAACCCCTTCTGGAACTTCCACACAACACAGCCATTATTTAGTCTTGAATTATTCAGTTGTACACAACTATCACTAAATATTTGATATATTCAGTCATCAATGTGGTTTACCAAACCCTTCTTATGTATTATGAATACTGCATGAGAACATGAACAGGTAATAACAGAGTCAGCTGAAGTAGTAATGTTTGCCTTACAGGGAAGCAGTCAGGTACCCGCTCCTCGCAGGAGTGTTCTGTAAGAAAGTTCAGACTTAAAAGAGAAACACATTAGGAGTGTTGCTAGAAGCAACTGTGCACAACAACGAGTTGCACTAATTCCCGTTCTGAGACACAACTCTTTCTGAGTTTCTTTGGCACTGAGGGCATGGATTTTCTACTAGTATATAAGATATCAAGTAATTCTGCCACAAAGATGGTGAGCCAACAAATGAATGGCCGTTTGCAAAATTGAAGTTTAGCCTAATTCCTATCTGTTCTCTGACTACGTGTTATAAACAGAGCAAATCAATTAGTTTTTTCCCCTGTTTCATCTATAACAGTTCACATTCGTATGGTGGTGGTTTGTGACAATGAGCAAGTGAGGACACAATTTTGAAAACTACTGTTGTTTTATCATTAATTTATATTGCAGTGTGAATACCATACCAACTTCCCATCTTATCTCCACATGAAATCCAACAGGTAGTATTAAATTGTTAAGACAGAACATATTGCATAGAAGATTTGAAATTAGAATGAAACAAGCTGTACCATGGGAGCAAAAGGAAATTTGCAGTTACAGATTCAGGGTCTGCTGTCACTGTTTGTGTGACAAATCACATCAGCTTCATGAGGTGAATAGAGTTCAGCTGACATTGGAAGAGCAATGAGAGAACCAGGAAAAGGAAGTAACAAACAAGAAAAATTACAGATCCCAGGGGGTAAACCAGCATAAGACAAAAAAAGAAGAAAACATACTACTACATTCAAATGTTTAAAAATGTTTTTATTGAAAATTTAACAGTAAAACAGCAAATCTGATCATCAACTATGTAAGCGGGCAGATTTTAAACCACTGGCTTCCTAGTGAGTTTGATGAGGTTCATATAACTTTACCCATACTCTTCACATTAAAAAAAATAGGAGGGTGACATAATAATAAAAGGAAGAAGTTCTTGAAGTGTTGATATATACTGACTATATTATCAAAGAATTTCCTACAGAAGTTGCCCCAGAATTACACATAGACCTCTAATTCATCCTATTTGGTTTCATGTGCTGCATGCATTAGTGCTGTACAGGTACTTCAGGTAGACACCAAGCTTTGCTGATTTCCCTGCAATTGAGTGTGCTTTTGTCACATGCTCCTGCCTGCATTTCCTTATTTGTGTTCATCTGCTTCAGGTGGCCATACTTCAGCCCCTTGTCCACATCACCCTGCATCTTTTGCTTGAAACCCGTGACCACCACTTGCCTTAATCGATCATAGGTCACCACCTCCCTTCCCTATCATTCCTAGTATAAGCTTTCTCTTAGCAGGTTGACTAGCACATTGGCAAATTTGCTTTTGCCCCACATGGTCAGTGGATCCTATCACTCCTAGCAGTTCTTGAATTTTAGAGAAGGTCCTATAGTTGTAAAAGTTGAGTCCCTGTTCTTGTCACCAGGTGCATAACCATTTGTTGGTCTGTGGGATTCATTGATTCCTCCAGGCCTTTGCCTTCACCAGCAGGACAAAAGACACACCACCTGCCTACCAGGCATTCGCCAGCACCCACTGAGCCACGTAGTCGTGCTTGATACTCATGGTCTCCCCTGGCTATATCCATGGTGGTCATATGGAAGAGCAGCTGAGGGTAATAGTCTGAAGGCCAGACTACTACCAGCCTCAGCAATAGCCTGTCCATAGTATCCAGGACCCAAGAACCTGGAAAGCAGCAAACCTTGCCAGGTGACAGGTTGGGTGGCAGAGGTACCTCTGTCTCTGTAGCAGGGAGTTTTCCACCATTCTTCCTTGCCTTGTCCTGCCTGCACTGCCCCAGGACTCCAGCACAGGCACCTCGGAGGCTTCACTGGACAGAGTTCCCTGTCTTTGCCTGCTGCCAAGGCTCAGAACCTGCTCTGTAGATCAGAACTGCAAGTGGACCAGGAACAGTCCTCCTGGTGCTGGATCTCACAAACTCCCAGGCTCCACCAGACACCACACCTCCATGCCCAGCCTGACAACCTAAGGCTGTGCCTCCTTCTCCTGGGTGCAGTGGGGCTTCAGGTTCCTGTAGCTGCATCGTTGCAGGAGGGTCTGGTCCATCTCCTTTTCGGCATGTCTGATGTTACGCAATCAGCTCACTTCCTCCCACAGCTCCGTTACCCAGTGGCACACCAATACCCTTCAGCAGTGCACAACTCCTGTAGGCACCAAGAGCATTGGCCCTGGCCCCAGCAAGAAGTCCCAAACATTGCTGCAACTCCTTTCTGCAGAGGTACCTTCTCCCTGAGGAGCTTGGTTCTCTGATGTTACAGAGACAGGGACAGTATTTCCTTAGCCTGTTACAGTACCCATTTTTCAGTAATGACTTTGGCTGTAGACACACACATGAGACATTACCTCAACCCAAGATTAAAGCTAACAAATGATTGTGACATAAGCAGAAATTATTATAATCATATGATGAAAAATTTATTGCGCGTGCCAAAGCATACACCTTGAGACATGTTTATCTATATTGTATGTGGGATCATGGAATTGAAAATAAGAGGACAAAAGGAGCCTTCCCCCAGTGAAAACTGTGGAAAATATTAACTCTTGAAATAATCCGATGTTTTTCCTGTAGGGGTGATCTAACTGCATAAGGTGACCTCACATGAAGGCAGAGAACTTACTTTTATTTTTTTGATCCCATACGTGTACTTGTTTAGTGCTGTCTTCCAAGTCTTATATTGCGCAGAGGTGCAATACACCTCCAAGGGTGTCCTTTCTGGCACATCAGGGCCCTGTCCATCAGATCCACAATCTGCCTTGCTACAAAACCCTATATCTCGGACTGAAGGAAAACAAAGAAATAAACTACCAACGGAGAATGAAGCCCAGCAGAGTTTGGGGTTGGTTTTCTGGAGTTTTGTTGTTATTGTTTGGTTTATTAGTTTGGGTTCTTTTTTTAAGTAGATGCAGAGTGAAGGAACCTGACAGTATGAAATTCAAAAACGCTATTGATTTTTTAAAGGGCTTGAATCAAACCGATCAGTTTGGATACATCCAATCAGAAGATTCATGTGGAACTGGAGAGAGATCAAGAAGGCAGCAAAATCATGTTTCACTTAGAGCTCACAGTGGATAATTAGGCTGATGTGCATTACATTTTACCCAAGTTGCATGTGAGTAAATATGTAATCCCATCTTTCTAGCTTTGTTTAATCCAATACTATAAAATAAAATTAAGAAGCTAATAATTACATTTTCCAAAGCATACTAGAAGCCACAGACTCACATGGATTTCTTCTTTTCTTGTTCTTAGCAATAAAATGGGACACAGATCTTTAAATCCCAGCAGGGCTTCTGTGTAGTTTAAGGGAGGAAAAGTATTCTGAGAACAGTGTGCTAATAAGATGCCACTTTCCTGACTCTCTTTCCAGTCTTCTTTACAAAAAGGGTTATTCTCAGAAGCTCTCTGAATAATAAGAAATGAATAATCTAAAGAACAAAAACACAACAGCTAAACCTGTGAAATAGATTAGGATGCTGCTCTCCTGCAGTACTTACCTCTGCCTTAGCAGACATCATTAATGGTGCTCTAAGGACAAAGATGACATCTTTTTTGTTGTCTGAGAGGTTTGTTTTTTTCCAAAAAACCCTAAGGTGATGCTGTTAACAAAAACAGGGCTCTTAACGCTCCTATCTTCACTCTCTCCTATTTGATTTAATGTTTTTATGTTTGAAGCTTCAGCCTGCAACTGCTTCCTCCACACTATCTCTTTAACCCTTGTGTAGTGCTGCTACTATACTCCCTCACACAGAGTTCCAGTTTGGGAGTGCAAAACGTCACCCACTGATGGTGCAGAGAGTGATATCACCTCTGATGTATGTTGTTTCTGATAACTTGCTGATCAAGTAAATGAGTAGAGTTTAAGTAATGTAACAGAGGACCTTGCTTTGTTTCTTGTTTTGCTGAAGTCTATTATCATACATTTTAGGATTAGTTTTCTCCCTGTCTTTGACACCAACATTCTTCTACTTAAAATGAACCAACACACACAGTTAATCTAAATCAAAAAGGCTGGGCAAGTCTGAGACTACCAGCGTATGTAAATGAATCTGCAGCTTTCTAAACGTTAACAATGGTAAGCCAGAGAAAGCAGATGTGGATGAAGCAAATTAAGTCAAGCAATAATTTATAGAAAGAACATTATTTGATCACTTCTGCTGCAGATGATTTTTCTGATTGTAATAATCACATCAAGAAGATGAGATTTACAGGCTCACTGACTACAGAGTTGGATGGACCCCCCTTAAACTCCTCCAATTATGGATGTAATGAGAATAAAATATACAGATGGGCAATGGGTAGACAGTCATCTAGAGATCTAGTAGGGGATTATGTCCTGTGGATTATTCCTTCCCTATGAATTATTCCCAATTATTTTCCCAGCCAACATCACCAAAAAATAGTATTTCCCCTACTCATACTGGGAAGTGGTCCAAAATTAATCTTCAGTGATTTAGGATTTTAGTTTTGTGTCTGAGCCAAACTATCACATCCTAATGTTTTACACTGCTATGCCCAGAAGTTGCCTGATGTGTAATGAAACTCCAGAACTGATGAACTGTCTACTAAGATAGAAGGCACAGCAGTAGGTTATGCCAATCTACAAAATGAAAGGAATGGATACATGAAAAAAGAGGATAAACTCTAAAATAAAACATTTGTGTAATAATTTTTTACTAATTAGAACTATCTATCAGAAAATGAAAGAAAGTGAACAAAAATAAATCTTCTGGTAATATTTTTCTTTTCCTTACATACATTTTTTCTATTATCGGTGCCATTTAGTCAGTTTTCATATTGCAAGTTAAACTGACTGTGGATTTGCATTCTTGCTCACTGATTGTTTATTTCATATAGCAAGTTTGGGGGGATGTTATGGAGCATAAACTCAATTTCAATGGAATTGAGTTTTGTTTAAAAAATATTTTACTGGTCATTGGTTGTTTATGGACATTAAATATTGTATTCATGCAAAACTATGGTAATCTACACATTAAAAAAGAACACTTTCAGTGGTTATATGGCAACGGATTTTTCAGTTATGAATATTCCTACTAAGTAGTACTATACTTTGTCTGATACTGCTGTCTGAGCAAAAAAAAAACCAAACACAAACCAAAACCAAACCAAAAAAAAAAAAAAAAAACAAAACAAGACAAAGCCAAAACAAAACAAACAAGATTAATTATTTAAAGCTACTTCAAAAGCAAAAGGTAAAAAAGACAACGTTAATTTAACATTTGATACCATCATGAGAACAGGAGCATTTTCAACACCTTTTCCATGTAACTGACTGCTTATTGTGTATAGGGCAAATTCTTTATGAGCATTCATAGAGACTAACATGTTACGTTGCAATAGTTTAAACTGCTTGTGGGAATGCAATGTGGAAAAGCCAGAGATGTATGCCAGGGAACAAATATTCATGTCAAAAATCTCCAAATAAAATCATGGCATAGTTCCTCAATGAACATTTTGTGCTTCTGAATGGTTCCTCCAGATTGGCAGGCAAATACTGAGAAGAATGTTATACTAATTTTATATACCCTCCAGTGTTGTCAGAAAAAGTACTAACCTCATGAGAGGTATTTCAGAAAACAGTATGCTGCAGGTTTTGAACTCCATATTAATAGATAAAATATCAGTAGCTACAAAGCTCTCTTAAGGATTTTTTTTTAACCCCATATACTCAGTGGCTCTAGCGTGTTAGGTCTCTCAACTTTCTTTTCCTTCCCATACTTTGTAGCTTTTCCCGTTGGGTATTAACTTATCACCATAACTCACTTAATTTTGGTGTGTGCCATTTGGAAGTAGATGCAAATATTCTCAGATTGGAACATTTTCCATGGCTCTGACCCGCTTATCTCTGATCCTTCTCAGTATCCACCATATGTCCTTTGTACTGGAACCACTGGAACCACTGGAACCACAGGAACCACAGGAACTGAATAATAGTCCTATTGTTTCTATTATTATTATTGTTCCTGTTGAGAACGTACCATTGTTTGCATTACTATAATACTGTTATAATTTTGACACTGTTCTCCATTCTCTTCCTTCCTTATGTTACAGTTTGATTTTTTGCCTACCTCTACACATTGACCACAATTCTGAATTGCCCACAACTATGTGCATATTGTCTGCCCATTGAAATAGATGCAAATAACTAAGAGAGGGGGGAAAAAAAAAAAGCCCAACCCTCAAACAAAACAAAACAGAAACCCACAAAAAAAAAAAATAGAAAAGAAGTGCAGTGGCACAAATTATCTGCAATGAGGCATTCTGCAGCACATTTGCAATTAAAAAGCTCTCTAGATAATTGTGATAACTGACCATACCAGAAAGAGAAGAAATATGTTCACAGGGTGAACTAAAAACTAGTTGAATGGCCAGGCCCAGAGAGCTCTGATTAGTGGAACAAAATCTAATTGGAGGCCAACATCTAGTGGTGTATCTCAGAGGTCAATACTAGGTCTAAAATTATTTAACATTTTCATTGATGATTTTCATGATGAGGCAGAGTCCACCCTCAGCAGGTTTGCAGATGATAAAAAACTGTGAGGAGTGGCTAAAATGCCAGAGGGTTGTGCTGCCATTCAGAGGTGCCTTGACAGGCCAGAGAGATGGGCTCTCAGGAACCTCATGAAGTTCAAGAAGGGGACGTGCAAAGATCTTCACCTGAGGAGGAAAAACCTCATGCACCAGTACATGCTATAGGCTGACCAGCTGGAAAGCAGTTTTGCAAAAAAAGCCCTTGGAGTCCTGATGGACCCTATGATGACCATGAGCCATCAATGCACCCTCATGGCAAGGAAAGCCAATAACATTCTTGGCTGCATCAGACAAACTATTGCCAGCAGTTCAAGGGAAACGATCCTTCCCCTTAACTGAGCGCTAGTGAGAGTGCTGGAGTTCTGTGTCCTGTTCTGCACTCCCCAGTACAAAAGAGATAGGAAGCTACTGGAAGAAGACTAGCAAAGGGCCACTAAAATGATGAAGGTTGGACAAGATGACCTTCAAAGGCCCCTTCCAAACTCAACCACTCCATGGTTCTGTGATTCTGATGTTCTGATACTGGGACAGGGCTTTTTTAACATCTTTGTTGGCAACATGGACAGAGGGGTTGAGTGCAACCTCAGCAAGTTTGCTGACAACACCAAGCTGTGTGGGGCAGTTGACATGCTGGAGGAAAGGGATGCCATCCAGAGGGACCTGGACAGGCCTGAGAGGTGGGCCCATGCAAGCCTTATGAAGTTCAGCAAGGCCAAGTGCAAGGTCCTGCACGTGGGTCAGGGCAATCCCAAACATTTGGCTGGCCAGAGAATGGATTGAGAGGAGCCCTGGGGAGAAGGACTTGGGGATGTTGGTCGATGAGAAGCTCAATATGACTCAACAATGTACGCTTGCAGCCCAGAAAGCCAACATTCTGGGCTGCATCAGAAGAAGCATGGCCAGCAGATCCTTTCCTATGAAGACGTCCCTCTCCTATGAAGGCAGGCTGAGTGAGTTGGGGCTGTTCAGCCTGGAGAAGAGAAGGCACCAGGGAGACCTTATAGCGGCCTTCCAGTACTTAAAAGGGGCCTACAGGAAAGATGGGGAGAGACTCTTTATCAGGGAGTGTAGCAATAGGACAAGGGGTTTTAAACGGAAAGAGGGTAGATTTAGACTAGATATTAGGAAGAAATTCTTTACTGTGAGGGTGGTAAGACATGGGAACAGGTTGTCCAGAGAAGCTGTGGATGCCCCTTCCCTGGAAGTGTTCAAGGCCAGGCTGGATGGGGCTTTAAGCAACCTGGTGTAGTGGGAGTTGTTCTTGCCCATGGCAGGGAGTTGGAACTAGGTGATCTTGAAGATCCCTTCCAACTCTAACCATTCTGTGATTCTATGATGTTTGTGGTCTTATTTCAAAGCTGTTTTTTTAAGGAAAAGACAAAGTATCACTCATAAGAATTTCTCACTCTTTCCAATATGCTTCAATAGAGCATCTTTACTAAAATGTAAGGTTTTAGAGTTATTTTTCCACTGTTTGCCACTAAAGCTACACAGATCCTCTGATGCCTGTGCCCAACCGACTAAGCAGTGGTTAAAATGCCCAGTCAGTGGAAAAATATCTTGAAATTTTGAAACCATGCTGTTAATATTTTACCTGCTACATAAGGATACCTCTGCAAACTCTCGTTGCATTTTATTGTCTGTTTTAACACCCTGAAACTGGCCTACCATTCTCTGCCTTAATTTTGTTCTTTCTTTTTGCAAGACATTACAAACACGGTGAAGTAAAAAGAAGGGAAAATCTTGAAGATACATTGAGATCTGTAGAGGATGCAAACAGTGAATTCCATATTTAAATTAATCATTTTCCAGGCTGATAGTTATTCTATTGCTGTTTCAAACTTTGACCTAAAGGGCTTTAGTTTTCTGTTACCACTGTATACCTTTACTTGATAATAAGTCACCACAGTTTTTAATCGTTCTATATAACTTTCTAACTTCAGCCCTTTACTATTTTATACTTTGATTGGCAAACATTTAAATTCCATGCTCTATTGCCCAGACAGCTTGTAAACAGGAAAAGAGTACAGGGACCAAACAATCTCAGGCAGACTATCTATCTAAAGGTCAAAATGAAAGAGCATTTCAGTATTACGGCTTGAATACATGACTTATTCAAATTACAACATCTTAGTCTCCTGTGAAAAAGTATAAATCAAAAAGAAATGGCAGAGCATTAATTCGTTCTTATGGGCTAAATGGTGGGGATATGAAGAAACAGAGCACTGTCTAATGTTTTCTTCTTTTTCTGTGGCTTCTGAGGATCTGATTACCATCAAGTTAAGCACAACATTAAGTGATATAAACAGTTGTTCTTGTCACTATTACGCTTGTTCCCACTCTCCACTTCTCTGGGTTTTGTTGGTTTGTTTTTTTTTTTTTTTTGGTTGTTTTTGGGGGTTTTTTTTTGTTGTTTTTTTTTTTTTTTAAGGCCCAGCCATTTGTCATGTCTTGCCTAAAATTACAGTGCAAGATTCTTGGAGAAAGGATGCACTTTTCTTCTGTTTTCAAAATTCATCACTTCATGGGACCCTGATACAGATTATGGCCTCTGGATGTTGTCATTGCACAAAGGTATTTATCACAATTGGATTAGGTCAAAAGTGACCAGTCCTAGTGCAGCCTCATGCATAGTAACTTGCTTTCCTTTCAAAGAGGTGGTACATATCTGCAATAAATTAAAAAAGCTAAAGAATAAAAAAGCTTGTAGCTAGTATTGATAGTGGGCCTGGGCTCCGTTCTATGGACTCAAAATGTATAGCGCAACACTTCAGTTGCTGAGAAGACTGTAGTCCAGAAAAATCAAATCAGTCAAACAGGAACTGCTGCAACATTAAAGACATGTTCATATATAAAAGATGACAGAAACTTAAAGCTTTCACTTTCAAGCAATTAAACTGGCCTTTCTTTTCAGCTTCTTCTACCTGTTTATCTGTTTTCATAAAGATAATTAGTATGTGATTTCCTTCTAAGTCCTCTGCACTCAGAGGATGCGGCATCTGATCATTTATCCCTGATCAGCCTAACTCATCTCATGTACAAAATGTCTCTTTTAGATATGTCTAATGTTGTAGTCAGAGATAGTTCTGCAGATTTCAAAAACTACAGTCCCTCCCACTCCTAGTAGTTTTGTTCTCTGGCAACTGTATATTATGTTTCTAGTTCTTTCAGTGTATGTCTACGTTAAAATGATGGGAGGGTGGCCAACTGCTCTGTGACAGATCATTAACCTGAGTGACAGGTTTTGTGCTAACTGGCTTTTCTAGCACAACATCATTCTCCCTTCTTCGGGTGACTGTGCCTATGTCTTGTAAATAGCAGGATTCTTGTTGATTATGCAGTTTTCACTGAGGTGTAGTGCAGCTACCCACACCATTGCAAAGTGAGCAAAGTAAATAGAAGCCGAAGTGTGAGGTGAAATAGTTGAAACTGACATGTGATGAAAAAAAACCCTAATGTAATATTAACAAACTTCTTTCTACATGTCAAGAAAGTAAGATTTACAGAGATAGCTGAAAGATTTACTTTATGTTATGCTTATCTCCACAGTCTTTCATTCTCTTCCTAAGAGAGAAAAGGGAAGGTATAACAGCAGTCTTCCCAAAATACATGTACAGAGGATGACATCTCCAATTATGTGGCCAGATTACTGTACTTAACAAAAAAAAATTTTTAGTTGAAATTGTACTTTGATCCTTACCTTTAGCCAAAGAGCAAAGGCCAAAAACTTCTGTTAATGCATGCCAGAATATTGTAGCAGCACACAAAATTTGGCTGTGCATCTCAGAGCATCCTTCCATGAATTTAATTTGTACAGAATTATTTACTCTTAGTTACTACGGAAGATAGTGAGGTAATAATCCTGACCACATCACAAAGAAATTATAGGCTCGGGTACTGTTCTGAATAAACAAATGACTTAAATCATTGTTCCTGAGGCATTCTACCTCAGAAATGTGACCTTTTAAACTACTCTGATTTTCTTGTCTCTCTAAAATATGTAGAGTTCCAGTACGTACTGTTCTATTTTTCCTGTGCTTTTTATGGCATATTGTAGGTATAGTGCTGACTGTTTAATTCAGCAAAAAGCTCTCAAAATCCTTAGGGAATTTCAGTGGAAAGACATTAAAGAGTCAGAATTTTAATTAAAGAATTAAGTGAGGACTTTACCTCACTAAAGGATTTTGTTTGTTCATTTGTTTTGTTGTTGTTATTTTGTTGGGGATTTTTTATGTTTTAGTCTCAGCTTTTCATTGGGTTTTGCTGGTGCAAAATGATATATTCACTGCACCAGTAAGACCAAAGTTCTGCCATCAAATATTTTGTGGAAGGAAAAGGGATAGAAACCAAAGGACCATTCCCTAATTGAATGAATCTTTATTTTTTATCAGAGTGGGATCTGAAACATGAATACCTGCTTAAATGAATGACTTATGCATCTGGTTGTCCATATCTTTAATTCTAATTTCCTAGGTGTGCTTTAAAGTCATTATAACAGACAGAAGGGACTTCCATGCCATTTCTAGAATAAATGTCATATTTTTTTTAGAATCTTAATTTTTTTTAAACTTATCCAAAATAAAATGTATTGTATCTCTCAGTTCACAAAAATTATCTACTACTGGAAGAAAAAGTAGCAAAAGAAGTACTAAAAGAAAAAGTAGGAAAAGAGCAAAGAAGTCCTTCAGAGCAATGTGGTTAAGGCACACTACTTTCTGTAATGAATAGCACTGAAGAAAATATCACGCCTATCCACCTTAGGCTTCTTAGCCCAAACAGGCATTGCTGACTAGATCAGTGAACAGCCTTTGGCTCAAATTGAGGACAGAATTTGCACTTACAGTCCCAGAATCACAGCTTGAGATAATGATAGAACACCAGCCATAATAGGTAGACAAAACCTAATGTCTAAGGACAAGAGTAGCCAATAGAAAAGGTGCATAACAGTGCCGGAACTACTTTGGTTTCCATCTGAAGTGTACACTCTTGTATAGAGCATAAGCAGCACTGGAGCACAGCTGATTTTGATATTCTCTTTTGCTCTGGAAGGGGATCCAAGGCCAGCCCTGCAGGGAAGGAAGGCTTCTTTGAGGTCAAAACACTTGTAATTTACTAGAACACAGAGTATGTGAGACCATTTTTCTAGGCAAAACATTACCATGTTTGAGGCAGAGTTTTTCACCTGCATAAAATTCTTCAAGGAAGCTTGGGGCCTTTAACATCTCTCTGACTCCTTTGTCCTCCTCTACCATTAATAACAGGTTTTCTGGGGCACTGCATATTGTTCCATTGTGCCTCCTCCCCCTTATCCTTGTAGCTCTCAAATTTCCAAATCAGCTAATTCACTCTTCTTTTCCATCCCTTTCATTACGTTCTGCTACACCATACAGGACCGTATAGAGTATTCTTGAAAATCCTTTACTGAGTAACTAAAAGTAGTGTCTTTGGGTGGCTATCAGTGAACAAATAAGAGCAACACCCACCAGCACGATGTGTGCCATGGGAACAGCCTGGCTGCTGACCACCATTCCGGGAACCACATGTCTGATGGCATCCTTTCCCCCTGCTTTCAGCATTCTCTGAGAGCCAACTATTTGTTGCCAGTTGTCTGAAACATTATATTTGATCTTCACTCATATGCCCCGTGTGAATCCATGCTAAAGGATGCACTGCTTAAAACTGAGGTACTATCCAGTGCTAAATACTTCCGTGGCTTTCTTTCCTTTTTTAAAATAGAATCTCTCTCAGGCAATTTAGTTCATAACTCTAGAAAGAGCCTAGGGGGCAAGCAGTTTAAAAAAGAAGAAAGAAAAAAAAGAAATGTTATCCTCAATTAAGACACACTATAAGTGGAATCCTTACTGTGACTATTCCGCTTTTTGTGGCTAAATGGTTTACAAAACCCAAGTGAATAGAAACGTTATAATTAAATACATCTAGACTAGCCAAAGGCAAAGAAAACAATCCCTTATGTCTCCACTATTTTATAAGCATAAATGCTGGGTATTAACTGTGTATATATGTGTTAGAACCTATATGGGGAACAAATATTTAATCAGCTTATGCATTAAATATTAAAACTGAATCTGATATCAGATAATATGCTATAACTAATACTCAAAAAATCCTCACGGATAGCAGCTTTTCTGACTGAAATGGGGTCCTCATTTAAAGTATGTTTTGATACAGATAACTGAATCAATATAAGATTTGTACGTATTTTATTAGACACCATGATGTAAAGAATGTGGGAAGGTTGGAGCTCATGGCTTTATATTCCAGACAAACCCATTATAATTTGCTGAGCCTCTGTAGTGGAAAAGGATGATAATGCTGATGATGACAGTGAAATGAATGAGAAGCAAAGCTGAATGAGTTTGGTTAGGGCACTTATTACTGCCTGGTGAAAGGTTAGTATAATATTCAAAACCTTTATTTAAGTGTATAGCAATATTCTTTTTGCTAGGGAATAAATTCCAAGATAAACGCCAGTGAATCAATAAATGCTCCAATTTGTGGCCTGAGAGTTCATTTATCATGAACCATTTATCTCCTCACATACTCTCCCATAAAAACCAGCTTAATTAAATTTCATGTAGACTCCTTAGGTTGTGGTATTATCAGCATGAACTAACAAATCACAACACTGACAGAAAAGCATATCTGTAAGCCCACTTAAAGATAGTCAGAAAGGAGTCATTATTTTATTGTGTCTAAACTAACCTTCAGAAATAAATAGAATTAATAATGTATTCATAGACCGAAGTATAAACAGCATGTATAGAGGAATTATATCAGAAAATACTCATAACAACATTTAAGCAGTGGATATTGCCATAATCATTGTATGAATATTCATCAGTGTCTGTACTGCAATCAACTTAGTCTTCACAGAAGACTTCATTTAGGAGATACTTATTTTTGTGGGTCCCAACATTTAGTAATGTTTTAGCTGATGTCATTGACTTAAATCACTGCAAGTTGATTCATTTTCCACAGATGCTATAGAAATGATGGGGTTTACAAAATGATGATTTGAAGAAGATTATAGTGGTCTTACTTTAATTTTATTTGCATGCTAGCATAAAGAAATGAGACACAGTACACAAAAGCATCTCAGTGCCGTACTTTTTTTTTTGTTCTGAAAAGATAGTTCTTTTGTGAAAACATTCAATTCATTATATTATGTACAAGAAGTAGGACAAAGTTTCCTAGGGGGAAACATTATCTCCAAAGAAATGTTAGTTCCTCAGGAAAAGTAAGGAAAATTACTAAGAATCCTCAGAGGATCCCATATGTTTTATAATCGCCTTAGAAGCATGAAGGAAACATTCTTCACCATCCTCAGGAGGTGGCTTGAAGGTTCAATGTGTAGTTGCATTGGTTAAATAAGCTCAGATGATACTAATGATGCAAATCTGGAGTCCCTTGGAATAAGAAAGAGTTACCAAACAAAACTCCTCAGTGTTAGGTGATTCTAGCTGCTCTCATGCAGGGCAAAAAGGAATTTTTACTTTCAAGTAATTTCACTGCTGCCTTTGAACTACTGTGCAATTGTGTTGAACACATTGCATGGAAACAGTCTTCCAGGATTTTTTGGACTGAGAGAAAAAAAAGTTTACACTACTCACAAGTATTATTCCTTATTGATTCATTGACTGAAGATTTAAATAAATTCCTCAGATTTAACCCTTTTTAAGTTCCTTGAAATATTTGTTTGTTATGCTAGGGAAAAAACATAGAAACAAACAAACTCTAATATATTATGTCAAATAATAATAGGTTACTTCTCAAAAAAATCAGTGTTTTTTTATAGTGGGGTACATGTTTGCCCAGAGTCTCACCCAGTTTCACTGTCTCGGTGGAACAGGCCTAGTTAACAAGTTGTGAGATATCTGATATGAGAAGTGTGGCTTTCTCATTTCAAATGTATTAAGGAAGCCACTTGGCCTGAGGCTTTGGGAGCACAGAGTGCGTGTGCACAGTATAGAACCAAGAAGCAGATTTTCTTAACACAAAAAGAGTGACGCACTCAGGTAGTTTTGTCACTTCTGATGTCTGCGCTATCTCACTGGATATCTCAGTGCAACTTGTGCTGTGCCAGGGAGACATACCCACTGCAGTGCCTTGTTGATAAATATCTTGCTCAGTTATTTAAATAGCAAAATTTCACATATTTACCAAAAAGTTTTCAATTGAATTTATTGGTGTCTTACAGTTATCTGCCACCGGTCACCATATACTACCAACTAGAAATAAATCCATGTTTGAATTGGAGTATGAAATCCTAGCAGCATCAGGTATTTCTGGATTTTTGTAAGAACACTTGTGTCATGGATGGAATAAAGATTACTGGCAACTTCACCATAATGCTCTATTGCTATTAAACAGTGCCCTCTGCAAACAAGGTAATGAAGGTTATTTGTTTTACGTTACTGGTTTCTGATTTCCTTTTGTCCGTCACCATTTCTGACAGTCACTGACATAGAGAGATCTAATACGCATTATTCTTGGTGAGAAAAGCCTGGGCCAAAAGGCTTGAAAAACATCACACAAGCCTGCCATCCTGTTACTTAAATATTTTTTTCCCTTTAACTTCCTGTACTTGTGACTAGAACATACCATCACTTACACTGACAGGCAACAAATTTCTAATTTTTTTAAATTTTTAGATTAAGATAATACTAGAAGGAGATTCACTGTTCTTGAAATATAGGAAGGAATAAGAACATAAGAAAAAGTATTAATGGGCATTCTGGGGGACACCACTGACTAAAGAAAAAGAATACCTACGTATGAAATCAACAAAATTATCTTATGTTGTTGAGATTACATTCTTTCCTTCTTTTTCAGCCCTTATTTTAATATCAATTTGACTTTGCTTAGCTGGAAAGTGTAGATCACAAGGCAGGGAGACTTCAGTGAGGCTGTGAATACTCCCTCAGGAGTCCACATCAAGTACACAAACAACAAAAAGCCAACACAATCTTTAATCTAGCAGACAAAGGCATAACAACAAGTTGAACAAGTAGAATCTTGAGCAATGCAAAGTGGAAATAAAGTGCAAATTTTAACAGTGAGAATAATTAGCCATTAGAATAGCTCACCATGAAAGAGTAGGATCACCACTTTTTGAATTCTTTGAAGGGGTGTTTCTCTGAAAGAGATTTTATTCAAACAAAAATTGTTAGACTCAGTGCAGGGATTACTTAAGATTTTTATGTAAAATGTTAGAATAGATGAACATACTCTTTAGCATTATTGATAATATGAAAATAAGTGTCATTTTAATCTAGTACTGGAGCATGACGGAAGCAAGGTCAGTTAGATTTGTCTCATCAATGCCTATACGCTTTGAGAGGATGTAGAGTGGTAAATGTAGTGTTTAACTTCTTATACACCTGACAGATAGTGAAGTTGACCTCCCAACTGGGAGTTCTATTCAACAAGTGATGAGATTTCTTTCCTTTTAAAAACAATCACTGGAAATGTTGATATTTTTTCTTTATTTCAATGTGCATTCTTTTTTATTAAAATTTATGAAAACAGTTACTTTTGAAATTTCCAGTTTGGGTTCTTTTTTTCATTTTCTACTCCTTTGTTTTTGCTACCAATCTGGCAGAATCAAGTCTACTTTGATGGCTATGTTTCACTCCCATTAATTCTTTCTGTGCTTTTCATTTTTTGTTTCTCCACTCCAGAAACTTTCAAAATTTCCTAGCCTTTGAAAAGTGATGTTCTGAAAACTAGAGAGTGTTACAGATCTAAAGGGGAAGTATGGAGGTTACAAAATATAACATTTCAGAAAAAAAACCCTCAGGACATCATTAGTTGCCTGTGTATATGAGCAAAAGGAAAAAAACAAACAAACAAACAAACAGACAGAATAAAGAAGATCAATTTTAACATGTGAAATTCCAAATTCTTGCAAAATTGAAATCTACTGCAAAAGTATTTTGCAAAGAATACAGCTATGTGCCTTCTCAGTGCCACAGTATGCAAACATCCTTATGTTTCCAATATAATTACTTTTTTCACCCTTTAATACCTGTAACATTTTGCTTGTACACATTGGTGTACATAACACTTGCACTTGACGAATGCTGTGTATTCCTTTGAATAACAACTTCCTAACATCTTCAGCATCAGAGAAAAAGTCAGTTTGCTTGGCTCAATGAATTCAATCATAACTTGTCCTTCAAAGAAAGAATCCGCTCAGGGAGAAGTTGTGACATGATGCACATCAGAGGAGAAAGAAAATGATTTTGCCATTGTTTTTATTGGCACAATAGTCTATTATCTATTATAGATGTCTTATTTAACAATACTTCCCTCAGATTGTGTCAAATGAGATGCACTTTGTCTATTGCACATCTAGCTTACACTTAGTGGAGAGGGAATTAAAGCATGTTATCAATAACTCTTTTGGAGAACACCATACTGGGAATTTAAGATATGCACCTCAGTCTGTGCATAAAGGTTTGCTCATTCTGTACACCCCTTTCCCTACCTGTGTGGAAGAACACAACTGTCAAACTGACTGTGTAACTAAACAGTTCTTTAGCAAACCAAAGCACACTGCAACGACCTCAGAGCTGTCTCACAAAATTAGAGTGTAGCATAGAACACAGCCTCATACGACAAGTTCTGGACTAATAAATATGAATAAGAGATGCCTTTGCCAACATTTCATTTGTGCTCAAAATAAGTGCACCATAAGTCTCCTAAAGGACATTTTTTAAAGACACAGATCAACTGTGCAATATTGACATAAAAAAAGGGGAAAAGAAAAAAAAAAGAGAGAAAAAGAAATATAGATGATGTGAAAGGCATTTTAAGCTACGTTGTTAGTTTTTCTTTCTAACAAAGACTGGGAAAAAAAAGCAGAGATGAACATAAGGGACTCCTCAAACTAAACAGAAGACCAAGCTCTGGAAAACACTTCTGTCTATTCATGAGCTATTCTGAAGCACAACAAAATTGAAAAGTCTGGAAACCTAACGAAATGGCATATATATGTCTATTACTAGATGTAAATCCAAAATATTTTGCAACTGGGACTGCCACGCTAGACAACTCATTACATATTTTTATACTGTGCATTGCTACTTACTAGGTCTATTACAATGTGCTGGATACTTCAGCCTGCATCTCTGAAGCACTTACCTGGTTACACTGGCCTCCTTTAAGAATTTTACATAAATTCATGGATTAAATTTTTACAGACATGGTGTAGACGGTGAACATGTGACTTTGAAGCTATAGAGAGGAGAAAATGAAAAAAAGTTAAAAAAAAAATAAAAATAAACCCTTTAAAATTCTGTATGTAACATTAGCTGGAGACCCTGCAATCTGACTTAGAAAACCTCTGAGAAAATACTACACAGATGCGACAAGATGAATAAAGACAATGAGAACATATTATACTGCATCTCTGTTGCCTAGAAAAAGTGAAATGCTGGAGAACTTCTTCTGTATCTCATAAATATATTTCCACTATATTTTCTAAGGGAAATCTTAAAAATAGTCCTGCAGTTGTGAAAGTAGAAAAAAATTGCACTGACTTTAAGGTCTGCCACAGTGTTCCCTCTGATAAGTAACTTACTAATGTGTGTATTTTAAGTTACTTCAAAAGGTCTTATTTCATTTAGCAAAGATTTAGAGGAAAAGGATTTGGCCAGGACAGAGGATGAACATGGAGCATAAAGAGGGGCAGGAGCAGTAATTTTGTTCCCAAACAAGAGCGTATTATTCTACTAGGTAAGACTATCAGAGATAAGTCACCTGGTTTCTACACTACTGGAAAATGCAGGGAAAATTTTCACTTAACGAACAAACAATTGTTATTTTTAAAGATTTAAGACATAGCAACTAACAAGGAAATAAAGTTGAGCTAAAAGCCCAGTTTACGGTGTCCATTGATGCTTGAAGGTTTTAACTGTTCGTTAAACCTGAGCTTTGCAAACATAAAGTTTGCGTTATTGAGATTGCTGAACAAGACAAAACTCAGATTCAAAAACTAGTGTGTTTGTGACTGCATTAAGTGACTGAATTAGCAAAGGTCACCCTTTTCTTCTTCTTTTTCCTATCATGGACTGAGTGGAGATTGTCAGGGTGTCTTTATTATGGCCAGATAAGTTTTGCTTTCAGAACTATAGATTGCCAGACGAGAACTGTGTATCCATTCATATGCATGGAATTAGGAAGGTGAATAAAATGCAGTAACTACAGGAGAAAAGTCTTCTTTAGTAACAGATGTAGCACATAATTCACCACCACCACCACCCCACCCCCAATAATTATTTCAAGTTGAAAAAAGCTTACTAAAAGTGCACTGAGAACCATAATTTTTGTTAGTAAAGGGAGAAAAGGTGGAACTGATCCAACAATGAAGTCAGGAACTGTGTGGTTTACAGTTTCTTTGACTTTAGAGAAATTTCAAAAGAGGTTTTTAGTGTTGATGCATACAGGACATTCCAGTTACTCCTGGTCACACATATTTGGCTTCTCTGGTGGTGTGACCATACAAAGGTCAGACTTTACACTTGCATTTTCTGAGATTTCAAGATTTTGTGTTCTCTGAGCTTTTGAAAAAATAGGACCAGTACAATTTATTAGTGGCTGTGCAAGACCAAAGGGAATTCCACTCGGAGAACTAACAAAGCAGTTTTAACTTTTCCCCAGCATAGAACAAAATGTAACACCATAACATATGTTCTCCCTGTAAACTGGTTTTAAAAATGCAATTAAGTTTAAATAAATCTTGAATTTCATGCTCTATGAGTATATAGATAAACAATGAAAAGTACTTTAAGTGTTACGCATTGTAGCCATAGAACATGGAGAGTTTGCATACTTTCACAGGAAGATTTAGTCACACCAAGCAGTGTTAGTTCATCATAGTACCATTTCTTCACCTATTTGTATGCCAGGCTATGCAATGCATTTATTTGTACCCACTGCTGTTTTATGTACCCAGACTCTGAAATGGATGCCATCTATTGGAGAATAACTAAGTACCAGGCCAAGGTACTATAATTGTGCTCATCATCTCATATCCTAGTCCTGCAGATTCCTACCTTGCTCCGCTGTGGTTTTTAGCCAGAGCATTTATAACTCTCAGTGTGCCATTTCCTTGACCTTTTTTTTTGCAGTTTCCTCCTATCTTTGTATTTAAACCTCTAGCTCTCCCTAGTTCCCTTGTCACATGATCAGGGAGCTATAGGTAGAGATGAATAAGGCCCATTAAGTGCACTGAGAGTCATGTTCTGAAAATACCAAGGGATTCATTTGTATGTAATTTAACAGTTTTGAATGTCTATGGTATAGGATTGTCAAGGCTGGTGTATGCAAATCCATACTGCTTCACCCTTGCAAATACTTTGTGATTTTCCACAAACTGGATCTGCATTTTTGTTTTGTGAGTATTGTGAATGAAATCTTCCCTAACAGCACCCATTTTCAGAAAAGGAAATAGACAACATTTGCAAACCTAATTACACCAACCAGGGAGGAAATCCATATTTAGGTAGGTAATTACTATACCAGAAGACTTGTTTTCAAAGGCAGTCATCACTGAAATAAATAGCAGTAGATGGTCTACCCTCCTAAAATTAGGTTGATTTTGAGATGTCTTAGCAAGAACATAATTGCTTAACTTTATGCTTTTTTCTGTTACTAGATCTCATCAAAACTTAACGCTTGGCTTTGTAGGTTCTGCACAAATATTTTATTCAGTTTTATCCATGTAGATTTGTACTCTTCTCCTCAATTTTTGCTTTGAGTTTCAGGTTCAAACAAAGTCAGACTCTCAAAGCAAAATTGCTGAGTATCACCTGGTTTAATGTTGAAACCTTAAGAATCTGCATATTTCACATCATGCGAAATGGTAACACGACCCACTTTCAATGCAATTAATTAACCAAAAGTAAAATGTTTTTTTTTTTTCCCCTTGCAATATGAAGATTATGCAGAAGCCCATTCTTAATTAATCTTTAGAGCTCAGGAGTGTTGGGACATCCTCTTTTATAAACATCCTAATGTTTTTCAGCATGCACTTAGTCTTTCTCACTTGCAGTAAGGACTTTCTTTTCCATCCAATAATTTGAGGTTACAGTAGCTAAACAGTGGAAATGCTATGGGCCTCATTATTTCTTTTGACAAGCCTCATTGATTTCAATGCTACATGACCATTAATTGCTAGCAATATCTCCTAATCCAGGTGTAATTGATTAGCAGTTAAAACTACTTTTCTGTTTGGTTTAAGAAACTACCCATCCTCATAAGAAAGCTGTGATATCATTAATTCTGCTCTGCTGCTTTAAAAAGGAAATTAATAATCAATTTTCCTTCTGCTCTCCTTAATTTATACTGTAATAAGGACAAAACAGTCTATTTAGCATGGAAGGGAGATTATGTGGTAAAGCAGATTCTTAAGCATTAACTGGAATCTTCTCAATCATGGCACTGAGTTTAAAAAAAAACAAGAAGTAAGGATCAGTGCACTTTAAATCAACTGTAGAATCAATTATGCAGAATACTGCAAGTGCCCTCCTCATTCCCAGCACACCTTCGTAACAATTCTATCGATCCTAGAGACACATCTATAAACAAAGACTTTTGGGATAATTATGTTCACTTTTGACCTTTGGGGACCAATACTAAAGATAAATCTTCCCTATTGCCAGCAATATCTAGTACAACAACATGTCTTCAGACTCAATGCCTAAATGATGTAACGGTATTTAGCAAAACTGATTTCAGTTTGAGCATTTGGGCTGGAAACTGTGCGATATAAAGACCCGGGAACAGCTTTGCAAGCAGAGAATGGTGTCATTTTATCACTGTGTCAGACTCATGCCTGCAACACATCAAGGAGGCTAGTAGTAATCTGATGTTTATTATCTTAAGCGCTTATGCACTAATGGCTGAGGACTGATTAAAAAATGAGGTCTTAACCTACACTACATACTGTAATCTTCGTGAATAATGATTTTTTCTTTTCCTCTTTGATACTTTACTGATGTCTTGTATCTATGCCAAGTCCTGCAGATCGTCCACGGAACTTGCACTTCTGTGCCTGTTTTGATAGGAATACAGTGTGTAACCAGCAAAGCTCAGTGCTAATTAGTAAATCGCATTGTTAATAGCTTAAGGCTGACTATCGAGTGGAAAACTGCGTACCATGCTGCCCCCTGCTGTACTATAACAAGCTCACTGTCGTTTATGTCTAAGTGGAAGAAGAATTCACTTAAACGTGAAAAAAAAAAAAAAAAACAAAAAAACAAAAACCAAACCATTCAACAGCGGTACATATGAATTTATAATTCTATTATTTTCATTGGCTTGTGCATTCTTAAATGTCTTATTAATACCTAACTTCCTAAGTGTAAGGTTGGTTAATGGCAAAGTAGAGTCTGGTTCCTGCTGCTGCATGATGCGGGGTAATGTTGAAATCCAGATTTTCAGCACTGAAGTCATGTTCTTATTTTATTTTCTTCAGTGAAATGAGAAAAACATTCCTTTGGCTTTCCCCACAGAAAACAGGTTATTTCTCACTATAGAAAAAAATCAGCATACTGTTTCCAATGTTAATCACAATAATGAATACTTAGTATAGGATTCTATACATAGCATATACGATAGTAAATCATATACTGAAGTTATTGTGCTATTGATTTTCTGAAGGCACAGATACCGAGTCATAGTGGATAGAGATAGCAATCTAAAATCAATTGCTGACTAAAAATTGACTTACTGCTCACATATTGAGTACTTCCAAATAAAGACTATTCTTGGAGGAAAGGGGTTATACTGAAAGAAAACACTAACATATTTACTATTTAATTTCTTAAATTTCTTCTTTCTTTAACTTTGGCTTTAATAACATGCTGAAATCAAAACATATAATAATTATGGCTTTCCCACATCTCTCACCAATGTGTTTAGTCAAAAGTCTAAGGTTGGTGCAAATTTCTGCCATTCCACCTTAAAAGTAGGCTTTATGTCCATTTTAGAAACAGGAAGGATAGTGAAGAAGGAAGATAATCATTAAGTGGAACAGGTTGTGGTTTATGTCAATTTCCAAATGCTGCCAAAAGCATCCTGAAAATGGCTGGAGTTAAACAATGATGCAATATCTTCTGGGACAAGAGGATGGAAGACAAATAAATGAGCAGAGACCAAAAATCTGAAGAACTGTTGGAAAATATATGTCATGGCAGTCTGATGTCAAGCGTAGGGAGAGAGGGACTTGTGGCCCATACCTGTCGAACACAACTTTCCTGTCCACTTGCTGTCTCATCAGCATGCTCCCTTGCTTATCCAACCAGTGCTGGTCTATGAGAAGAGTCTCTGGAAATACACTGTGGTGGAGCAGCCACCCATTTTCACTCAGCTAGCACTCTTGTTCAGAGCTAACACACCACGAAATTTGAGTTAGATCTTAAGAGGCAACACATTGAGTCCAGCTCTTTCCTAAAGGCTCACCATTTTGACACACACCAAAGTGTGACTTAGCTGCCTTTGCCTTCTGGGTGGACTATGCCAGCCCTTTGTTCCTCACTTTAACTTGTGCCCATCTGCTTCCCTCCACTCTGCTTAGTGGAGGGGAACATATGGCCCGAAGTGCCTAACTCTGATTTCTTGCCACACCTTCAATTACATTGCCATATGTTCTAGTATCATACTGTAATTGCTGATAGTTAGTGCTAGAAATACAAAAGGGGCATTTCACAAACCAACAGGTTTACTTCTGCTGTATAATAAAGCAGAAACAGCTGTCACTTTACCATCCTCAGATAATCTCCTGACCTGCTCTGCACACAACACTTTCGTAATTTCATGCATTTAAAATTGTGCAATCATTCCTTGCTCGTTATTTCTCTCTTCATCACTTTAAAACAAGCAAAGAGAAAGCCTATTTTCACATTGTTCTGTTACTTCAGATTATCTCTGTACCACACTATTCTCCATGGGAACATCTCTGGGTCCCTGTTACTAGGGAGAATATACATCAGAGGCATCAGAGAACAATGTAACTATTTAATTTTACAAGGATTTTATATTCTAGGGAATGCTTTGCTGATTTAACTACATTACATTGCTGCCTAACTGAGAAGAGCTAAAACCCACTGTTTTTGCTGTAATAAGTAGGACAGTACTCCCTGTGATATTTTTGCATTGCAAGCATATGGTTGCAGTTTAGAAAATCTAGTGGAAGAACATTTGTGCAATGTGCAAGCACTCTAGGTTTCTATTATTCATGGTGACATTATAAAAGCTTCCACCTCTTCTAACTCATGTTTAGTGCTGTCTGGCATTTTTTTTTCTCTTTTTTTTTTTTCTTAATTTCTTTTATTTATTTTTTTATCATGAATCTTAATGATTGCAAGAACAACTTAATTAAACATGGAAAATGAAGATGTCTTAAAAATTAAACTACAACCCTAGGGAAAACTCTATGTATGAATACTAGAGCACAAGCGCAGTTGCTGGATTACAGTGAGTGCACAAGACAGGTGACAATCCAAAAAGGAGTCACTTGGGGCACAAGCTAAACAACATGCAAGCAGCAACACATTCGTTTATTTTAAAATGGTCGTTCACCAAAATAAGGCTTTCTACAGGAACACATATAACAGTTTCAGCAGTAATCTGTTTTACATCCAAGGTGGAAACTAGGGTAAAAGAAAAGGGTAATCTACATCACAATAGGCCTTGCTTTCTAGAGTCCAATTTATCTGTGCATTTATACTTATAATTTATTTCTTCCTGAAGGATATTATAAGCCTGACATTGTTATGTTAGTTGGTAGTCACTGATCTTTCCAATTTTTAATCTTACAATGAGATGTCGGTCCTGTTGTCAAGATGGCATTATTATAATGCCATCTCGTTTACTGTCCTAATGTGTAATTCATGATTACGGTAGCTTTAAGTGTTTTCTTTTGCCACTACTTTATAAGGGTCTTTTCTGGTTCACTCCAGAACTACTCATTTGATATAGCATGCTGTCACCTAAATTAAAAAACTGACTCCTTATGCATTTGACTTTCTGAGTTACTCCCCTCTGCTGCTCCTCCTTCATAAATTTAAGCTTGTCCTTTATGTTGGAAAGGTGAGGGCTATTTCTTCAGCCCATCAGCTCTTTCATGGGCCACAAGAGTTGTGTAGTATCTAGGATAGTATGTAATAATCATCTGACATCATTCCCTATTTTTTCTTTTAATGGTTTTACTTGATGATTGCTTTGTGAATAGGCATTTGAAGAAGTTTTTGATTCCAGTTCACAACAGGAGATGAATCACTGGAATTTCGTAGCATATTGTCTGACCATGCATGCCACCTGCAAGATGCATGTTCAGTCTCCAGGTCCCAGTTCTTGTGACTTCCAGAAAGCCCTCCTTCACTGATACGATAATACAAATGTACAGTGGAAAAATATTTCCTGCCAGTGGAAGTTAGCCACAGGAGGCTTCACTGTCATATTTTATTTTTTATTACTATACTCTTTTATACTTCACGTGTTACTCTGAGCTTGATCTCTTCACTTTTTCAAGAGACATACCTCCTAGCTGTACTTGCCCATGCCTCCTCCTGGGTTTGAAGCATGAATCACTGTTGTGATGTTAACTCTTAACTCTATCAGGATTATTGTTTGGTCTCCTGTAAACAAAATTCCATTTTGCACACACAACTCATTTCTCAGTAGGTAGTAAACTCTTGTGGCACACACTCTTTGCAATCTGGCCATCCCTGAAGAACGAAGTGTTTTATTGTCTACAGCATGCCGCCTGCTTGGTGATTTGCTGGATTGCCTGGCACCTTTTATTAAAGATGTGAAAATACCGTAACATGTTGATAGACTCTACTCCCAATCCACACAGCCATCTGTGATGTACTCTGGGAGGCCAGCCTTGCTTATAGTATCTTGCTGCACCACTGGCATACCTGGGCAGCATCCACCCCCCAGAACAGATCGTTAGCAGCCCAAAAGTGTGCATTATGGTGTTCTGGGCATAGTGAAGGAAGTGCTGCAGTGATGGTGGTGAAGAGCCAGGTCTCACAACTCTGGGGACCTCAGGTTTGCTCTGGACCACAGCTGGGAGAGGATGCATCATCTTCCCCATCAAGCAGCAAGATGGAAAGTCAAATTTGTCTTGCAAATTATTCCAGTGCTACAAGCAGATGATGAAGTCTAGCAGCAAAATCATTATTATCCAGCACACCTAAATAAATACAGTGCTCAGTTTGCACCCAGTAGGTGCACACAGTAGTACCTGAAAGAAAGAGACCTGGAAGACTGCTTAAAGAGAAATCTGTGAAACAACATGGGCAGAAAAATGTAAAATGTAACCCACACAGCTTTTTTCCCAGTAAAGTAAGAAGATGGATTTTCTTTTTAGACAGATCTTGTGGTTCTCTTTATCCCCAGATTTACTCCAGGCAATCCTGTAGTAAATGAACTTTTGACGATATTTGATTAAACAAGCAACCAATATGTAATGTTTCCTCAAGATTTATTTTTAAAGAATAAAATGAAAGAAAATAAAATTAAAAATAAAATGCTTAGGTTAATTAAGGTCAGAGTAACATCCTTTGTGTCCTTTTTTTCATCTTCAGAGAATAACCTTTTTGTGGGATTGGGTTTGCTTCTATTTCCTGCAGAAGCCTAATGCAAAAGGACACTGATCTTTGTTGTAGTTTCTGTACACTGTAAAAATACCTGTGAATTTATAGCAAATACAAGACTGGCAGCTTTCTGTTTCATCAGCTCCAAAGAAAATACATTGGTATGATATAACATCTAGTTAATATTAGACAAAAGATCATTTATTATTTCACCAATATTTAATGACATCTAGGGCAAATCTGGCATGATTGTGATTGTTTGGAGTCGTACCATTTTGTCCCATTTGCCCTTTCAAATGAGGTGGTGTACACAAGGATACCTAAGATAAATTTATATTAATGTAAATATGTTATCTAGAAATATACCTTAATAACAGTTGTGACCTCCAGGTAAGATAATACAATCATTTACCATAACTTTCAGTGATTACACAAATTATCTTCAGGGTTTTTTTAAAAATCAGTAGTTAGGTATGTTATTGAGACTAGATGTGTTTCATTATACTTAGCCATTTTTAGTGAGTTGGTTGATTAACCTTTTGTTTCACAAGACAGAGTCTTACTGTAACCATTTACCTTAATTTGCAGTGGCTTTTGGGTAATTTGGAAATTCAGCTTCTACATTTCACAGTAGCTTATGTATGGAGTCTGAAGCTCATGCTACTTGCTTTATTTCATAAATTTCAGTGCAAGTTTTGTACAAGCAAAACAAAAATATCTAAGCCTTTTAACCTGAGGTACTAAAGTCAACGCTTCTTGGTTGCAGAACTGCTTTACTTTAGGGATTCAAATTACAGTGTCTTTTACAGTGTTGAAAATGGAACTAAATCATATTTAATTAGTTGCACTTTTAATTAACTTCTATTCTTTCCTATGCAGTTAGATTTGGTGGGGGATTGTGGAGAGCAGTGCTGCTTATAGTGTTCTGGAGCGCCTGTACTGAGGAAATATTTAAAACAAAGCAATGATTTACTACCCTTTATCTACTAAATTCCACAACATGGCAAGAAAACACTAGAAGAGACAGAGGAAGGGGAAATGCATTAAAGAACACCAACACTATTGTGTCGAAAAAATTGCTGGAGACAGGCATATCCTCTGCTATACAGAACTGTGCTTCAAACAAAAGATTTGCCTTATTTTCCCAAATGGAAATTAGAATATTGAAAGAAACTGCAAGAGTGACAGCAAATCTGTGACCGCATTAGTCATTCTGTCAAGGATGGAAAAATCTAGAAAGAAATATAATAATTGCCAAAGAAAACAAACTCAGGCCTCAGCAGCTATAAATTGGCAGTACTGTTTATTCCAGGCACTCTGCTCAACGTGTCCCAGCTGTGCATGTGTCATTCAACTGTCCGACTCCGTCTATGCAGACTTTTCTTACTGAGGCACCTACCTAATCAGTTTGTGGAAGCACAGTACTCCATTTGTTCAATTTGCCTGCACAGAGGAAGACATGACAGATGTATGTGAAGTAATGCTAAAAACTACAGTCAATGGGGAAGATACCAATTGTGGCTAACAAGTGAGTATTGTGAGAAATTCTAATGCAGCAGCAGCACATAATCATTCACATTTATATCCTGCTGTTTAATGGTGACATATATCAAGGCTTCATCTACAAGAAGCTCATACAGTCACTCAGAAGTCAGATGACAGAAGAGAATGTGGGATAAGGAGCGGAGCTCTAATCAGTTGCTGTAGTTTGTACATTCTTTTTAAAAGATCCAGGTTGCTTTCCGTGGTCTTCCTACTATATTTTGATTGTGTGTTACAAAGGTGTTGTAGCATCCTATTTTATTTAAATTCATCCTGTACCGGTGATGATGTGATATGATAAAGGTATAACATAAAACAGTTTGTGAAAAAGCACTGTACTTCAATTTAGTGTAATCTATAAATCACACGTAAATCAGCTTTACAGTTCAGCAACAGTAATAGTTCCATACGTGTGAGTAGTGCAAAGAAGTTTACCCGACAATGTCTTCATGCCCTTCATCTCTTCTGTTTCTCATTCCTCTTGTAGAATCCAAATTTATGTGAGTTATCCAGGGACTTCTTTTCAGAGAAAACTATATTTTAAAAGGAATAGCTTGCTCCTTTTACAGGGAAATACAGAAGATGTATGCAAAAGTACAGTGTTTTTCTTGATACAAACCTACCTGGAGAAAACAAAAATTACACCAGCAGTCCAGTATTTCCTGAATACTCAATTTGCTATGAATACACCCCGGCATGTAGCAAGGGGAAATTTGCTATTGAGAGTAAAACAATGATATACTTTGGGTCAGCCTGAAATATTTAGTGAATGCTTGCTTTCATAACACAATGTTTTCCATAATCACGTACACGTGTTATCAGAACTTGGTATTTGAAATATATGGATTTTAGCTGTAAGTGAGAATGTATATACTTTAACAGTGTAAGATATTTTAAAAAATCAGATTCATAACAATACAGAACACGAAATTACTATGCATGGCCACTCAAAGTCTTATACATTAAGTACCTAAAATTCATTAATTTAAGTGGAAAAATTAAGGTATGAGAAAAGATATGATTAAGATATGAGATTATTTTGCACACCATGCTCCTGCTGAGCATAGAATTCAATACAACCTGTGAGTCAGGGGTCAGTTTCTCCCAGAGACACCAATCATTCAATCAGCCCATTTTTGACAGCCTTTTGCCAAGTTGCAGTGGAATTCTGCATGTGATTAGTCCCCCCAAAACACAGCAAGATGTTGACATTCAGAAGTAAGAAACAGAAAGAAAAAAAATCTCCTAGCTTACGGCATACTTCTCTTTGTTTCCCGACTCACAGTGCCGCAAAAGGACACTTTACTGGCAAAAGATACAGGGTGGGTGTTCCCTTTGAATTCTGACTTTTGAGCGCTCATCCCACCTTCTCTTGGTATAGGCTTTTCACTGAGACTCAGCACAGGTTTAAAACAGAAGCATTTGTCAGACAACTTTATCAGGCCAGCAAACAAGCATATTATTTCACCCTTGTGCTCCAAAAAGACAGTGCTGGCTTTCCCAGCAAGGTGCAGCACCTTTCACCAATGTCAGCACCAACTCTCTTGCCTCAAGGGAAGCTTCAGGAATCACCCTGCCACACAGAGGCACACACTGTGTCCTTGGGTTCACATGAAAAAAGAGGCTACCTGTCTGTATCTGCATGGTTTTAGTAGGTGCAGTTTTTGTCCATACTCACAGCCCGTTTACGTACATTCACAGTCATGTAGGCATTGGAAGGCATTGGTACGGAGGAAAAAATGTGTTTCCTGCACCAATGATCCAACTGAAGATTAATTCCAGTGATATTTCTGCTGGCTGGAAGGACAAAGGCTCAGGCTTTTGACTCATATAATACTATTAATTCATGGATATTTCAAAAAAAGAGTTACAGATTGTTTCTTTAACGATGTTTTAATGCATTCTGTTGACATACTTGTAGCCACTTAGTAACCATTGTTCTTTTATCTATAACATGCTTACATTTATTTACTTTTATTTGGTGCCACTCAAATAATTTTGCTGAAAAAGGGATTTTTTTTCATACCATTATCAAATAGTTGTGCATTGTTTTTTTTTAAGATAATGTTTCTTTTTTCATGTGGGTGTCAAACCATTGTTTCTACCTTTGTGAACGCCCTATCATAGAGCAGCATATTCTCTGCTGTCTTGCTCTGATGTACTCTGGGACTGACTGCATCCAACCATAAAGAGGATTCTTATGCCTCAATACAGGATCTTAACAAACCTTGTATTTGTTTCCCTCTAAATGAAATTTTTAACATGTTTGCATTTTGGTTCTCTTTTGCTTCTTTATAGGAGAAGATTGCTTATCATATTGCTCCACTTTATTTCACATCCTTTGCAGGTGACTAACTGAATAAAAATGAGATAAAACTAAACAACAAATAATAGAAAAGAGAATAAAGTAAAAACCTCCTTCTGAAATACAAGCTTATGTGTTAGTAAATCAGCTATGTGTATAATCATAACTACAGTAAGCTTGTTACAGCAATAAAACACAATTTATCTGTGAAAAACCATACAAAACACAAGACCTTATGAAAATGTTTGTTTACAGAATATTTTTATAACAGTAAGTGACTTCAGAAATTATTTTGTCTAGTTCTTGAATAGATTTATGGCAAAAGCAATTATTTCCTCCTGTTCTTCCTCCTCCATACTATAAGAGTGGAACTATTTGCTTGATTGGTCAGTATAAAAGGTACTAAAAGAAAATTCATGCCTTAATATGATAAATTGTCAAAAATGGCCTGAAGTTCAGGATTTTTTTTGCCTTCTAACATGTCTTATGCATCCTCTTGCATAAATCATTGAAAAAGCATACCAACAACCAATGAAAAAATTTTAAAAGATGAGAAGAGAGAATAGAAAGGAGATAAAAAGGTCACTTCAATTTCGTTAGTTATATTGCCCTGAATAGTATTTCTGAGCTGCACTGTTGCTCTGTAAAGAAGCTGGAACAGAAGGACAAAGATATAAAACCCCATACTGATCTGACTAAAGACTGAAAGAGCCATAAAAAAGTTTTTCACAGCAATAACAAAATAGTCTTAGAAGGATTTATAGCAAAATGAAAATCTCTTTTTGGACTACAACATTTATATACAACTCTAAATACCACGTTAGCAGTGAATAACCTGATGGCAGTCCACTGATCAGTGAAGAATCAGTAGGAGTCAGGTACATTGGCAGTTACACAATTAGCATCTAATAGGCACATTGTGTCTCCTAGACATCTTTAGAGTCGTTTCTCTGAGTGAAACTGGGACATAGAAAGACAGCAATTGACCATTTTAGAATGAGGTAATGAGCCTGCAGCTTGCAAATTCTGGCACAGTGTCTAATTTTCCTATGCCAAAGCATGGATAAGAGCTAAGACAAGATTCATCGTAAGAATTTTCAGTTCTTCTACATGGCTTTCTCCATCAGATGCACACACTACCTTACACCTGTCTTTGTTATTCTTCTTTTATGAAAGAAAAAGAAAATTTAAAAAAAAAATAATTTGAAAGATGAATGCTGCTCTGGGGGTCTCTGATATATGTTTCTTGCAAGTTAAGAAAACAATTAGCCTTTAAATAATTTCTTATTTATCTCATAATAATTTAATTATGGGAATAATGGCAACAAATTATTTAAATATCTGAAAAAGAAAAGCTCTTCTAGGAAAACCAAGAAAATTACTCTTTGACTCAAAATTGCTTAGAATAATAACACTTGATTAGAGACTTTGAAGCTCAATTTTTTCTTTGCTGTAACTTCTTGTAAAAAAGCAATTGTGCAGCTAATAATACATTTGTCACTCTTGTTAGCAGACAGAGATTAGGGCATCATCATAAAACAGCATGTCCCATATCAATAAATCACTACCTTCATAGTAAAAGTGCCGCTAAGTAACAATCACCATCAATAAAAATAGCATGGGTTAATTGGAATAAATCCATAAACTGGAGAAGTACATAGTGAGGGGCATATCACAAGAAAGAGGTGTAAGTTTTGCAAAGAAATAGAATCATGTTAATCACAGACAGATAAATCATTGTGTCAATGTAGATTTACAGAGTTTCTGCAAAAGACATGAGATCCCGAATCTATGAGGAGCATATGACATCAAAATTCACAGATACAGCTGTGGAGACTGGAAATAAAATAAAGACTATTTTGTGTCTGGTATAAGCTACTGGTTCAAAAACTGAGAAAGCAAATAACATGGTTAGTGATTTTCACAGGATGGATAGCAATGAAAAGAAACAATATGTGATAAGAACTAACTTAGCATTAAATTCACTTTACTTGTTTTCTGTTACTCGTTTGCACACAATGGCTGTAGTCCCACAGTAACTACACCTTTCATCCATGTATGTGTCTGCTTCTCCTCAGTGGAGTGGCACAAAGTCCCCAGAACATACCAATGAGCATGAACTGCTCTTCTAAATAAAATGGCATAATAAGAATCCTTCTGAAACAAAAAGGCAAAAACAAAAACAACCTTCTTCTGTACCAAGGCCAAAAAAAAGTGTAAAGAGCAATGGAACGTTTAACATTGAGATAAGTCTTTTTCAACCCACGTGGCTGCAGAAAAACCTGACAGCCCCCCAGATTAAATGTGCTTCTGAAGGTCTCATAAGTTCACCAGAGGAAACCAAGAGAACAAAATTCTTCAGCTGGAGTAAATCAGGACAGTTGTACCACCTCTGTGGCAGCTCTGCCTGTTCACCCCACCTGCACATTGATTCTGCACTTGTAGACCCAGGCCAGAGAAAACAAGTGGCAGGATACATCACCCTGCACAAAAGACGCAGTGTCAAAGCGGAGTGTATTTATTTGTGCCCAGTATAATACTGTATGCTGCCCACTTCAGTTTCACTATACAAACGCAACATACTACTCCATGTCTACATAGTCACAACAGCTTCATAGCTAATATTGCAATGTAAACACAGTCTCTAGTTTCAAAGTCTTTGGAAAACTTCAGGTTCAGTTGTTCAGCTTCTGTTGTCTACTGACTGTTGTTGAGTCTTTTCCCACTCTTAGTAGTACTTTTTTCTGAGTTTTGACTAAGACGACAATGTTTCTGTGACTGAGACCCTTGGATTTCCAATGAAAGTATGACATTACCAGTGCACGACATTAAATTGTTCAGTATGTTTCTTTAAGTTAAATGCCTACATCCATAAAGTCAATTGGCAATTCATTTTTTTCCAGGGGTTCTTGAAGGAACCTTCTTTTACTGGTTGACGCATTATTAGTGCCCAAGTTACTATATATTTTGGACAAGGTAGAAAGCTAACGTAACTCAGTGTGGCTTCATTACTACAAAAAGAACAGTATTGCCATTTTTCGATATGTTTGAGTAGTGCTGGACAGTAGCAGGAGAAAATTGTGTATTGCCAGATGAAAACTTTTCACATCCTATGTACCCCCATAACCATCTCTCTGTTATTTGTTTCCTTGATGTCTTTGGGCAGGGTATACCTTGTCCCAACCATACTTGTGTGACTTTGAGTCTCTCTCCTGTGACCACTGTGTTCAAGTTGGTAGTTAGATAGATAGATTTTTTTTTGTGCACTTATTTTGTAATAGGAGCTACTAACACGAAATATCTGCCCATCTTTACCTCTCTTGTTACAATGAATTACTGGCTTTGTGCAGACTCCTCCTCCTCAATCCTTATGTGCCCTGTTCTTGAAACTGGAATGAAGATCGCCTGGCATCATAAGCAAAGGCTGCCTTTCCTACATGCCTGTCACTCGGTGTGCTGATATCATTCCTTGGGAGAGGTGTATTTTTCCCAACAGAGTATACTTGATCATTTAAGCATGTACTGAGGAAAGATTTCTCTATGTTTCTTTTGAATGACTTGAACCGGGCTTCCCAAACCCCTTGTCTCTGAAGGGCTGATGGGATTGTATTGCAAGTAGCACAGCCAGCAACACATTTTCAGGGTGAAAATACCCCTCCTTCTGGGCTGCTATGATTTGTAATATAAATACAGTTTGCTGCCTTTCACCTGTACTGGCCATTCTCCTGAGGCACTGCTGTAGCTTGAGCTGCTCCTAAGGCTGAGAGACTTTAGATATAGTGCTTTACTTGCAATTCCTTTCACTCTTTCAAATGTTTGATCTTAGATCCCTGACTGGTACAATGCCACAATAGCTCAAAGGGACTGTTAGTGAGCCTATAAATCAGCTGGCTTCTTTCTCATTCTTTGATTTGGCATTTCTCAGGGTCCAGCTACAGTACCTGAAAAGTCAAAAGTTTCACTGGAATGTACTTTATTTCCAAATCTGCATGTAGGTCACAAATTTTTTCCTCATTATGTGTTAATATCTGGGATTTTTTTCTGTTTCTTTTATTTGAAGTTTCTATTATTTGAATATTTCTCTGCAGTCTTCTCTCAGTACTCATGTAAATCAGTTGTGGAAAAATGTCTCACGTGCACTTTTTATTTTTAAACAAGATTTCTTAAAAAAATAAGGCTGATTTAGTCATGCTATCTGATTATTAGTTCTTCAGCATAATAATTTTGAATCTTGGCCAATTTCAACCTGTTTGAGGTAAAACAGAACCAATTTTCTGATTTGTAATTTTACTTTTTAGCTGGGCCTCTGCTAACTGACTAAAGTCTGAAATTAACAGCATAATGTTCAGAAACCGTTCACTCTCAGAGTGATAAGACCTGATTATACCAAGGAATGGTGTGCACAGAGGTTCTTGCTTATACTTATTGCTACAACAACCAAGGTCAGCTGACTTAGCTATTTGCCCCATTAGAGGGTCAGAAGCAGAGAAGTGTAGAGGGATCACACCTGCAGGGAGGAGCAGATGGGATAGGTGACCCAAAACTGACCAACAGGGTATTCCATCCCATCTGCATCACGCTCAGTATAAAAGCTGAGGGATCAAAGGGGCAAGGCTGCTCTGGCTTGCTTTTTCTTCAATGGCCGATGTTTGAGGAGGACCCTGTCTGTTCGTCTGCTTTTGATCCTGATCCAAGCATTCCTTACTCTAGTTCCAGAATTCAGCTCCTATCCGTCACTGACTCCAGTCTGAGACTTTCCCTGTGTTTGCTGGTGATGTGATCGTCATCCTGGGAGCTGGATATGGTTTTGTATATATTGTATACTTTTTTAAAAAAATGTATTTTATTATTATTTCTTATTTCCTTATTTATTATTTTTTTCATTAAAGTCATTTAGTTCTTTTTTCTAAACTCAGAAATCTTCTTATCTCTTCCTCTCCTCTCTGAGGAGAGAGGGGGGGAAGGGCCATCTGTCTTTCTGATTGGCCAATCCGGCCAAAACCACGACACAACCCTATAAAAACAGAGAGGTACAATCTAAAAAAATAGCAATATTCTACAGTTGTGAAGAAGAGTGGTGGTTGCTTAAGAGTGAGAAATACATATTAATACCCTCAAGAGGGTAAAAGACCTCAATATGAATTCAAGAGATTGTTTGGCCTGCCAGCTGGCCATTCAGCTTGCTTACTAATCAGGCAAACAGCATGTATGTAGCTCCAAATCATCTGTAATACATTTTGCCTCTTGTCCATCTAGTACTTAGAAAAATAGGTGGAAATTACATGTACACTGGGGAAAAGAAGTAGGGAATGAGGAAAACTTAAAATGAAGTGATACTGGGGACATGGTAATATAAAACAGTGATTTCCTAAGGTTGTACAGTGTATATGAGGCTGTTGGTGAAAAGCCTGTAGGGTATTCAATTGCGCAATCTGTATTTTTGTTGATGACTGGATTTTTTTTCCCCCACTTTTATCCTTGTGGCCCACTCTGATGAAAAGATCCCACTCATTTGCACTTTATTTCCAGTTTTCCCATGTTTGGTGTTTTTTTTTTTCATGTGGAAATACAGCATGCCCTGCCTGAGGTCCTGCCTACTTCCTCCTTTTTAGGGGCTGTCTTGTTTCCACACCACCACAGGTCTCTACCTTGCTGGAGTGATGGCTGTTACCATGTTTCATACATTTTAATCCACTCAACAGCAAAAAGACCTTGATGTTCCTAATTTAAGTGGCCAGTTTAGCAAGGACGTGTCAGGAAGCAGCAGGCAGGGCTGCTCCACAGGGGCAGCGGGGCTGAGGGAGACCCCAGTGTGGTGCAGGGAAGGGGAGGCAGGGTGGCTTGATGTGCCAAGCAGTCAAAGTCCTCTACAGTGGCCAGAGCCAGCCAACAGTCCTTCTGTGAATCTGAGAGTGAGAGGTTCCAGCTAAGAAGTGCACCAAGCCAGGTGAGGTCAGAACTGGCAAGGCAAGGTGTGCCAACAGCACAGCCCAGGCCATGTCTGAACTCAGGTGCAGCTCCTGAGCCAAAGCATGGAGGACCTGGGCCAAGCTCCCAGCACAGCTGGTATTCTTCATAATCTGCACCTCTGGAGAGATGGCCCAGCACAGAGGAGGCTCAACACCTTGCTAATGGCTATGGACTGAGACCTCACAGCTGGAGATGATACTTAAACCAGCACATAATTGGGTTATTGCTGTATTTTCTCCATCTTTGTCTCGTGATATGGATTTAAATGTAATTAGAGGCACAGAATATTGGGTGAGAAGAGGGCCACGAGGGCAGTGCCTAGGCACTATTAATTAAGCAGCTATATGTAATTATGCTAGCCTTTGAACTGTCTAAACAACTGTACTTCAAATAAGAAGACTCTTCCTTAAGTAGTTCTTTTGAGGCATATATTTTTGAAGTGTTGATGGAGCCATAAGAAAATGTTCCTTACTTCTGAGCCTTGCAAATATTTGTATGAGAAAATGAAACCTTCTCTCCCAAAGATGACAATAAATGTCTTGCCCATTTCATAAATCCACAAAAAAAACCAACCAAACCAAACCCAACAAAACCCCAACATACATATATAGCTTGCTTTTTTATTTTACTTTCTTTTGGCAGTGACAGGTGTGTTCTGAAACCACCCTGAAAGGATGGGCTATGTGACTGTGTTCCCAAGATTAGTTACAAAGCTCTGAAACCCAACTCCATTTACCAATGGACTTGAAATGCCAATTGCGATTAAAATAAAGCTATATTAATTAGAATCACAGAATCATAGAATGTGTTGAGTTGGAAGGGACCTTGAGGTCATGTAGTCCAACACCCTGCATTAAGCAGGGACTTCTTCAACTAGATCAGATTGCTCAGAGCCTCATCAAGTCTGGCCTTGAATGTCTCCAGAGATGGGGCCTCCCCCACCTCTCTGAGCAACCTGTTCCAGTGTCTCACAACCCTCATTGTAAAGAACTTCTTCCTAATGTCTAATCTAACCTACCCTGTTCTAGTTTAAAACCATTGCCCCTCATCCTATCGCTACATGCCCTTGCAAACAGCCCCTCCCCAGCTTTCTTGTAGGCCCCCTTCAGGTACTGGAAAGACACTACAAGGTCTCCCTGGAGCCTTCTCTTCTCCAGGCTGAACAACCCCAACTCTCTCAGCCTGTCCTCATAGGAGAGGTGCTCCAACCCTTTGATCATCTTCATGGCCCTCCTCTGGATCTGCTCCAGCAGGTCCATGTCCTTCTTGTGCTGTGGGCTCCAGAGCTGGACACAGTGTTCCAGAGCTGGACACAGTACTCCAGCTGGGGTCTCACGAGAGTGGAGTAGAGTGGGAGGATGACCTCCCTTGATCTGCTGGCCATGGTTCTTTTGATGAAGCCCATTATGCAATTGGCCTTCTGGGCTGCAAGCGCACATTGTTGGCTCAGGTCTAGCTTTTCATCCACCAATAGGACCAAGTCCTTTTCTGCAGGGCTGCTCTCTATCACATCATGCCTCAGCCTGTATTTATAATGAGGATTTTCCTGATACAAGTGTAGGACCTTGCACTTGGCCTTGTTGAACTTCATGACGTTTGCATGGGCCTACCTCTTTAGCTTGTCCAGGTCCCTCTGGATAACATCCCATCCCTCTGGCATGCACCACTCATCTGCAAACTTTCTGAAAGTTCATTTGATCCCACTGTTTATGTCATTGATGAAGATATTAAACAGCACCGGTCCCAGTACAGATCCCTGAGAGACACCACTTGTCACCCCTCTCCATCTGGACATTGAGCCATTGACCACTACCCTCTGGATGCAACCATCCAGCCAGTTCCTTATCCACCGAACAGTCCACCCATCAAATCCAAACCTCACGGACTTAGAGAGAAGGATCTTGTGGGGGACTGTGCCAAAGGCCTTGCAGAAATTCAGACAGACGATATCCGTGGCTCTTCCCTTGTCCACTGATGCAGTCACTCCATTGTAGAAAGCCACTAGGTTGGTCAGGCAGGACTTGCCTTTAGTAAAGCCATGCTGGTTGTCTCAAATCACCTCCCTGTCCTCCATATGCCTTAGCATAGCTTCTAGGAGGATCTGTTCCATGTTCTTCCCAGGCACAGAGGTGAGTCTGATAGGGTGGTGGTTCCCAAGGTTGTCCTTTCTACCCTTTTTAAAAATGGGTGCAATGTTTCCCTTTTTCCAGTCGCCAGGGACTTCACCTGACTGCAATGACTTTTCAAATATCATGGAGAGTGGCTTGGCAACTCCATCAGCCAATTCCCTTAGGGCTCTGGGGTGCATCTCACCAGGTCCCATGAACTTGTGTATGTTCAGGTTCCTCAAGTGGTCATGAACCTTCTCTTCACATACAGTGGGAGGGACTTTGTCCCCCAGGTCCCCATCTTGCGGTCCTTCAACTTGGGAGGCATGAAGAGACAGACTGGCAGTGAAGACTGATGCAAAAAAGTTGTTGAGAACATCAGCCTTGTGTCTTTCTGTTGTTATCAGTTTGCCATTCTTTGTCATCAGGGACGGAATGCTTTCTTTAACCTTCCTTTTCTTGTTGACATACCTGTAGAAGCCGTTCTTGTTATTCTTAACATCCCTTGCCAAGTTCAGCTCCAGCCGTACCTTGGCCTTCCTGACCTCATTCCTACATAACCGGGCAGCATCCCTATACTCTTCCCAGGATACCTGATCCTGCTTGAACTACCTGGGCAGTTCCTTCTTGCCTTTTAGTTTGACCAGCAGGTCCCAACTCAGCCATGCTGGTCTCCTCCCTTTCTTACTTCATTTCTTACACCTGGGAGATCGAGAGCTCTTGTGCTCTATGGAAAGCTTCCTTGAAGATCTGCCAGCTCTGTTCTGCCCCCTTGTCCCTGAGGACTGTTTCCCAGGGGATCCTATTGACTAACTCCTTGAGGAGCTGGAAGTTTGCTTTCCTAAAATTCGGGGTCCTGACTACGCTCCTCGTCTGACACGTATCCCTTAGGACTGTGAACTCCACCAGTGCGTGGTCACTGCAGCCCAGGCTGCCTCCAATCTTGACATCCCTGATGAGCTCACTTGCATTGGTGACTATCAGGTCCAGTATGTCATCCCCTCGGGTACGGCTGTCTCTTTCCTGTCTTAGGAGGTTATCATCGAGGCACTCCAGGAACCTCCTGGATTGTCTACAGCTTGCCTTGTTACTTTTCCAGCAGATGTCGGGGTGGTTGAAATCCCCCAGCAGGACAAGAGCCTTCAAGTGCAATGCCTCCTGTAGCTGGAGTAGGAATTTTTCATCAGTAGGCTCCCCTTGATCAGGCAGCCTGTAGTAGACACCAACCACAAGGTTCCCCATGTTGTCTGGGTCTCTAATTCCTACCCATAAGCTTTCAACTTCCTCTTGGCTATTTCTTTAGGGACATCTCTTCACACACTTTCCATTCTTTAGCATAGAGGGCAACACCTCCACCCTTCCTTCTTCACCTGTCCCTTCTGAACAGCTCGTAGCCATTGATAGCCACATTCCTGTCATAGGATTCATCCCACCAGGTTTCAGGAATGGCCACTATGTTGTAGCTTTCCAACAGCATGGTAGCTTCCAGCTCCTCCTGTTTGTTGCCCAAGCTGCTTGCATTCTTGTAGAAACACTTCAGCCGGGCTGTTGGCTGTGATGCCTTCTTAGGTGGGCACCCCTTGGGGTGTTTCATGGGTGTTTCCCTGTTGACCCCAACTACCTCAGGAGCCCCTGGCTCGTCTCTGTAAGATTTTGACTGTTGTGCAGCATTCCTAGCATGCCTCCAGGCAACAGGTTGAAGACCCTTACTAGTGCCCCATCCCTCTAACCCCGATTTGTTATCCCACAACTTGTCACAGACAAGCCTTATTATCCCCTTCCCCCTTCCCATCTAGTTTAAAGCCCTGTTGATCAGCCCCACAATCTCTTGGGCAAAGACCCTCTTCCCCCTTTGAGTAGGGTGTCTCCCATTTGATGCCAGTAAGCCCAGTGCCATGTAGGCACATGCAAAAATGCAAAGATGACACAATGTTCAGGCAATCAAAAGAGGTGGGATGAGACAATTAGGAAAAGTGAAGAATTTTGATACAGGATAATGTTCTATTGAGGTATATGAATTAAGCAGGTGGTGAAATCCCAGGGTGATAAATACTTTCCTAGCGCTTTAACTGTATGTAGAAACCTTTACAATATGCTCTTCTGTTACCTTATTGGATGATGACATTTTTCATAAGACTAACAGGTGTAGCAAGTTAAAAATACCACTTCTCATTTTGGTGCACATTTTCAAGAGCAATAATTTCCATTGTAAATGGAGACATCTGACATACCTCATTTCTTGTAAAGGGAAGATGTTAGTGTAGGATAGTGAAAAATGGGTCCTGTAAGGGTGATAATAGCCCTGTAGTTTATTGATAACCTTGAATGAGTGATATAGTGGAGTATTTGAAGCTAGGTTTCTTTTTGCCCTCTTTGATCTGTTCCGTTTCTTTGCATGTTAAAGTGCTGAGATTGTAGAAAATTTCAATGCACAAATAAATATGTTACCAAGGAATCTTCATCAGCACTTTTTTGGAATTAAAATATCACTTGTGGTATCACAAATGATCACACTTTCTGTTTTGTTGGGGGTTTTTTTGTTTTGTTTTTTTTTTTATCTATAAAACATAGTTTTAGACAATGCTGATAAATGGTGAAGGAGTTTCACAAAATTTATTGCCTGATTGGGAAAAATGACCTAATCACCAATAATTTAAGACAGAGTTAACATTTGCGCCTGTGCTTTACTTTGAGGATCAGCTGTTATACCATTTGCATGTGTATACCATCTTTCACCTGAGTAGTATTAAAAAAAAAAATCACACTTTATTAATTTGCACAGTGTTTGTCTGTTTTCATGCACAAACACAAATATGTGGAAAATGATCAGGAGGAAAGTTACAGCAACAGTATCAGCTATTTCAGTACCATTTTTAAGGTGAACAGGGAGTTAATCTTACAATCTCACACTCAAACATTTTCACCATTCCATATAAAAACATTTTTGTAGTTATATATTCTGGCTAATTTCCTTTAAGTATAAATGTATTTGTGAGCAATCACACAGAAATAAAAGAGATTCACTTTGATAATCTTCCTGATAGACTGTGGTAGACAATTTGAAATAGCCTGAGATTGTCACAGTGTTTTCAAATCTCTGGCACTCTTTTTCATTGTGAAAAGCTTGTGGATCAAAGAAAACTCAGTGCCCCAGACTAAAGATCATCAAAACATGCACCACTTCTTTTTTTTTTTTTTTTTTTCTTTTCAGCAGATTTAGGAACTATAAAAAGACCTTATTATTGAAGGAAACTCAAAGTCAGCACAACTCCTTGAACAAGGCAATTTAATACTACACAAAATTATAGATGAACAAAAAGAAGGGAGAAGCATTTGGAGTAAATGCATACCTTCTGTTCAGATGGTTGGGAGGGTTTTTTTTTTTTTGCCTTTTACTTTTTCTGGAAAAATTCAGAACAGTATGAAAGTGCTTTGAAAGGGAGAGAGAAGGGGAAAAAAATAGGACTAAATGCATCCTGAAAAATCCTTTCGCTATTTACAAGAGCGATTGCTAACTCGTTTGTGTGTGAGAGAGTGTATGTGTGCATTGTGAAAAGGGAAAAACATGAAAGAACTGACCTTGATCAGGATTCAGTCCAGACCCCTCTGTCTTCTAATTCAGCCATTCCATCAGTTGATGCATTAAATCTGCTGCTTTTCTGAGAAAATATCATTGTCAGCCTACCCTGCTCTCTGGATAAAAAAGCTTTTAATAAAAGCCTAGGATCCTCTTCAACGGCCTACTCATATATTACTTAAGTATATAACGGAAACACTTGCAACATTAATGTATTCACTGTTCAATCTTCCTGGCTTTAATTAGCCATCCTGAAGACTGGGCATTACTTTTTGATTAAAAAGGATTTCCTGAAATGGGGGAGGGAGGGAAAAATCCTCTGGGTAGCCCTGTTTCCGTACTCATAATTTCTTCTTATGTTAATCAGGTCTTTGCAGTATGTGTTGACTACACTAAAGATAAAAGATACCAAAACAGGCCAGACAGAAGGCAGCACTAAAAAACAAACAAAAAATCTGTTTAATTAGCATCTATTTTTTGCAAGCCTGTATGATATCTCCATTTAGATACTACCATCACTTTAAATCAATTACACTCCAGATGAGTCTGCACCAAGCTGCCAGCTAAACTGATTTATTCTTTACTTGCTTAAATTTAAAAATTATTTGCTAAATATGAGAAGTTATTTGTGAGCGCTGTTTTTGTTTGAAGTCCAAGTCCCATACATTAATTAAGCTTGCAGCCAAGGATAGAGTCCTTATTATACAGCATAAAAAGAACACTTTTCACCAGCCAATTATCGTTACCTATTTTGAAATAGAACTCTTTAGAGGAAATATATCATTGAAACTATCCTGTGTGCTTTTTAATAATCATGGTCCTCAAATGAACACAAATGAGTTAATCAAAAGGCATTCTAGAACCTTTGAAATTAATGGGAGGCTTCCATAGACTAAAATAAGGAAGGTGTTTCACCCATGATACCAAATTTATGCTCAAATAAGTGTCTGTTCTTCAGCATTTCAAAGAAATGTACTGAATTTATCACTTAAAGGAGCTACAAAAGTGAACAGGTATTGGAGACCTCTTAGCATTAAAGAGTACTGTCCCTGACCAAGCTTCTGAAGAGATGAAAAGGCTGGACTAAAATGTGGCTTGTATCAGCTGTTCCAGATTCACTGACCATGAACTTTATGAGGTCATAAACATAGGGTCAGTGATGACTGAATCTCACTTTTTGAAAAAAGAAGACCTAGACGCTGGAAAATGAGTCTTCAGCTGCCTGTGTACTCACACATACATGGGTACAGACGGTTCCTTCATCCCTGCAGGACACAACTGCTTAGGGCAGTGAACTGTCATGCAACATGTTGCATTTCTCTCCAGGCCTTGAACTAGCACTTCTGTTTGAAGTTAGCATGATAGAAAAACTGGTAAAATAGCATTGCAAATATTTCATTATACCTTTCTCATGTTGCTCAGATGCTTCAGTGGCTGCCTGGAGTAAACACTTTTCCCTGAGGTCGCATGGAATGACAGTAGCAGAGTTTTTTGGGGTTTATGAAATGATATATTTTATACAGGGAAGGAAAATGTAGTTTCAAGCATAGAAAGGTGAATTTTCATTATGTTGTATTGTGAGGCAGAACCTGATGATAATGTATCAGAACTGTACCTAACAGACTAAACCTCTAGGACAACTGGGCCTGACTGCTGCTTGTCGATATTGAACAGTGATATTTTGTTCAGATAATGAAACACCAAACAAAATCTGCAATAAAAAGTAATTTTTTTTCAGTTTTTGAGCAGTGTTACTCTCTTTAGAAAACTGTAATTCTTCTTTTATGTAGAACCAGCCAGAAATGTCTAAAGCATGGAGTACGAAGCACTACAAACTAGAGTCAAGTAAGTTTTTTAAAAGGAATGTTATCATATTTAGCATCTTGTTCTGCCCATGAGATACATTCAGTTTTCCCTCTCAGTGTATTAGTTGTCCAGTCTTTTTTTTTTTGCATTTTGTCTCTGAATTGTTTATAAAGTAACTTTTTTTGCTTATGTATTCTAATAGTAATGATATTTGCATTAGGCATTATTATTGGTAATAATTATTCATGTGTATTTATTATTCAAGAAGTGATACTTATGGAGATTGATATTCACTGGTCAGATCAGTCATATTACAGTTTATCTATTCTCTACTGGACCATATCCACATTATTAGGAGCACATTTTAAAACTTAAGTAGGCACTGTAATAAACATGAGTTTAAATGTGATTTTTTACATGAAATTTCTGAATTAGCCTTGGGTAAAAGAAAAAAGTCATCCAAATGATGTGCAACTGGACTGAGCACTGGCTAGTATTCTTTAGCAGCTGAAGAAAAATACCAATTCAGTCCTGATTCTGGAATAACCCCCATATGGGCAGTTGCTGGCACCTACACAGATCTCCAAAGGTGATCTGCTCCTGTTGTTACAGCAGCATTGTCATCATAATCCATAATTTCATGATGTTTGCTTAACACACACATGAATTCACAGCTCCTTAAATATTTCACTGAAAAGATTATTTGCCTGTAATAATCTTCAGAAACAAAATGGGCTGACTTAGTATTCTGTATGAAGCATACTGAAAACAAACAAACAGAAAATCAAACTGTTTCACGAACAGAGCTGCCAAATTTTGTTCATATTGACTTTCAAGGACCATATTTCTTGTTATTTGCAATTATTTAAACACCTGCTGGGAAGAGCTGGTTGCAACATGAAATATGTTGAAGTTGTTTCTAATTCACAGGGTTGGAAAATGAAATGTGTTTTCATATGAGGGAATACGTCTTGTTTATCTTTTTCCAAAAATGCTATTTTCTTCAAACTTGAAAATTCCCTTTTTATTTCCCCTTATTTGTCAATAAATACAATGAAATGACCAGTGTCCACAGTTTATTTTTTTAAGTTTGGGGTTTTTTTAATATTTTTTCTCTCTCTTTTTTTTTCTTCTTTATTGCCTTTCAAGTTTTATGTATGGAAATATTTTGAAACAACAAAAAAAAAAGAAAATTAACAGTAAAACTTCATCTATCATATTTAAACATTTCAAACTGATCAGAGTTCAAAGTACAGAATTTAACTTCTTTTTGTATCCTATTTTCTAGAAAGAGAAAGTTTAATTGTTCACTTTCCTGATCTTTAATTTTCCAATATTTCAAGTATAAATATATGTTGCCTTGTTTTTTTCTTCCTTTCTATGGATCTAAGCATCAATTCTTCTTTATTCATTGAAAAAGCCAGTGACTTGCAAGGATACAGAGGTTGCTATATAGTATTTCTGATTCAAGAAACACTAAAATGTTGTATTATCCAATTCCTTTTTTCAAAACTTCCTTTGATATCTCTCTGAGATCTTGAATCCATATTGCATATTTCCAGGGCGAAGAAAGTGGATGACTTCATACAAAGAAGAAGGATGAGAACTGCTAGTACTTCTGGGGAGGACTGTGAGAGGTCTTTTGAGTTGGTTTTTTTTTTCCTTTTTTCCTCACAGCAGTATTTTTATTATAAAAATTTGGGAATTCCGGATCTCCTTGCTTGGAGGAACAGGAATAGTGATCCAAAGATATTTTTACAATTGTTCACAGTTTTCTTTTGGATCTGTTCGTGACTTTGCCCTACTAAAGAGAATCCTGCTAAAGACTCTAAAGAAAAAATTATGAAACACTATCATTTCTACTAATCCAGATGCAGAAATCTCCAGTGAAATTTCAGCTATGTCCAAGAGTGGCTGTGTCTCAAAGGTGATCTCAACTACCAATTCTTTTTTTACAGTATTTGACACATTTAATTAACTGAAATTTAGGTAAATGCATTGCAATTTATAGAGGCTATGAAATGGCTTACTATCACCTCCATGGAGTGGCGTATATGTTACGACATTGCAAAGGATTTGTAAAAACTGGTGAGCTACTGTAGATATGTATTCTTTACACTCCATGCGCCTAATGAGAACGACGCGAAGATTCCTTGTGTCTTGCACCAAGGTAAATTTTGGATCATTTTTTTCTGATTCAATTAATATTTTTAAAGCGAAAATATTTGAGTGAGCACACCGCAGGGAGCTCCATACATCTTATCCCATTTACTTCCTAATCACACAAAATGGAGGAGCAGAGCTGTCATATTTACTTTGTAATCAGGCCGTGAGTGTCAGACTATGATTCGTATCTAGTCTGAATATTTTCTATTATTCACCTTATTTAATAAACTGTCACTTGAAAGAGGGAATGATAAGCTTTTGCACAATGAATCAAAGGAATGTTATGCCTTCTCCTTCATTATGCATGCTACATTTGCAGCCAATGAAGCATAACCTCTGAGCTGATATTTTTACAGATGAAAGAGACATCATGTTACATATTCTATTTATTTCATCAGCTTCTCTGTAGCCAACACAAAATACAATGATTGCCTCACTCTTCATATCTGACAATTGATGGGCATTCTTGCTGACTTCTTGTCTAATAGTTTTCTATTCTCCGCATATTTAAGATTCTAACTATGAATGGAAGAGGAAGGGTGAAATGGATGGAGGATAATGGTATACTTTAATTAAAAATTATTGGGGAAATAGTTCTGACTAATCTTTTTTCCAACATTTTCATTTTTTTCCCCTCCATATCATATGTTGTTTAGACATTACTTTCCCCACTCTTTTTTTTCTTTTTTTCTTTTTTCTTTTTTTCTTTTTTTTTTTTTTTTTTTTTTTTAAGAACTGTATCATCAGCTAACTTTGTTTCTATGGGGATTTTGTGACTGTGAACAAAAAGCCCGCCCAGATAACAACTTCAGGTAAAACTTCCCAGTCTTCAAAGCATACAAGATTGTTCTACCTATTAAAAAAAAGCAAAAAGAATAATGCATGACATAACAAGAAGAACAAAATACTGATCACTATGCTAGTATGAGACCAAGAATACAGTTTAAGCAAACTGTACCTTAGGGCATGTATTTTAGTAGAGAAATGCTGTGTTACCATATTATCTCCTATTTGTGGAGAAAAAAAAGTAATTATAAATTTTCATCCCTTATCAATAAAAGATAGTGTATTTTTATAAGCTACTGCATCGATTTCTTAACGATATAAGTTTTGCTAGACAGAAGTGTTTAAAAGCCATAAACATGTCTTAATTAATAGAGCTTGCACAATTCTTGAGACATCAAAGTACTCTGCATACTATTAGGCAAGTTTCTGATTCTCAGCTGGAGTGCCCTGCGAGCTCCATGTGCATCGGCTGAAGTTCTAGTTTCTTTGACTGAAAGTGAGAGGGTTTTCCCCACAAACAATACCTGCCAATACGTGGCATGACTGGATGGATAGATGAGGGGAGGGAGGTAGATGTGGTCTACCTTGACTTAAGCAAGGCGTTTGACACAGTCTCCCACAGCATCCTCATAGGGAAGCTTAGGAAGTGTGGGTTAGATGAATGGACAGTAAGGTGGATAGAAAACTGGTTGAAAGATAGAGCTCAGAGGGTTGTGATTAGGGGCACAGAGTCTAGTTGGAGACCAGTGACGAGTGGTGTTCCCCAGGGGTCAGTACTGGGTCCAGTCCTCTTCAATATATTCATCAATGACCTGGATGAGGGGATAGAGTGCACCCTCAGCAAGTTTGCTGATGACACAAAGCTCGGGGGGGTGGCTGACACACCGGAAGGCTGTGCCGCCATGCAGAGAGACCTGGACACGTTGGAGATCTGGGCAGAGAGAAACCTTATGAAATTCAACAAGGGCAAGTGTAGGGTGCTGCACCTGGGGAGGAACAACCCCATGCACCAGTACAGGTTGGGGGCTGACCTGCTGGAGAGCAACTCTGTGGAAAGAGACCTGGGAGTCCTGGTGGACAACAGGATGACCATGAGTCAGCAATGTGCCCTTGTGGCCAGGAAGGCCAATGGCATCTTGGGGTGCATCAGGAAGAGTGTGGCCAGCAGGTCAAGGGAGGTCATCCTCCCCTTCTACTCTGCCTTGGTAAGGCCACACCTGGACTACTGTGTCCAGTTCTGGGCTCCCAGGTTCAAGAGGGACAGGGAACTGCTGGAAAGGGTGCAGCAGACAGCTACAAAGATGATTAGGGGACTGGAACACCTCTCTTATGAAGAAAGGCTGAGGGATTTGGGTCTCTTCAGTCTGGAAAAAAGACGGCCGAGGGGGAATCTTATCAACACTTATAAATACTTAAAGGGTGGGTGTCAGGAGGATGGGGCCAGGCTCTTTTCAGTGGTGCCCGGGGACAGGACAAGAGGCAATGGGCACAAACTTGAGCATAAGAAGTTCCACCTAAACATGAGGAGGAACTTCTTTACCCTGAGGGTGGCAGAGCACTGGAACAGGCTTCCCAGGGAGATGGTGGAGTCTCTGTCTCCGGAGACATTCAAAACCCACCTGGACGTGTTCCTGTGTAACCTGCTCTAGGTGACCCTGCTGTGGCAGGGGGGTTGGACTAGATGATCTCCAGAGGTCCCTTCCAACCCTATGATTCTATGATTCTATGATTCTATGATTCTATGATTCTATTCAAATCAAATAGAGAATGCAGGATAAAGTGTCAAACTGCACAGTTCAACACTGGTAACTGGAGAGAGTGAAAGAAGAGTATCATTTGACCAATATTCCTGTCCAAATAGTGGACCTCCAGCTGTAAGATTTTACAGATGATGAATGTTTAAAAGTTTTCAGAAGTTAATGAACGAATTCAAGGGTGAGGAATCCACTGTGTTTGTTTCTTTGTTGTTGGTTTGTTTTTTTTTTTTAATTATTATTCAACTTCGAAACTAAAAGGTAACATGTCTCATCTGGTAACTCCTGGACAGGCTGTTGGAGTCTGGGAGAGTACCCTGGAAAGGTACTATTGCAGGCATCTGACTTCGGCCACTGTTCTATTGTTCTTCCCAATTAGGGAAAAAGAATTAAAATGCTTCATAACAAAATGATCACAGGAGGGAAATAAAAAAAAAAAAAAAAAAGGAAGAAAAAGGAAGAGCCAAAGGGCCAGGGCTATAAAAACAAGGCACTGGCAGAGATACTGAACAAAGCACTCTTGTCAGTGACCACTCCTTGAATTTCTTTAAAGCCTCAAAGCAATATCTCTACCCAGAATCAAGATGGGAATAGAAATAGGCTCCAGAATTACCAAGATCCCCTCCCTTACTTCCTCCTTCTAATGCTTGGCCGTGGACTAGGCATGACCAAGATAGACATCAGGAATGTCTAGCAATTAGGTGTGTGATGGTACTAACTTAATGAGAGGATGTGGATCAGGAATGGACTGCTTCCTGGTACATGTGAGGTACATGTGTGCCAGGGTGTCCTCGTCATCATCCCAGAGCCAGGGGTGCTTGAGGATACTGTTTTAAACATTTAATTGAGAAAAGATTAGCATTGCCTCATGAAACAGCTCCAGAAGTTCCTGCCTCTGTGGACAGTAGAATGTGCCCATTAAAGAACAAAAATTAGACAGGTTTGATTCCACTTGTCCTATTGGACACTGCTGGAGGCACAACACTGGAGAGATGGACCTTTGAACTAATCTGATATGGTCATTCCTGTTACCTTTAGACAAATTCTACCATGGAAAATGTAAACTTAAGTGAGCATCGAAGAACATTTGCAGTGAAGGAAATACACTGTGATTTGTAGAGCCGGGTTGAACAGTGTTTCATTCATATTTTCTAATAGCATGTATCTTTTTATGGCATATGTGTTGAAAGTGGAAAATAGACTTAGTGCTCAACCTCACAGGAGAACCATGGGTGTCGACACTCCAACTGTTTGATGTTGAATGGGATCTCAAGTTTTCAAAAAATTTCAGATAAAAGAGTTTTGTTTGTTTGTTTATTTGTTTGTTTTACTTATAAGCAAGCACAGATGAAACACTCAGAAGATTTCTAAAGCCACACATCACAGAAAGCAAATAAGAGGAAGGTAATCGTTCAAAGAGGGGAAAATTCAGATCTGGTGAGTGAGACAGAATGGAAGTAAAATCTGAAAACAAACCTCTCTTGCATGCTTGCAATGTTGATTTTCCCTCTGATCTTGTTTCTAGAAAGTCTAACAATAATGATATTTTTCTTGACTTGGAGAAAACTTTGCACATTCTCCCCATTCCCCTTTCTGTACTCTGTTTTCTACCCTGTTTACTGGAGTCTCACGAGATCTACTGATGCTACAGCCTGTATACATTTGCTTGGTCTATGGCCCTTGTATTCCCCTATCCTCTTCCCAGGAGCTTATTCCAGATGAATTTACTGAAGTATTTTTAAGGAAAACACCTCTCTCAAGATCCACTTGACTTAGTGCGCAGCATAACGTGGTGCGTACACAGCAAAGGGTGCACAAAAAGGCCAACAAATTGTCTGGCTCAAGATGAAAAAGAAAATTCAGTCTTTGCAATGCCATTCTTCTCTTACACCTGTGGCTATTTTTGTGTCCACTTAGGAAACTGACCATTGTTTTCTTTCTCCTTATGAGCCATGCTGAAGTTACGAGGGGAAGAAAAAAATGGGGTTTTGTATAAAAAGCACCATGCTGAAGATCAGGCAAAAAAAATCTTTCTTTTTTTTTGCCTGAGACCTCATGTGTCCTTGAAGATGTTTACCATTCTAGCTGCCTTGACTTCAATATATACGTCCAATAGCAAGAGTCTATGGATACTAATAGTAGTGAAGAATGTAAACAACCTTTAAGATAAGCAGCCTAGTAATAAAAAAGATTGAGGCTGCACACATAAATCCAAGACAGAATTTCAGTGGTTGAAAGAGCAACCAGCACACTTCCTCTAGTGTGTATTTCTATGTAATTTATATCTACATGTTTTCATTGATAAGAATCTAGTTTTCCTACAGCTGAACATAAAATAATGTACAGTTTGACGTTTTTTTCTTTTCATTTTTCTTTTTGATACTCTGAATACACTAGAATAAGAACATGAGAGAGAAAGAAAACCCACAATATATGAAGGAATGCATTGACTAATACAATGACAGGCCGTATCAAATAAAACATTGGCGTTTTATGGTTTGGAGATATCCATTGTATTTATTTGGTACTCTTAATAGTTTCCTTTTATTTTGTTCTATTTTCTTTCCCTCTTTTTTTTCCTTTTTTCTTTTTTTAGGAAAACCATTTCTCTTCGTACCTCCTAAATTGATTGAAGTGTAATTCAGAAGTTCAGAATCATATCAGTTTACAAGGTCAGTAATGACATTCATATGTATATACACATGCGTACATACATTTTATATTCACTTTCTGTCCATAAGAAGAATGAGAGATGTGTGTCTACTTTTTCTCCCATCGTACTCATACACAAATATACTATGAACTGCTCCTGGGCCTATCTGCCACAAAATCAGAATTATAATGCTGATTACAATGACATCAAACAACGAGCTACCAGTTTTACAAAACCAAATTGCATAGAAATGCTGCAAGCTATCTAATTTTGAATTTCAGTCCATAAATCAACCAACTCAAAAACATTTAATTTTTTTTTTTTTTCTGGTAGAACGTATCAGTCTGTAAGACGCTATACATGGAGCTGGTTATACGCTATCTCCATGGTTACATATAATTTTAACTCTCTATCAATACTTCTCGCACACCAATGATAATGTCCAGACAAAGAGACCAAGAGAAAAATAGAGGGATGCTTCATTTGACTGACAAGGGAAAACATCATTCTTCTTAAAGTTAATTTTATTTTCCATCCTCCACAGTAGTCACAAAAATATTATTTTAATTCTTGTAAGTGAATACAAACACCAGAGAGTAACAAACAGGAGCAACACTAAAACGTCAAAGGAGCACTCTTTTTCTATTTCTGCAACATATGTAACTTCTGAATAGTTCTGTTATTCTTAATTTAACAAGTAATGTCTTGCTAAGTCCTGAAGTTTCTGGACTGTGGTCTATTACGTATGTAAATCAATATCTTGCTCAAATAATAATAGAAAGAAACACATTTCTTCTGCTAACGTTTTCTAGCATTTGTGGAATTGTTATAGGCAAGAGACTCATCACCACCTTAGACACTTTTCTGGAAAAAAAGATGTTTTTTCTGTCCATTCTACTAGATGAGGCCAGTTGTAAAAAGTAAGGCTGACTAAAACGGAAAGTGTTGAGCTAAAAATATTACTTAATATTTTGCTATCTATCTGCTATATGCTAAATCATAGGTTATAGTAAAGATACACAAATTACTGCTGCAGATTCCTCACTGAATGTGGTGTCACAAATTTAGATTTTGGATCTTTCTTACACAACTTTGAGGTAGCAGAAATTCAAGATTTATTAACACTGTTATAGTAAAACACAGGGTTGGGTTGTATGATACTTGACAATACTTAATCATCAGCCAATTAACAGTAATTTTTAAAAAAAATGCTATAATCAACACAGCAACTTAGTCAGAGATTTGAGAATGGCAAGGTTCACACGAGACTTACGACAGTTTCCTAAATCAAATCACTCACACACACATACTCACATACACAGAGGTTAATCTATGACCAAGATATTATTCTTTTTGCAAATTGTAGTAAATTGTTGGTACCATATGATCTTTGAACCTCCAGAAATCTAATTGTAGTGAATTACTCACCTTTCTCCTTCATCAGCATTTGTCAGCAGATGACCTTTCAACCCTTCTTCTTCATCGACATCTATCAATGGATGATCTTTGAACGCTCGCAAAATCTAACCTGAGAGACATCCCAGCTCAGGGGATGATACTGGATCGCAGCCTGCTGCAATGCTGGAGAACTCAAAGGGTCTCACTTAGAATTGCTAATTATAGGATTGTGAGTTAATTGACTTTGTCAGTATTTTTCCATTTTTGGCCACAATTCTTGTCAGGTAATTCTGGTACCTTCCAGACCAGGCTTTGATCCAGGCAGCAGGAATTTCAGGTATGGTTAGGGAATGCCTAATCATCCCGACTCACCACACTTGCAACCAAGGCAAGAACACAATGTTTGATTGCCCTGACATTGCAGCATGGCCCAGAAGTGCTGTACAACCACATGTGGAAAGTAAAGACAATGACTGACACAGCAAGCAGGCATGGAGATTTCACAAAAGTGGACTGTGAGCATGGCCTGACAGATATATGTCATTGGGTAGAGATGCTTGGTCGCTTAGAGTACAGAGCTTCCTGAATTTGTGATGGTCTAGGAATGCAAGTCTATGGTGGCAGTTCTGCTGAGCCTCCTCCTTGCTTCTGTAAGAATTGAAAACTCTGTCATTTTTTGATCACTGTGCACAAGTCGGCCTCCAACTGCCACATGCCCCTTCTCTGTTTACAAACAACAGGTCCAGCGGGGCTCCTTCCCTAGCTGGCTCCCTCACCAGTTGTGTCAGGAAGTTAGCCCAAACACACTCCAGGAACCTCCTAGGCTGTTTCCTCTCAGATGTATCGTATTCCCAGCTGATATCCGGTAGGTTGAAGCCTCCCACAAGGACAAGGGCTAGCGATCTTGAGACTTCTCCCAGCTGCTTGTAGAATATTCCATCTGCCTCTTCATCCTGATTGGGCAGTGTATAACAGAATCCCACCATGATATCTGCCTATCTGTTGGCCCCTCCCTTGATTCTTACCCATAAACACTTGACCCTATTGTCACCCTTATTAAGCTCTCAACATTCATAACATCCCCTTACAGAGCCACTACACCTCCTCTCCTTCCTTGCTTGTACTTTCTGAAGAGTTTATGGCCATCCAGTGCAGCAGTCCAGTCATGCAAGTCATCCCATCACATTTCCATGATGGTGACTACATCACAGTTTTCCTGCTGCACAATGGCTTCCAGCTCCATCTGTTTGTTGCCCATGCTGCATGTGTTAGTGTAGAAGCACTTCAGTTTGGCTATTGGTCCTGCCACCTTTTTGCTGGGAGAAGCCTTAATTTCTACCTGTCCATTCCCAGGCACAGACATAGTTCCTAACCCATCAATGACCCTCACATCGCTGCTGCTGCATGAATCTCCATCCTCTGCCTTCCCTGAGTCAGCAGACTGAGGGACCTCACTAGCATCCCATCCCACAAACATTGGCACACCATTGTTTTGCACAAATGAATTATAATCTTTTGCTTAAATTTAGGAGTACAAGCTTATTTTTGAATTCAATGTTTTTGGATGTTGGAATTAGAAGATTTATAGATCAGAGCCAAATTAGTTATTTTACAAGCTGATGTAGATTAACAAAAAAGACAAGCTGTTCACATTTATTGGACTAAGTAATACCCCACAGAATTTTGTGCAGACAATATTATTTTTTCCATAATGAGAGATGAAATCGCAAATTTGTGAGCAATTATGAGCAATATAGCTAAATCACCTTGCATATTATCAATTATGATAAAAACATTTATTTTTCTCATAAATCATGAGCGGAATAACAGTAACTGCAAATGTAAAGCCATTTTTGTAGAGTTAGGCTTGCATGAGAATGATTACAATGGGATCAAGCCTTTCCCCCCAGAACAGACAGGGTGAGGAGATGCACAGAGAAAGAAAACAGAAAGGTGATGGAAATGGAACATAAAAGACCAGTGAGTTTGTCTTATCTTCCAAATCTACTTCTCTGCAGATGAGTTTATTGTACATATGCAAGACCCTAGGCTCTATGTACATCAGGGAGTGCTGCCCCATTCCCAACTATGGATGTACACCACAGCCATGTCCCTCCTCCACCATGTGCTGAGGTCTGGCTCACACTAGCTCTGGTTTTTCTCTCTCTGCAGAGTGGTAATATGGAAAGTGAACCAGGATCACTTCCTGTTATGACTTGGAGCAGTCATAGAGACCAAACATAGAACTCCGTTGCCACTAGTGTTCCATAACCTTCTGATAATGAAGGCTTTCTAGTCCAAACTGTTGTTCACATTCACAGCATTAACTTCTATATTGTACTACCGTTTACAGCATTCCCAGGATTAGTACAACCCCTGGGAGATCTGAAGGACTAGTGTGCATAGTAAAAGTAGAAAAAAGAGCAGAAGAAGAACTTGTTTTCTTTACAGCTGCAGATTCTTGGCCATCTCTTGTCTAGACTCCCCTTCCAATGTGTATAAACCTCTCTTCCTCAACAAAGAAGATATGGAACTTTAATAAGGGTGTTTTCACTATTTTAAATCTCCTCTTAAACAGAAAAATTGATTGATAGCTTCAGTCTGAAACATTTGAGAGACAGAAAACTAGTGACACAATTAAATAATGGATTTCCTTCTCTCCTATCCTTTCCGCTCCCTTCCTCCCTTCTCCTTGTCTTCCTCCCTCTCTCTCTCCCTCTCTTCCTTTCTTTCTTCTTGCCCTCTTTCCCTCTTTTTTACAAAAGGTATGGTACATGCAAGAACAATACCATATACAAGCAACCTCCCAAAGAGAATCTTCATATTAAGCCTTCTAGCTTAAAAAATAGCCCTTTTACTTCTGCTTCTCCCCAAGATACACAGAGATGCTTTAAAACTTTCTCATGTATTATATGATTCTATTCAAGTGTGTACACTGTGAACTTCAAACACAAAAACTCTTCTAGCTCCATGCTGTCTTACAGACCACATAGTCCTGGAAGGCTTGAGATTTACTTCTCTGTCTGCAGCTGGTTTTAATATAGAAAAGGGCTTCAGTTAAAATGACTAATGCACCCAGAAAATATAGTCTATTCCAAGGGTCTTAGTGAGGTATCACTACTGTCTCTGGCATTTCTGTCTGCACTGCTTGGGGGAACAGCAAATGAAATCTCACCAAGAGAAATAAGTAAGGCATTCCCCAATTCCTTCTTAAAATTGCTGTATAGTCTTGATATAGTTGTTCATGTCTCAAATAGCTTTGATTTCACTGAAAAAGTGATTTAATGAGAAAATTATCTAATTTTGAAAACATATTAAGTCCTTTAAGACTTTATGAAAGAATAAACTATATAAATATACATTATGTTACAAAACAAATTTTTCCTCATTAAGCATATCCTTCCTTTGGGCAGTAGATAGATGTGATGACCCTACAGTGATGGCATTCTCTTCAGTTCTGATGAATGCAGAAAAACCTCTATGGGCCTCTCTGTCCCAGTGATCAACAAAATTCTTTCTTCTTTTTTTTTTCCCCAGGCTGATAGCATTTTACCTTCGAGTAAGTTGCAAGAAGTACAATGGAAGAAGTTTCACAGAAGGCCCAAATATCTGATCAGAATATCCCGAGTGTACCATCTGCAGTCAATTTCCCACATTTGTCATGCTGTGACGAAATGAAAAATCACCCATGCTCTCTGCTAATAGGATAATGCGGTGCCCTAATATTAGGTGAGTAACAGTGTAGAAATCCCAAAAAGCTGGAATAGGAGGGAAAGAATTTTTACATTGATTTGAAAACTGGTGTTTTTACATCTTTAAGAACAATTTAGAAAAAACTATTTTCTATAGATTTTTTCTCTCCAGAGTCACTATTTACTTTCTAGTGAAGATGACTCTTCGTGAATAATAGACAACAACAACAACTCAATGTGAAACTGATAATCCCATAAAATAAACAAACCATGAAGTTTCTTTACAGAGAAAGTATGCATTCCAGATTTTACTAGTCAGCATGTAATAATGGTCGCCCTCTTCCAGGAGGATATATTTATTTCACATTTGAAATTAGATGCTAGTATAACCTAGATGTAAGTTTATTGCTCCCTCAGTTGGTGAACTTTGTACAATGACTTCTGAGCTGTCTTCTCTCTATTTCTTACCATGGACTTTTGTGTGGTTTTGTTTCTTTAAGCAAATGTTTTGATGTTTTTTCCATTCCTTAAATCCCTCTTATACTAATAAGTCAATGAGAACAGCCTGAGCGACTTTCTGATAACACTCTAGGGAATGACTAATCAAGGAAGCCAAGTCATAGTCAGGAAGAACATTTGAGTATTAAGTTCACACAGAGTTATACAGACCAAAGAGAGAAAAGCTCACATTTTGGAACTGAAATTCAATAAAACTCATGTTTCAGTTCCCTGTGTCAGGTACACAAACCATTATGTTGCTAAAATCACTTAAAATGTTAATATCCTATGCACTGAGACCTGAATGACCTGAATGATCCTTTAAATTAAAATTCAGTGAATTCCAGACTAATACTGATGACATGTGGATGCATCTTATGTAACTTGGTAGCTTTTTATTTTAGTGGTTGTCAGCAGTCCTGTTCCCAGATTCTAATCACAATCCCGCTACTTACTTCAGTGGGAGAAGACTGCCTTTTAGCAGATTCAACCAGGAGGCTATTCATACTACCAGAGCCAAATTTTGAAGGGCTAGTTTTTCTAAATTCCTGATTAGTCAGGGGTAAGAAAAGAAAGCACTCACTTATTTTTGCCTAGGCAAAAATTCACTACAAATTTAGTTATTTTGAGTGAGTTTGAAAGCACAATCATGAGCCAGAGCTGGGAAGTTTGAAATATTGTTGACCAAGTACTGTCCTAATCTGTGAATAAATGAGAAGGAGGAATGTGTGTTTTCAAGGGCACAAGTCCCATTGTGCTGGAACAGACTGGCATTCACTGTCAGATGATATCAAAAGTCTAAAATCTCAAATTTGTCTTAAATCTTGGTTGGTTGGTTGGTTGGTTGGTTTTTAGGTGTTGCCAAATCTGTCAGCCTGATAGCTGCAAGACTGCTGCAACTTCATGTTTGCAGGTCCAGCCACTAGCAAAGCTGACCATGTAACCCTAATGGGCACACTCACACATTACACCGTATGTATATACCTACATAAACCTATATATGCATTATATACATATACATATATATATATATATATGGCCAGTACCTGTAATCAACACAGGAAGAAAACAGATTCACAAACTTGAACAGAACTAACAACCTGATCTGCTGTTTGTCTGATCAGGATGAAAGCTCATCAATGGAAAATATGCATATTCATACATATACATATATGTATGTGTATACCTATATGTATAGTGTGTGTGTATCTATATGTATGTGTATAGACACATATCCACATATATGTACATATGTATATATCTGGATATGGAGTGTACACGTGACAGGGGAGGGATACAGTTACCAGCAGCCTTGTGAGCCAATGATGGACAGAGCTGTTGAGCAAAGGGCCTGGACTGACGTGGTAGAAAGGTATCATAAAATCAACAAAACAGGTCTTAAGCAGAGCCACTTCTAGAATTTGCATGTAAGCAAGGACAAGCCTACAAGGCACCTTTATGGGAAAAACACCCAGACTCTTTCTGGGTGTCTTGATTTCAGGTGGGATAGAGTTAATTTTCTTTCTAATAGCTGCTGGTTTTTAGATTTAGTATGAGAATAATATTGACAACAAATATTTTTTTAGTTGTTGCCAAGTAATGTTTATATTAGTCAGGAAATTTTTCAGCTTCCCACAGAGGCCGAGAGGGACCATAGACAGGACAATCTGGCCAAAGGAACATTCCATTCCATCGGCATCATGCTCAGCGTATAAATGGGGGTTGGACAGGGAACAGGAAGCCACGATCGTTGTTTGGGCAGGCTGGGCAACCAATCACTGGATGGTGAGAGAGACTTGAGCTGTATCACTTTATTTTGTGTATTCTTTTACTGTTACTATTATTATTATTATTATCCTCTTCCCTTACTTTCTATTAAACTGTCTTTATCTCAACCAACGAGTCTTTTTTTTCCTCTTCTTTTCTCCCTCTTCTCCCTACCCTACTTGGGGGTGGGGGGAGTGAGGGAGAAGCTTCATGGTCTTAGTTGCTGCCTTGGGTTAAACCAGACAGTCCTTTTTGGTGCCCAGCATGGGGCACACAAATCCATTCATTGATAGCAGATACTATGGTCAGAAATAGAATGGCTCTGACTCCAGAGAGGTGGAGAAAAGGGACAGTCACGTATACTTGTCTGTGTGGATTAGATGGCATGGCACTCCCCCAGGAGTATAAAGCTCTGGCCAGACACCAGTGCACAGTGTACCCTAATGCCACCAAGCTATGAAGGGGCAGAACCCATATATATTTCTGGAGTGACAGAAGGGTCCCAGAAGTTAACTGTGTTGGAAGCTGAAGTGACCCTAACTGGGAATGAGAGGCAAAAGCACTCCATCATGACTGGCCTGGAGGCTCTGTGCATCCTTGGCATAGACTGCCTCAGGAGAGGGTATTTCAAGGTCCCAAAATGGTACCAGTAGGCTTTTGGTATAGTTGCTGTGCAGATGGAGGAAATTAAACAGCTGCCTACCTTGCCCAGTCTCTTGGAGGACCCTTCTGTTGTGGGGTTGCTGAGGGTCAAAGAAAATCAAGTGCCACAACAGTGCACTGGTGGCAATATCACCCCAACTGAGACTCCCTGATTCTCATCAATATACCAATTCATCAACTAGAGACCCAAGTGATCAGCAAGACTCACTTACCTTTTAGCAGTCCCATATGGCCATTGTGAAAGTACAATGAAGCGTGGAGGCTAACAATAGGCTATCGTGGCCTGAATGAAGTCATGCCACCACTGAGTGCTGCCATGCTGGACATGCTAGGAATCCAGTATGAACTGGAGTCAAAGGCAGCTAAGTGGTATGCCACAATTGATTTTGCTAGTGCACAACAGCAGAGGTGCTCCATCCCTCTGATCATTTTTGTGGCCCTAAATATTTCCAGATGGCTGGAAACATACCCTGTGCCCCATGCCACTATCTGGAACGCTATCCCAGGCCTTGAAATGCAAGTTTTATGGTGACACGGCCCCCGAGAAAGAATTGAGTCAGACAATGGGACTCATTTCTAAAACAACCTCACGGACACGTCAGCCAAAGATTATGGCACTGAGTGGGTATATCACATTCTCTATCATGCACCAGCCTCCAGGAAGATCGAATGATACAATAGACTGTTAGAGACTACATTGACAGCAACGAGTGGTAGGACTTTCAAACACCAGGATACCCATTAAGCAAAGGCCACTTGGTTAGTTAAGACTAGAGGATCTGCCAGTCAACCTGGCCCTGCCCAGTCAGAACTTTTGCATACTGTGGAAGGGGATAAAGTCCCTGTAGTACACATGAAAAATCTGTTAATGAAAACACCCAGGGTTATTCCTGCCACAGGCAAAGGCAAACCCATCCATGGGATTGCTTTTGCTCAAGGGCCTGGTGCACTTAGTAGGTGATGCAGAAGGCTGGGGAAGTCCAATGTGTACCTCAAGGAGATTTGCTTTTGGGTAAGAATAGCCAGCAAATGAAATTGTATTATGTTAATCGCTAAATTATCACTACATGTCATCACTACTACAGTTGCTATATGATATATGGTATTATAGCAAGAATCACACAAATTAATGAAGAATGAACTCTGATGAAACTAAGCGTAGTGCAGCGATGATGGAACCAGAACTAGCTTCAACAAGTTCAACAAATCAGCATGCTGCTCTCCGAAATTCCTGTACACCAATATGTGCAGCATGGGGAATAAAGAGAAGGAATTAGAGATCTGTGTGGAGTTGCAGGGCTACTTGCTGTATCTTGCTGGGATTACAGCAATGTGGTGAAATTGTTTACATGACCAGAGTGCTGTAATGGAGAGATACAGGCTCTTCAGGAAGGATAAGCCAGGAAGACGAGAAGACAGAGTTGCCCTTTATGCAGCTAAAGTGCATGGAGCTCTGTCTGGGGATGAATGATGAGCCAATGAGAGCTTATGGGTAAAGATTAAAGAGCACACCAGTATTGGTGACATTATAGTGGGTTTCTCATGTAGGTCAACTGATCAGGAAGAAGTAGATAAGGCCTTCTTCAGACAGCTGGAAGCAGTCTCACATTCACAGGCCCTGGTCTTTATGGGGCACTTGAGTCACCCAATATCTGCTAAGAGGGACAGCACAGTAGGACATAACCAGACCACGGGGTTCCCAGAGAACATCAATGGCATCTTTCTGACACAGCTGATAGAAGGTCACACAAGGAACGGTGTTCTGCTGGACATCATATGCACAAACAAGGAAGGACTTGTAAAGATTCTGAAGGTCAAAGGCAGCCTTGTTTGCAGTTATTGTGAGACGGTGGAATTAAGGATCCTGCGAGAATGAGCAAGTAAAAGGCAGGCTCACAATCCAGAACTTCAGGAGTGTAGGCTTTGCCTTCTTCAGGAGTCTGCCTAAGAGTCCCATGGGGTAATGCCTGGAGGGAATAGAGGTCCAAGAATGCTGACTGCAAGCTCAAGAGTGGTCCATCCTAATGATCAGGAAGTCAGACAAAAATGCACGGATGAACAAGGAGCTTCTAGCAAAACTCAGAAAAAGGAAATGTACAAAAGGTAGAAGGAGGGACTGGCAACCTGGGAGGAGCATAATGACACTGTTCGAGCATGCAGAGACAAAGTTCAGAAATCCAAAGCTCACCTGGAGTTGAACTTGGCAAGGAATGTCAAAGGCAACAAGAAGGGCTCCTATAAGTATATAAACAATGACAGGAAGACTAGGGGAAATCACAGAATCACAGAATCTTCATGGTTGGAAGGGACCTTTGAGATCATCGAGTCCAACCATACACACACACACACACACAAAAAAAAAAACCAACCAAACAAACAAACAAACAAACAAAAAAAAAACAAAACAAAAAAAAAACACCCAAAAAACAAACCACGGAACAAACCACACCCTAGAGCATGTCCTGAAGTGCCAAATCCAAACGCCTCTTAAATACCTTAATACGCTTTAAAATGTAGGCCTGCTGCTGAATGGAACACAAAGGAGCAATGTGCCCTTGCCACAAAGACGTCTAACGGCATCCTGGGCTGCATTATACAAAGTATTTCCAGCAGGCAGAGGAAGGTCTTTCCTTCCCCTTTATCCAGCACTGGTGAGAATACACCTAGAGTATTTCATGCAGTTCCCAGCACGAAAAAAGATACAGAGTTACTGGAAAGAGACCAACGAGGAGCCACTAAAATGATTAAAGGGTTGGAGCTTCTCGTGTATGAGGAAAGGCTGAGAGAGCTAGGATGTTCAGCCCAGAGAATAGAAGTCTCTGGAGATTTTATCAATGTGTACAAATATCTGAAGGGAAGGTGCAAGGAAGACAGAGCCAGGCTTTTTTCAGTGATGCCTAGTAACAGGACCAAAGGCAATGAGAACAGACTGAAACACAAGACAGTTCCTCTGAACATGAGGAAACTGATATTCACTGTGTTTCACTGTGACGGTGTCCAAGCACTGGCATATGTTGCCCAGAGAGGCTGTGGAGTCTCCATCCTTGGAGATCTTCAAAAGCAATCTGAACATGATCATGGGCAACCTGCTCTAGGTTGGCCTGTTTGATCGGGGGGGTGGACAAGATGACCTCCAGAGGTCCTTTCCAACCTAAACTATCCTGTAATTATGATTCTGAGTATGTATATTTGTACACATGCACATAAATATACATATATGCATCTATGTATATATACCTGTATATTTGTAGATACATATATATACACATATATACATGTATACATATATAAAATATGGATCTATCCAGTATATGGCTTTAGACATAAGTGATATGGCTAGTCAATGCATTTTTATTTTGACCTGATAGTGTTGATTTTTATTTTTAAATGGGATTCACCTTTGTAAGTGGTTGCAAAAGATTCAAGACTTTGGGGAGCAAAGTACCTCTCTTTTCTTCTTTTTTTTTTAATTACATTTTTTTGAGTCCTAAATTACAATAGAAGATTGTCATCTTTTGGCAGATGTGATACAGTTGTTGGCAGTTTGCCCAAATTATCAGTGCACATCAGACAGATCACTCACTCTTCTAATTTCCAATCCCAGTTTGGAAACCAGGAGTAGCAAAAGCTTTACAGTTAACCAGTCATAATTGTTCTCAATACAATGAAATGAAAATTTTCCTCTCTCTTTCTGTTTTGGAAATTACTGAACTAATTGCTGCTGGAAGTCCCGAAGAAAGAATTTCCACGCTTTCCAGCTAACTTGGTACTGTTACAGGACACAGAAAGCAATGGTTTTCATTGTGAAAGAATTAGTTAACAGGTGTTAGTTAACCTCTGCCAGCTATGTCCAGAGTGTTTACAGGTATTACCTACAAGATAAAGTGCACAAAACCCCTGAAATTATTAATCAAATGATCTCCTAAGAAAGCTTTTCTTGAAACACAAGCTATTAGACATCAAAACAAAAAAAAAACCAAAATGCAGACTATCTGTTGCGCGCCATTATCACCCCAGACTCACTGCAGATAGCAGAAAAAATAATGACTAGGGAAAAAAAAAAAGAAAGGCTGAATCACACATTGGAATGTTTTATTCCCTCACACTTCTAATTTTATTTTTAGAGCAATCATCAGACACAGCTATGAAACGTGATTATCTCAAAAGATAAAGATAAAGAGGGTGGAGGTTTATTATCTGATTCCCATGAAATTTGTATTTACATATCATACCAAAAAAAAGGAGCACAATTTCCACCTTGTGAAAAACAGTCTAACTACCTTGGGTAATACAAATTCCAATATGCAAGCGTTCACAGCAAAACAGAAGGCCAGCAGATTCAGTGCACAATTATCCTTGGTTTAAAGGAAAGCCCGTCCTACACTATGTGCCATTTTAAATAGTTGGTTATACCACTAAGTAGCATGAAGCATATGTTGTTGGTATTACAAAATATAATTGAAAGAAAAAAAAAACCAATATATTATATATTAGGGCTACTAATCTTGTGGAAGAACATCAGGGAAAATAATGTTAGAACACAGCTGCAGACAGACTTCATACAAATGTTTCAGGTTTGGAGAAAAAGAAAACAAAACCAACATGGCACATATGCAGAATAAATGAACTAAACACAACTTTATATTGGAAAAGTATACCCAGCTCAGCATACCAATATGGCCTGAATTTTGAAGTGCTGAACTGATTAATAGATTATGCTTATACTACCTTTAATACACACTTGATTGTTAAACAGTCTTGTATTTTTTTTGAAACTGGCTTCCTTTTTATCAAACAATATATGAATTTACACTGATTTCATTGGATGTTTCAATATCCCTTCGCTGCTCTGCACTTGCCATGAGAGCTCACTCAAGATGATCCTCTCCATGATCTTTCCTGGTACCGAGGTCAGGCTGACAGGCCTGTAGTTCCCCGGATCCTCCTTCTGACCCTTCTTGTAGATGGGCGTCACATTAGCCACCCTCCAGTCATCTGGTACCTCCCCTGTTGACCAAGATTGTTGATAAATGATGGAGAGAGGCTTGGTGAGCTCTCCCACCAGCTCCCTGAGTACTCTTGGGTGAATCCCATCCAGCCCCATAGACTTATGTGCGTCTAGGTGCAGAAGCAGATCATTGACTACTTCCTCCTGGATTATGGGTGGGTTGTTCTGCTCTCCATCCTTATCTTCCAGCTCAGGAGGCTGAACAGCCTGGGGATAGCTGGTCTGACTATTGAAGACGGAGGCAAAGTAGGCATTAAGTATCTCAGCCTTCTCCTCGTCCTTGGTTGCAACTTTTCCCCCAGCATACAGTAAGAGATGGAGATTCTCCTTTGTTGATGTATTTATAAAAACTTTTTTTGTTGTCCTTTATGTTAGTGGCCAAGTTGAGCTCCAGCTGGGCTTTTGCCTTCCTAATTTTCTCTCTGCATAACCTAACGAGATGTCTGTACTCCTCCTGAGTTGCCTGTCCCTTCTTCCAAAGGTGGTAAACCCTCCTTTTATTCCTAAGTCCTACCAGAAGTTCCTTGTTCATCCAGACTGGCCATTTTCCCCACCCTTTAAACTTGCAACACTTGGGGGCAGCCTGCTCCTGGGCCTTTAAGATTTCCTTCTTGAAGAGTGTCCAGCCTTCCTGGACCCCTTTGCCCTCCAGGTCCATCTCCCAAGGGACTCTCCCAACCAGTGTTCTGAACAGGCCAAAGTCTGCCCTCCGGAAGTCCAAGGTGGAGGTTTTGCTAACCCCCTCCTTACATCACTACGAATTGAAAACTTGACCATTTCATGATCACTAAACCCCAGATGACCTCCGACCACCACATCTCCCACTAGTCCTTCTCTGTTTGTGAACAGTAGGTCTAGTGAGGCACCTCCCCTGGTAGGCTCACCTACTAGTTGTGTTAGGAAGTTATCCTCCATGCACTCGAGGAACCTCCTAGCCTGCCTGCTCTCTGCTGTGTTATATTTCCAGCAGATACGCAGCAGGTTGAAGTCCCCAACCAGAACAAGGGCAAGACTTCAGCCAGCCGCTTATAGAATACTTCATCTATCTCATCCTGGTTGGGTGGTCTATAGCATACTCCCAGCACAAGATCTCCCTTATTTGCCTTCCCTTTCATCCTGACCCATAAACACTGGACTTTATCATCACTGGAATCTAGCTCTATACAATCAAAACATTCCCTAATGTACAGAGCCACGCCCCTGCCTCTCCTTCCTTGCCTATCCCTCTGAAGAGCTTATAGCCATTGATCGCAGCATTCCAGTCATGACAGTCATCCCACCACGTTTCCATGATGGTGACTACATCATAGTTGTCCTGCTGCACAATGGTTTCCAGCTCATCCCATATGTTGCCCATGCTACGTGCATTCATGCAGATGCACTTGAGCTGGGCTACTGATTTTACCCACATCCTTGGCCCTTTATCCCTAGGTTCATTACTAGTGGGCCTGGTTTTATCTTCTTCCCCCTTCAATTCTAGTTTAAAGCCCTGTCCATGAGCCTTGCTAACTCTTGGCCTAGTACCCTTTTCCCCTTTCGGGATAGGGTTTTTCCATTCTTAGCAAGCAGGCCCGGTGTCCTGTAGATCAAACTATGATCACCGAACCCAAACCCCTGCTGGTAGCACCAGTTTTGGAGCCGGGTATTGATCTGTCTGATTTTCTTGTTTACCCATTCGTCAGTCCCCAAAACTGGAGGGACAGAGGAGAACACAATTTGTGCTCACTGCAGTGGGAGTAGGTGCAGATTCCTAGGTGCAAGTTAATGTGGAGAAACTTTATTGTTGCTTAATTTAAATTTTTTGCCTGTAGGTGGTCTGTTCTCACATACAGATAATTTTTCACATTCTTATATTCTGCTATCAATAGGTGGAAAAATCCTACAGAATCATTTTCTAACAAAGATTATTTCTATCTGACGTCTTTGTTGAAATTTGTGCAGGACATAATATTCTCTCTTTAATGTCAATTAACAGGTTTTTTTCTTGTTTTGCTGATATTAAACATGCATATTTCATATTTGCAAGAGTTAGACTTTGAAATAATAGGCATTATTTATCAAAGAATGGAAATAATCCTCAAGAACTCCAGTTTCACTTTTTAATTTTGCAATTACATTGTCTCTGCTGATATTGATCAGGATTACTCTTCTGATGGAAAAACAGGCTGATCAAAACCGTGTTCCCTGTTCTAGGCTTATAGTAATAGATTGAAACAGGAATTAAGACCTCAAGTTTTAGAATACCTTAAATTCTACTCTTACAGAAGTTATATTAGACAATGTCAGAGGGTTGGTTTTAGCTTATCTTTTAGAAAATGAAATACAGTCTACATGTGCAATCTCCTACAGTATCTCTGAAAACAAGGAGGAATTGTATTTGCTTGTGTTATTCCGTAACTTGTCTTCTGACAAACAGAAAATTGTGCAGGGATACAAGCATGAAAAAGTCCAAATTAGGAGGAAAATCCCCAAAGGCACGGAAAAAGAAAATATAAGGCTGTAGCTATAGTGATTTAATGTGTTGCTGAAGCTCCGCCATTATGAGTTTCCCAGCTGATATCCTCTTTCTTTAAATTCCCTTGTACTTTGGTTACGAAGACCTAGTAAGGCAATTTAGTTCTTGAAGAACTTATAATCATCATGGAAACAAATATTTTGCGTTTGTGGAACCGAGCCACAGAAACATGAAATAATATGTGAACACTACACACACAACACTGAACAGAAATTAAGCTATTTTACTGTTTTCACAAACTTAAAAATGTACCTTTTAATCACAATATTGTAAGATTTCACTAAATCAAGAAGTTCCGGCATATTTTTTTCAAGCTGATAAAATTTAATGAAAAATGGAAGTGTTTTAAAATTAATTGCCATTAATACTCGCCTGTGTTAAATTTGGGAGCATCTGTACAGTGACCAAAAGCAAATCTGTTGTTGTGGAAACTTAGAGAGTAGTTTTGTACACTGATAACTTCGTTGGAAGTTATTTTCTCTTTCTTCTATGCAGTCAGGAATCTCGATGTCTTATGCAAAGTCAGCTCCGAGGCCGTGGACTTGGCTAAGAAAGACTGATACCAGAGTACTGCCACTGAATTACAGAACTCACCTCACTCTGTGGCAAGTGTAACGCCTTCTTTCAAAGAGTTTGGGTAGCCAAAGGATTTGTGCAGTATATAGAGAAACACTATAAAGAGGAGTAAGAACTTTGTACAAAGTGGCTTACAGCAGACGATGAAGAGATGCTAAAAGAGAATGAGAGTTTGTTCTACAGAGGTTTAATCTGATGTTGCTGTGATACTGTGCAAAACAGTCTACCAGAGAAAAGGGAGCCAGGATCGCTGAGAGCAATAAAAAACATAATATGATTTTACACTCCTAAGTGGGCAATAGACACAGCGGGGAAGCAACATAAAAGTGCAGTACAAGGTTCAGTTACTGATTAGACAGTCGTAAACAGGCAGGTATGTTACCATATGATAGGAAGCTATTATGGGAGATGATTCTATTTAATTTCATTTCATGTTTTATTAAAATGTTCCATAGACAATAAAACTGACATTATTACATAAGAGACTTTAAATTGCTCTGATCTCACAGGTAAATATGTATTTAAGTCAAAGTGGGTTTAGGCATTTTAAATCATATCTTCCTTTTCTGATTAGGATTTTAGATAGAGCCATAATTATTTTCTCTCTACATGAAATGCTTTTTAGATATTCATCATGAAAGTATGAAGCTAGCTCTACTAGCTAACTCCCAAGTTCCTGTAGAGAGGAATTGTGCCTTATGTTTCACCTCATATTTAAAGGAAGATGTTGGTGCAGTATAGTAAACAGTAATATTTTGGATAAGTATCACACTTTTTCAACCCAAGCATGTTTCTCAGGTCATGTAATTTCAGCAATGAAAAGACACTATGAGCAAAATGGCAAAGTTAAGAATGCTGAGTGATCCAAAGCTTTGACAGAATTCAACTCCAGCTACTTTTAAATATACTACTAAAAAAATGAGGTTTATTTTAAAATCTGTGTGGTTTTAAAACACGGTTTCTTCAATTTCTTTCAGCCAGGGAGCAATGATACAAATACAGTTAACAGGGAATAAATTACTGTAAATAAAGTTATCTAATATGAGGAGGAAAAGATGATTCAGGAAGGATCTTGCTCACCTGATATTTCCAGCTTAGCCTCTGGGTTTTTTACTAATATAGTTTATATGATGTCTATAATGCCTTTTCTTTCACATTTATAAGAGAGTCTTAAATGGCCCAAATCAGAGTGAAGTGCAGTCTCATGACATAATCTGATCACTCTCTTACATTGGTTTATGGAAGCACAGATAATAGAAACCCAAGCTAGCCCTACACCAGATTGCATTTATAGGAAAAACAAATCCCTCCTTAGTCTCTGGCTCTCTATGAAATAAGAGATGGAATGGCCAAGTATTTTCATAGTTAATTAAAAGCTAGTTTTGTCACTATTACTTTCCTTACATTGCAACTTCCCAAAAGTAAGAATACCTAAAAATGCAAAATCCTAACTTCATAGGAGAGAAATTAATCAATACTTGAATGTTAACTATGGTGGCTTTGTGGGTTTCACAGTACTAAAATTTGTTTTTTGTATTCATACTACATACTTACAAAACTCCATATTTTTCAGGTGTAGCAGAAATATAATAATATTGGACTATCTGTCCAATTAAGTCAAAGACAGAATTTAATTGTTTCCATTTTCTGAACAAACAGTAAGAAATAGTGGTTGGCGATGTCTTTCTTGCTCCTTGAATAGAAAGAAACCTATCACCAGGACAACATCAATATCTATTTTGTGTGGAACAGTGAAGAACTCTGTAGATGAGAAACTATGGGGTGAATTTGTTTATTTGCTATCTATTTCTGCCAAGACACTTTACCATGAATCAGTGCTTATCTTTAGAGCTACCAAAAAGACGTGGAATATTTTGAGATAATGCTCATATAATTTGATTATTCTTTCTACAGAAAGTCAGAAATGCAGAAAAAGCAATAGGCTTTTCTCTAACCCTTTGCACATTTCTGAAAATGAAATCCAAATCCAAGATTCCAAAAGATCGGAAACATTTGGTAAACTTCCCCTTACCTATCCTTCAAATGTTTCAAGGTTTTTGTGACAGAAGTGCAATGTGACTAGTTCTCAAGAGCTACCAAGAGCCTAAAGCGTCCAAGGCAAATTATACCAGGCTCCTGTGATTCAATTTACCAGGCTCCTGTGATTCAATTAGAGTGATAAAATAGCCATGAAAAATCATGGTCAAAATAAATGGAAAATGGACTGCGTAATGGATTTTGATTTATGTAAAAATGTATGAATGATTGTGGGTTGCTTTCTGTAATGACTGAACAATCAGACAATTGCATATACAAAAGATTTCCTTGCCTTTCTTACACGTGCAAGAAAGAGTATATGGAGAACTACCTCACCAAACACAGTATTTTTTCCTGTATAAATCGATCCTGAGACAAATTAATTCAATTATTTCATTGGTATATTTGAAGATGTCTGAAGTTTATTTTTAAATGTAAAGATAGGAGAAAACTACATATAGTCTCATCTGAGACACAAGATGACCCACAGAAAAAGAGAAATAGAAATAATTTCTCATTAAATTTCCAAACATACCATCATAAAAATAGCATATCAAATTTTCAAAGATAGGTATCAGCATAGTCAATGGAGTAATGATAATCTGATATGTCCTGTTCCCAATGAACTTCAAAGAATGAAATTTCATTTATACCCCAAAACAGCAATAATATATTCAAAGCATGCCAGTAACTATTATATTTACAGTGATTCTAAGAAAGTCTTCCATAGATGGAAACTATTGTAGCAATAGACGTATAAGGAGGTACATGTAGCAGAAGAATAATTTATGTGTGGTTTTTGTCCTAACTTTACTTCCTGTCCCTTTTACTTTCCTCTGTTTGTTCTATGTAGTTCCTTTCATACAAATGGCTTGTTTTCTGTTATTGCCCTTCAAACTTTTTCATCTACTCTCCATTTTTTCTTCTCATCTCCTGCTGTCATTTTTCCATGATCTCTTCTTTCCCTTGTTCCACTCACTACAAAATACAAGCTGAGGGATAAAAAGGCACCAGAAAAGCATTGCCCCACATTTCATCTCAGTGTGGACTGCTTAGAGGTTAACTAAGGTAGTCGTTCAAGGTCAATAAAATGAAAACCTAAATATGAAATATGGCGATAAGCTATTAAAAATTCAAAGACAAAAAGAAGTATAACTGGGTTACTAAAGGTATCATTAGTTTATGGAAAAAAAAAGAAAAAGAGTAGACACCTTATTACATAGTCACGTACATGGCATGTATAAACATACAGACCTAAAGGGGTGATCACCTACAATCATTTTAAGATTATTAATTAGACGGACAGATGTATAAGCCAGGAATTTCCCTTAATTTATTTCCCTTTAAAACGGTAGTTTCAGCATGAGCTGCCACTGAGCAGGACATTACTCACTGTATTGATGCCACCAGTAAGGTTAAGCTACAAAGATATTCTCTTTGGGGAGCAATTCAGGGAGGTAAAAATTGATTTTTATCAGCCTAAGCTGTAGCTGATTTGTCCCATTCTCCACCACAGAGAAGGATCTTTTCTTGTTTGTTTTTTTGTCATTAAAAAATTATACAGAGAGAAAAAATAGAAAAAATGTTTGGCTGCTAATGCCTGTGTCATGTGAAAGGAAAAGGTTCATTGTAATGCATATACTCTTACACTGGCTGAATATACCTGAAATGAAGCTCCACTTCAGTGTCATGACTGGCTATGACTGAAAAGTAGGTGCAAAAGAATGGGTACAGATTGGGAAAATGGAAGCAATATGATTGAGATGCAGAGACATATTCAAGAAAGCTTCACCAGCAGAACTGGTATTTTGACCCACACAAATCTTGAAAGCTCCGCATTGTACTGCTAGTAGCGAAGTAATTTATAATTTCAGATAGTCATATTCAGGGGTTGGTCCAGATCTTGAGCTGGATCAATTCACAGCATGAAGATACAAGGCTGTCTTTTAACCATATTAATATAGCTTCATTGAGTGCCCAGGCCAAGAATACTTTAACTTTTATCCTTCTGCTTACTATTGGGTGCTTAGTGCAGTTTCGACAAGTGAGATTCATCAGTGCAGAGACAGACATTTACCAAAGTCTGAGATGTTGATCTGTACTGAAGACACAATCAAGCTCTACAGAAATCTTGCACTTAGGCAGAGAGAATCTTCACTTGCCATTGGAATTGTTCTTAAGGCCACCTTGTATTAGGAGGCTTAGCAGAGCTGAGGATCAATTCTGAAAAGAGCAGATTCTCTGATTGCTTACCATTGTCTCCATTCCTCTAGGCTCTCTGAGAAATCAATAACCAACATATCCATGACTATGACCATGGTGCATTCAATTTCAATATGGAAGAGACAACTGAGTGAATTATTTCATTTTGGCTATCTAATTTTCTACTTATATTTTCCATTCTGATCAGGTTCTGATTTCACAGCCATCCTTGTTTCATCATTTCTTTTTTTCTGTTTACTAGTAAGACCATTCACTCCAGCACTTTTGAAAAGACGAGCCAGGAATATTTATTTCTGTCTTTTCTGCCTTGAAGGATCTGTCATTATGCAGAGGTGACTAAGCTACTGCACTCTCAGTAGTTGTTTATATGATCAGGCTGCAGAAGCAGCACAAAGTGAAAGGACTATTTTAAGTCTCAATAGAAAGACTGCTTTTTGTAGCACCATAGCACCAGACCTTTCCCTCCACAGCAGACACCAAACAGACCACGCTGTAGATCGCCCTGATGACAGGTGTCTGGAAAGAAGCCTTTTCTGCTCACTGCTTTCTATTCCCTCTGTGAGTCAGAATTAGTCCATGTGCCTACGTACCACAGCACAAACAAAGAAAACCACTGCTTTTGCGTTGTTGCACTTTCAAATACCTTCACCAAAGGCTACTAAAACTGGGACATTCAGCAACATAAGGCAGGTCTTACTGATAACCTAAGTGTGGAGACCTTCAAATGTGTTTGGGTTTTACCTGACAGGTCTTCTCTTCTAGCCCAGATAGAAGCATGTCTGCTCCTATTTTGAATGGCTACATTAGAGAGCAGAAATGGCAAGAAAGCAAGAGATCACATTCAATATCATTTAGGACTGTTTGCTATGTAACTGCTCATGAACTTTGTTGTAAGAGATGACTAAAGTAAATAACTTGGAACTTGGATCTTATCAGAGATGCACTATTATAACTTCCAAAAAAGTTCTATTTGGGAAATTCAGATGCAGTATACAGAATGTCTGTTTCCTGAAAACTTAGTTTTGCATTAAAAGTTCTGATGGATGATTCTTCATTAAATACACTCTCTTTTACTTCCCTGTTGTCGTGATTTAACCCCAGCCAGCAACTAGAACCATGAAGTCTCTTGCTCACTCTCCCCAGCTGGGATGGGGGAGAGAATCAGAAGAGTAAAAGTGAGAAAAAACTTGTGGGTTGAGATAAAGACAGTTTAACAGCTAAAGTAAAAGCCACACATGCAAGTAAAGCAAAACAAGGAATTCATTCACTGCTTCCCATCAACAGGCAGGTGTTCAGCCATCTCCAGGAGAGCAGGACTCCATCATGCATAATGGTTACTTGGGAAGGCAAATGCCATAACTCTGAACGTCCTCCCTTCCTTCTTCATCCTCCGGCTTTATATGCTAAGTATGATGTCATGTGGTATAGAATAGTCTTCTGGTCAGTTGGCATCAGCTGTCCCAGCTTCTTGTGTTCTTCTAGCCTACTTGGTGGCAGGGCAGTCTGAGGAGCAGAAAAGGCCTTGACTGCTTATCAACAACCAAAACCACCAATGTTTTACAACACTATTTTCATCCCAAATCCAAAACATTGCATTACACAAGCTGCTAGTAAGAACGTCAACTCTATCCCAGCAGAAACCATGACACCTATACAGGAGCTTCAATCAATCCTTTTGGATAATAAACTTTATCATTCCTGCACGTGTTTTCTTTCCCCTTTCTAAATGTTTTCTTCTTTTCCTCATCCACTCTAATGAAAATAGATTTTTTCTTTTTATTTTTTTTCTCAACCCTCTCAAGCACATGGAATAGATTTAATAGGTTTAACTGAAAGGATTACTATGCGTCTTCCATTAACGTAAGCTGGACATAAAAAATCTAAATGAAACTCATACTGTGTCACACAATGTTCATGGCAAAACAAATAATGGAGAAAAATTACTGTTGTCAATTTCGATGAAGGTTTTCCAAATGAGGAAAAAACCCACATATATAATAGATAATGTTTGTGTTTTTGCAACACATGACAAACAGAAAGTACAAATATTTTTATTTTTTCACCAAGTACTGTGTGTAATTATGTTAATTATATACCTAGCTAGCTCGTTGTACTCTGTAGGAGGGGAATGCAAAATCTAGGCATCATTTCCTAATGGAGCATTTTTTTCAAGATAAATGATAAAGAGAAAACCAGTCATAAGAACTGCCATCAGATTCACCACGAAGTTGGGGGGTGGTGCAGGGGGAAACTGAAGGCATGTAGCAGGCGAGAATAAAGTGTCCATAGAGTTTGCTTTAAAACTATACTGTAGTTAATACTGCATCTTTACTAAAGCATTAGAAGGTGGGACCGTTGTGTAAAACATGAAGGCAAAAATAAAGAAACACAGTTTAGGATGTCACAAAAATCAGGAATCATTATAAAAGCTACCACTGTACTGCTGCTCAACATTGCTGTGGTAACACATTTATATGATAAAGGCAGGAATATAAAAAAACTGTAGATTAACTCCGCCTGCCCAACTAGGTTAGTGAGAATTTTTGGTATGTGGAACTGTAAATATCATAGTTTAGTAATGATAATATGAAGCTAAGGGGTAGGGGTGGTGAGTGTTTTCTTTCTGCCCCATTCGGTAGGATCAAATTTATTAGATTATACAGTCCATTTTACCCTTAACATTTCATACCAGTCTCAGGATTAGCTTTTCTCACGTCCACTGCCATAGCATGCTGATTTCCTTTCCATCTTCTTACAGCCTTCATCTCCTGCCAGAAAATTCACTAGCAAGAAGCACTCAAAGCCCCAGGAGAACCCCATGTCCTGATGGGAAGCTCAATGCCATCCTCATTCTGATGATTAGAGGAGACCTGGGTAGAGCCAGTGTGACAAGGGCAGGCAACAGAAGACAGCTCTTGGCAAGGTTTACTGACTTCTCTGCAACCTGCCTCTTCTTTGGCAGATTGGAGTCCATATGTTTAATGTGTGCTTCCTGTGCGCCAGGCGGTGGCCACCACTTTTGCTTCTAAGAGACCTGCTGCAGCAGCTTAGCGTGCAATTTCTCCCTCACTAGTGACTGTCTGTGTAATATTCTCTACAGTTTTTTATGGGCAATCCCAAACTGTCAGTTTATACCCCTTCAAAAAGGTGTATAAAGGGTTTGGGTCATGCTGCTCCCACTTACTACAAGAAAAAAGAGAAGACCAGAAATTAGTACAATACTTGCAGCGCAGAAAGAGCAGACATCATGATGTCTAATATGGCTGAACTAACCTGGAGATGGAAAAAATTCTAAGTAGGCATATGAGACCTGAAACAATTGGTGGGACATTGATAGGAATACATTAATCCCATCTATCCTTCCACTTCTCTTAACTTATTATTTGCCCTTCACAGAACATAGTAAAGCTTTTTAGACAGGAACAAAACAATAGCTGGCATGATGTATAGTGATTGATAAATGTGGTCTCTATCAATTAGCTTCTGTATATGTATTTCACTGTTATATACCCCTATATTTTTCTTTCTATTCCCCAACTGTATGCTCAGCTTCTCTCAATTGGTAAGAACCCTGCAGGTTGTGTGTGAGAACAAACACTTTTTTTTTTCTTTAAATCATGTTTTTTAGGGTTCCCCCCCCCCCCCCCCCCCCCCCCAACTAAAGAAAATGTAGAGATTGTAATGCCATACTTTCCCTCTGGAACTCAGGCAACCCATCATTACCACAGCTTTTCATAGTTATTTGAAGGAATTTATGTCCAGAAATTCATCCCTTGTGTGAAAAGAAAAAAAAAAAAAAAAAAAGTAGGTTTTTTTTCAAGTTTAGTAAGTGCTGGCTGTTCGTGACATAGTTCCTGGGTATGATTTATCACTTCTTGAAATTAATGACCCGAGACCGTTTTTATATTATGTTACGAGACTGACACCTACCAAGAGCTGTGGAAGAATATGCTTTTTTAAGGCTTGTTAATTTAAATTATGTAAATTAATTGGCTGAGGTTTGAGAATAGATTGCAAAATTCTATCATTTGGACTCCTTTATTAGTAGAAAAGTCAGGTGTTGAAATTCTTTTAAAGCTGTGTTATTCTGTTCTCTGCTGGTGTAGCGTGGGCAGATTCTCACTTGTTAATTATACTGAGAGCACAGAAAAGGATGAAAAAAATCTTCAACAGAAAAAAAGAATAAAATACTTTTCACTGGCATGTACTTGAGTTTCTGTCCACACACATATATGGAATCAATATCTTAAATAACTATTATAGAATTGAAGAATGAATCTTAGAATGCTTTGGTTTGGAAAGGAGTTTAAAAGGACCTTGCAGTCACTGGGGACTTTGCCTAACTGCCACGACTTTTCAAATATGATGGAGAGCAGCTTAGCTACTACATCTGCCAGGTCCCTCAAGACTCTGAGATGCATCTCATCAGCTCACACACAATTCTGTATGTTCAGGTCGTCTCAAACCTGATCTCCTACAATGAGTGGGACTTCATTCCCCCAGTCACTGCCTTGAGATTTGGAGACGTGACAGATGTGGAAAGAGCAACTGTCAGTGAAAACTGAGGCAAAGAAATTGTTGAGTACCTCAGCCTTTTTCATGTCAGTTGTCACCAGATCCCCATCTCATTTATTAGAGGGAGTACAATCTGTTTTGTCTTCCTTTTCAGACTAATGTACCTGTAGAAGCTATTATAATTATTATTATTATTATTATTATTCAGAACCCTTGCCAAATTTAGCTCTGGCTGTGCCTTAGCTTTTCTGATCCCATCCCTCCACTCCCAAGCAGTATCCCTGTATTCTTCCCAGGATGCATGTTTGTGGTTCCACCGCCTATGCATTTCCCTCTTGTGTTTCAGTTTGACCAGGAGGTCCTTAGCTGTCCTTTGAGGACAGTTTTCCAAGGGGTCTCATCCACTAGTTCCTTAAACAACTGAAAGTTCACTTCCCTAAGGTTTAAGGTCTTGACAATAAATTTCACCTGGTCTGTATCTCTTATATCATTCCTACTATGATCAAACCTGCAGTTTCCTTAATTGTGGCAATTATTATGACAGAAATAGCGAGATATACTTTCTTTCCAAAAATAAAGGCTTTTGGCTACAGTATCACTAGATCGCAAACAGCAGATTATCTTAACGAAGTGGAACATGAAAAAGGTTGCAAGTAAATCAATTGTTGGAGCATCTCTGAAAGAACAGAAATCATTCTCATATTTCTCTATGGAAATGAATACTTGAAAAGCTGAATACGAAGCAAAAAAGAGTATGAATTTTGTATTTGTGAATTGCACAGTTAATAATCAGGTCACAATTTGTGTTCGTTTATTACTGTTCTCTTCACTTCCATGACTGACCTTAACATACGCACGTGGACTTATTCCCATATGGTGATAGTCATGTCCGATAGACCAGATGACAAATCTTCATGACTATTGGGAAAATTTTACATTTAAAACAAACAAACCAAACCAACCAAAGAACTTTAAAAAAAAAAATCCTTCTTCACATTACTTAATTTTTGTAAACTGTTCAGACTGCATGCGAATTTACTTGCAGCCACATTTATTTCTTTTTTCTTATGAACCAAGAAAGCCAGATTAGTAACACAGTTGAATTTTGATCATTTCTGTGTAGATTAAAAACCTATTTGCACTGAAGTAATCTTAAAAAAAAAATCACATTAAGAGCTGTTAATCAATATTCATAAAAAAAAATATTAAACCACTTCAGTGTGACTCCTTCAGATTGCAGATTAACATGAGTAGGTGACGAAGGAACTGGAATAAATGAATGTGCATGTACATCATCATAATAAATGCAGGAATCCAATGAGCAGCTATGAGAGAAATTTTTCTTATGAATAATAATAAGGGAATAATTGCTTATTATATATTAAAGATAAATAAGTAAATACTGGGAAAAATAGCCAGATACTGGGTATATTCACTAGTGAAGTGAATTGTAGGCATTGTGGATGGGCTTTCAAATGCCTTTAATGTCTCTCTGACAGTGCTCCCATGAAAGTTAATAAGAGGTTTAATAGGAAGATGCACTGAGGTGATGGGACTAGGCCAAAACTCATTGTTCTGTAAGTCTTACCATTTTAGCTCTGTTGTGCAGGGAAGGCTTATCTTAACTCAAAACAGAAACATGTCTGAAGAGATTCCTGTTACTTAGCAGGAATCTGTAAACTGAACTGTTCACATCCTAAAGACCAGCTAGGAGTGAAATAGGCTACGAATTTTCCCCAGGAGAGAAAGTGGTGAACATGAAGCTTTCAGAAGAACCAGGTAAAAACCTGTTCAAAATCAGCTGGAAGAAAATAAATAATTTTGATGCCAAACATAAGTAAAACAGCAAACAGCAAAGGCTAAGAGAAAAAAATAAGACATTACTGGCAGAAAGTACCAGGTATACAAAACCAGACAACAATAAAGAAGATTAGGAAACATGACGGAAATAAGTAAAAATACACTCACGGTATTTTTCAATACCTGTTGAATAGGCAAGTTGAGTTTTAAAACAAAGCTAAACATTCAACACAAATGTTTCGTCAGCTTTCCCCTAGGCATTTGGAAGCTGGCCATCCCAGGAAAATAAAATATTCAAGACCAAATGTTTCCATTGCCTACCCTGAATCAAACAGCAAAACCACATGACTAATTGAGCAAGATCCCAATAGTTGTCCTGACCAGATAAAAACACTGGCAACAGAATGCTGGTTAGTTTTTCATAGATGACAGAAATGAGACCGCAGGACACTTTCATATACCTCATTAAATCCTTTTGATATAACACCTTCAATACACCTGCTGCAACTTTACTCAATCAATTAAATTATTAGGATGTGGAAACATCTGCCATGTACAGCACCATCATCAGCAGGTGTTTTTAGCTTGGACATACCTTAAAATTTTGGCTGAAGTTGAGAGATTAATAATAGTTACTAGCATATAGATTCATAAAGCAGTAAGTTATTGCTCTGAGCTACGATGAGTAGTAATTTTAAGAAACAGATAATTACAGATAGGGGTTTGGCTTGCTTCTGATTAGGTACATAAATTGTTGGGAGAATATGCAGCATTTTTCAAATTAATCATATATGTTCAATTGTAAATAAAATTGCATATTCTGCGTAATGTATTTCCAACACACAGTATGCAAACGGAAATGGTCTTCCTTGTATCATTACTTCATTTTGCATGGTTCTGTATCCATAAGGTATTTCCTTTGTAAAAATGTAACCAGAGATACTTCGTTCTCACTAATAGCCTATCCTTCACAAAACAGTACACTGTCCATTCTTGTAAAACATAGGCAAGCACCACATAAAATAATCAGAATTTAAGTTGGTGGAAAAGAAGCTAGCACTACACAAGGTCCTCCTGGGTTTTGTTTGTTTGTTTGTTTGTTTCCTCAAGGAGTATTTAGTTCAGTTTGGGGGTGTCATAGAAATCGCAGGACAGTTCAGGCTCATGGGGACCCAGGGAGGCCGTGGTCCCAGCCCTTGCCCAGAGCAGGTACAGCTGTGGGCTCAGACTGGGCTGATAAGGACTTCACCCAGCTGGGATGTGAAACACCCAAGGATGGAGACAGCCCAACCTCCCTGGTCCCTGGCCGCACCACTGGGCTGTCCTCATGGGGAAAAGGCTTCTCCTTATCTCCAGCCTGAGCCTCTCCTCTTTCAGCTTGTGCTGCTGCCTCTCACCCTCCCACCACGCACCGCTGTGAAGAGCCCAGATGTGTCTCCTCCATCGTCTCCCATTGGTGTGGGGAATGCTGTCATGTGCCCCCAAAGCTGCCCCATCTCCCAGCTGAAGCAGCCCCAGTCCCACAGTCCTTCCTCACAGGATAAGGTCTCCGGTTCCACTGTCTCCAAGGTCTCCTCTGAAACTCAGTTGACTGTTTATCAACCTGCTTCCTGTATCACATAGCCCAAAACAAGATGTTGCTGGACTGGAATGGCTCAGGAACTAGGAAGTGACAAGGAAGGTTATAGAATATAAAGGCTTTAAATCATAAATGCCTTACAGTGAGCTAATTAAATCCAAGTTCGTTCCACAATGGTGCAATATAGGCCCCCCATATCGCTGCAGGATAACAGTCTCCTTATTTCCCCCAGTGCAATGCTACTGATTTGGGGAAATTTTACCCAAAATTATGCTTGCAAATGTGAAAAAAGAACTCAGTTCACAGCCATCATTTTTTTAAGTCTGTGCAGCAGCCACAGGGATCGTAAGTTTATTAGCTACAAACTAGTTAATCCAAGAAGAATCTAAATGAGATTTGACAGAAAGGTCTCGTGCTGTAAGCTCCTTTTTAGTTGCCTTCTTTTTTAAGATTTTTCTCTGTTCTAACTGTGCCTAGAGGGATGTACAGCATATACTCTAGGAAAAAAAACAAAATCTGTGTTTAGAATCCATGCAAAAGAAGGTCAGTAGACAGAATTTTTGGTAAAATATGGAAATGGAAATACTTTCAAATATGCCTGATTAGAATTTCTATAAGAATCAGTGCACGTATAATTTATCAGGCATAAGAAAAAGGGACCAAATTTTTCTGCTGGTCATTAATGTATACACAAGTGTTCTACAGAGCAGATATCTATGGACATTTCTCGGTTGACTATTCAGTCCTATAGGACACACCTCTGTTGTCCAGGATCATTGCAGATCACAGAGAGACAGCTAAGTGCCTAAGAAAATTATTTTCAGAACACATTGAACTGAGCAGTGGTATGAATAAATTTATCAGAATTGTCACAGAGAGGCGTAGGTCTTTCCTATGTTCTTATATTCTTGTGACTAGGATTACAACAGAAGTCTGTTCCCTGGTGCAAGTTCCACAACGTCAGAGAGAACGCTTATTGATAACCATGGAAGTAACACATCTTAAAATGGATATTTGACCTATATAGTGTACTACCCAACAGTTTTCATTCCCAAAGGTTGTTAGCTTGGACACCTGGTTCTCTGCTACCTTATTGCTTGAATAGGCCACAACCTAGTCTGTTACTGAGCCCTCTGGATAGTTTGAATGAGCAATAACCTACAGTTAGTGTACGCTTTGTAGCTGGGAAAGACTCAAATGTGTCAGCAGGTGAGAAAAACTATTGAATCAAAATGCAGGGTGGGTAAAGAAACACTGCTCTAAGGCCGCATCTAAATGAGTAAACGGAGCGGAGCTATGAACCTCAGTTAAGACCCCCTGAAGACCAAAAATAGTTTCTTCAAATAATACCTCACTGGTGCTTGCGGATCTTGTTTATGCATACACTTGTCTTGCTGGAGGAAAAATCTTGTAAAGGAAAAAAGATGGAGGAAGAACTCAGACAGCCAGGTCTCCATGTGTTCAGCTCTTCTACAAAAGCTAAAATTCTCTAACAAGATAAACATCTAGGAGCTCCCACTGAGAACAATTTGCACCTATGAATCTGAACATTTACTGAGGCTGCTGGATGTTGAACCCACTGGAAAATCCAGTCCAAGAAGAATCCTTTTTTCTTTGAAAAACAAACATCCAAAAGGTTGCTGTTTAAAGTAGTGTTAGAAGGAGAAATTGACATATCCGGTCTGCATTGCCTGCAGGTTTCATTTAATTTGATTTTTCAAGTATCTTGCTTTTTAAAAATGAAATTAAGTTTAAAATTGATTTTTGTGAATTGCTGGGTTTAGTTCCTCTTTATTTTTATTAAAATAATTTTATAAAAATTTAGTTCTCTTACATCAGGTATGTGTCACTGATATTATACTTGTAAGAAATAATTATAAATATACTTATACTTGTATAAATAAGTGTTGCAAGGATGAGTAAGAGCCTAGTATTTCTGCAAGTATTTCTTTCTAGTTTAACAAAACCTCACTGGTTAGAATTTGAAAATATTTTATTCTTGTGGGCTAAACCCATTTTCCAAAGGTAATTTGATTTAGAAAAATAGAGAATCATACAGCTATTGGTTTTAGCCAAAGGACATCTTTCACTATGTACGAGATGCAATATATAAAAGAGCTTGTTTATGATCCATGAGAGATTTATTTAAGCATTACAAATAAGGGTATAGAATTTTAAATGTTGAGCTTTAAAAGTTGGTTTATAAAACCATCTGTAAAAGTTTCTGATTAACTAAAAAAGGTACTCAGCAATAAACTGCTAATAAACACTTGAATAAATCTCAAAATCAATTGAGCATTACTCCCATTTAAACATTTATGTTCATGTTTAGTAGTTTTTCAATATTTGCTTAGCGCTAGGCCATGGTTTAAGCATTACTGAGGGTTCAGCATTTTTTTGCCACAACCCCTCTGCTAGGGGCAGAAGATTTTGCAGTGCCCAAGAACTGCATTGGAAGGATGACACAACCAGGGCATCATATTCTCGCCCTCTCTTCTGCACACTCACCAGAAAAAAGGTCTTGGCTGTATCAAGTTGTGATTAATGGGGTGAAATCTTCTTGGTGGCCAGTCACCAGTGGTGTCCCTCAGGGCTCAGTTTTGGGGCAGTTTTATTTAATATCTTTATCTATGATCTGGACCAGGGGATTAAGTTCACCCTCAGTAAGTTTGCAGATGACACCAAACTAGGTGGGAGTGTTGATCTGCTTGAGGGTAGGAAGGCTCTACAGAGGGACCTGGACAGGCTGGATCAATGGGCCAAGGCCAATTGTATGAGGTTTAATAAGGCCAAGTTCCAGGTCCTGCATTTCGGTCACAACAACCCCAAGCAACACTACAGGCTTGGGGAAGAGTGGCTAGAAAGCTGCCCAGCAGAAGAGGACCTGGGTGTGCTGGTGGACAGCCAGCTTAACATGAGCCAGCAGTGTGCCCAGGTGGCCAAGAAGGCCAACAGCATTCTGGCTTGTATCAGGAATAGCGTGGCCAGCAGGAGTAGGGAAGTGATCGTGCCTCTGTACTCGGCACTGGTGAGGCCTCACCTTGAGTACTGTGCTCAGTTCTGGGCCCCTCTGTACAAGAGGGACATTGAAGTGCTGGAGCATGTCGAGAGGAGAGCTACCAAGCTGGTGAGGGGGCTGGAGACCAAGTCGTATGAGGAGAAGCTGAGGGAACTGGGCATGTTTAGTCTGGAGAAGAGGAGGCTGAGGGGAGACCTCATTGCCCTCTACAACTACCTGAAAGGAGGCTGTAGAGAGGTGGGTGTTGGCCTCTTCTCCCAGGTGAATAATGACAGGACCAGAGGAAATGGTCTGAAGCTGCAGCAGGGAAGGTTTAGGTTAGATATTAGGAAGAATTACTTTACTGAAAGAGTGGTCAGGCACTGGAACAGCCTGCCCAGGGAGGTGGTTGAGTCACCATCCCTAGAGGTATTTAAGAAACGTCTAGATTTGGCACTTCAGGGCATGCTCTAGTGGCAGAGATTTTAGAGTTCTTTTTTGTGTGTGCATGGTTGGACTCGATGATCTCAAAGGTCCTTTCCAACCATGAGGATTCTATGATTCTATGATAAGTACATTTGTAAATCACCTCTCCTAGTCTGGTTGCATGCCAATATTACAAGAATATAGCCAGGACTATTATTTTAATTAATTATATAATTTGTTTAAATAATTAATAATTATTTTCTTCTTTTCCCGTGCAAGGAAATAGACTTGATATCCTTGCAGAACCTGATTACGCTTTCTCCAATTTTTTTCTGCAGAACCTTTTAGTAATAGCAGTATTTCAACATAGAACCAGGGGCCTAGCCTTATATTCTGAAATTTAAACAAGGAAGAAAGGGAAGTAAATACAGTTTGGTTATCACAGTACTCAGAAATTTAAGGGCAATTACTTTCTTGTTATACACCTAATTATACATTTATGATATGTTCAAATACTAGAGCTAGATTCATTGCAATCTCTTAGGTGACTCCAAAATGCTGAAACACACTGGAAAGCTCCATCAACTGCTGTTAAATATTTCCAGTAAACCAAAACAAATTCCAACACCATTTTTTAGAGCCATACATTGAAATTTTACTCTCATCCTCCTTTTGTTAGTGTATGTTAGGATTCACTTTTCTTCATAGTAATGGAGAATATATAGTCAAGATTTTCATGTGGTAGAGATAGTATAAACTTTCTATTTGCTACTTGATAAGGTATCCACCTTTAAATAAAAAAACTCTGCCTTCCAGAAAAATGCAGACTTTTGTATGTTTTAAACCATCTCTAACCCTCAGCATATTTTTATGAATCACTTAAGGGATGAAATTAGCGTTTATCTGCCTTGTGACAAACTCCGGCTTCTGTTAGTGTGGGCACTGATCATAAAGTATTTGCTTATGGTTGAAGCTGCTAATAAGTGTATTTATTGTACTTATATAAAATGCTACTATGGGTGTCCATGTTGAAAAAAGGTCACAGTTCAGCTCCTACTGGACAGAAGCCCTCATTAGAAAACCTGTATCTATAATTCAGTTTAATTGGCGAATATTTTGTGCTGCTGATACTGCTAGCTCATAATTATTCTCTTTCACCTAGCTCTTAAGTGCAATTTCGACATTATGCCTAATTTAATATTTTGCACATATTTCAATCTGGGATGCTTTTTCAAATAAAATCCTAACTTTGAATCTGCTTATGCATCTTTTACAACTCATAGTTACATATTTGGGCTTTCCTTAATAAAAATTCAGACAACTTTAATGTAGAAAATATTTTACTAACTCGGATTTAAGTATGTTTTCTGTTTATGGAAAGTGATATGAACATGTCAATTCAAATTGTCATGGATGAACAGAAAGGCCACATTCAATACAAGTTAAGTATTCATATGCAACCAGTGCTGTACTCAATATCAAGTGCAGTATTGGAATTGCAGAGATGTGGAGACAGAGTATTTAAATCAATAGTGAAGAGCAATCATCTCATATGCAGAAAATACAATCTTGAGATCTACTGTAAAACAGTGAAACATATCCTTTTTTAATCCCTACTCCAAGAAAGTCACTGCAGAATTTATCTACACTATCTTCTATCAAAAGTTTTTTGCGAGAGGTATAGAGAATATAAGTATTGCAGTTTACCGGACATTAATCTATTGTTAGTTAAAACTCTTAAATCTCACTAAAAATCCCTTTAGAAGAGTCAAGAATTCAGGATTTTCATAGATTCCTGGATTATTATTTTTTTTAACTAAGAAATGACAAATTGACTTTTCATCTCTAAGGTTAGAGCATAAGATACAGGAATTTTAAGTTACAAGCAACAAAAAGGATAATCACTTCACTTGAGAAATTACTTAAATCCCTTGAAGCCTGTGAAGATCAGGGTAGATTAAACCTTTTAGACATTTGTGCCCAGATACTAAGTTAAATCCCTTTAAAATATTGTGTTTTTTTCTTTTTTTTTTTCCCTTTTTTTTTTTTTAGTTAAATGGAATTGCATATTCCCATCCCTAACATACTTTCTAGGTAACAGCAGCTGCAAAGGATGAAACAAAGGGGTAAATTTATATCTTTTAAAAACAAACATTTATTAAAGACTTTTCAGAATTGGTGTGGACTGTTGGACACTGATAAATTGATGTGAGTGGATCCCTTAGAACTAGATATCTACATCAGTTGTGCTGCAGTAGGATGAAAAAATATTTATTGGAGATTTTTCTGTCTGTGTGATTTTTAAAGAGTAAGTTTTCAATAACTCACATAGATATCCTGTATTTTATGTCTTCTTAACCATTACAGCTCCGTAGTTTCCATCACATGCAACTCTCGCCTCTCTGCTCTGCCTCATCTGGCTAAAAACACCTCTCTCTCCCACATAGACCTCCTCATCCTCCTTCTCCTCCTTCTTCTTTTCCTCTTCGCAAGAATTCAGTAACATCTGCCATGGTGCACTCCATTTCTCTCCTGGTTTGTATTCACAGTCATTACGAGGTCTACCCGCTCTTCCACCTCTCTGAAATTTGTTCCTAGTCTTAGTTGTTTCTTCTATACCTTGCAGAACACTTCCTGTTGTCTAAGAGAGCCTCAGTCAGCCATGACCACATCTTTCCTTCCTTCCAGCTACTGACTTTTAGGGATCCCTAAATCCCCTCCTCACCACTGACTCAGAGAAATTTAGCAAGCTAGTTCATTTACTCTTTTCACCATGTCACTCTTCCTTCGACAAAATAAAATAAAAACCCTTGTGATAATATGAAGTAAGAAGCACTGTAATAGAGAAATGTGATAATACTATATGGCTATGTTGTATGGATACTCTTCTTTTTTGCTAATATCAAAAACACTTGCAATTGTTCCCTCAGTAAATATGTGAGAAAATCAGACAGATTATTTTGGTGGATTTCCACTATAATGTGAGTCTACTTCAATTTCATTTGCATCTACAAAATGAGGAATTACCAAGCCAACTTATTTCAAAACAAGCTACAGAATTGCAAATTCTTTTAAAAGTACACTGCACATAAGAATTCCCAATTTTACTGGCAGAAATATGAGCATCTGAGCCACTATACACATCACACAACACTAAATGGACATATTACCATAATACAATCAAACAGGTTCATCACTATTTCTCCATTTTATTTTTCACAACAATTTTATGAAGCTAATTGATTATTGCTAAGTTTGATCAACATATTTTTCCTGTACTTGATACATATATACATACTTACATACACAAAATAGTGTAATACTACTACTTTGATTTATACAGCAATTTAATAAATCTATAAAATCTCTGCATAATAAGGAAATAGCATCTTTTTGTTATAAAGAGTATCAGATAGATTTCCTTTAATAAAAAGCAGCCTTTAAATGATTGGAAACTGCAGCCATAATTAAACATTACGAATATAGACATTTCATACCATAATGAGTTAACTGAAAAGTCTACCTTTAAGAGTGACATTTACTAAATTCTACCTAATAGCAAAGATATCACTGTATGATGCATCAGTGAAGATCGACTGCTTGCAGTAGTGAGATGACATTGAATAATTTCCTACCATTGTTATTTTATTTCTAGACAAGAATAAGCTCTAAGTAATATTGTAGACAAAGTTCTTGACTTTTACATCTTTTGCTTCCAGTCCTCACATCTATTTATCTGAATGCAAAAAGGCAACTGATTCAAAAAATACTTGAATAAAATGTGATGGAAATAAAAAAAAAAAAAAAAAAACGCTATGAAAACAACATGGGACGCATGACATAAAAACATAAATATTGCAACGTGTGTTGGTTCTGAAGAAGGGTTTTTCAATGCAGATTAACTTTTTGGTAGAGACTTTAGACAAGATATTTCACAAATGGGAAGGTCTCCCAAAAAAGGGCAGAGAAAATCCATGTTTCTACCATGTTGAGAAATATAATCTTTTGGAAAGTAGTAAGTATATGAAAATTACTGTTTCAATACATAAAAGAGAAATAGAGGGGGTGGGGGAGGGGAGGGAAGGGGAGGGGAGGGGAGGGGGAAAGACCTGACAGGAAAAATGGTGATTGTAAATTGCTCATGAGGAGAAATCTTCTTTTTTTTCTTGAAGTATATAAAGATTATTATGTAAATAGATAAATAAAAAATAAAGAACACAATTAGTTATCTATATTACTTTTTAAAAGCACAGAAATTACTACAAAAAAGCCCCAAAAGTCAATGGATTTTCCAATTTCCATTTTTTTCTAACATTTTAAAGAGCAATTTTGCACTTTGACAATTTTATCACAGTGCTATGGAGAGCAGCAATATCTAATTGAAACTTCTCTAAGTTAGGTTACCCAGAGAAGCTGTGGATGCCTCCTCCTTGGAAGTGTTCAAGGCCAGGTTGGATGAGGCTTTGAGTAACCTGATCTAGTGGAAGGTGTCCTTGCCCATGGCAGAGACAATTAGAATTAGATGATCTTTAAGGTGTTTTCCAACCCAAACCATTCTATGATTCTACCATGACTAAGACAGTTAATACAAATACATCTTTAAATGTCCTGAGGCCTGTGTACTTGTTTCTTTGGAAGTCCTTTAAAGCAAACTCAATAGACATCAACAGCAATTGTAATTATGTAAGACAACTTCTTTTTTTTTAATCCACAACACTTGGCTAACCCATTTGAAGGAAAAAAAAATGAAAGGTAAAAATAAAACTGGAGTTATTTTCCTCTTTTTCTCTCAATGTTTAACAGTTAGCTTCAATTGTGATAAATTAACATATTTTAAAGGAAATAGACTTCAAATTACTTCTAGTTTCTATGTGAGAATTATTACCTATACACAGGAATTAATATATTAGAAAAAAAGATTCCGAAAGAGTGCATTTGAGCAAACAATGATTAATGCAGACCGTCAACACAAGGTAGTTTCAATCATTTCGGTTCAAAAAAGAAAGTGGACTCCTGATAAAATACAGTTTAAGATGAGCGTGGATTTAAAATACTGTCCTTCATCCACTTCTGGTTTTGCATTAAATTTCACCTTAGGAAGAGCTGACAAGGGTAAGACTGGGGTTTTGCCAATTGATTTGAGGTTTAACACCTGGACACAAAAAATTATTATCAAAGAAAATTTATTTAGCTCTGCCTTTGAAATGTTCAGAAATGAATGATAAATGGATGTAGGATGTTAGTACCTCCATCGATGCCAAAAATATATTTATCAGTGCCTAGTGACAATAGTCAGCTTTCTACAAAATGTGTAATTTTCAACTGCACTGATAAGTCGCTATTTATTTTAAACGTGAATTGCAGGAAACGTCATCAAAATTCACAACTCTTCAAATCTTCTAGTTCATTTTCAGACCAATCTCAGCAAAGAATAGGTCCGACTACACCCTTTGCAAAATTCCCAGTGCACAGAAATGTTCTAAAAGTAAAACAAATTGAAATACCCTCATGAACTATGTAGACCCTCAGAAGGGCATTATAGATCATCTTCACGAAATTTCAATAAAGAAAATACTTGATTATTTTCAAGGATAACTGATCTATCCTTGATTAAAAGTCAGACAGATGGAATGAAAAGGATGTGAGATCTCACCTTTAAGAATACCTTTCTGATTTTTAGATATTGTTCATTTCTTCCATGTGGAAATTCAGCCTCTTTCAACACTCTTAATTTGATCACCAACAAGGTACCAAAACCATTTTTCAGCTCATTGCTAGTGACTCAATCACTAGTAACTGTAATTACTAGTGATCACAATTCGCTGAGTTCACTATTCGTGAATTGGGAACCTTAATCACCCATTGGTTATGTTCTGAAAATGTTTTGTAAGAATTCTTGTCTTTACACTGTCCAGATATGACAGGGATGTTTTTGTGCCTGGGCTAGTGCAGTTTACTTTAGGCCTGATGATGTTGGTAAAGTTATATGTGACAGTGCCAGAGGTATAAAAGAGGTTAATACTCTGCAATGAGTAAATCTCCAGGTTTTCTAAGGTGTGGATTCTGGACACTGAGATGACAGTTTTCAGAGAAGATAAAATAGCAGGGGGAGATAGAAATAGATTTCCAGCATGAGGTGGATGTTGCTATGGCTTCAGGCACTCACAGCATGCAAAATGTACAAAGTTACCATCTGTTCTATTGATCTATTGAAGAACAGGATATGATTAGCTTTAATATCTCTTCAACTACCACTTTCCTCACATTTCTAGACTACAACTTCCCATTACAAATATAAATAATTTTGCTGTGGATGATGTTCCACCATGAGCAGCCATGTAACATATGCATACTGCAATGGAAGTGTACTTCTGACTTGTCAGAGACTGGGGCCTGAGGAATACTTAGGCTTTCTTATTTCCTTTTTTTTTTTTTTTCCCCTTCCTAAGCTTCTCCAGGGAATGTTTTACTTCAAGTGGCTGATTTGCTGAGAGCCGAATAAGTCATACTGTTGAGAACAAGTTTATGAATTACTGTTTTATTTAACAATAAAAAATGTCATGATTTCACTATGGAAATTTAGTAGGAGCCCTGAAATAGAATCAGAGACAGTTTGTAAAAGAGTGCAAGTATGATATAAAGCCCTCTTGTTCCTGATTACTGGTTACAGCTCCAGGACAACTTATTTTTAAAATTACTGAGGACTGGATCAAGTAGAAAACCAGATTCCAACACTCTAGATAAGCAACAGGTTCTGAAAACCAAAGCAGTTGAGTAGCAATTCAGCTGTCTCCTATATTTGACAGGGTTATAGGTTGAGGATAACACGCTGTCCTTTAACCTTATGAATTAAGAATCAGCATTATATAATGCTGCCACCTGTCATTTAGATAAACACTTTTCTCACAGTTCCTAGAGAAGAGTGAATCTGGAAGATTTCATTACAGTCCTTAAAACTCTAGCAAAATACAACTTTGCAAGCAAGCTTCATCATGAATCAACATGGGGCTGTACTGTTTATGGCAAGGGACACTATTGCATGTCACAGAGGATGCCAGACAACAGATTTCATGTCTGAGAAATAATTGCAAGGACTAGGCAAACTGAGGGAGACAAAAAGCAACAAGAGATGTTAGAGGGGAGTCCTTTATACCCTTCAAAAAAAGATTTCTTCATCAGATGTCCCAGTAAAGAAACAGCAGTTCTCGTGCCAAGCTCATGAGCCTCACTGGTGGCCTACATGTGGGATAAACTGAAAACAGGCAGATACGTGCTAGCTGTATGGAGCAGATAACAAAAATGATGCCACTGTGTATTAGGAAACATGCTTTAGGAGACAAGTCCCACATGCATGAGCTGAATGCTGATGACAAGAATGTATTCCTACATCTCCCAGTAATCACAATTAACCACTGTGTGAAACTACTGGCATTATCACAGAATGGCAGAATGGTTGAGATTGCAAGGAACCTCTAGAGATCATCCGGTGCAATCCCCTTGCTCAAGCGGGGCCAGTTGCCCAGGACTGTATCCAAATAGCTTTTGAATATCTCTGCGGCGGGAGACTCCACAACATCTCTGGGCAACCCGTGCCAGTTCTCAGTCACCCTCACCTTGAAAAAGTGTTTCCTCATGTTCAGAGGGAACCTCCTATGTTTCTTTGTGCCCATTGCCTCTGGTCCTGTCATTGGGCACCACTGAGAACAGCTTGGCTTTACACCCTCCCTTCAGGCATTTATATACATTAATAAGATCCCAACTGAGCTTTCCCTTCTCCAGACTAAATAGTACTATCTCTCTTGGCCTTTCTTCATAGGAGTTATGTTCCAGTCCACTATCTTTGTGACCTTTCAGTGACCAGTCTCCAGTAGCTCCGTATCTCTTTTGTGCCAGGGGGTGCAGAACTGGACACAATACTCCAGGTATGGCTTTATCAGTGCTGAATAAAAGGGATCACCTCCTTGAACTTCTGCCGATACTTTCTCTAATGCATCCCAGGATAGTATTACCCTTCTTTGAGGCAACATCATATTGCTGAATCATATTCAACAAGGTGTCCACCAGGACCCTGAGGGCCTTTTCTGCCAAGCTGCTTTTGGAGTTGTTCCCTAAGGGTTGCTCCTCCTGAGCTGCAGGACTTTGCATTTCTCCTTATTGAGCAACACAACATTCCTGACAGCCCATTTCTCAAGCCCGTTGAAGTCCTTCTGGATGGCTGAATGACCCTATCAGACACTCCTCCCAGTCTGTATCATCAGCAGTTACCATCCTCCAACTTGACTTTGTTCCACTGAGCACAACCCTCTGGGCCTGACCATTCAGCCAGTTTTCAATCCACCTCACTGTCTGCTTATTCAGCCCATACATCAACAGCTAGTCTATGAGGATCTTATGGGAGACAGTGTCTAAGGCCTTACTGAAGTCTACCAGTCCAGTCATTCATCATAGATATTTATCAGGTTGGTCAAGCAGGACTTCCCCTTGAATCCATCCAGACTACTCTTGGTCACTTTCTTGTGACTGTTACGTGTCTGGAAATTGTTCCCACCTTTAGTTGCTCCATCACCTTCCCAGTGATCAAGGTGAAACTGACTGGCCTGCTATTCCCTCGGTCCTCCTTCTTGCACTTCTTGAAGATAGGAGTTACATTTGTTGTCCCCCCAGTCTTCAGGCACTTCTTCCAGTGACATGATTGATCAAAGATTATCAAGACTGGCTTCTCTGTTCCATCAGGCAGCTCCCTCAGCACTCATGGGTGTATCCCATCATGGTTCGTGGACATGTATGTCCAGTTTGCTCAAGTATTTCCTGACCTGACCCTCATTCACCAAGGGTACATCTACCTTGTTCCAGGCTTTCCCCCTTGTCTCTAGGACAGTCTTGCTAGTAAAGATTGACACAAAGAAGACATTCAGTACCTTAGCCTTTTCCATGTCCAGTGTAACCGGGTCCCCTGTGCCATTGATCAATGGGCCCACATTTTCCCCAGTCTTCCTTTTATGAGACCTTCTTGTTGTCTTTAACAGCTTCAATTCCATTTGGGCTTTAGCTTTCTTAACTTCATCCCTGGTTACTTGGACAACGTTTCTACATCCCTCCCAGGTTACCTGACTTTGCTTCCATCCCCTGTATGCTTCCTTTTTGTGTCTGAATTTGTCTAGGAGCTCTTTGTTCATCCATTTTATCCTCCTGGTATTTTTTCCTGACTTTGTATTTCTTAGAAAAGAACTCTCTTGAGCTTGGAGGAAGTGATCCTTGAATATTATTGAATATGAACCATCTTTCCTCAGCCTCCTTTCCCTTCAGGGCCTTAACCCTTGGGACTATTCTGAGCAGATTTTGACAAGGCCAAGGTCTGCTCTCCTGAAGTTCAGGGTTGTGAGCTTGTTCTTCACCCTCCTCCCTGCCCTGAGGATCCCAAACTCCAACATCTGATAACCACCACAGCAAAGGCCGTCTATGATCTTCCCATGCCCAGTGAGTCCATCCTTGTTGGTGATTATGAGGTCCAGGAAAACGCCTCTCCTTTTGGGCTCCTCTGGCACTTGGGGGTGGTTATCCTCTGTGTACTCCAAGAACCTCCTGGATTGCTTGTGTCCTGCTTTGTTGTCCCTCCATCAGATATTGGGGTGGTACAAGTACATGAGGCTGTTCCTCTTTGTCTGAGGACCTCATCCACTTGTTCTTCCTGGTCAGGTTGCTTATAGCAGACAACAACTGTAATGCCACCCTTACCTGTCCTCCCTTTAATCTTAACCCATAAACTTTTAGTTGGCTCCTCATCCATCCTCAGAGAGAGCTCCATGCACTCCAGCCACTCTCTCACATAAAGTGCAACTCCCCTTCCTTGTGTTTCCATCCTCTCCTTCCTAAAGGGTCTCTAGCGCTCCATTGCAATACTCTAGTCATTATACTAAATCCAGTTCAAGACTGGCACTGAAACAGATACCACAGACAGCCCAGAGTAGTTTCCAGGCAATGGTTTGTCTGGAATGCCAACAAATGATAAAACATCACTCAGACCAGAGCAGAGGTCCATGCACACTGTTGGAATGATGCATGAGCATCTGCAGTGCAGGAAGATGTCCTTACAAGAAGATTTTATAAAATCAACAGTCTTCAGTGGCCTGTGCTGAGCCAAAACCAAAGAAAAGGACTAGAAATTCAATGTGGTCAAATCTCAAGTAGCCCAAACTAAGCCGAAAAATAAACTTAATTCAGGAAATCCCGGAGATATTCCTTTGTCCATTTCCCTGTCAGTGAGTTCCTCTATGATTATTTGCACAGAGCAGAGTGAGTACTTAAGAAGACTAATCTACCTAAAACCTGAGAAAATGTGAGTCTGTGAAGACAGCTATTGTCTCCAGTGCTCCATCAATGACGGTGGTATTTATCCTCGCAAAATTACAGGTGGGGCCATCTGTATGGCCAGACCTACCACCATCCTAGTGCTGGACTGTCATCTAGGTGTGGTATGTGTTTTAGGCCTGTTTGTCACCCCATATGGCTGACAACTTAGTACTTTTGCATATGTGTTTACACAAGAGCACAGTATGCAGTGGGAACTAGCACAAAAGAAAACATTTAAAGACTTAAGTGTATTCTTTCCTTCACTTCCAGTTCAGCCATTTTTATTTCAGTCAAACCAACAATTGTCTTGGGTAATACATCATTATATAGTCTGGGAATTGTCCGGATCAAATAGGAGAATAATACGGTGAAATCCACTGCATAAGTACAAGAGAAGGAAAAGGTATACTCATGTAGAAAAAGTATATAAGAGATCACTTATATTTGCCAATGTTTTCAAGATTCCATTAACAGCCAGAGACTGGTTGACAAATTTTCTTGTTGAAGTATCTCTCCTCCCTCAAAAGATTTGTATGCTAGGATACTCTTAGAATTTTCCATGTACCTAGATGACCCATCAAGATACCTGCTGCCCAGGAGAGGTGACCAATAGCTAAGGAAACGGTGCTGTGTGCAGAACTGGCCATCATTTCACTAACTGCAGTGGGTAAGAATTCAATTAAAATTTCTTCAGCTCAGAGAACTTCCTAAAGACATCTGAAGCTTGCTAGGTTCTGCCAGAAGAGATAGCCTTTCAGGACTACCTAATTACAGGTGTAAATAAGAACATAGAGAAGACACTAGATGGGTATCAGCACATCACTAAACACAACACTATGTTGCCTGGTAACCATATTTTCATCATATTTCAAGAGTATGTTACAGTGACTGTTTTTCCTGATGTTTGTACTTGCTGGTCCTAAACCACTTGACATGAAATTATGAACCAGGAATGGATACCTGGTGAAACCTTAACAGAGACCAGATCTCTAAGTGTTCCATTTTCTTAAGGCTGGAATTTGGCTTCACAAAAAAAGAAAATGGATAATGTAAGAGTATGTGGAAGCAAAGTGCTCCTTGACATGTATCTGGTTAAGAGCTTTTCCAATGCAAAGAGGGATAATGAGAAAAACAGGAGGTCATAAACAAGAACATAGACATAAACCTGACGAACAAATGATAAGGGAGGTAGTGATAAGAACAAACCCAGTCAGGGACACTAATTGGTAAAGATATGTGAAGAGTGAGAATTTTCATTTTTCAGTATGATTATCTGACTAAGCACCTTGTCAAACTGGGATCATAAGAAAAGAAAGGGAGACAATATAAAGAGACATAAACCCAGACCAATTAACTAACAAAGATAATAACCAGAAATAAACCTGGTCAGTTGCACTGATTGATGCTCTATCAAGAAACTGCAGGCAAACTGAGACTTCGCTACGGGGAAAGATATAACCCTGAGGTCAGGATGTTGGAAGCAGGTCAATGGGACTAAGAAAATGGATGAGGGGGAGGGGGAGCATGTAGGAACAAAGTAGGGCTAGACAAAAAGTGGTCTAAGAGGGGTGAGTGTAAAACAGGGCTGGTCCATACTCTTGTCTGGTTGAGCCCTAGGTCTGATCACTAAAGTCTGTCCTATCTACTTATAACTTCTCATTAAATCTTTTCTTTACTATCACTCTGTGTAGTCTTACTCTCCATCCTGTAGGAATTTGTGGACTAAGTGCCCATGAGAATTGTGAGTGAGTGAAACTTGATGCCAACTACTGGAGTCAGACTAGGGTTGTAGGCACCCCTGCCCTGGTGTCAGCTACGGGAGCAAGTGGGAGCCTTTAACCTCCAGACACCGGGGTGGGAATGGTGTGTGTCCCCTGAAAACGAGCTATCAGGGAACTTGTGTGGGTGAGGTGGTGAGGGGCACAGCACTGGCCGCTGGAGCGGTACCGTGGGTCACAGCCCATGTGCCTCATGCTGGCTGCTGGGAAGGATCTCACTGTCTGTATCTTCCCCAAACCTGGTGCACGTGGGGTGTGGGTGTGTGTATTCACTGACAAACTTCAGGCTGGACTAGATGATGAGCTGGGGGGCCTTGGGCTCGGGCCAGGGTATTAGGTGGGTGGAGCGTCAGCCCAAGCACACCTGCAAGTGTGGGGTGCCTGTGGGATGAGTCTTGAGTGCCATGTGTTTGCTAGCAAGCATTGAGCTGGACCAGCTGTCGGGTAGGGTACCCATGGGGTGTATAAGAGGGACAAGGGGCCATACCAGTTCTCCGAGGGATAGGGAAATGTGTCTGTGCTTGTAAACCTGGAGAGTGTTGTGCGTGTGCTGCACTAGTGATGTTCTGCCTCTGCCAGCCCAAGAGGAGCAGGGGACTCGCCTATCTGTGCTTGTTTTTTGTCATGCGAGTCCTGTCTGTGGGTGCTGTTGAAGGCAACGCCTTGTCTGTGTCAGTGTCTTGATTGTTCCTGTGTATGTGGCCGTGTCTATCTGTGTGTCCCTGGGACACGTGCTCAGCTTCACCACTGGTTGAACCAGCAAATGGGACAGTGGCAGTCACGTTCCTCAGCCTGGGCAGACCCCAGGTTCCCAGGTGCACCAGCCCAGGCTCCAGCTGCTCAGCATGACAGGTCCTCAGCTGAGGCTACTGGAGGCAGCAGGCAACCCTAACATCCTTTAATAGAAAATAATGTTGTCTTCCACTTTTTAAAGTGCTAGCCTTTCCATGTGCAAGGGTAAATACAGGACAAAGGAAAGAGAGTTCTAAAGGTTTTGCCCTGGACTGTTACAGAAAGTGTGAAAGTCCATATACTAGCTTCCTGAGGGCTTAATAATATACCTTGCAGAGATCAGAAAAGCACAGAAAGACTTACTAAAATAACTAAAATAAAATGCACATCACATTTTCTCGGGGTTGGTATTTCTGCATAATAAAAATAAATGAATAATTATACTGTGCTAAAAAAATTTAAAAAAAGAAAAAACTTCATCTTCTTTAATCATCCCTGAATAATCAGCAGCAGGAAGAGCATAAAAAAGGTAAGTACAGAACAGTATTTCCTCTGGTACACTGTGTGTTTCAAGATTTCACAAACCGAAGATTGTATCCATATATTTGCATTTAATAATGTTTAATAGATATTTTTCTATTAATTTCTATAAATCACTTTTTGAACATACTTCTCCTTTGGTCAAATACAAGATCTTGCAGCATTTTTATGAAAAAATACTTCCTTTTGCTTGTTAATCCAGCTATCTAATCCTTTTACTTGATACAAAGTAATTATTATTCTTTATGTATCTTGTCCATGTCATTCACAGCTTCATGCATTTCACAATATTTTTCATCCATACTTTAAAATTTTATCCATCATTGGATTCTCTCAGCCATTCTTGTTGCCCTTTTCTGCTCTTATTCTCTTTTTGCTGCAGTGTCTGTGAGAAGGGGCTGACCAGAAATGCATGTACTTCTGAAGATGCAGGTACACAATAGCTTTATAAAATGGCAGATTTTTTTTCTCTAATCTTATCCTAGTTACTTCCAAAATCTTCTTAGCCTTTCTGACTGCATCTGAACAGGTGACATTTTTAGAGAATGTTTAATTCTAAGATCTCTAAGTAGTATTAGCTAGCTTAGATCCTTGCTTAATCCTTTTTTCTTTTTTTCAAAATATACCTTAGGGATTGTCTGACATACCATAAGCATATGTGAAGTCCTGACCAACACTCTTATGCAGGGGATGTTCAGTTCCGAAGAATCCCTTTTGTGTCAAGGGAAACACCTCTGCTGAGACCGAAACTATTCTCTGCTTTCATCGGGACCCATTTTCTTAGCTTCTCTCTTTGCAGCAGAAACAGCAGCCACAGAAATCCATAAACCTTTGCAAATACTAAATCAAAACTAGGTAAAATAACTGGTTCTGAGATGCAAATTCACTTTCCTTTGCTACTTCTGCATGTAAAATGTCCCTGCTGTTCATGGACCAAAAGAAAGCATAAAATTTCTAGTAGGAATTGTCTCAAAACAGCCAGCATTTGCTGCAGCAGAAAATGATAGCAGAGGGGAAAACTTTAAACTATTGCTGAAGTAAATGGGTACCAGTGAGTAACAGCATAAATGGGCAACAGCCCCTCCCCCCGGATTCTTGCTGCTCGTGATTATTCCCTTGAGCCTGTACCTCTTGGGTAGCTATTTCAATCCACTGATCAAGACCCAATGCCTTCAACCACCTTCTCATTTCATCTTCACTTGCTAATATGTACTGCATCTATTCCGCTTCCTAGTAGATGTATGATGTGTTGATGAAAACTTCTACTCTGTCACTGTGCTGCGTTTTTGTTTTTTTTTTTAAATATGCTTTAAGACTTTGTTTAAAGAGTCAGAGCCCTGTCTTGTAGAATATAAATCAAAGGGAGTCTTGCCACTGAGCTCTAAGAACCAGACCTTAGAGCCAGCACTCAAAATTACTCCTTTCAGAAAAAGGTTATTACAGAAGTTGGTGCAAATGAACATGTAGGTTAGGTGTCTGAACCTAGCTTTCAAAGTGTTTACTGTTAAAGGCTTAACGTATTCAGCATCCTGTTCCCTACTGCTAGGCACATTTATGAAATACTTTTAAAACATATAATAATAGCTTTTAATTTAAAGAACTCCACAAGTAATTGTTTTACCTTTCAAAAATGCACAATATGTGAATCCGATTGTGGTTTTGGTTTTGTTTTTTGAAATAAATGCAGACATGCATATATGCTGAACCTTGAAATTTTTCATATATTCACAGAACCTTAGAATTAGACTGTACTGAGTTTATGTGGCACGGTTTTGGTAGCAGGGGTGGGGTTGCAGGGGTGACTTTGTGAGAAGACACCAGAAGCTGCCCCCATGTCAGACAGAGCCAGTTCCAGCTGGCTCCAGGACCAACTTGATGCTGGCCAAAGCTGCACCAACCAGCAACATTGGTAGCTTCTGTGATAATGTATTTTTAAAAGGGTAAAAAATTCTGTGGAACAGGAGCTGTGAGAGAGGAGTGACAATATGTGAGAGAAACAATTCTGCAGACACAAAGATCGGAGAAGAAGGAGTGGAGGAGGTGCTTCAGGCATCAGAGCAGAGATTCCCCTGCAGCCTGTGGTGAAGACCATGGTGAGGCAGGTTGTCCTCCTTAAGTCCATGGAGGTCTACTGTGGAGCAGATACCTACCTTCAGTTTGTGGAGGACGCCATGCTGTAGCAGTTGGGCATGACCTAAGGATGCTGCAGCCTGTGGAGAGCCCAAGCTGGAGCAGGGTCTTGGCAGGCAGTGTGGCCCATGGAGGGGAGTCCACTCAGGAACAGGCTTTCTGGCATGACCTGTGGTGCCATGAGTGGACCCATGCTGGAGAAGCCTGTTCCTGAATGATCCATGACGGAGTCATGTAAGAGACAGCCTGTAAATTCCCTGACAAAGGGTAGAAAGCCCTGTAAGCCTTCAATGGAATGCCTCAAACACTCGCAAAGAAATAAATAATGCAGGCCTGGATTTCAAAGAGATGGTAAGACTAACACTTCTGGTGCCTAAAAGCGTGGGAGAAATGTTTTGTGAAGACAAGGTAGTTCTGCCACTCATGTGGTGAGCTTGCTAGTTCTCAGTTGTTGAGGCCATTGTGTCCGATAAGTGACCTTTGCTTCATTATCCGTGAAATGCATATGAAAGCGCACAGCCCTGCATATGCTAATGAACATTATAGAGATCATGCTAAACATGTATGACTACAGCACTCGTCTCTCCACCCAAATCATGCTACACATCACCTGGGAGAAGGAAGAAACCTGAGACAAGGCTGTCTTTGGCAAGAAGGGTGGACCATGCTAATTCATCAAACATAAAAGGGGAAAATAAGTGCTCCTAAAGAAGGGAACAAAGAAGACACAAAAGAAGATTGTGCCTGGGAAGATTTTTCCCAAGAAAGAAGATTACACCTGGGAAGATTCCCTGAAAAAGACGCTGGAACCAGGGCCAGTGATCTCTTTATCTCTGTCTTTTTCTCTATCTTTTCCTTTCTCTATCCCTCAGTTTCTCTTTTCTCTTAAGTAACAATTAGAATTGTTAAGCAACGACCTTAAGTACTGCTTGCCATAAGTTTTTGTATACCTGTTGTTAAGTAACGCAGTGCACACCTCACCATTTGCCACAATTTGTCATGTACCTAAGCATGTACCTAACCATGGACTTGTCCAATAGGACTTGTTAAGACCTGTACTAATCATTTTGGGAAACTAATAAATGTTTGTATATGGACCTTGAGTTTTATCTCACCTTAGTCCCCGCTGTTGGGGATTTACGAATCTGAGTGACTTACCCCCCCTCTTTTCTGAGAGTGGGATGTGACAAGTAGCTCTTGAAGAACTGGAGCCTTTGAGAAGGACCCACACTGGAAAAGTTCGTGTAAGACAGTATGCCATAGGTGGAACCCCATGTTGGGGCAGGGTAAGAGTGTAAGGAGGAAAGAGCAGTAGATTAAGTGCTATAAACTGACTGCAACACCCATTCCCCATCCCCCTGCACCACTTGGGGTGGGGTGAAGGTTTGTTTTACATTCTTATTTCTCATTATCCTACTCTGTTTAATTTGCAACAGATTAATTTCCTCAGGTTGAGTCTGTTTTGCCCATGACAGTAATTGCTGATTTTTCTCCCTGTCTTTATCTTGATCCATGAGCTTTTCATTGCATTTTATTCCCCTGTCTTGCTGAGGAAGGGGAGTGATAGAGTGACTTGGTAGGCACCTGGCTTCTAGTCAGTGTCAACCCACTACACCACAATTGCTGAGGCTGGAAGGGGCCTCTGGAAATCCCCAGTCCAACTCTCTGGTCATTGAGATTGCGTCACTCTCTGGATGTGTCAGGTCCTGTGTATCTCCAAGATACGGACCTCCAAGAATGGAGACTCCACAGCCTCTCTGGGTCATCTGTTCCAGTGCTTGCTCACTGTGGGGGGAAAATAAATAAATAAAAAAAGGCATTTCCTTTTGCTTAACTGGAATTTCCTGTATTTCAATTTGTGTCCATTTCTTCTTGTCCTGACACTGGGCACTAGTGAGCAGAATCCGGCTCCCTCTTCCTTCCCTCCTAGCAGCTATGTGTACACATAGATAAGAGCCTGAATGTTATCTACTCCAGTCTGAACATTTCCAGCTCTGTCGGCCTCTGCTCATGCAGGACATGCTTCAAGCCCTTAATAACCACTCTGGCCCTTTGATGGACATCCTTCATTATGTCCCTGCCTCTTCTGTACTGAGGAGCCCAGCAGTGGATGCAGCGCCCAGATGTGTCTCATCAGGGCTGAGTGGAGAGGACAGGATCACTTGCCTTGACCTGCTGGCAACGCTTTTCCTAATGTAGCTCAAAAGGCTATTGGCCTTCTCTGCCACATAGTGCATCCCTAGCTTATGGTCAGTTTGTTATCCACCAGCACCTCAGGTAGCTTCCTTTTCTGGAAGGAAAAAAAGAAAGCCACAATAGTTTCACAAGCCTATGTATACTGAAAAGGGGAACAATAGAACGTGGTCATTCTGTTGATGCAAAAAGTATGCTCAGAGACTCATTATATAAAGTGGAAATTAAACGTCAATATTTTCGTGGTGTCTTAGATTAAATGTCCCATGCTCTATATTTTGTGCCCTTATTTCTCCATTATTAGATTTACACTTAATTCGTATTTACCAAGTACCCACAAGTATCTGACAGCAGGTTCTCACAGGTCAGAAAACCAGAGAAAAACCTTATAACAATTTCTTCACAGAACAGTAGGTAGATTAAGCATTACAGATAAAATTTCTATAGTTGAATATGGTCAAATCCATGAGCTGTACTCTCTTTCCCTTACAGAACAGAAGAAGCCACTTATGGTTACCATCCATAAGGAACACAAACTGTTTTATGGCAAGAAGAAGAGAGAAAAAAAAACATTACCAGAAAAATAACTTTCTTCATGAATGAATGATCTAAATTTGACAGAGGTCAAACTGTTATAATCTGCCTGAAGGAGTTTAACAGGCCCACTCTCTCCTTTGTGACTTAATGGAAACTGATAGATACAGATCTGTCCAGGCTTTGATCCTCATGTCATTTACACCCAGACATGCAGTAGCGGCTCTGTTTTAGCCAACGATTATACAGTGTGACCATTTGAACACAGCCAAGATTCTGCTCTTGCTCACGAAAGCAAAGAGGAGCAAAAGGTATCTTTCTGTTACTTTCCACGGGAAAAGGAGACAGTCTGTCAAGGAACATGAATAAGCTTCCAGGGCTACAAAAATTGAAGGGATTGCTGCTTTCAAGTAGTCATCTGTTTTCTAAAGGTTCATACATTATTGAGAATGAGATGTGGCTAAATGAGTATAGGGAGAAGAGTTTATATGGGGTAAAACTGACTAGGACAGGCTATAGTGCATATAATGTTCTACTACATTGCCTTCATCCAGCCAGAAACCTGACAAAATAAATGTTCAATATATTTCACATTCCCTCTTGAGAACATCATGCAAGGGATGACTGTAGTGGAATGGGAGCAGACACTGAATTTGAGAGAAAAGACATTCCTCTTCTGCTCTTTCAACTGGTTGAAAATATGTGAGAGACATGGAAGTAATCTGTTATTGTCTTCTGTATCACTTCCTCCTCACAAACCCCATCCCACAGGATCTTTCCTCCAGGATGTTGATGGCCACAAGAACATACCTTTCACTGATGAGCTTCCACTTGTGGTCTAAATATTTAAACCAGAGGCCACCTGATTCAGAAACGGAAACATTCATCCTGTCTCTCCATATGCATCTGAAATGTTTTAGCTGCTTCCTCACCCATGCACAAACTGGAGTTAAGCAAAATTTCAATCTCAATGTTTGTTAGCAGGCAACGGCAGACACATTGGACTGCACAGAATCTGCAGCACTTCAGCTGTGCAGTGACTTCCCACTGTTTTCAGTTATCACTTAACAACCTGGTGTGAAAGCCCTAGCTCCCAATACAATACTTACTTACAATACTTACAATATTTACTGATGGCAACAGACAAAATATTCTTTACTGCCCCACTAAAATGATTGCATAAGTATGATACTTCTTTATGCTAGTTGCAGCAGTGCCTTGTGTAAGGTTAATTTTCTCCTACCTTTTTATGAGTATGACAAGATGAGACAGAGCAGCTTGAAAAAGATTTTAATGAGGCACTTCTGCCTTTTATTGCAACATGAAATGACAAATCTCTGTTTATTACATACTGTTGAAAATCCTTATTTTATTGATAAGCATCATATAAAACAAGATGTACTAATTTACAGACAAGAAGCTGTAAATATCCCACAAACTGTTTAAATCTAATGCTATGAACTGAAGAGGAAAGCTAGGGAAAGATTTTGAAAGTCTGTCTTCAAAGTGTCCCCTTATGACCATGACCAAATAACACAGGCAGAGAAAACATTAAAGGAATAGTGTAGGTGCTGAATCCTGAACCTCATACCTACCTGCTGCATAATAGGGTAGCCTAAAAGAAAGGCCAATACAGAAAGAGAAAAATAAAACTGAATTAGAGAAAAAAAAAATAGAAAAAAGAAAAATACAGATGATAGCTGCTGATTTTTTTCTAGAGGATGACTACTTTTGAAAACAAGAAAGGGCCATTACTACATTGACAAATTTCAAATTTCTCGCTGCATTTCTGATATAACTCTTGCAATTCTTCAACTTCTCTTTTGATTTTCTGACACGCAGCTCTAACTGGACAGAGAGTCGCATCAGGGCTCTTGTCTTCTCAAAATATTCTCCATTCTATACATTTCTGCTCAATAACAGAAAATTCTGCCAAGTTAATGATGGATGACTGGTACACATCTTTCTCTGATCTCTCTTTCTGACGCTATGTCAAGGCTGCTAATAATATATATATATATATATATATATATATATATATTGCATACTTCAAAGAGTATTTGGACTTTTGGTATCTTATACAAATCGCACCACTCATACTGGAATATTTTCTCCTCTGCCACTTTTACCAAGCGCTCTGTATTCATGATTCCTTCAACCACCTTATCTTGCTTCATTCCTCTTGTTGCTTCTCATTGCGCACATCAAACTGAACTTTTCATCTTGAAGCAAAAAGGCTATCTTTTATACTGTGTTTTCAATTTTCATTTGACCTGACTTGAAGTTACTTTGTAAGAGCCTTAAAATCTTTCTCCCACTCACATCTCAACACCTCTTTTCAAATGACTTCCTCACAGTGGGAAGGTCTTCCACAGTGCTGCAAGACACTTCATCTTCTCCTTCTAATTATTCTCCATAAACGTTTTTCCACTCTTCTTATCTTTTTTAACTAAATGTCTAAAGAAAATCAACCTAAACTATTCACTTCGCTTACAAAGCTGTAGCACCTTTAGTACCACAATATCTGAGCATCTTCTGGCAGCTACTGCTCACTACACAGAAGATTAAACTGCAGGATGCTGATGAGAAAATTAAAGGACAATACTAAGACTTCACCTTTTTGCAGTGTCCCAGATCTTTGGTCCTTTGACATTTGGACCTGACACAGTTCTATTCTATTGCTCTTTTTGCAGGTTACCAGCACTAGAGTAAATTAATTTTAGTTATAAGTCCCTGACTCAGAATTCTCAATATTTTTTTTAAGAATACTTAAGAGAATAATTGGGTATCAGGTTATAAAAATCTCAGTTAAAACACTGAGAGTCATTATGGGACCCTAAATTATATACAGAAAGCATAACTGAAGTATTTAATGGGACTTTAAAAAATAAAGAAATTTTAAAGCTGTGTCACAGCTTCATCCAATATCTACTGTACAAAGGAGTGAAAGGGCAATTTTTACTGTTTCGAATGCCACATCTAACTCAAGGAGATGGGACACCCACTATTTTCTGTCACAAAGAAGAGATGACCTTCAGTAGTCTGTAACTTATTTATTGGAATGTTTCACCATGTGTTATCAAAAGCCCATAGCTATTGCCAAGCTTTTTCCTTTAAGAAAGTGCTTTTAAAAACTCCTCCCCTCCTCCAAGCCCCTTGCATCTCTTATATTTTGGATATTGCTATCTGAAATTCATTTCAACACCTAAACTTTATGATTTTGGGTTTTTCTGAGATTATTCAGTAATATGCTGATGAAAAACATCAGATTCTCGAAGAATAATTTGTCTTGTGGTTTGGTTTGCTTTGGTTTGGTTTGGTTTGTACTGCACATAGTAACTTCTGTTGCTTCAGATTTAAAATGCTTTTTTGGTTTTGTTTTTTTTGGGGGGATTGGGTTTTTTGGGTTTGTTTTTTTTTTTTTTTTGGTTTTGTTCCACAATAGAAGCAGTGTGCTCTCAAAAGATAAAGCTTGGCATGGAGTGTGACTAGCTGGTAGAGCAGAGAGGAAGCAGCAAATACTGGACTTTAATGATTCAAATTTAAAGATACTATGGCAACTTACTGCTATTCTACTAATGATTAGCTTTAACGGCCCTGAGGGAGATACTGATTTTCATGCTTTCCTTTCTACTGAAAAATGTCAGAAAGAGAAAACTGACAATATGAGATGGAAAGAAAGTATAACAAGGCAGAAAATATAGAAACTGCACAGCAAGTATAAAAAATAATAATAATAAAAAAAAGACCACAGTAAATGAGGCATCAAAAAGTTGATTCCAGCCACACTCCTAGAAAATCTGTCAGAACTTCACAGCTGTCAAATTTCTGCTTTGCAAGTTGCTCTGTTATTCTGCAAGCATAAGGGAGGAATAAGGAAGAGATGAGGGGAGTTTCTACCACACTAATCTTGAGATGGCTTCCCCAGAAAAGGTAGTTGCTTGACTATCTGCACAGACAAGATATAGAGATATCATATCCACAAATTTTATGGATAAATATGCAGGCAACTTAAAGATTTTATCATTGTGCATATCAGAGATCTAGTCAGTGCCTACTCACTTTTTTTTCTCTGAGATCTAGAAGAGAAATTGAATTTCAGTGATCAACATTGTATGGAGAACTAAAAAAGAGAATGTAAAACCTGGGCTGTATGAACTCAGGAATTTACATTTTAAGTACATAAAATATACCGAACATTATATTGTCATCATTAGTATTGGTGTCAGAAAGCAATGCTGATGCCATAGAGATGGTACCACGACATGAGACTCTGCAGTGAGATAGAAGTCTCTTCACATATCATCTTCATGTACTGCAGCAGAAACAGATTATTTCTCCTTTATTTTTCAATATTTTTTTAATTAAAATGTTCTTGTTGTGTGCTGTTTTTTTCCCCTAAGAATAAACGCATTCACAAAAATGGTCATCTTTTGCATATTTGTTCAATGTTGGTCTGAAAGTTAGCCTAAAAACTGATTTTTTTATTTATTTTACAGTCCTAGCTCATAGCTAAATTGCAATTTTGTTCACTTATTTTTCTTTAAAGATTTATCAGATCTCTTGCCTTAGTTTCTCATATGCAAAATGCTTATAATAAAAGGAATGATAATGAACAAGTTCATCAATATGTGTGATGTATTCTAAATTTTTAGATCTAAGTTTTTAGATCCTGTCAGTAACAATGGTGTTTTATTGGCTGATATAATAGTTGATTTCTTTACTGACACACAGAGTAACAAGAAAATTATGAAAGTGGCAGAAGCTCTCTACTTCCCAATTAAGAATCCTAGTCATTTGTTTAAATTATGCCAAAAATAACTAGAGGTTAATAATAGGGTGAATTCTTAATTGCAATTCTTTCTTGCCTCTTGGCACAGACAATACTCATTGTTATACTTTAATTTGCTACATCAAATTAAATTCTTTGTCTTCAGTCCAGAACGGTTTTTATGTTTGTTTAATGACACTTGCTTCTTCTATCCACAGAGATATTTGGCTTACATTAAGAGAAGCTATTATATAATTCACCCTGTGCTCCTTTAGTAACTATTTAGGTGCCTGTCAACATGAACACTCTTTTCTTAGCCCTCAAGAAGGTAAAATAAACCATGAGTCAGATTCCTTTCTTGCTTACCGTGATGCAAATCAGGAATATATTCATTGAAATCAGTGAAATTACATTTCTGTAAAAAGAAACAGTCTAAACTGGAGAATTAATCCGACATTTATCAAGTAATATCAACGTATTTTTCCAACACAGGACTAATTATGCTTTAGAATTAGACCTCTTCCATGGTTTGAATGGCATGACTTCTCTTTTCAAAGGAATATCTTAAATATATCTGTTCAAGACAAAAACTATGCCTTAGTCATTATATGTGTGCACAGTGTGGGGTATGACAGAACCGTGTTCTCACCTGGAACTTCCAGCAGTACATTAATAGGCTTGCCAACAATAGGCTCAATCTAATCTATCAAGAATAGAAGAAAAAATGCTTCACAGCCTCTCAGGAGAGCTTTGCCAGTACAGAAGTCTCATAACATCCTGTCAATAGGAACCTGGAAAAGTTTTCAAATAGTCAGAAATGCTACGAAAACTTTGCAAAAAATCAAACCAGTACTTCTGTGGACCTAATTTCAGGGAACAAAATTAGCTGTAGCTAATTTTATATGTGTTTTCACAGTTCCATTAGAGGATATTAAGCAATTGGAATGTTTCCATGTTTTAACTAAGAAACTGTTTATGCCGATATTATTTTACAGGTTGGATCAGGGAAGAAAAGAGTTTAGAAGGCAGTGCATTGGACTGTCCTGCCTTGAAGCAATGGGATTTGATTAATTCTCTCAGCATTACTGAAAAAAAAAAAAAAAAAAAAAAAAAAAGGCAAGCCTATTAGGAGCCCAGTAACTTAAACAAGAGTGACATATGAAGGATTTTGTCGGTCTATAGACAGGTGCCAAACCTAATGCCATTAGGGAAAAAGGGTTTGATTCAATTTTTATGCTTCATCTAGATCATTAACACTCAGGACTACATATCTCTTGTTATAAAGACAAACTGTGCAGATGCTTGATTTGTTTGCTCAAGGTTTATTGTGTGGTTACTGTTATGTATGTATTCTACTAAAAATGGGATGGCCAGGAAGCACAAATGTCTGTTTGCCTTGCCCTGGATGAACACAAAGAAACATCTGGTATTGTAGGATGGAGACAAATCCTTTCCCTCTCACCAACTGAACATAACCTCAAACAGCAGTTCCAGAGAAAGACAGCACTGAGATGCCTCATAGAAGTGTATGGCATTCTTGCAGCAGGAATCTGAGCTACTTGCTAAGCCTAAGGTATGGGAGAAAAAAAAGAAAGTTTCCTAGGGACCCAGAGGGGACTGCGTAGGTGTCAACCAGGAAAACACCAAAAGATGCCAGACTGCATAGCAGAACCAGAGCGAAGGACAAGCCCTGCAAGGACAAAGCAGGTAGGGAATATGGGACTTCTTTTCAAGCCTCCTGTTCAGGTTGTTTCAAGGCAGCACTAAAGGGTTTGCTCTCTTTCAAAGTTATTCTATTTTCATTTAGTATTAAATCATTCAAATAAAGCTGAGATTTAGAAACAGAAGCCTTTTCTCTGATGTGTTCACTCAAAAAGGGAAGGAAAAAAACGGAAGGATGATCAGCTCCACCTTGAGGATCACAGGGTCTCATCACAGTATAGATCAGCAAGGGTTTTATAAAGAAACAAATCCATCAACTTAACAATTGGTCAGAGCATGGGAGAGATGTCTTCACATCTCTGCATCACTACAGTCTTCTTTTGTATCTAAGGACAAATCACAAAGCTTCTTTGTGCCTTGGGTCTATATTTCTAAAACAAGAACAAGTAGCAGCTTCCCCCTTGAAGATAATAGTTTGTGGATATTGTAGCAGTGATGACCACAGTTATACCATAAAATGGGAAGGGAAGAGAGAGAGAGCTGAAGCTGCAAAACATGGGTGGGCTCTAGAAGGTCAAACAGGAGAATGTACACAGACTAAAAGGTCAGAGACTTTTGAAAGCTATCTTCTCTATCAAATGATGGTTAAGTATTGGCAAATAGCTTCAGTTTCAAAACTTCTGAAAGTGCAACTTTTTACAGGAAACAGGTTGATTTTACAAATCACTGAGAGAAGCTATTTTAATCAGAAATGGTGTGAACAACACAAATATGACTATTCTCCTGAGTGCTATCACATCCCACTCGTTAGTACAGACTCCGCCAAAATAAGATGTGTTTTAATAGACTGAAAGATAATAAGTTTAATGTGGACTTATTATCTTCTTAGAAATTAAGTCCCTGACTTGCCCTTGGGAAGTTCTTTGTTCCAAGCACTTAGCTGACAATATTTCTCTCAGTGTTCACTGCCTTTCGCATACAATCAACTCTTATTATTCACTACTTGTATTATTGTAGAGCCAAAATTTCCAGTCATAGACAAGGACCTCATAAAACTAAGCATTACACAAGCATTACCAAAAAGATGATCTCTTCCCCAAAGAGTTTTCATTCGAAAAGTAAAGCACCAAACTGGAAATGAGGGATCTGCCTAATAGTTAGCTTGCAGACAATTTTAGCTCACTCTGAGAGGATTCTACTCAGAAGCTGCAAGCAAGAAGAAAGCAAGTCTTGGACAGTAGAAAAAAGGAAGAGGAAGAAGACAGCATTAACATCCTCTAGGAACTGTTGACATTCTTCCAGCTCTGCCATTTTGGGAGTCATTAATAAAGTAAATTTTAAGATACATTATTAGGATAGAAGGTGAATATTGCAGGTGTTGGAAAATCTTTCATATGCTTACAATGGACCTTTTATTATGGTTATTACATATGTTTTTAAAGAAACCTGTCAGATATAGTAAAATTGAAGACTAGTTTAAAAAAGACACTAAGACTCATTCACATCAACATTGAACAAAGAATCTGTACTCCATTAACACTGAACTATGGAGAGGTCAGCCCCACAGAGAGATGTGTAACAGAGACTGATGGAGTCGCAGCCAGCAGGGTTCTCCGAGAAAATGGGAGGTACTAATGAATATCTGTACTAGGGCTGAGGAAAATGCCAAGAGTAAGTAAGGAAATGTACATATGGTCTTTTCCTTTAGACGTTTGTGTCTCTGTATGCTATTTACTTTTTGGCAAAAGAAAATGTGTCTCACTGCATGTCATCACTTATACATAATCTCCAAAAGGAAAATCATATAGGTAGATGGCCCTTCCAGATAATGATATTATCCACCTGGATTCTGAGTGGAATCACAGCTAACCATTCAAACTTCCTCTCAGTCTATGAATGGAGGGAAACGCAATGACTGGCAGGGGGGTTTAAGGGATGAGCCTATCTTAAGTTCTGTTTAGTAAAATATATCTCAGAGAAATGCTATTGAGAGACTGCACAGCAATACTTACAGGAAGCTGTGATGTATTAGCAGTAAAATTTCATCATTAACAGAGACGCCCTGATGAGACAGATGTCTGAGGTTCAGGACTGGCACCATAGAGAATATCTGCCTACTGAAGCAAACAAAGATATCACAGGATGTCTAAAGCAGAAAGAATATAATCACCAGCATCCCACTTTGGAAGCCAGAACTATTAAGTTCTGATTTCTGTAAGCCAAGTATTTATTAGCTGTATCAAATACTCTCATCACTGTTCAGCACCACTATTTTAAAGTAAATCATATACTTTGTTTCTCAAACTGCCCACCAGTTCTTCAAGTACACTGTACTACCCCCTCACCTCCCTTTCCCAGCAAAAAAAAAATTTAAAAAAAAAAAAATCTATTACTTGGCATAAATTGATGGCAGAGTCACCAGAAGATTTTGGTACAGTTCCATACAGTGATGGTGATATCATCTGCTTCTTGAATTTATCTTCCATGGATCTTTGGCACAAAACACAATTTAAACTGTCTTTCTGTAAAGCCCGGAGAACAACTGAACCTAAACTTAAAAAATAAAATCCAAACTTGATGCTCCCAGATGAGTCCATATTGGCTTGGCTGAAACATTGGTTATTCTGGTTATCGTGAAATTGTTTAAGAATTAAATTTTCCATTTGAAAAGCAGGGAAAATGTTAACAATCTTCCTTTTGAAAGAACAGTTGAGATAAAAATTGAAAAGATACTGAATGCCAATTGCAAAGTACCTCAACACCACACAAAGAATGCATTGGCAGGACAGCATTGCCACCTACCATTTAGAAAAAGTTATTTCCTGATTATTTTTCTTGTATATAGCAACAACAAAAAAAAGAAAAAAAAAAAAAAAAACAAAACAAACAAAAAACCCCCAAAACACTGAAAAGAGTGTTCATGAGGGCAACATTATTTAAATAAATACTAAAAATTCTCAAATGCAAATCTAAGAAAGGTGAACACTGCTCCAGAAAACCTGTTCTTAGAATTACACCCATACATCTGTGGAACAAAACAGTACCATGTAATACATCTCCCAAGATGAGAAACAGAAGGCCAACCACCTCAAGGGTGTGTATGGTTGTGGTGGTTCTTCTTGATCCCCTCCAGGGAAACCCGCATGCTCAGCTGCCTCTCTGAAATGCCTGTACACCAACGCACACAGTATGGGGAATAAGTAGGGAGAACTAGAGATCTGTGTGTGGTCACAGGGCCATGATCTCACTGCAATTACAGACATATGGTGAGATAGTTCACATGACTGGAATGCTGTCATGGATGGCTCTGTATTTTTGAGGAAAAATAGGCCAGCAAGGCGAGGTGGTGGAATTGCTCTCTACATGAGACAGCAACTAGAATGTAGTGAGCTCTGCCTAAGGGTGGATGAAGAATGTGTTGAGAGTTTATGGGTAAGAATTAAGGGTCAGGCTAATACGGGTGGCACTGTTGTGGGTGTTTACTACAGGCCACCTGATCAGGAAAGAGGAAGTAAATGAGGCCTTCTACAGACAGCTAAAAGTAGCCTCACAATCACAGGCCCTGGTTGTCATGGGGGACTTCAACCACCCTGATATTTGCTGTAAAGGCAACACAGCCAGGCACAAACAGTCCAGGAGGTTTCTGAAGAGCATTGTCAATTTTTGACACAGGTGGTGGTTGACCCAATGAGGAGAGGTGCTCTGTTGGACCTTGTGCTAACAAAAAAAGGACTAGTTTGGGACATGAAGGTTGGGGGCAGCCTTGGCTGCAGTGACCATGAGATGGTAGAGTCCAGGATCCTGCATGGAAGAAGCAGGGCAAAAAGTAGAATTACAGCCCTGGACTTCAGGAGAGCTGACTTTGACCTCTTCAAAGACCCACTTGGAGGAATCCCATGGGTTAAGGCTCTAGAAGGTAGGGGATTCCAAAAGAGCAGGTTAATATTCAAGAACCTTTTCCTCCAAGCTCAAGATCGGTGCATCCCTATAAGTAAAAAATCAAGGAAAGCAGGCAGGAAGCCTGCATATATGAGCAAGGAGCTTCTAAATAACTCAATGTGAAGAAGGAAGTCTACAGAATGTGGAAAAAGGGACTGCTCGCTTGGGAGGAGTATGTTGAGTATATTGTCAGAGTATGCAGAGATGCAACGGGGAAGGCTAAGGCCCACTTGGAATCAAATCTGGCAAGGGATGTCAAAGACAACAAGAAGGGCTTCTTCAAGTACATCAGCAGCAAAAGGAAGAATCGGGAAAAAGTGGGCCCCTACTGAATGAGGTGGGTGCCCCAGTGAAAGAGAATGCAGAGAAGGTGGAGTTACTGAATGCCTTCTGTGCTTCAGTCTTACTGCTAAGGCCAACCCTCAGGAACCCCAGACCCTGGCCGTAAGAGAGACAGTCTGGAGACAGGAAGACCTTCCCTTGGTCAAAGATGATCGGGTTAGAGATGTTTAGTCAAACTCAACACCCATAAAGTCCTGTTAAAGAAAGACAGGGAACTACTGAAGAGAGTCCTGCACCTAGGGAGGAATAATGCCATGCACCGCTACAGGTTAGGGGTTGACCTGATGGAAAGCACCTTTGCAGACAGGGACCTGGGAGTCCTGGTGGACAACAGGTTGATCATGAGCCAGCAATGTGCCCTTGTGGCCAAGAAGGCCAATGGTCTCCTGGAGTGCATTAAAAAGAGCATGGCCAGAAGTCAAGAGAGGTCATCCTCCCTTTCTACTCTGCCCTGGTGAGGCTACATCTGGAGTACTGCATCCAGTTCTGGGCTCCCCGGTTCAAGAATGGCAGGGAACTACTGAATAGGGTCCAGCGGAGAGTTACAAAGCTGATCAGGGGACTGGAGCACCTCCCTTATGAGGAAAAGCTGGGAGACCTGGGTCTGTTTAGCCCAGAGGAGACTGAGAGGGGATCTCATCAATGCTTATAAATCCCTAAAGGGTGGGAGTCAAGAGGATAGGGCCAGACTCTTTTCAGTGATGCCCAGCAACAGAATAAGGGGTAATGCGCACAAACTGTAACACAGGAAATTCTGTATGAACCTGAGGAAAAAGTTCTTCACTTTCAGCGTGGCAGAACAGACTGCCCAGAGAGGCTGTGGAGTCTCCTTCTCTGGAGATATTCAAAATCCACCTGGATGCACTCCTGTCCAACCTGCTCTAGGTGAACCTCCTCTGGCAGGGGGATTGGACTAGATGATCTCTGAAGGTCCCTTCCAACCCTACCATTCTATGATTCTGTGATTTATGCAGCATATCAGGAGAACCTTGTAAGACTGAATACTATACATAAAAAAAAAAAAAAAATGTCCAATAAACGGCTCACAGTTTACAAATCTAGAATTATTCATAGAGATATATTTTACTTACAGTTTGCTCATAGGTTTGTTGTTCACTGGAAAAGAGAGTTTAATTTGTCAATTATTCACTTAATTCTAGTTCCTCAGGTGGCCATTTTTGTTTGTGTAATGACTGTAATGCTATTAGTCAGATATAAATAAGAAGTTACTGTTCTGAAATCTTCCCAGTGGAAAAGAAAATAACAGGAGACAGCTTAGAACTATGTTATCTTCTGGAAAATTTGATTACACAGTACAATGAAAAACTAGTAAAGCTATTTGGAAATACAGAATTCTTAAACCTACATATTGTGAAAAGACTTTCTGCACAGAACTAAAAAATGTTACCTAAATCTACCTATAGATAGTACAAAGGATCTGGTATGCAAACACTCACAGGCAGAACATTTTCTCTTGCTTTCCAGAATATAGAAAAAAAAAATTATCATGTTGTTTAGATAAACTTCTCTTAGCATAGTTATAAAGCCATATATTGTTTGTCCAACAAGTGACTTATTGTGTATGATCTGAACATTGTAATAGGCAATTGCCTATTTTGTATTTGAGTTTATTATATCACCTAAGGTGTAAACAAAGCATCTACATTAGTATGCTGCTCATGAGAAGGTTTTGAAGTGAAGCATCCCCATTACCTGTCTTTGGAATACATCCCATAATGAGATTATAGCTTGCAAACTGGATTCCATCGATATTAAATGAAATCAGAAGATACACTGCATATGCTAATGAAAGTTCTAGAACTACTCAGAAGTAAAATCATTAAGACACATACACTATAGATGTCAGATCCTTCACATCAACCTGCTTTGCACTACAGATTTATTTGTAATGTGTTACTTGCTAATTTAGACATACCCAGAGACTACCTCCTTTAGATGAGGCATAACCTAGAAGTAATTTACATTAAGAAGCGACAGCTATTTTGCCTTGTGTCAAATTGGAAATGTTGCCTTATTTCTTTATCTCCAGAAACTGATCTAATTTGGCATAGAGGCAGCATTCAAAGATTTAACTCAGTAAAGCAGTATTGTTGGCACTCAAAGACAACAAATTAAAGGAACTGATTAGTGTTACTCTGCAGAGAGACAAATTACAGATTTTGGGTTGGGAGCATTCTTGGATGTGTGGGCTTTGTAGGAGTCTTCTGAGGGAAATGTGATTGCACAGGAACACAAATGGTATATATTTGCCTTAATATTCATGAGTGTCTGAGTTCACGAACAGAGATAATGTTCTGGAAATGAGATGAGGACTCACTATTTCTGAATTTGGTGAACTGGTCACTATTAGGAAACTTCTACATGTCAAAGAATGATTGGGGTCATATGGATTGCTCAAATAATTCTGTAGTGGAGAATTTCAAGGACTAAATACAGTGCAAGCAAATTTCCATTCCCCAAGATTTATATGTCTCTGTAGTCAGACTCCAACCCCATGGCCTGAGTAAACTCCATGCTGTAGCAGGCTGGTCTGTGTAGATAAAGTGTGATTGAAAGGACCATGCCCTCCTAGTGATACTAGTGATACTAGTGATTTTGTGTTTACACGGGTCATTTCATGAGGTGCATGTTTGCATGACAACCTGACATTGCTTTAGTCCTGCTGGCACTGGGAAAAACCAAACCAACCTGTTAAGATTCTTCTTTTTTTTTCCATAGAATAGACAACATGGACTATTCTAGCTCCACCACAAATGGTAAGTAGGAACAAAGAATTTGGTATATTTTAAAACTCTCTTAACAAATCCATTACTAAATCTTTGTGTTCTCTATCTTTCAGCACAGATATCAGGAAGCATGTGTATTTTCAATCTTTTTTCTTAAGGCAGTGTAGGTAAACACTATAGTACTTCTGGAAGGAATGATTGAATCATTCTGTTTCTGTACCAATTGTACTTTTCAATGTGCTCATCAGGTTAACATGGTTTCTATGCTGTGATTACTCACTACTTTCTCCTGTAGAGTTCTGCACTCCACACACATAAAAATATGTTGACAATGCAAAGTGATTGGCCAAAAAAGTGTTCAGATGAGTTCTACCATTCTGTCTTTCAATGTACACCTTCAAAAGAAGTAAAGAAAGGGCTGCATGTTTCAAGTCAGTAACTATGCCATGTAGGTGAAGGCTACATATATTTTAATAAGTACTTACAGCACTTCAGCAGCCCTGCCTAACACTTTTTTACTTCCTCTTTCTCTTTTTCTTTTCAGGTGTCATTTGTTAATTCTGAAACATTTTTCTGTTTTAATAGACCACTTAAATATTCTCCATAAAAGGGTTATTGTGAGCAGATATGCTGTGAGTCAATGATACTATGCCTGACCTATAGTACTGTATCATAGGCCTTCACTTTCTAATGCACAAGGAAATTTGGTTACCATGGCTATAATTACCATAATTTTACACCTATTAATTTTGTCTGTAGCATTCATTTCCATAATCTACAATTTGAAACAAAAACATCATCTTCATTCTGTTGCTGGCAAGAACAGAATAATTATGAAACTCCTAAATGTCACCTTTTCTTTTCCTTTTTCACTGAATCCCTCCAAACACTTTCTTTCTTATTAAAATTCAAACAGCTGTGAAATGGCCAGACAACTAGAAGATAAAAGCAAATGTGAAGCGACCTTCCTCCATACTGAACAAATAGAATATTATAAACAGTCTTTCCAGTTGAAGTTACACAAAGCAAATTAAGAAATACCTAAGGCTATAATTTACTAAAAAAAATGTTTCCTAAATTTACGACAGTTTCATTTAACTGACTAATTAAATTTGCTTGTAGGCATTTCAGTGAAGCAGTCTTATAAATGCTCTAGCATTTGGAAAGAAAGTGTGCATGGCTTTTCTGGGGAAACATGTTCATTATGATCTACATTTCCCATTGAACATTTAACTATTACCAAATAGTGATACTTTATTGAATCAAATGAGAATGCTAAGCTTTAGTTAAAGGTGATTTAAAAATTGCACATGCTAACAGTCATACCAGATGAAATATCAAAATACACGTTGCCAAGGAAAGTAAGTGTTCAGGATTTCAAATTGTCCTGCAGAGGTATATTTTCTAGGACAAGTTAAAAAAAAAGTAGCAGAGTGTGAGCCTAATCTTCTCTGATATAAATCAATGTTCCCACTGAAATCAATACAGTATCACCTAACTGCAGTAGCTAACATACATTATAATTAATTATATAATCACAGTTCATTATTTCTCTAAATTAAAAGTTTAAAAGATTTTAAAAGTGCATCTTTTCACAGCAAATAATTTTGTCTATATGATAAGTAGGTTCCAGGAATTCTGTAAACAAAAAAGTTTCAACAAAGACATGGTTCAGATAAAAAAATCCTTTCTTGCATGCATTGCCCCACTGACATACACACAAGAAGTGAAATAATTACTAGAACAAACAATAAAATTTATTCTTCCCTACCACATTTGAGAATAAAAAAAAAATAGAGCACCTTCATCATCCCACAAAAATTCATTGCAGAAACTTCAAGCAATTTTGCAAGCATGCAATCTACAGGTGCATCGGAGAAATGGTACCATGAAACAGCCTACAATCTTGTATAATTATAATACAGATGAAATCCTGGATAATGATCAAAACATTTAATTTTTCTCTTTATTTCTTTGGAAACAGCTTAGTGTCTTGCCATATAAAATAGAAAGCACCTGACAAATTTTAATAATGGCTTTCTTTCATTATATCTAACTGTGTTTTTTTCTTTCAGAAAAAGACATTTAAATAGAAAACGTTGAGAGCTGCAATTATGTGATTATTTTATAAAACAGTAGAAAACAGCAGCCCCTTACAGGTGATGGTTGAATCAGGATTTCTGTGTAGTTAAGGCAGTTCACAACAAAAATTATATTTCTGTATTTGTGATAAACCTATAGCTTTTTTTTCCCCTTGAATTAAAATAGCATAAATTTATACTCCTGGATAAGATATTGTGTGCTTTGCAGGACAAAAACAGCAAACATGATTTGTCTGTCAGCTGAGTCAACCAACTGACTCAAGCAAGATTTCTCTGCAGAAAAAGTATTTTAAATATATGAACTTGAATTAAGGAAGGTAAACCAAACAAAATTTGTTCAGCTCTCTAAGTCCATGACTGTAAAAATCATTGTTTCCATGATTCCATGGTCCAGAATATTGTGCAATCTCCCTTCCCCAACCCAAAATTTACATACACTATTATACCACTATTTTAGTAGCCATGGCATTTTAAATATTGTATAATAAAATGTTATAATACTATTTATACTTCAGTAACAGCTGCTCAGTTTCAAGCCCAAGACCGCATATGACATATTTTATTCCTCTTTAGCTGCAGTTCTACATGAGGAGAAAAAACTATTGCTGCTATTGCTACCACCATAGAAGTCACATATTGGATCACAAAAGATATGAGGTATATGTTACTACAGCTGAAGGAGATTGTGCAGAAAGCAGCTTCAAGCCATCTTTGTTTCTCTCTAGTCCAAACTCTTTGGGAGCAGACAGTGGGCTGGTGTAGGTTATAATGGCTTTGGAGTGTTTGAAATCTCACCAGCTAGACGCCCAAGCACAGCCAGAGAATGGAGTATGGCTGCTCTGGGACCTGCTGCCTGTGTTGGTTCCTTCTGCCTCCTCTGTTGTACTTACTTATATTACCTCTATACTCAAATGTGGACTTGTTAAGGGTCTTTAGTCGCTTTCATCAAGCTGCCTTTGTTTTCCTGAAAAGGCTTATTTAGTGAGGATGAAGATCTCAATCTTTTATTTTCCTGGGGAAATTAGTCTCTACATCAGATTTGTCTACAAAAGATCTTTTGGAACTCCTAGTTAGAAGTCTGGAAGGGAAGATGAATAGAATAGAATAGAATAGAATAGAATAGAATAGAATAGAATAGAATAGAATAGAATAGAATAGAATAGTTCAGCTGGAGGGGACCTACAGCTATCATCTAATCCAACTACCTGACCACTTCAGGGCTGACCAAAACTTTAAGCACAGTATTGAGGCCATTGTCCAAATCCCTCTTAAACACTGACAGGCATGGGGCATCGACCACCTCTCCAGGAAGCCTGCTTTGGTGTTTGATCACCCTCTCAGCAAAGAAATGTTTCCTAATGTCAAGTCTGAACCTTCCCTGATGCAACTTTGAACAATTCCATGCATCCTGTCCCTGGACATCAGGGAGAAGAGTGCAGCATCTCTCTCTCCACTTCCTACCCTCAGGAATCTCTAAAGACCGATAAGGTCTCCCCTCAGTCTCCTTTCCTCTAAACCAGACAAACCCAGTGGAAGATGTCATGGGAATGCATAACCTTTGAGATTGCCCAAGGAATCAATCTGCCTGCAAGCTTGTAATTGATAAAACAGATCATATAAAGTCAAGTTTCAATTAAGAAATGTTCTGTATTTCTTAAGAGGCTTTTTTGGTTTTTGTTTTGTTGGTTTTTTTACTTAGAAGCACACACTCATTATGTCATTTTTATGCCTCTTCCTATGTTTTTGCACCACCTCTGTGATCACTGAGCTAATGAAGAGTCCTACTTCCTCAAAGTCTTATCAGTGGGAATAATTCATGTGCCTAAACATCATTGTCTACTGCCCTCAGGAGTCTGAGACATCTGCTTGAGGCTAGCAAGGTTGACTGGACTTCCACTCATTCCAAAAGAGTTAGCTAGAGGGTGGTAGGATCTGCTAGTCTTGCAGTGTGGGCAAACACCCATTGCCGCATTATGTACAAGGCATGAACGCTTTACCATTTGGGTTTACTTCTCTCTTTGCTGCAGATTACTTGGTCCTGTCAGGGATCTGCTGGCTGAGCTGTTTCCTAGACTACCTTGAAGCAGGCCGGGGAAGGCTCTGCTCGTGGACCTAAAATTACATTAAACGCATAGTTATTTAAACGTCTACCATGGAGTCTACAACCACTAAGTGTACAAGGGGGCTAAATTAATAGGCAGCCACTTCAAATCAAAGATGTTAAAAACCTCACAAGTCCCATACAGAGCACCCTAGTAAAAATGCTAGAAGCACTTAAGAAATGAAAAATTGACCCAGATTTGGTTCTGGAAAATACCTTTATTCATCACGGATTTATTTAAACCATAGATCTACTGGCTGTGATGACACTAAGAGATTACAGGTACTAAAAAATAGCAAGTGGGTAAATTAGTAAAGTTAAAATACAGTGAGAGTTATCACATAAGATGACAACAGTCCTGGTTAGGGATGAGCGGGCCACTAAAATCAATGACAGATTCTCTAACTTCTTTCTCAAGTGAGAGAAGAATAAGAGAGAGAAACTTATGACTTGAAAAGAAGCTAAACTACTTTAATGAAATATTAATAATAAAATATTAACAAGAAAATATAATAATATTAATAAGAAAATAATGAAATGTATGCAATACATACAAAAACATATTGAGATCCCAGGATGACAATCTTGTCACCAGCAGGCACTGGGAAAGTCCAAGACTGGACTCAGTGATGGATGGGAACTGGATTCTGGATCTGGATTCAGGAATGCACGGATTGGGGTCAAAGGCAGACAGACGGACAGAGTCCTCCTCAAACACTGGCCACTGAAGAAAGGGGCTGACACTTTGATCCCTCAGCTTTTATACTGAGCATGATGTAGATGGGACAGAATGCTCCGCTGGTCAGTTTTGGGTCACCTGTCCTGCCTGCTCCTCCCCAGAGGCATGACTTTTCTACACTCTTCTGCTTCCAACCCTCCAACAGGGCACATAAAGTGATCTGACCTTGGTTGTTACAGCAGCAAGTATAAGCAGGAGCCTCTCTGCATACCATTCCTTGACACTATAAACAGCAGGCCTTACCTCTGCTAGAAGTGGACACTCTCTGAACAATATGCCATTAACTTCAGAGAGTTCAGTTAGTTAGAAGAGGCTTAGCTGAAAAGCAAAATTACTGAAAAGAAAATTGGTTCTGTTTTACCTCAAACCAGGACAATTCCAAAAGCCACAAGTCACTGGAAAGGGGGAAAGTATTCTGGGTAAAAACTACACCATGCTTTCCTATTCTTACTCTTTTCCTTAGTCGTTTGTTATAGACATAATTCTAGGGTACAGATCTTTGGTCTGATTTGGTAGGGCATTCCTTGTACATTGTATTAAATCCATCTAGTCTGAAGACAGATGCAATAGAAGTGAGAATATCTGCATTTTAATGTACAGCATCTTTATGGTCCCTCATTACTAATCACACTTTAATTAGCTCGTGGTACTGATCATCTCTTTGCTGTCCTGATTTCTTAAATTGCACTCACTCTTTTTTCCAGAGATTCTTAAATGATTTTGTTAATGGAACTTCTGTTTTCTATTCAAAAATGCTAAAATTGCCTTCATTCCATTTAAAAATGGCTTAATTAGGCCATAAATCTGAAAAAAAAATTATTTTTTAAAAAAATCACATAAAAGCAAACCAGAAAAAGAAAAAAAAAACAAAAACAAAAACTTTTTTTATCCCTGTGTGTGAATAGGGAGAAAGATCACTTTTCTCATCAAAGTAACTTACAATAACATTTTCTGTGAGCAAATAAATTAATTTATGTAAATACCCATGTTAATATTCATGCTTTTTTTTCATCTTTTTGCCTCTTTCTTATGTCATGGATCAAATATTTCAACTGAAAAATGAAACAACTTACATGACTTTCAGTCTTGAAACACTTATTTGAGGAAATAATTGAGTAAAACATTTTTTACATTATTGATAGTCTGATATGTTGTTTTAAACATAGCCTGGCTTTCATAAATAATTTTTCTAGGAAAATATCTTTGAAATGTACTATAAAAGAGAAAAAGATAAACACTTTAAGGTAAGGATTCCCAGAAGAGGTTGATGGACTCACAGAATCTAAAAATTTAATGGAATTGGCAAAAAGAATATATATAAGAATAAAAGAATACGGTAAGGTATTAATGTTTTGACTCTAGTTCAGCCATTTTTCTGGAAGGTTGAAAATATAAAAAAAAAGCAAATCACTTTCTTGTCACTGCAACTAGATGTAGACATAATAAAGATAAACTATAAGAGCATATAGTATATGAATCCACTGATTTCAACTGTTTCCCTAGCTATCATCTCTTAAAGCATTTATGTTTTTACTTCATTTCAGTATAGAATTGCTTCTGCTGTGACCTGCCAGGCTGTTGGCCTCCTCAGCTGTTGACCCTGGACAACTGAGATGACTTTGAAACAACTTCTTTTAAGATGCCCCAGTTAAGACAGAAAGAGAACAACGACTGAAAAAAACTACACTTTGTCTTTTCTCGATGACGTGGGTCAGTATAAAATTCCGTAGGGATAGGAAGAATTCACTTTAAGACAATGCCATGGTCTTACAAGAATTTTGAAACGTCCTAGACCAGCTAGTTGCTAATGGATACTGTTATCACTTACTCCATACTACAGACACTAAGAAATCATGATCAGTCTTGAGGAAAAGTTGGTTACTGGACTTATGATGCAGAACATATTTTTCAAAAGCAACTGGCATGTGGGCCACATCTGCATAGGCTGTGGTGATACTCCGCTGTTTGAACAGGTTCTTGGTAGATCTTGATGTAACAAGCTTTCTCCTACTTTTGGTAGTTTCAGCTTCCATTCTCAATTTTTCTCTGAATATGGCAAAAGGAACTATTTTTGGCTGCTATTTTAAGTTTGATATCCTGTATTCAATGCTTTTTAAAAAGATCTGTAAACAGAAACAGAGACATTCATTCTTTGAATAGAGGTACTATAATACATACACTTATAAGCAAACATATATAAATTTCCATATTTTATACATGTGTATGTACATACACACACATAAAAACATATTTATGCCTGTACATATATATACACAGCCATTGTACTACCATGAACACACAAACACTGCATATCTGAGTAAATAGTGAATTGCTTTTTTTTTTTTTTTTTTTTTTTTTTTTTTTTTTTTTTTTTTTTTTTTAGAAATATAGGTAAAATTTGACTCCTGAAACTGTAAAATTCAGGTGACTGATAAAAGGAGAGGAGAGGATAGGGTAACTCGCCCAACTGTGATTGTACTCAGGGTAGATACAGAATATTGGGCTAGGTGAAAGACCTCAGAGTATCTCTAAACCACAGTCTCTTGTTATAGGCTATTCTGTTCTACTGCTATGGAGTCCGATAATGAGAATATCACACAGTGAGGGAAACGGCATTTTGAACATGTATTTTATCTACATAATAGTAAAATGATTATTTTGAAGAAAACTGTAATTAAGAACACTATAAAAATATCACAGAGGTGGCAGGACGGATACATACTGTGTACATCTCAAGTGAGTTTGGAAAATCATGATCCTTTTAACAGTAAGAAGAACCATGTGAATGCAGGTTTTTATATATTTTACCTGCTGCTTACACTTTTCTAGTTCATTCAAAAAGAATAGCAGTCTGTTGCTAAAGCAGTTCAAAAAGCCAAGTGAGCTGTAGCTAAATTGGCAACTGAAGAATGACTTTGAGTCACTTCCATAAAGGTCTGAAACTTCCTTTTAAAATTTAGCCACAAATAGAAGGAGGGAACCAACATAAGGCTGCTGACACAAAGCAGATGAACCACAGGGATAAGTCTCCCATATAGGCTTTGATCACAAAACTCCATATAAAGCACAGAAAAGTTTCTAAAAGTTGATTATCTCAGACCTCTAGCAAACACATAGACCAACTGAAAAAAAGTAATTGCCTACAAGTGGTCTGAAAAGAGCTAGAAAAGAGTGGGAAAGGGGAATCCAGGTCACAAGTCTCCACCCTGGCGTTCATTCCTCACCAATACATTGGGAACCACGCAAGGCACCAGCCCTCACACAGATCCTGTCATGGCTCAAAAGCCAGTAAGTCAGAGCCAATTCTTACTTAGCTATATAATCCCTGTAGACTTTGAGAAGATATTTTCTTTGCTGAAGTTCTGTTCCTAAACTAATTTTCCAATCCAAACAAAACCTTTGCACGAGGAGTCGATAGGACTGTTCCTGAGGATGCTGTCTGTAGTTTGAGTCCTGTTTCAAGGGCAGACAACCCATGAGGGCAAACAGAGGCAAAGGTACCTAAATGTACCTATAAGGAGAGCTTTAAACTAGACTTAGCAGAGGAAGGAGATGGAACTTTGATTAACAGAGAGGAGCCAAGGGTTGCTAATGCATTAGGCACCAAGCGGTGAACACCTGTGAAATGGCTCGGTATTGGGTTTACATGGCAAGGTTTTGGTAGGGGGGCAGGAGAAGGACTGCAGAGGTGGCTTCTAGGAGAAGACACCAGGATCCACCCCCATTTCAGAGAGCCAGTTGCAGCTGGCTCCAAGACAGACATGCTGCTAGCCAAAGCTGAGCCAATTGGCAATGCTGGTAGTAGTGCCTCTGTGACATCATATTTTAAAAATTATAAAAAACACTGTGCAACAGCAGCTGTGAGAGAGGAATGAAAAAATGTGAGAGAAACAACTATGCAAACATGATCAGTGAAGAAGGAAGGAGAGAAGGAGCTCTACATGCCAGAGCAGAGATTCCTCTGCAGCCCATGGAGGACCATGAAGGAGTAGATATCCACCCTGCAGCCTGTGGAGGACTCCACACCAGAGTAACTGAATGTGCCCTGAAGGAAGCTGCAGCCTGTGGAGACACCAAGCTGGGAAGAGCTGCAGCTCGTGGAGAGGAGCCCATGAAGGAGCAGATTTTTTTGGCAGGAATCATGTTCCATAAGGGACACACACTGGAGTAGTCCATTCCTGAACGACTGTACCCTCTTCTTGAAGAACTGCCGCCCATGGGAAAGACCCACGTTAGAGAAGTTTGTGAAGTTGTATTCTGTGGGAGGACCACCCAACACTGGCACAGGGGAAAAGTGTGAGGAGGAAGGAGAGGTAGAAATGAAGTGTTGTGAACGGACTGCAACCCACATTCCCCAGCTCCCTGCATGTTTTCTGGAGGGGAGGATGTAGAAGAGTCATGAGTGAAGTTGAGTCTGGGAAGAAAGGAGGGGTGAGGGGAAGGTGGTTTTATTTTTGTTTTTATTTCTCACTATCCTACTCTGCTATTAATTGGCAAGACATTGACTGAATTTTCCCCAAGTAAAGTCTTTTTTTGCCTGTGACAGTAATTGGCAAATGATTTCCCTGTCTCTACCTTGACACATGAGCTTTTCCATCTTATTTTCTCCCCTTCTCCTGCTGAGGACAAGGACTGAGAGAATAACTTGGTGGGCACCTGGTAGACAGCCAAGACAAACCCACCAGACCCTGTAAGGAGTTATTGTGTGTTCCTCTAAAAAAGGGACATAGCTGACAGCCCAACTAAAATGTCTGTATACTAATGCACGTTGCACGGGTAAGAAGCAGGAGGAGTTGGAAGCCACTGTGCAGCTAGAAAGCTATGATTTAATTGCTATCACTGAAACTTGGTGGGACAAATCACATGACTGGAGTGCTGCAATCAACGTCTATGAACCATTCAAGAGTGACAGGCCCAACTGCTTGCAAGGGCATGTAGCAATAGGATGAGGGGCAATGGTTTTAAACTAGAGCAGGGTAGGTTTAGATTAGGCATTAGGAAGAAGTTCTTTACAATGACGATTGTGAGACACTGGAACAGGTTGCCCAGAGAGGTGGTGGAGGCCCATCCCTGGAGACATTCAAGGCCAGGCTTGATGAGGCTCTGAGCAACCTGATCTAGTTAAAGATGTCCCTGCTTACTGCAGGGATGGCCTTTCAAGGTCCCTTCCAACCCAAAACATTCTATGATTCAATGATTCAATGATTCTATGATGATTCTATGATTCTATGATACTGGGACCAATAGCATTTAATATCTTCATTAAGGACATAGATAGTAGGATTGAGTGTACCCTCAACAACTTTGTAGATGACACGTAGCCATGTGGTGTACTTGACAGACCAGTGGGAAGGGATGCCATCCAGAAGTACCATGACAGGCTTGAGAAGTAGGCCCATGTGAAGTTCAGCAAGGCCAAGTGTGAGGTCCTGCACCTGGCTGGGGCAATCCTCAATATCAGTACAGACTGGGGGATGAATGGATTGAGAGGGTTGCTCATTGCCAGGTGTAAGGTGGCAATGTGCGCTTGTAGCCCAGAAAGCCAGTCATATCCTGGGCTGCATAAAAAGAAGCACAGCCAGCAGGTTGAGGAAGTTAATTATCCCCATCTACTCCACTCTTGTGAGACCCCACCTGGAGTACTACATCCAGCTCTCAGGTCCCCAGTACAAGAAAGAGATGGACATGTATGCTGGTTTAGGCCAGGATAGAGTTAATTTTCTTCATAGTAGCTAGTATGGGGATATCTTTTGATTTGTGACCAAAACACTGTTGATAACACCAATGTTTCAGCTGTTGCTGAGCAGTGCTTACACAGAGTCAAGGCCTTTCTGCTTCTCACGCTGCCCCAGCCTGGAGAACAGAAGGCTCTGGGGAAACCTTACTGTAGTCTTTCAATACTTAAAGAAGGCTTACAAGAAAGACGGAGAGAGACTTTTTACAAACGCCTGTAGTGACAGGACAAGGGGCAATAGTTTTAAACTGAAAGATGGTAGATTTAGATTGGGTATAAGGAAAAAAATTTTTACTATGAGGATGGTGAGTCACTGAAATAGGTTGCCCAGAGAAGCTGTGGATGCCCCACCATTGGAGGTGTTTAGGGTCAGGTTGGATGGGGCTTTGAGCAACCTGGTCTAGTGAAAAATATCCCTGCCTCTAGCAGGGAGGTTGGACTAGTTGATCTTTAAAAGTTCCTTCCAACCCAGATCATTCTATGATTCTAAGGCTGGCAGTCTTCCACTGGCTAGCCTGAGGCCAACACGCTTTCTATCACTTCATGGAGAATCAAAATTAATCATAGAAGAGTTCTACAGCACTAGAAACTGTGTGATAACACCTTCAGATGTGGTGTTTGCATGACCAAGGGAGAAGCAACAATATATACACATCTGCTTCTGTAGTTGGATTACTCACAGTGAGGTTAGGCAAGCCTGAGTGCTATCAGGAGTTATTAATCACTCAGAAACACTACAGCGAAGACAAACAAATAGAGGAATTTAGACCAAAATATAAATTAAGATAAAACACTCTAGATTAAAAAACAGATACTACCAGTATGTTACATCAATAACTTTTAATTGAATTTTCTACAGCTATTTGTTCTTTGATCTAAGCACAGTGATAAAGCCATTGTGATTTTTAATTGAATTGTGTTAGTGTTATGCTAAACTCACATATAACACATAGGCACGTTTGAAGACCTATAATCTTTATATGCAGGGATCACTTCCTGTGAACTGCTGCTTGTATAGCGGCACTAAATCACTGTGTTATATTGCAAATATAAGGAACTAGGCTGTTCAAATTAGAATTGCAGGAAGGAATTAATTAGTAAATATTTTATCTATGAAAACCACACAACTGTCAGGCCCTCACTCTTAAGAAATTATAAGCATTTTTAAGGATGGAATCTAGACTTTTAGACTAAATTTTGGTAGGGATAAGTAGCCAAGAGTACTGTACAATACTTGGTATCTGTATCAGCATAGCACCTACTTCTACTATTTTCTGTACAAATAGAGAAAATGAAGTTTACTGCTATTTATAAATATTAACTCTTCACTCACAGTCTTTCCCAAGACTGAACTCATTTTATTTGCATAAAACCAAAATAATTCAAATATGATAGATATGCCTGTGAGAAGAAAATCTGCCCATTCGAATCAAGGATCACAATAACCTTTTTAGTTAATGCAATACTATAATTTCCATGATGGTTTTGAATTGGGAGTCTCAGGTAAAAGATAACCCTGTTCTTCTCTAGACTTGCTTACAGCTTTCAGGCTATTTGTACATGATTCCTTTATCATAGTCCATTCTTAAGATAAATGCTAAGGTTTATATTCCCACTGAGATTTTTAGGGGTCCTCGTAATGGGTCTCTGCACCAGAGGTATACTCCTCTCTGAAGTAAAAGTGTGTGAATAATGAAAAATGACCTAATATTCTCTTGAGGTAGGTTGTTTCTGTTAAGTGTAAGCCTCATAAAAGGAAGAAATAAATAAACAAATACATTAGTAAACAGCAGCAAAAAATATATATGTGCTGACAAAATTGCAAGTAAAATTGGCTTCAGTTGTGCTAAAATTATAAAATTTTCTGTTTAATTAAAAAACATTCTCAAGCAATATTAACAGGATATGAATAGTTTTGCCTTTTGCTCTTTCTTGTTACTAAACTGCTGCTTTTATCACAGAATCGCAGGATGGCTGAAGTTGGAATGGACCTCTGGAGGTCATCTTGTCCAACCTCCCTGCTCAAGCAAGGTCACCTAGAGAAGGTTGCCCAGAACAATGTCCAGATGGCTTTTTAATGTCTCCAAGGTGGGAGACTCCACAACCTCTTTCGGTAACCTGTGCCAGTGCTCAGTCACCCTCACAGTGAAAAAGTGTTTCCTGACATTCAGACAGAACCTCCTGTGTTTCAGTTTGTTCCCATTGCTTCTGGCCCTGTCACTGGGCACCACTGAAAAGAGCCTGGCACCATCGTCTTTGTACCCTCCCTTCAGGTGCACACTGATGAGATCCCCCCTGAGCCTTTACTTCCCCAGGATAAACAGCCCAGCTTTCTCAGCCTTTGCTCACATGAGAGATACTCCAGCCCCTTCACCATCTTAGTACTGAGTAGAAGGAATGGATAACCTCTCTTGGTCACCGGCAACACTTTGATTAATGCAGCACAGGGTACCATTACTCCTCTTTGCCCCAAGGGCACCTTGCTTGCTTATGTTCAACATGATGTCCACCAGGATGGACCCCCAGGGTCTTCTCTGCAAAGCTGCTTTCCAGCCAGTCAACCACCGGCACAGCATGTACTGGTGCATGGGGGATATTCCTTCCCAGATGCAAAATAAACTACCATTTCTATGAAATCAGCATGTTACTGATATCCAATAGAATAGACAGTCCAGAAGTCTGTTTAGAAAATTTGTTTAGAAAATTTAGACTTCGAATGGACCTAAACTGCATATTGATGTTTCCTGTTAAGACTGATTTAGAAGAATATTTTATTTGCTTTATCTATTTCCCAAAGATCTATAAAGCCAGATTATTTCTCTAATTTTACAAATCCATTTTTCTATTTTAAAATACTTATCTGTATATTGTTACTTATTTCAAGGCTGAACAAAGGACTTGTCACCATTTCCCAACATCTGGATTATATAAGAATGATATCACATTGTTTCATCTTTAATTGAAATGCACTGGTATCTCCAGAATTTCTGTTTTATATTCCCTTGGTAATTATTGTTTCCAACATTTTTCTCACACATTTTTGTCTTCAAATCATTTTTCACAAAGTTCATGCACTGTTCTGCTGCTTTTTGAATATGCTTTTTATACCTAATGTACTATGCTTATATTCCCTCATTTTGTCATTTTAGTTTGCCATGTTTATATTATCTGAAGTTTGAGTTTGAATGTTTCATTTGATCTTGGTTTCATATTAAAACAGCCAAAACCACATTCCTAGCTGCTTTTGCAGATATGCACCCTTTTGAGTCATTTATCATTTTTTATTGGAATGTATGTCATTATGATTGAAATTTGTTATCAGCATCTACCATGTGTACTTGAGCACTTCCTGATGTATTTTGTCAGCTCTGCAATAGCTCCCATAGTTTCCTTTGATCAGTTTTAACCAACCTTTGATTTCAGTTGAACTCTCTAAGCTTTGGTAACTATTCTCTTTTGGAATAGGATGATGGCAAAAATCTGAACTGGAGTTCCTACTGACTTCTGTATTATTTCTTACTCGGCACCACAAAATGCCTAGAAAAAAAGTCATGAAAAATGTGATTTAAGTATCTCACTGAAATGAACTGACACATATATTAAGATAATTGCTTATATATAGTTTCCTCTTTGTTTTTTCTGCTTTCTTTATTAGTATTCAGTTTGGGAATTCATTCTTCTCTTCCTTGTGACCATTACCTCCCATTAGCAGTTGTAGCTATAAATCAAAAAGGCATGGACAAACTGCACGTACCTTGGAGTCAGGGAGCAGGAGATAGATAGATTACATACAAAACCTGCTAACTACTTAATTAAACCAAAGAGGTTTGTTCCTTTAAGGATTTTGTAGTTGTCTATTTAGCAGCTCAAGTAAATGGAACTTCTTCCAAGATACTAATAATCTGAACAGGGGATGCAAAACCGGATATAGTATTCTAGATATGATCTAATGGGTGCCAAGGAAAGTAAGGAGCTCCCTCAGTCTACTTACTAGCTATGCTTCTGATCAGTTTGCTGTCAGCTGGTATCTCCAGGGCCTTTTCAGCAGAGTTTTTCGTCAGACAGTCAGTGCTCAGGCAATGCAAAGGGCTTGTCCTTGTACTATTGCAAGGGCTTAGTCCATACCTGATGCAGACCTTTACGTTTATCCTTGCTCAGTTTAATAAGATTCTTTTGGGTCCATTCCTCTATGTTGTCCATGGCCCTCTGAAAGGCAGGCTTGTTCTCACGTGTATCAACCACACCTGAGTTTGGTGCCGTCCACAAACTTTGTGAGGGCACAACCATTGATGAACACATTGAATGGGATAAGTTCAAGACAGACCCCTGAGAAACCCCTTAACTGGCCTCCAGGTAGAGTATGACTCAGCAACCATTACCCTCTGTGCTTGAAAAATCCAGTCCTTTCACCCTTCTAGTAGTTCATCTGCCCAAACCATAGTAGAATATAAGGGTGCTGTGACAGATAAAAGAGGTAAAAATTATTGTAAAAAGGTTTGCAATGTAGACAACCTTCACTTCTCTACTGTTATCTACGGATCTAGTCATTTTACCACAGAAGGCAAGACTGCTGGTCAGGCATGATTTTCCCTTAGAAATCCATTCTGGCTATTACCAAATACTGTTGTTGTTTTTTTTTTTCTCCTGCACTTGCTCAGAAATTACTTATAAGAAAATCCACTTCATAGTTTCCCCAAGGATCAAAATGAGGCTTTAATTTACTGAACGAGGCTTTTTACATTTCTGAAGATGGGTGCCTCATTTGCCTTTCCAAACTTATCTCCGCAACCTTTCAAAAATGACAAAAAGCAACCCAGCAGTAACCTCAGACAGCTCTCTCAACAACAAAAAGAAGTTTTGATTTTGTTGTGGTTTAAACACAGCCGGCAACTAAGCACCACACAGCTGTTCACTCACTTCCCCCACATCGGGATGGGGAAGAGAATTGGAAGAGTCAAAGTGAGACCACTCATGGGCTGGGATAAAGACAGTTTAATAGGTGAAGCAAAAGCCGTGCACACGAGCAAACGAAAACAAGAAATTCATGCACTACTTCCCATCAACAGGCAGGTGTTCAGCCATATCCAGGAAAGAAGGGCTCCATCACACTTAACGTTTACTTGGGAAGACAAATGCCACAACTAGGAATGTCCCCCCTCTTCCTTCTTCTTCCCCCAGCTTTATATGCTGACATCATATGGCATGGAATATCCCTACAGTCAGTTGGGGTCAGCTGTCCCAGTTGTGTCACCTCCCAACTTCTTCTGTAACCCCAGCCTCTTCGCTGGTGGGGTGGTGTGAGAAGCAGAAAAGGCCTTGACTCTGTGTAAGCACTGCTCAGCAATAACAAAAACATGCTTGTATTATCAATACTGCTTTCAGGACAAATCCAAAGCATAGCCCCACATTAGCTACTATGAAAAAAATAAATCTATCCCAGCCAAAACCAGCAGTTTTCTGTAGAGAATTGCTCATTTAGAGTGAGATAATTTTGGGATTACTTTGGCCTCTCAAACAAACAGGATACGTTAGCATAGGGCTATACGGGCAAGCACATAATTGATGTAAACTGTTGTCTTAGAAGATAAATAAAATCTAGGGAAAAAAATCAAAACTCAAAAAACCCTAATGAGTTATTTTTTTACAATCCCTCCCTCGCCTTGTTGGATATGTAGAGGAGAAAGATTCTGTGCAGAAATGTTCTGCTTTTTGATACAATTCAGTAGAACCAGGTTTCACAAAGTTCAAAGAGAAATTGCTTTCTATGCACAGATTTGCAAAAGTATAGATGTAGTTTTCATTTAATATTCTTATCTAACCATATTATTTTAAATCAGGCACAACTACCTGTCTATCCTCAGATGAACTTACCGGCAGCTCATTCAGAACAATTAACATTGGCACTGAGAACGTAATACTGGTGATTTTATTTCCTGTCTAGGACACAGATTCCATTTCATTCTCCTAAAAATTAATATAGTCTCATGGAAGAAATCTATTGCATTAATATTTAAACCAACCCAAAGATTTTGCATAAACAAATATTATTTATTTCTGTGAGTATCCTTAACTGTACAGATTCCCATTGATAATCCTGGAATTCAGGATTTAGAAGATATTTTTGTTTAGCTTCTCCTGCAATTTTGTCTTTTATGTTAAAATATGCTATATCTCTGAACACATCACAGACTACACTGATAATGGTTTATAAATAAACATTGGTATTCATTTGCATTTTAGCCCTCATTATTCTGTTCATGAACCTGATGATAATTTCTACATTGTCTTTTTTAATTGCTTTCCAAGTTCATGGCTCTTATTCTACATAATAATCTTACGTTTACATTGAATTCTTTATCCTGAAAGATACCAAAGTCCTTCAAAAACTGTGAGCTGAATTCTGTCCTCGGTTTTATCCAAACACCCACCAGCTGCAAAGAAATGGAAAATCTCTGAGGAGATAATTTGATAACTTGAATAAATGAAAATTGATCACTTCAGTAGAAAATACAGAACTAGTTCAAGCTGGTAAGAAGTAGCTTCCTGTAATTTAATTTGTTTTTCTTCTGGGATTGCTCATTTTTTCATAAACAGGTTTCCCAAGTCAGCTGGAAGTTTGTATTAAATGTAAAGACTGTACTTACTAAAGACTGATTTCTGTTCTACTTTCATACCAGTTCTCACTGAATTGCTTTATCTCTGTGCTTATGTCATGTTTTCTGGTTGTTTTTTTTTTTCCCCCAAGAGTTTTTCTTAAGCTGATAAGTAAGACCAATAATGTCAAAGTTCCAGGTAATCTTGAATCTATCATGTTCAAGGTGGATCCACAATGTTAGCCATTATATTACAAGTTGTTGCCTGATCAGAGTGTTCTACTGGCTTTCATCAAAAATATTCTTGTGCCTTCTAACAATATTTTAAGCATTATCTAGCATTCATGCTTTAAGTTTCTATTTCCAAAAGCCAGTATTTGAATGCTGTGTAGCCTAGGAAATTTGCATGAAAACAAAGACTCTATTACCATCCAAATTACAAATTCTGAACACTAATAATAAAGTGTATCAAGTAAAAGGAAATAAAAATACTAAAAGACTAAAGAAATTATCTATTTATGGATAGTATGGAGTCTGGTGAGGAAAGCAAATCAGGTGTGTATTATCTTGGGATTTTCAGGATACAGATTTCTTTTTTTTTTTTTTTTTATGTTGTTCTAGTTTATAAGACTGTTTTATCATAGGTATCTTCAGAGGCTTTATTTCTTCCTACATCTTAGAAACAAATAAACACTCCTTGCACAGGTATTTTTGTCTGCACAAGGATAACACTCCAGACTAGGTAAGTGTTGAAGATGGTCAAATAGATCCATGTTTAGAAAAGTGATGGCCAAAAATGAATGTCAAATGACATTTCTAAAAGCAAAACTTATTTTTCAGCAAATATTTTTCACCAAACCTTTGTACTGAATCTAGATTATTGTTTTCCCACACTTACAGATCTACCATGTAATACAAGTTTCAAAAAAGCTTTACGATATATACATGAATTTCATCCTGTTTCTTAAAATGTTGTGGTGACCTCTAGTCTTGATATATCAGGAGGCTTTTTTTAACCAGTCACACTGAGTGCAAAGATATATGGCAAATCAAACAACAGAAAAAGTAATTATCCTTTATAGATACATTACTCTGATTTTTAGGCATTTACTTACTTTCCTTCAGCAAGAATTCAGTTACAAACTTTCTGAACGTTTTTAAAGAATGTGCTTTACAACATATTCTGGGAACTTGTTTGGTCTAATAACAGAAAATCACAGGTCTCAAAAGACAATGTAATTGTCGGGTGAATAATGGCAAGGCAAAACTTTTTACGCACAGAAGATCTGTGTAACTGGGGCAGCAGGGGAGGATCTTTTATCTTAATGTAAAAGTTCTAAGATAAGCAGAGGTTTAATTTCTTACTCTGTTAATGGTAATCTTTATTTGAGCTCCTCTTCTGATGTGTGGGATTTGTGCATCTCCTTGACCTTCTAAGGAATTTAGAACAAACATTTTGCTTGTCTGCACAAGAACATTTCCCCCCCCCAGTATTGCAGAATCATGTCCACAAAACAGGAATCAAAAGAAAAATCACAAGACCAAGATACTTATTCAAGTTTTGTTACAAAACTGACTGGAAAGATTATTAACAACTATGTTCGTAAGTGAGCACAAGTATGAACAGAACTTCTAGGTATTACAAAGGTGGCTCAACATATCCTCCGCCTCTGAATTTGAGTATCTTCGCTCAGATATATTGATTTTAATTCTAGAAGACCATTCACTTCAATTCCTTTCTTAGCATGAGGGACGCATAAAAGCCACCAACTTTCATTATATAGGTTGTTACCCATGTTTTTTCCTTTGATCGTTGAACGACAAATTACCAATTCCCAAAGATCTTTAAGTATGGATTATGAATGTATACTCTGAAAACAGGAACAGAATGGGTTTTCAATGCACAAATTGGCATTTTTGTTACTAACTAAATGTCACACTCATCTCTAAATAGTTCTTTTGATTTTTACGGGAAGGATTCTTATACCTTTTTGCATGAGAAATAATTCTGTACTTGAATGTGCAGCTGCTGTTCATCTGGGCTATCTTGTTTCTGATGCTCAGGAGAGCACTGCCACAGATCTTCAGCTGTGTAAAACCTCAAGGGGCCACACATGCCAAAAAGAGAAAATGTAATTGCAATTCATATGAGATTGTGAAGTGCTAGTATGAAAGGTCACAGCACATTGTCATTTATTCCTCAGTAACTGAAATCTGGAAGGTGAATCCTCTGTAGAAATATAGAGATGGTTATACCCTAGAACAATAAGAGAAGGATAGGAGAGGTCACAGTCACTAGAGGAAGGACCTCAGAGGCACAGAATGGAAGAAGCCGGAGGAACTCAATTATTATCCACCATCATTGGAGAGGTCTTCAAAAACCTCTGAGGCAAACAAAAGAAAAGTCAGCTCAGACACAGATGTCCAAGACACTCATCAATTTATTATGAAGTGACACAGCCAGAATCATTCCTCTGTTAGGGCAGTCCACCATGCATATTTGTGCTAGGGCAAATGGCTGATTGAAATTGCGTATGAAATCAGAGGGAAACTTCCACAGTATTTCACTTGCCTATTATGATAATAAATCCCTTTATAGATCTGCTGTTGTACAGATACTGAGAGCATTTGTTAAAAGCAAAACTAATTTACTGAGGTGTACATAGGGCCATATTCATGTAAGGAGGCAAGACAGGATGGTCAGTCACTATGTGGTGGCAATGGGAGTCTCTGTTGTAAGGGTTCTTTCAGTGGCATCTTCAGCTTGACTAGCCCACTAACCACTCCTCTGCTCAGTTTTCATAATCTTTTATAGTCCATCTTGCCTGTAGTTCTACATGACCATTCCAGCACATACATAGAACAAGGTAGTAGGATAGGAACATGGAAGCAATTCAGGTTGAAGGGAACCTGAGGAAGTCTCCAGTTCAAGCTCCCACTAGTTGTCCTGGATACAAGGTCAGACTATGTTGCTCAGGTTTTTGTCCAGTCACTTGAAAACTTCCAAGGACAGAGACAACATAAGCTCTCTGGTTTCCTCTGCTCTGCTGCTTGACTGTCCTGATGGTGATTTTTTTTTAAGATAAAGCCTGAGCCTTTCTTGTTTCAGCTCATGCACATTGTTTCTCAGCCTTTCACCATGCATTACTGCAAAAAGCCTGGCTGGTGTCTCCTCAGTTGCTTCTGTATCAGTGCCACAAGGCTGCTGTTAGGTTTGTCTAAAGCCTTCTCTTCTCCAGGCTGAATGACCCCTGGTCCAACAGCTCTCTTCACAGGGCACAGGCTGCAGCTCCCAACTGTCTTGCTGGCTTCCTCTGAATTCAATCATGCCTATTGATGTCTTTCTTGCATTGGGTAGCCCAAAATTGCATGTAGTATCCCATATATGGTCTAATAAGTCCTGAATAAAAGGGGATGATTCCCTCCCTCAATAAGCTGGCTGTGTCCCTGTTCATACAGCAGAGAATGCTGTTGGCCACCTTTGCTGCCAGGCTCAAACTCTGCTTGTTATCCACCACATCCTACAAGCCTGCTACAGAAGAGCTGCTTGTCAGGCAGACCCCAGTCTGTATTGTTGTAAAGGGGTTTATTCCTTCCCAGGTGTAAGAGTTTGCATTTATCTTTGTTGGATATCATTAATTTCCTGCCAATCCATTTCTCCAGCTTCTACAGGTTGTCCTGGACAGCAGCCCTGCCCTCCAGCATCCTGTCTGGTGTCTACTGAACACCTTATGCACAACCATTCTATGAACTCCTCCAGGTTACTGATCAAGATCTTAAGCAAGACCAGTCCCTATGCTATCCCACATGTTACCAGCATCCAGGCAGATTACAACTCATTATGCACTACCTGCTGAGTCTAAACATCCAATGAGTTTTGTATCCATCTGGTTGTTTTCCCATCCATACTGTATTATGCTAACTTGGATACAAGAATAATGTGGAAGACGGTGTCAAAAGCCTTGCTAAAGCTGAAGCAAATGGCATCCATTTCTCTGCTGATCAAAAATCTAGTTAGGAAGGCAAACCACTGGTCAAGCATGATTTACCCATGATAAATCTCATGTTGACAGCCTATGCTGACTGTTCCTAGTCACCTTCTCCCTCACAGGCATAAAAATGTGTTTCAATAAGACATACACTATGATTTTCCCTGCTATTGAAGTTGGTTATCTAGTCTGTACTTCCCCAGATTGTTATTTTTGTGCTTTTTGATAAAGAGTGTAATTCTTGTTTCCCTCCAATCATCACCGATCTCCTGCAATTTTCACAGTTTTTGATAGATGCGAAAGAGCAGCCCTCTAAGGATATTGGCCAGCTCTCTCAGCAGGATGCAGCCTGTCTCATACCATGGATTTACTATGGATCAAGTTCTCCCAAGTAATCCCTGATTTAATCTGCATCCACTTTATTCTTGCTGAATCCCTTCACTAGTGTTTGTTGCTAAGACTGAGGCTATGAAGACACTGAGTACCTCTGTCCTATTTGTATCCACTGCCATAAAATCACTTGCCCCAGTCAGCAATGGGTTCATCTTTTCTTTGTTCAACTTTTTATTACTAATTAGTCACAGCTTCTTGCTATTATTGCTCATCTATGCGTATGACTGGCTGGGGTGTTCCTCAACCACCAAATAAATGAATGACTTTAGAGCACTTTGTTCATGCAGGCATAGACCTGATATCCAGCTTTCCCTCATTTATAAGAAAAGCTTGATTTTCATACTTAGACTTCACTTACATATAAATCCTATAACTCATGCCACACTGCAGTCATTCAAATGCTACATAAATATATCTATGCTTACTGAAAAATGTAATTGTTTTATTTCCATTATGCTGTATTTACTGAACTATGTCATTTTTATGCGGTGAGCCACACCACACAATGAAGAAAGATTTGCTTTCTAAATTTCTTTACATCTGAACATGTTGACAATCAAATCCTGACACGTCTTCATGGCAATAAATGAGCAACCTATTCTTAAATGCTATTTTAGAATGTCCATTATATTATTGAACAACCAATTTCCTTAAACATGATAAATACACTTACCATCGTTCACAACTGTGTGCTTGTGCACACCAAATTTGAGTTCTAATTCAGTCATTTGAATTGTTTGAGTGCAAAATGAAGTTTCAGATATCTCTTGCATCTGTATATTGAAATACTTGGTTATAATTTTGTTTAATTTTTTTTTTAGTTTATAATCTGATAATGAAAATATAGCTCTTTCTCTGTCTTGTTATCTCACAAATTTTATAAAATACATGTATTTCTATACACATACAAGTGTGACAACTGGAGCAAGTGTAATACTGGACCCCAAACCATTATCGTTGGGCAGAATGATCCACGACAAACAAAGGCAAAGATAAAGCCATAGGAAACTAAAAGAACTGAAAATTCATACACCTTATTTCACCTGCCCAGTATTGTTGTCAGTAAGGCAAGCAAAATATTAGAATATGTAATGTATATAAATATAAGTTTATGATTCCATACAGAGTCATACACAATACACTAACTGTGATCATGTATCTAATTGCATAAGCTGAAAATAATTGGAAATTCTTCTTTATAATAGATCAACATATTTATCATTTGTGATATGTTAAAAGTTCTCATTAAATTTTATTTAGAGACATACATTGCATAATAAGGTAAATGATAATTTGTTTTCCATTGAAAAGAAAATAAGAGTTGCATACAAAAACTGCCTCAATCAGAAAATAAAATCTGAACTTTTCAATCAAAAATTGCTAGGTTGAGTTATACCAGCATCCTAGAGTTTAGCATTAACTGTTTCTAAATGATATTTCTAAAGGAAAGAAAGAAAAACAACAACAGCAACAACAAAAAAAAGGCATTAAAGAAAGAAATCTAGAAAGATTTTTCTTAACCTTTCTTAGGCAAAAGTAGGAATTTAACCCAAGTCCTGCGGTATTCTATCCATCTGAAGCTTTATGGCCATATTTTAAAACATACAAATATGCCTATTTTTACCACTTGAATTACAGACATTTAGGTAACGATGGTGTTAAAAACAACAAGATGCAACCTTATTACTACCTGTTCTTTTTAGTCCATACTTCTCTGAACCACACTAAAGGTACTTGATTTTTTTACACCTTCTGAGACTCAGTAATTAAGTCTCATAATATTTTTTTGTGATCAGTATTACCATCTGTATAAATCTTTTATTTAATAAATCTTATAAATGGCTTGGCTAGTATATATTGTACTGTAATGGCTAGATTATAAAAAAAAAAAAAATGCTTAGCTTTATAAATCAGATCTTCACTGCTTGAAGGTAGGTTTTTTCCCCCCTCATCTAATATAAGTAAATTTAGAGTATTGGAGTAAAGTTGATGGACCGCACTGTTACTGTGAAATTCCAAGTGAGTGTTGTGTGCAGAAGAGTGATATTAGCAGTGAGACACTACCAGGCTGCATGCTTTTTACAGCATTGTTTCTTTGTGTTATTATTCCAAATGACATCTGTGCTGTCGCAGATGACCCACCTGTTCAGGTTTGTGGGTGTTTTGATTTCATCTCAAGCATCACCATTGTCTTCAAGACAGCAAAGAGTGAACGAATTTGTTCCTTGGGCACTGGTTCATAACTAAATACTTCTCAAACTCTGAGACGCTTCGTAACATGAAGAGCTCTTAAAAGTTACATAATGAGTCTGTAGGAGAATCTGTAGTTTACAGCATAATACCTGTCTTAATTTGGAAAACATGTCAGTAGTACGTCACAGCAAGCAGACATCTAAGGCTTGTAATTTAACAGATATCGGGTAATGATTTTATGCATAAAATTATTTATAAAAGGCCGTTACTCACTAGAGGCAATGAAGAAATAAACTGATTGATATTATCAGTTTTCCATCCTCTGATGTTCAGCTCCAGAAACTACCATTCTAAACACAAATCAGCCTTCTTGTATTCACTTACTAGAGTTACCTGCAAATTTGGCTATTTGCTCTATAATTTTTTCATTGTAACTAAAACCTGGCCATAAATGCATATGCATTCAGCCCATTTCTAAAGTAATACACCTACCTTCTGTGTAAACTTTTGTATTTCTTTTCGTAATTTCTTTGTTAGTTTACATGTTATTTACTTATGAGCCATAGGCATCCTTATTCTAATTTATTAATCATTGAAATAATTTTGCTAGTGCTACGACTGCAGGATTAGGTCCTATTTTTTAACAAATCTCCCTTACAAATTATCTCTCCTTGTGGTTCTTACATCACTGATAGCACTGCTGGTTCTGCAGTTTTCTTTACAAATGGAGGACAACTCCTTATTCCATTAGAACCATTGGCAAAATTCCTGCTGACTTGTGGGAATAGATTTCAACTCTTATATCTCAGCTGTCAAGTAATAGTCAGTACCTATATTGATAAACACCTACTATTTATTTTTTAACCTTGACAATATAGCAAGGTTAATAATGTCAAAGCAAAAGCTAATGGCAATTTAGGTTGATGACACCATCACATCACTTTGCTCTGTAATTGGCTGAAAATTTCCATTCTTCTTTCTTTTGCTTTTGATACAGATTAGGTATTACAGAGTTCTGAAATTAATTTACTGAAGATTAGTGTTGCACTTCTTTGAAACTATAGCAGTGTTACGCAGGTGAAAAACATGGTACCAGGAAATGTTCTACGCTTGGAAAATAAGAATTCTTCCTGTGGCAGCACCTAACACATAATGGCCTGGTCCACATAGTCCTAAGTATCATAATATTTTCAGTATATTCATCACCAAGTGAAATCAGTGAAATATTTGTTAAATTAAGATCAGCTTAAAGAAACCTGCTTCGCACAAATATTTGCTGTCAAGCCCAAAGCAATTTAGGGGTCACATACTGGCCACCACACAAAATCTCATTCTATGCCTGAGTTTTATAATATTAGCACTCAATGAGCAAAAAAGTGTTGAACATTTGCTAAAGTGATGACTGGCTAGATGGAGACCAGTGGATGTTGTTTATCTTGACTTTAGCCACGTCTTCAGCACTGTCTTCCATAACATCCTTATAGACAAGCTGATTAAATATGTGCTAGACAAATAGATAGTGAGGTGGATTGAAAATTGAGCTTCTGGGTAAAAAGGGTTGTGATCCAGCACAATGTCCAGCTGGAGGTCAGTCACTACTGGTGTACCCAGAGGCTGATATTGAGTCCAAAATGACCTGGGCTATGGAGAGAGTGGACCCTTAGCAAGTTTGCATATAATACAAAACTGGGAGGAGTGACTGATACTCCATAGCTGTGCTGCCATTCAGAGGGTTTTGGACAGACTGATGAAATGGTTGGGAAAAACCTCATGAAGTCCAGTACAGACAAAAGGAAAGTTCTCCCCCTGGCAAGGGATAACCCAATGCACTAGTACATACTGGAAGCTGACTGGATAGAGAAAAAGAAATGGTCCTGGTAGATGCCAAGCTGACCATGAGCCAGCTATGTGCTCTTGTGGGGCTGGGCTTCCCAGCACAAGAGAGACATGGACATAATGGAGTGAGTCCAGCAAAGAGCCACAAAGATGATTAAGGGACTGGAGTATCTGTCATATCAGGAGAGGCTGAGAGATTTGGGAGCGTACAGCCTGGAGAAGAGAAGGCTCAGGAGGACCTTATTTGCGTGTATAAACACCTGACTGGGGGCAGGGGTGAGTAGACAAGATGGAGCCAAACTCTTCTCAGTGGTGCCCAGTGACAGGACAAAAGGTAATGGGCAAAATTTGAAACACAAGAAATCAACCTGTGTGACACATTGGGCATGGGCAACTTTTCTAGTGGATAGGCAGTCACGAATTAGGCCAAGGTGTACAGAATCATGCACAGGCTAAAGGTAGCTAGTCCCAATAGAACAGGTTAGGGGCTGACCTGCTGGAGAGCAGCTCTGTGGAAAAAGACCTGGGAGTCCTAGCGGATAACAGGATGACCATGAGCCAGCAATGTGCCCTGGTGGCCAAGAAGGCCAATGGCATCCTGGGGTGCATCAAGAAGAGTGTGGCCAGCAGGTCGAGGGAGGTCATCCTCCCTCTCTACTCTGACCTGGTGAGGCCGCGTCTGAAGTACAGTGTCCAGTTCTGGGCTCCCCGGTTCAAGAAGGACAGGGAACTACTGGAGAGGGTACAGCAGAGGGCGACAAAGATGACTAGGGGACTAGAACATCTCTCTTATGAAGAAAGGCTGAGGGACTTGGGTCTTTTCAGTCTGGAAAAAAAGACAACTGAAGGGGGGATCTTATCAATGCGTATAAATACTTAAAGGGTGGGTGTCAGGAGGGTGGGGCCAGGTTCTTTTCAGTGGTGGCCAGTGACAGGACAAGAGGTAACAGGCACAAACTGCAACATAGGAAGTTCCACCTAAACATGAGGAGGAACTTCTTTACTTTGCGGGTGGCAGAGCACTGGAACAGACTGCCCAGAGAGGTGGTGGAATCTCCATCTCTGGAGATGTTCAAAACCCACCTGTAGGCCACCCTGTGCAACCTGCTCTAGGTGAACCTGCCCTGACAGGGGGGTTGGACTAGATGATCTCCAGAGGTCCCTTCCAACCCCTAACATTCTGTGATTCTGTGATTCTGTAATTGTTTAAGAATTACACCATTTTCCTTAGTCTAAAGGTGAAGTCTACCTACATCATTCTATACATTTTCTTTCTGTAACACAAACCAAGGAATGCTACTTAGTTTATCTTTACACTGTGACAGAAATAAGCTTCATGTAGACATACCATTTGAATATTCTGTTAGACATTTTCCTTCCAGTGAACATGCTGCTCTTTTAACTGCAGGACATAGTGGTCAGCCAGAGTTTATATAACTGACTGCTTCAGATCAGAGAAGGTTTTATTTGTAATTTTTTACTGTCCTTCTGAAACACCAGGATAGTGTTAAAAGACTGAACTCTATTCACACATTCTCTCCACTATTTTCTGGAGAAAAATCCACTGCTCCAAACTGGTGATCTAAATTTATCCTGTTTCCACCCGACACACTGTAAGACTCACAGCCATCCTCACCACTTCTGAAAGAACTTTAATGTACTTAAGAAAGATATTTGAATGGTGACATGTGACATACAGAGAAATGTTAGACCTTAGGAATTTTGTTGTTTTTTTTTTAAGTGTAGAACATGACTTTAAGTGTTATGGTCTCCCTGGAACGTAAAGTTTGCTGTGATCCCAAATGATAGAGCACATATCTGAAGTGGCAGGTAAAATCTTGCTAATGTGCTATGTGCCTAAAGCACACGCACATTACAGATCTCAAAATTATTAATTAAAAAAATAAAATAAATAGCACATTCAGGAGATATAAAACATGAACATGAATTGCAAGGTCAAAAGTCTTGCTTCGTAATGGAAACATGAAAAATATTTACAATCAATCACTCACTCACCTACCCCTCTCAAAGGAGCCGTTATATTATGTTCCACTGTGTTTCAAACCAGCTTTTTTAATACTATTCTCACAGGAATGTGTTCTACAAACACAGAATGTAATTAGCATTTTTTACAGGGGAACAGGATAACATAACAGTATCAGGCCTGAAACAAAGCTGAATTAACCACAGTATTCAATTTAAATTATTCCATATTTTGACACTGATAACAAAATGACACCCTAAGGGAAGCTACTGTACGACATTTTTCTGACTCTAGACATTTTCCCTGTTATTAGGATGTCTTAGGTTCTGCCATTTGTCTATTGATAGCCTCTGCTGACAGTTGCAGTCCAGAACAATAATGTTTCAAGCAGCTAGCAACAATGGTAGAGGCATGGAGTGTGCTACATTTGATTTTCTTAGGCATGACCAAGGAATAGATTTGTATTGAAGGAAAAGCTTCAATATAGGGAAGAATGTTAACAAAGAAGTCATAAATTTCTGCATAGCAATTTTAAAAGAAAGTATCAAAACTCAAATCTAAATTTTCAAATTCATTTTAGTTGAGACTTTAATGACAGCTTACCTGATACAGTTTCTACTGGAAAGAGCTGGGAAGTATTTCCTAGCTTTGAAAAAACGAACAAACAAAAATTACTTACAAGACATGGCAGACTGCACATGTGACTAATAATCTCAGCCTTGAACAGAGATGGAAGTAACCGTTTCATTTTTATCAGTGCAAAACCAATATGCTTTTCCCTGAAATCTTGAGTTGTCGAATTACAGTTTTTACCAATAATTTTATATCTAATACATAATGTTCATAATTTGAAAACAGGGTCTTCCAAAAGTAAACTTTCTTAAAGTCTCTTCAACTTTTCAAACATATGCTTGAAGTATATGTCCAGTGCTGATAAACATGGCCACATTGAAATTGCTCAGATTCTTTCCTTCTTTCCACCTTCCCCAGTCCCTCCCTTGAAGAATACCTCCTTGAAAGAAGTATCTACACACTGACTGCTGGCATGCACTGTGGGACAATATACCTCTCACTATACCCATGGGAATTCACTGGGTATGTTAAGAAAAACAAACAAAACAACATAAAACAAAAACCCCACAATTTATGTTTTACCCTACCCTACAACTAAGCATTCCATGTTGCTACAAAGCTTGGGGAGATAAAGCAAATTAATGGCGATTTTTAAAGGAAGTAATTGTACTGTTTCAGTAGTGCTTAAACAGGGTGAGATTGTATCTGACATCCACTTGGCTGTATTGTCTATAAAGACTGGATCATAGGGCTCATTAAAAAAAATCCCATTTCTGCACTTTGTGAGGCCCTCCATTCCTGGCTTTGTTTGGGCACGTGAAATGTCAGAGACAAATGATGTATACACAACTCACATAAGGATATATATAACACTCACATAGCATCTTCTTTTTTCAGTCAAACTGCTATTTATTTATTTATTTATTTACTTTGCTGTGGGCTGCAGGAGCAACTAAGGAAGTGGAAGAACTGTTTTACCAGCATAGCACTGTCAAACCATGAGATGTGAACTGCAGTCAAACTGTTAAGGCAATAAATACCCTAAATCCTTCCTCTAAAGCGCTGAAAATCTGAAAAGAAAACCAAGAGCATTAGGATGACCTAAAGTTCATTTTTCAACTGTATAGTCCAGAGGTAAATGCTTTGAAAACAAAATAAAATAGAAATCTGTGTTTAAGCGGAAATGCATCTGACGCAACACAAAACAACACCAGCAACTCAAAGGTGAATCTCACAGGCTGCTTGATGCACTGGCAGTAGTTCAGACATGAACATTACGCATAGTGTAGCTGGTAGCAAGTGTAACAATCTTAAACAATACCCAGAGCTCTGGCTCCTCTTTCAAAAGTACATGAGAATAGACTGAAAATTTTCATGCACAAATTTTATGCTTTGAGCTTTCTGATCTGTTTAGATGGGCAATGTTAATCATTCTGCTTGCAAATTCTACTTGCCAACAGTGAATTTTGCTTTCATAGCCTGTACAGTACTGTTTTCTGTTTTATTCTGATTATATTTATTGGACTTCTAGGTAACTAGCAAAACATTTTTAAACAGCAACTGTGGGAGCAACAGAACCAGAAAGTTCCTAATTTATCTGGCTATCAAAATAAGCAAAAGACTGCCTACAAAATAAATCAACAAATTCCTATGAGATAAATCAACATGACTTAGCTGAACAGTAGTGGTAGTAATTGCATTCTTATACTTCCTGGTACAAGACAATAAAAGAAAAATGACAGTGAGTGTCTTTATCAGGCATGTCTTTATCTCAAGTGATATAAAACTGTGCACTTCAAACTATCTTCAGGGAAGAGTTGCACCACTGTATTAAGTGTTTAAGTTTTACAGACATACATTTAGCATGGGATTTTTTATTTAAAATACTCTTGAAGTCTCAGTCTTCTACACCTTTTGACGTACATCAGCCATTGGAAATCACATATAAATACCTTTCTACTGAAAAGAATACTGAGACCACCTTATACCAAAAGAATGTGACAAGCACTTCTCAGTAAGCTTGGAAGACTGAGAAGTCACTTAGTATGTGAAGAAAACAGGGTCTAAAACACTAAAAAAAAACCTCCTCTGTGACCTAATAAGAATAAAAATAACTGTTTATATATTCAGTCAAGATGTGGTGAAATTAAATTTTTTCACAAAAGCATTTTCTTTTAAATGCTTTAATTACTTTACTGGTAAATAGGTACATGATCTTAGAGCTATTTCTCTGCCATCTCTTCCTTTTCTTGCAGTACTTTCTGATTATGCATTTTCCAGCAATCATGCACTAGATATGAACAGTACAATTGTCTTCCAGTTGTTTTAATTTTCTACGTGTACTTCTGCTCACGAAAACCGCTCCTTAGAGTCCTCAAGTTCATATTCTTGGTGCTACAACTTGAAAAAATGAATACTGCAAATTTCCAATAAGCATTAAGCAGATAAGCTCGAGATTTCACATAAATATAAAATATGTCATTTTACTGCAGTAATACACAGTCAAAATAGAATAACAGAATATAGTGTTTTGCCCTTGAAATTCTATGGCAGATAAATGTTGAATATTAGCAAATATTACTAAACTTGAAGTTTTTTAAAAAACAACAAACCTGCAGAATTCCCAAAGGCATAATGGCTTATTCTATTAATAGGCTTTTCAAAAGCACTGCCTGCATAGTTCTTGTGTGTGTCACAAGTGTCAATGACCATAGCCTTACAAAACTCTTCCTGTCAGAGAAGTATTATCATTAGCTTACAGAAGAGGAACTGAATCATGACAATCTTTAAAGGCTATGTCTACATTTTTAAGTAGTACAGCATGAGAGGAGTGGGTTTGTAGACCAAAGCAGCTGGTGAGAAATATCTGACATCATTGGTACTAAGTGAATTCCTGGAACCATTGTTAGGTGAAGAAAATGACCTAGAGTGATGTTCATATGATATTTAAATTTCAAAAACCAATTAATTTTATGGGATTTGAGGCAAACCTAGTGAATTGTATTCCTGAGGAGATGTTTCTAGCTTTTATTTAATACAGTTGCTCCAGTTTCCTGTTAGATGACCCACAGAGCATCACCTTTATCTCAGAGTCTTTTCTTTTCTGAACCTGCTCCACGCTGAAATATTCTTGTGAACTGGTCAGGTAATGGACAGTAATCTCTTCATGGAAGTGATGCCTATGGCTGGTGAAGAGCACACCGGCAAAAAACAAAACTAAGGTGATCTAGATGTCCCAGACAACCAGGGACTGAAGCTGATTACAAGCTGAACTACATCATGTACACTCTTCAAGTCCCTGCCCAACTCCATCTCACCTAAAAATTTCAAACAAATTCATCCAAGAAGTATTAATTTTGTAAACATTTAAGAACAAACTACTCCACAATGCAAACCATAGGATACTAACTGATGTTTCAATAGGCCTGATCCTAATGAAAAACTGTATCATAAACATAACCAAAGTGGTTGTGAGCAACAAGGCTGTTGTAGTGCAAGAAATTTAACCTTCATTACAACTTCTGAGTTTCATTCTAGATATTTCACAGTGAAAGCATTTTTCCTAGGCTGACATTCAGATTCTTTCTGAGTGACAACATATGCCAGCTCCAGGTGCTCCTTCATTCCATAATGTGGGCATGTAGCATGTCCAGGTACTCTGGTGCTGCGCAACAGTTTTGTATGCTACCTGTCATCCTGGAATACACAATTCTGTTTAAACCATGCACTCACAGACAAAATAAATACAATAAACTCAAATAGAAAGGAAGTTTTACAATTCTTTATGAACACAGATTAAGGGCTAAACAGATATTCAAAATTATTCTTTTAGGTTTGGGAATATGCAGACAGAAGTAGAGAAAGAAAAGAGGGGTATTATTAGAGTTTGGATTACTATGACCTAGATAATTAGAATATGTTAGGAGGAAGCAGACAAAGGTTAGAAGAGGAAAGATAAAAGCATGATGTAAACAAATTGTCCAGGACATTAACTTTTCTGATAAACCCTTGTGTGTTCTTGGACCATAGGTCCAGCACTTATTTTCTGAGGTCTGTAACTTGAGTTGCAATTTAATACTGTTAAGACAAAGCATCAGACTACGGGGAGATGCTATTCGGCAGATGTTTTTCTTCCATTCCTCTTACCTTCATGCAGCTCTCGCATTTTATATTTCCTCAGGGTAGACTCTGCAGAGCTCACAAGTGAGGTGAGTAGAGTCAAAACAACAAAAAAAAACAGCCAAACAACCACAATAATTAGTAAATCACAGTGATTCATCCAATATGGCATTTCTGGAAAAGTAAAGGATCCATATCTAGGAGGAATTAGTGCAGTCAAAAGTTAGGTGTCCATCAAGCTCGATCCAGTTATCACTAGTCCAGCTAATCACTACTTAGGAACTATTAGGCTTGACAGCATGACCCCTGTCAATCACAGTTGGTACAGTGTAGTGCTGAAAATGGAGCAGTCACTTAAGATGGCACTATTTCTAGCTAACCTGTTTTGGCAGAGTGTTTGTGTGCATCAACAGACTCAAATGTCAGAGAGCTGAAGATGATGTGGGTGAATGTGAAAAAGCAGAAAAGACTACAGAGAAAAAGGAAGAAGCCAGAATAAAAAATGAGCAAGAAACAAATACAAGGAAGAACAGAAGATTAAAGATAAGAATCAGTGTTGCAGAGAATATTCTAAAAACAACATACAGGAAGTTCTGCAGCAAGAATATAGTTCAGTCAAGTTGCTGTAGCAGGCAGGATAAGCATGGATGGGAATTGATCACTCAGGTTATTAAATTCTTTGTGTCACAAGTGACCCTTAATCAATTGTTACACTACCCAGCACTCTTCATGCTAACAAGAGTCTAAATAACACCAAAGGATGGAAGGAAAGCAATAGAAGTCCCAGGTCTCAAGGATTTTGTAGCCTATCATAGAATCACAGAATGGTTTGGGTTGGAAGGGACCTTAAAAATCACCTCGTCCAACCCCCTGCCATGGCCAGGGACACCACACCCTAAACCAGGTTGTTCAAAGCCCCACCCAACCTGGCCTTGAACACCTCCAGAGATGGGGCATCCAGAACTTCCTTGAGCAACCCGTTCCAGTGTCTCATCATCCTCACAGTAAAGAATTTCTTCCTAAAATCTAATATAAATTTCCCCTCTTCCAGTTTAAAACTCTTATACCTCATCCTATCACTACAATTCCTGATAAACAGTCCCTCCTCATCTTTCCTGTAGGTCCCCTTTAAGTACTGGAAGGCTGCTATAAGATCTCCCCAGAGCCTTCTCTTCTCCAGGCTGAACAATTCCAGCTCCCTCAGCCTGTCTTCACAGGAGAGGTGTTCCAGTCCTATGATCACCTTCACGGCCCTCCTCTGAACTTGCTCCAACAAGTCCGTGTCCTTCTTATGTCGGGGGCTCCAAAGCTGGACACAGCACTCCAGGTGGGGTCTCACGAGAGCACAGTAGAGGGGCAGAATCACGTCCCTCGACCTGTTGCCCACGCTTCTTCTGATGCAGCCCAGGATGTGGTTGGCTTTCTGGGCTGCGAGTGCACATTGTCGGGTCATGTTGTGGTTTTCATCAATCAATACCCCCAAGTCCTACACCTCAGGTCTGCTCTCAATCCATTCTCCACCCAGCCTGTATTTGTGCTATAATAAAACACGCGTTCCACTGAAGCTGTTAACCATGAAATACTTATTCATACCTCTGTACCACTAACTGAAGTTCTAAATAATACTAGTATTATAGACATTCTGCATGTTTATTAGATGTTCCTGCTATACATCATTATTACCTATTTTCACTTATATTTTATAAATAGTTTAGGTCTGAAAAGTTTAAACTTTTTTTGTGTTGCTTTTGTGGTTTCTTTTAATTGAGGGTTAATCTTTCTTTCTTTTTCCCGGTGTGGAGGATTCATGCTGGGTATATCTATGCTTAATTCTTATGCATTTATATTTAACACAACAAAGCAGAGAACGTGCAATCAGCATTAACAGTAGAAAATTCTTGAGAGTGCAGATAAAATATCTGCACAAATGTGATGCTTTGATTTTTCCAAAAGAGAATGAAAATAGGTCCCTCCTTCCTCTAAACCAAAAATATTGTCAACAACTCAGTTATTTTTGGAGAGTGAAACATGCCAGAATGGCATGTTTACAGCAAGCAGATTAGCTCAGACCTCTTTATTTCCGCTGTTTATTCTATATCTATACTTTGTTTCTCTTCTTTTTTCTTTACCCTATTATGATAGCATAACATGATCAGAAAAGTGTATGGCAGGTTTCTCAGTGACTCTGTTAGTAAGGCTTTGTTAGCCAGTCCATGCAAAGAAAAAAATAAAAAAAAGTTTAAATACAATTTAAAGTCATGGATGTAGTAGGTAATTCCTTCTTGGTAGAGACAGTCTATTGGAAAGATCTTGCAGAAGTAGAAGTTTATGAATAACGTCATGATAACAGTAAACTACATCCTACTGTTACAACATTATCTGGAATCTCAAGCAGCTAGAAGTGTTATCCAGGACTGGGTTTGTGCTAATAACTACCATAACTATTTTTAATAGCTTCCTTTAGCTACCAGCTACAGTTTCTGAAAACAAATACACACAACTAGATGCCCTGTTGTAACACAGAGTGGAATCCATTACTTGTCAGGTTCACGTCAAGTGGCAGCACATTCACAGAACCATTGAACCATAGAATGGTTTAGGTTAGAAGCGATCTTTAAAGGTCATCTAGTCCAACCTCCTTGCAATGAGCAGGGACATCTTCAACTACTGCAGGTTGCTCAGAACCCCGTGAACCTGACCTTAAATATTTCCAGGGATGGGGCATCCACTACCTCTCTGGGCAACCTGTGCCAGTGTTTCACCACCCTCATTGTACAAAATATCTTCCTTGTATCTAGTCTGAATCTGCCCTCTTTTAGTTTAAAACCATTATGCCCCAACCCCTGCTCAAAGGTCTGTCCCCATCTTTTTTACAAGCCCCCTTTAAGTATTGAAAGGCCGTAATAAGATCTCCCTGGAGCCTTCTCTTCTGCAGGCTGAACAACCCCAACTCTCTCAGCCTGTCCTCGTCGGAGAGGTGTTCCAGCCCTCTGACCATTTCTGTGGCCCTCCTCTGGACCCGCTCCAAGAGGGTCCATGTCTTTCCTGTGCTGAGGACTCCAGAGCTGGACACAGTACTGCAGGTGGGGTCTCACAGGACAGGAGCAGAGGGGCAGAATCGCCTCCCTCAACCTGCTGGCCATGCATTGTCAGAGCACCCCCTTAGTTACAAGCTCTAGGAGTTAACACAAAACTGTGAGACAGCCTTGTAGCTATTTTGGCTATTTTGATGCTACCGCCTCCTTGTAGCCTCACATTAGCGGCCAGTGTAAGTTTCTGTACCACCAGGAGAAAAAATCCCAAAGAGCTGTGGAGAGCTATGATTCTCTGTGGTCATACACAGTGATTATCAACTCAGGCTCATAAAAAGTCTGAATTCATAGGAGCAGCAGTCCATTTAAATTGATACAGCAGCTGAAACAGCACACTTCACAAGAGGCAGGGCAAGACCGGACTGGGAGCAGCAAGGACGCCAGGTAGACAGGCCGGCGGCCCCTGCTGGCCGCCGGCAGCGGGCGGGCAGGGCGGTTTTGCCCAGTGGGAGAGCGCTGGGCTGCCGGCGGCGTGGAGGGGCGGGGGCCGGGGCGGGCCGGGGCGGGCCGGGCCGTAGGCGTGGCGGGCGGCCGCAGGGGGAGTGTTGGGGGGGAGCGCCCACCCGAGGCGATTACGGGGCGGGAGCGCCACCTGGCGGCCTGCGGGCGCAACGCAGGCGGGGCCGCTGCTGCCGCCCACCCGCTGCCCTGGGCGCGCCCGGGCCTGCGGCCGTTACGGCCGTTGGGGCCGGCCGTTAGAAAGGTGGGGCCGCCGCCCGCCTCCCCTCGAGGGTGACCGGCGTTTCGCGGGGCTGGTTTGGTGGGGTTTTTTTTCCCCTTTTCCTTTTCTTTTTGTTTCACAGTAGCATTACGTCATCCTTTTTCTCCACTAGGAAGTCGCCTGGAAATAGGGTTTGAAAGATTCGCCCTGCTGATTAAAATTCCTCATTTCTGTTCTCCATGTTCTGCTTTCGTATAGCCGGTGTGTTTGGACACTGAAATGTGTCAAATGGGAGAGAGATTTCTGCCTGAAAAAATACAACCAGTTTCTCTTGCCATATTCAGCAAACAAAATGCATATTGTTGGAACAACACACTAAAACAGAACAAGCCACAGCTTGAGAGGTCCCTTTGTTCTTTTGAATCCTAAAGGAAAGCTTTTGATAAGAAGAAAAAAAAAAAAAAAGATATCTGCTATCACGAATATCAGTTCACCTTGAGAAAAGAACTGTTCTCCACTGCCGTCTTATTTTAGTTCTCTGATACTAAAGTGCTGCTGGCTGAATCAAATTTGGTTCAGTGGCTGAATGTCTTTAACAAGGTTTCCACTATCATCTTCCCTGCAATACAGCCAGGCAGGAACCATGATGCGCAGAGCGTGAGCTGTGGGAGAGGAGTGACGGGTAAAGCAAGCACAGCTCTCTGGTTCTTTTACAAGACTACCTTTTATGGGGTACACATATTTCTGTGCATATAAACATTGCACTAAATACTCCCCTTCCTTTAAGGATTTAGTGCAAACAGCTATTGATACACAAGAATTAAAGGAGCAAATAAACCTCATTCTCCTTCCTTAGAACTAATAACGTAACAGCTGGCATTTTGATATGTCCATTTCTGATGATACGACAGCATTTTCTTAACTCTTTGTAGCTAGTTTCTTCTGACGTTTAAGTCGCTTTCTAACTCTAACCCTTTCCACTCTGAGAACAAAACTGTAGGGAGAAAAAGGTGATTTCATTTATGTCTAAAGCATTTGCTGTACTGCATCTAAGTCAGTACTTTACAAACGCAATGATACAGTGGACATTTAGTGGCTGTTAAGTTTTAACACTACACAATATCTCTGTTTACCCATACAACTATGACCTCTAGTCAGTAACGTACAACCTAGGAAATACATCAGTGAGTGAGAGAGACTATGGTGGAAGTACTAATTTCACTGTAATACACTAAAAATAGACTGTACCCTAGCTCCCATCAGATAACTCTCCAAGACATGGTTCCTAAATATGCAACTTACTGATTCCTAATAGCTTGATCTTATCAGTGTGTTATTTGAGTAACTCAACATTTGATTTTATCCTTCAGCAAGCCAAATAGAAATGTATAAACATATAAATGAGGATAATATTATTTTTTCATACAATGAAACTTAATCTGGATTTAGTGTAATATTTCGTGTGGATTCAGTTTGATTTGAATTTGAAAAATTGCCAGGAAGTTTCAGCCCTTTATCAGGGTAAGTGAAAATGTGGCATTTAGGCTCTTGGGCTGAATCAAATTGAGAAAACACATGATTTTCGTTCCAAACAAGCTCTGCTTATGGCATATCCTGAAAGGTTTAATTTTAGCATCGCATTCCTTCTCTTTTCCCAGTTTGATCTTGGTTTTCCATCTGGACTATCTTTCTTATGAGGTACCAGTAGCAAGTTGTAGCAGAGAAGAGAGTTGAAAACTGTATGCCCACTAAAAATATTGCAGTGAGGTTTGTCAACAATTAAATGCCCTTTGTTAAAAAAGTGTCACTCTCCACCTAATTGCCAAGCTCGGCTTGTCCGTCTTTTCTTCTCTTTACCACTCTGCTCCATAGTAGCAGCATTTATACTTGCACAGCTAATCTGAGCAATATGTAGAGGAAACAACCTGTTTCTTTTGAAAATAACCAGGCATAACATTGGATAATCTATATGGGAGAAGTAAAGGATGCTGCTTATTCTACTGAATCTGATTTAGCTTTTGTGGTGATCTATTATCTATTGCAGTTAGCTTTTTTAATTCTCTACTGAGCTTCTGTGTATTTTTTCTAGGCCTGTTTTGCAGATTCTTATTAGATCCTCTATGTCCATGCAACTGGCACAACAGTTCTCCCTTCAAGAGCTGTCAGCCCCGTGGCTTTTTCTGTTGCAACCTGAACATTTGAAATGGTTGTGCAAGACCATCTGGCCTTCCTAAGTGGAAGCAAAACTACTTGCTGGTACAGCTATTCAAACACAGTCTTCTTCAAGTTGATTAACAGATTAATTATTTCTGCAATGTATTAATGTGTCGCAATGAATGCACTGTAGCAACATATTGCTTGTATGTAGCACATTTTTTCAAGTTAAGGTACAAGAACTAAGACCTGAAAATCTGGTATAGTAATAAATAATTGAGATAATGGCTATATTTTTTTAATTAAGTAACTAAATCACTGCTTATATCTGTATTTCTGGTCTAAAAATGAAGTTGTTACTTCTCACAATCAATGAGCCCTGAGCATTCCCACTGGTTACTGCTGAAGCGTGGCCAAAGGGCATTTAGTTTGCCCAGTACCTAACATAGTGTTGCCTCTTACTAGTCAGTAGTCAGGAAAGTTTCATAGGATATATACAAAAGCAGATAATGGTTCAATCCCAGTTCAGTGAATGCCTCTCAAGCACAAAATAGATCATTTTTGTTCCTTTTCTTTTTTCACATACAGCTGATATTACTTAATTTAGGTGTTAATTCAGAGATTAGCAATGCCATACGAGTACTTCCATGGGAGTGCTGGGTTCAAAGTAGCACTTTTCAGAGTACTGCAGAGACCCTTTTTTCTGAAGTCAATGTCAACCATACTCTACTTCACAGGCTAATGGACAGCAGAATATACTGAAAAATTAACCTAGTGTGACCAGGAAAACAAGCCTAGGCAATGTGCACAGAAGCACAACGGTTTGGTTTTTTGGTTTTTTTTTTTTTTAATAAGCCTATAAAATATAATAGATCGTTGTAAAATCTGAAGCAGATATAGTATAGTAAGCACTACACCCTTCTCCCATATGGATTAACTAATAATGTGTCTTGTTATTTTGTAAGCAAAAGGGTTGTTTTCTCTTCATATTGCTCAGATTGGCAGTGAATGTACAAATAGTACAACTATGGAGCTCAGTGGTAAGGGAAGAAAAAGAGAAGATGGATATGATTATAGAATTCCTAACATCCTCTTATTGTATTTAGCCCAGTGGGAACTCAGTTTTTTAAATTACTTTGGTGTTTTGCAGAATTGGACTTACTGAGAAAATAGATTTTTCTCCAGAACTTTCATGACTCTCAAACCTTAATGTCAATTTTCAACTTTCAAGAAGCACAGGACCACCTCTGAAGGTATCTGGGTATTTGAAGGAAAAGTATATTTTGCAAGTATAAAATACTCAACAATTTTTTGTGAACCCTGAGCTCTCTCAAGCAACTGTGGCCTGTGTCTCTGTGAGCTACTGACAGATCCATATAATTTTCTTCAAGATAGTCTAGCTTTTCTTGTCTCCCCATATTATGTCTGTCTTTCCCAGTATGGAAGTTCCTTGTAGATCTGAATGAATGTGAAAGTTCTATATAGTTTTAATTTCTACATAAGATTGGAAAGAGCCAATTAGGTCACTGACTTGAGACTTTGACAGTCTCTGATAACTAGGGAACAGATGTACAGAAGGGTTTACATATATACCTACCTGCTGAGGCCATAGCACTCTGTTAAAAAATTAACACCAGGGAGCAAATGTCTCCAGGACTATGCCTCTTGTGAGTACTTAGTAGAGAAAATGGAGAGAGGACAATATAGGAAAGCAGGACCCAAATTCTATTGGCTTTCACTTTTCTGCCAGTTTTTGAGAAAGTGGAGTGTCCCATAATCACGTAGTACACAATGCTACCTATTTCTTTGTCATTAAAAAAAAAAAAAAAAAAAAAAGCAGCTACTGAAATTGTGAGCTGTAACGGTTATAGCATTATCGCCATGATGCAATTATGGCATCTGTCTTTCCCCAATGGAATTATCATTTAAGTTCCATTTTCATTTATGTCACTGCTTTTTATCTACCCAATGTCCTGACACCCATCATGGCAAGAGTACCATGATTTTTGAGTATTTATTTTATATCCGATTTTATATGCTGCAGAAGGCATTCTAGCTCTTGCATTTTATTGGTCAGACTCCTTTCATTACTAATGTTTCACTTGTTGTTGTTTTCTTTTTTTCTTCTGCTTTTAGTTTGTTAGGAATAAATGTGGATGATAATTCCCAACTTTGTGACACTAGTGATCATACGGGTCTTTGCTGAACAGTATTCATTGCTGAAGGTAAAAAATGTGTCAAACACGAACTACACTGACTTACGCTCTGTGTGCTGGGTAAATAATTGAGGAAAGCCAGTGATTGAAATACAGCTTGCATTTTGGCATATGCAAGTTCCTTTCAAGCACCCAAATCTCCTTCAGGATGTGTGCAGGTAGAAGGAACATTGATGTAGCTTTAAGCCATGTCCACGCCATGCTGCATAAGGGGTTGGAAACAGGAACTTGTCTTTACTTTTATAGTATTCCATGCTGTGAACATCCTTAACTTGTGAACTCTCTCCTTTAGCTTGTCCTGGTGCTTTGTAGATCTATGTTTATCCTAAGCAGAACACTTGCAAAATCCTGCTGTGAGAACTGAGGGTAATTAAAATATTCACTTAAAAGTTTTTAGTGCTTAGATGCTGATCACCATCAGATATCCTTTCCATATTGTTTCCTTTTGGTTTGAGTGTGTGGCTTTTTTTAAAAAAAAAAAGGCCATCAGTTTTGTAAAATAAATAAAATGCACTTCCACCAACAAAAATCCTAAACGGCTCTATTTACTAATATTAGGGAAAGAGAGGGAGAGAGAAAAATGTCATTTACAATAACAATTGTCTGGTCTAAGCTAATGTCATTTACTGTTCCAGCAATTTAGCTGCAGACTGGCTGATTTCTAAAAATACAGTACAAAAGAAGAGAGAGGGAGAAATAAACCCTTGGCTCAGTAAAAAATTCTGCACTGTGGGTTTTGACAGAGTTTAAAAATAAAACTGAGACAAGGTAAATCTGGATTTGAACGTCCTATTTTTTTTTGCAGTTTAATTTGCACGCTGACCCTTTAAACTCTGTTCCAAGCACTGTAGCCTTAGGCACAGCCACAAGGCATAACCATCCCCTGTAGTGTGACTTCATCATAGGTTCTCACCTCCCTGCCCAGCCAGTCCTGAAATATCTAGTTATTTTTCTTGCCCCGCTATTCATATGCTTTCATATATCCGAACATAATGAAAAGTAGCTGCTACCGCTAGCCCTTTATACATGATGAAATCCATTGGAGAGGTGCAGATAAAGAAACTTTGTTCCTTTCCCAACTAAAATTCAGAAAGAAAAGTTTTTCAGTGAGGTTAATTCCGCTCCCGCCCCCCCCCCCCCCCAAAAAAAAAAAAAACCAAGACCCCAAAAGAACAACCACCACAATTAAAATTGATCTGCTGTCTAGATGAAAATAATTCCTTGAGCTATTTATAACCCATTGTTGAAGACTAATACTATGGTAGAAAGAGAATTTAAGAACATTTTCAGTCAAAATGTGGATCTGAGTGAATCTTAAATCTCAAACTTTTAACAGTCAGACAGAATATTTATCCAGTAAATATGTTATCTTTAATCTGACACAGGCCTATTCTCTCCTACAAGAAACAAAATAAAAATAATGTAAGCTATAAAACCATTTGAAATTGATATCATTATTTCCTTCTTTATATCAGTCTACACCTTCATGAATTATTTATAAAAGATACAGGTTTTTTATTTTTATAAAGTAACTTCTGTTTTCAAACAAAACAGAGAATTAAGATAACAACTTGTGCTGACCTTCTCAGTTCTATGCCCTATTTGTGGTGCACACTTATGGATTTTCAAGGCCAAAATTGGTAACAGTTCAATTTTCAAGTGGCTTAATACACACCGACCAAAATAATGAATAGCTGTTCCCAGGATTCACATTAAGCTGTGGCAATTAAACAAGAAATCTATGTTCTTGGCTGCCTGAAATATAATCAGCAAGGCCTACTTTAAAACATCATAGTCACAAGCTCAGAGTTTTTTGTAGAATCATGATCACCATCAGCAAAATTGTAGAACCAATGTTTTGTTCTTATAACTGACAGTGCTTCTCTGATCATGTCAACTTAAACAAACAAACACACACACACAAAAAAAAAAAAAAAAACCTGAAGAAATGCTGCTATCAGAGAAATTGCTGGGGAACAAAAACAACAGACATAGCACAAAATAGAACATTTTCTTAACATTAATTAAAGCTCTGCAACCAAGAACTTCATTATGACTTTCTAAAGCATCTGTACCTATTCACTTATCTTTATTGATTGCTGTCTTCCAATTTTACATCAGTTCTCTGGACTAGTTAGAGCCATTATCATTCTGTTGGAGTCAAGCCTGGACTCGCATTAGAGACCATGCTCCTGCAGATAGGAAACTGTATTGTTATTTTCAACATAGAGCTGAGCTTTCATCTGAGCTTGCCAAAAAGGGTTATCAGAGAAATCCCCCCAAAGCCTCATTAGTTGCTGGACAGAGAAAGCTGAATCCCACAGTTCTTCTCTGCAAGGTTTGTCTGACATCAGAATGTCTGTCTGCACACTCCATCAACTACTACTTACATTACTGCTTGTAACTCTTTTAAGTAAGTTTTGGGAGAGTTTATGCTGACACAAGTTACTGTTTAATTAAAAAAAAAAACCAGCAACTTCCCATTGATTGCCTTTCCTTTTCATTTTCCTTTTGAGGCTTTCTTCTTGCAGTGACACTCCTGAAGATGATTCATTACCAAAACCACTACCTAACCTCAAGGAAAAAGAGAAACGTCTTTCTTTCCCCCTCATTTATACTTCAGTACCACTACATCTCAAACTCCTTTGTTTTACATACAAGGCATTTATTACTTCAGTAATCACACCCAGAAAGGGGTGATTTTTTAACTATTTGACAAGTTTGCCTGGGATAAGTTCACTGAAATTCAGATGTTTCTCAGGCCTGATCAAAATCTACCTATAATGTAAAACATTACAATTCAGGTTCTGGAATGCTGTGGTTAAAATCCCTTAGAACTGTCTTGTTAATACATATCAAGTCATTCCTAGGACTTTTTAGTTCTTTTTCTTTTTTTCACACAGAGAATTAAAGGAATGAGAGTATCTTTGATACAATGTATGCAAATTTTAGCTACAGTCTGAGATATGTATGGCCACCCAAGATATTCATGCTCATGGGAAATAAAAATTGGTTCTTGTTCTATACTAATTGCTAACTATGCATGTGTTTTGTTAAAACTAGTGCCGTTGTTGCTCTAGAGGGGATATTCCTTTAGCTCTTTGGAACACAGACCGTGTCTACATGCAGCTGACATGTTCAAGAGCAGTCTGTAGATACTCTGCGGGGCACCTGCCCTTCAGCCATCAGACTGACTTGCAGACAAAGCAAGTCCACAAAGCCAATAGGTCTGTTCAGCACAGAGCATTGGGTGGTTTCCAGAAGTAAACACTGGCTATGGTCGCAGGCACGGGCAATGAATTTGCCCTTGAGAGTTGTCACCAAAACTTAATATAGAAAACCCATGTGTCTCCTAGCTTGTGATTTAGCAGGGTCTAACATAGCACCATCACTCTTTCAGTGTTTCTTCCTCCCACCTACCTCAGATTCTCAGATTCATGGAGTAAGAAAAGGAAATACTAAGTAAGTGATACATATAAAACCATGTGTGTCTGCATGTGTGTGATATTCCACAGCAAGCAATATTTGAAAAAGCAAAGCAAGCAGAGAAATAACTTAAAAGAACATATGCCTCTCAGATGTTCTCACTACGCTATGGTGTTTCCTCCCACTCTCTCTCCTGTATACTGCTGTTCCATCCATCCTTTACTTGTTCCTGCTGAGTTTCATATCCTCAAACCACAACATTGCATTGTCTTAACAATGCCATTGTAATGCCTGAATTGCTCCTCCAATGACTTGTTTCTTCCTCCCATAGTTTCCTCAAAAGACAATGGAGCATTAGTGTATATTTTCCTACTTGAGAAGACTGATCTCTGCCTCTTTGCAGAACATTACGTTTTTAATGTAACTTGGGCTGACTTCTAACAGTTACCTGAAACAGAACCTGGATATTGCTAATTACCTCAGATTGTTGTCAGTACCCTTGAATTTACATTCCCATAGCATTTACAGGCTAACATGATACTGATGACACTTGAAAGATGTTTAGTTCTCCCTTTGCACATTTCATCTGCCTTTCACCACAAGGTTTGGTATTCCTGTGCCTTCCCCTCATCAGAGGAGAAATATATTTTTTCTACATCCTGTTTAGGGTTCTTACTGAATAATGATGTGATTCACTGTGAACACTAGAAAATAAAACAGGCTGTATAATCTATATGCAGTACTAGATCTTATTCTTAGCATACCAAAGAGACACCACACATGGGCTACTCCTAAAACAATAATCTGACGCTGTATTACTCTGATGTATTCCCCCTGCCCTCCCCTGCCTTGGAATTCATACCATGAGGAATGACCTATCCTTTTACAGTTTCTGTGAACAGTTCAGAAGTTCCTGAAAGCCACTTATGGTTAGGAGAGGGAGGATGAGGAAAACTTGTCTTTTAGAAGAATCCTAGAAAATAGATAAATTTAGAAGACTTCTAGGAAATGGATGTCTTTGTTTTAGTTTGATTCAGGCTTCAGATTATTGCATAAACTGGAGGGGGGAGCAAAAAGCTGGGCATACTATGGTTTAGCAGAAGGGTTCAGAAATGGTAAAGTCTATAAACCGTCATAATTCTAAAAAGAAAGCGTTGAAGGGAGGGTAAAGCCCACTAGCTCTTGAAATTGTGAGTGATTTTTTTCTGCATATAAGTAAAAGCTTGTCACATTTTGTTTCATTTTAAATGAAAGCAAGACTTTTAAATAATCTCAATGCTGAAGTAGCAGTTTTTTGTTTTGTTTTGTTTTGTTTTTTTTCTGGAAAATGCCAAATATTCCAAGAGTTGACAACACTCAAATCACATTCTCTCTAGATGTACCCCAGTGACTAAGATTGAATGTCAACTGCTTCCTGGCTTTAGTTTCCAACCAGTTCAACTGTGGCTAATGTTAGGTGGTACAGGTGCAGCATTAAACAACGAAGAACATGATACACAGCAGTCAGTTATGATAAAGAAAACCCTGTGGCACAGTTTTCTGTGCAGGAATGAGCTTTGAATACTTATGTTTCTGTTAATAATAATAGTAATAATAACAACAACTAGCAAATAAAAGCTTCAGTAGGGCTTTTAGTAGTAGAATAATGATGCACCTTGAATTTGTGAAAAGTGAAAGCTGCACTTGTTTTCTTAATAAATTTTTATTTTAATATATTTTTATTGCCTTGTGCTCTAGGTCGTCAGTCTTGCCTGCTCAGTCCCACCAGTGACAGCTGTGTAGCAAAGTCCAGCTAAAAAGAGGAGTATCTGCTGGATGCTCTGACTTCATAAATTTGAAAGCCCCATAGTACAACTGAAGGAATATTAACAGTAGTTTTAGCTATAATAATGCACTGTGCCTTCAGTCTTCTAGAGATGCACGAGCAAGTCAGTATACTTAGGATGGTTTTCTGCTGCTTCAATATGCTTCTTAGAGAAAAAAAGACTTAACCTGACATTAAGTATCCACTTGAGAGTTCATGCCACACGTTCTTCTTTTCATGAAGCCAGGTGTACTACAGACGCCCTGAACATCTGTTACCCCTTGTGAAAAGCCAACTGGGTATAGTTTGTATCTGGCAAAACTTAAATCTATATCACTATTATCCTGTGTCTATTAACTGTCATAGTTCATGGCCAACTGGGAATTTTCAGATGATTTTAGAAAGAGTTAAGGAACTTTTTTAGTGCTAGGCAACAAACTTATGGAACACATCCACAATACCTTTATACCTTATCTTCATTCCTAACTTTGCCTATAAAGTGAATTTAATTTTTTAGGTAGTTTTGTATATATTTCAACACTTTAAATTTCTCATTTTAGCACCTTTTTTCCCCCATTGTATATCTTAGTTATATACTAACCATGTATTTTAAACCAAATTTCAACCAATAATTCTATTCAGGAAATAGCTTTAAAACTCTAAATATGCAGAAGACTTATATAATTGGACTGTCATGAATAAGACTCTACAAATTTTATTTTTAACAATATGCTTACCAAATTATATTATTTTTCAAAGAAGCCACAGGAAGGAAACAATCCACAGTATCATGAAGTTGAGGAAAAAGTGCATCCATGTTTGGTACAACTGCCTGAGCAAGCATTTAATGCAAATTTATATGTCTTCTTATTCTTGTCTTTGAGAAAAGTAGTAACATCGGATGATCTTGGTCCCCATTATCAGGTTAGCAGAAGATTAAGGCAATACAATCCAACATCTGAAGCTGTTTCATAAATTCTAGAAAGATTATTTGATTTCTTCCCACAGAACAATAGGTTCTTATAGGAAAATATTTGCACAGGAATAAAAAGAAGTGATTTGGTACAGGAAAAAAATCCATCAGTCATCCTGCTCATTGATTTTTTTATTCCTTTCTCCAGCCAGTCTTCTCTCTCTTTCAAATCTCCAGTAACTCCTTAAAGCACTACATACACTTTTCTAAATAATTGCAGGCCTTACAACAATTTATTTTACAGTTTTTTGGGGGTGAAGGTGAGTTGTATAGTGTACAGGGCCAACTGAATAGAGATTCCTTCTTGTACTCAGTGAGTGTAGATGAGTTCCCCAGGAAATCATGACTGTGGTCTGGAGACGTATTAGCCTTTTACATCTCTTCTCAGGCCACCCATTTTTTCTAGTAATGGAGGAAATTAAAAGAGAGGCAACTATTAAGGCATGGAGAAAAACACTTCTTGAAGGCCACAGTTTTATTAATTAATATTTTGGTAGTAACAGAATGGCATTATTAGTAGTTCCTGTTTTTTTAAATCTCAAAAAACATTAGTGGAAACAGCACCTACAGAATCCTGGGAAAGAGGATCAAGTTATTCACAGATATATACTACTCCTTTAATGAATGGCATGGAGATCTGATGGACCCAGGTTCTCTGGGCATGTTATCTCAACTGGCTCCAAGACATTTAAACGTATGTTTCTTTATCTACTCTAAACTTTGTTACAAGTCACCTTGTAATACCCAGTCTTTCCATCAGGTAGAAAAATGCACGCATGACCTCTCACTGGTGTTGTGACATTTGTCCATTTAACTTTACTGGAACTTGGTGATGGAAAATGATTGTGTATCATGGGAACACTACTACTGATAAATTGCATTCTACTTGCAGGGTTTCAGAGCCAGGTATATTAATCTACTGTACTAAATTATTAGTCCTGCAGTCCTGTGGTTGTCTGTCCTCCACCTCCCCTGTCCCCAAAATGATACCATAACATGTTGACACAATAAATACATTACATTGACTGAAACATTATCAGTGTTTAGAAAAACTGGAATGTGTTTCTTCTGGTTTCTTCAGGTTACACCACATGATTGTAAAGTCAACGCTGTGAGACTGAAAAAACTATAATGAAAACACAGAAGGAAAGAATCAGAACTCAGAACAGATTTGAACAAACAAGTCAGCAAACAGAGACCACAAAAAAAGGAGCAACATATTAGATTGTAAAGAGATTCTTTTTTGTGATGCAAACTGCTTGTTTATAGTGAGAAAGTTGTTGCTGAGGAATGGCATTTCTACCTGCAGTGTTTCACAGACAGGTATAGTAATTTACTGTGCTGAATTATTAGTCCTGCAGATGCTGGGTCCCCCCCCACTGCCCCTGCCGCAGAAAGGATACTGCAATGTGGCACATTAACTTTTTGTGAGATGTTATTTCAATAGCTCTGCAGATCCTCCTCTGATTAATGAAACAGCCTATATATAAAAAGTCCTGTTACTGAATGTCTGATGGCAAGATTTGTGGAATAGTTTGTTATAAATGTTGGATACCTTACAACATGGTCCTGAGGATGATTAAAATTCATCTGCACACTTCCACTACACCCCTTTTTCCATTCTCAATGCTAGTACCATCTTGTCTGAAGAGAGAGAGAAGAGGAAATGCTCAGTGTAAAGATTATTAAATGTTTCCAAGTATTATATTTTCCCAAACTATCCTACAATTGCTGTGTAGTGAAAACACGATTTTCCTTTTTAGTCAATTTAAGATTAATAAACAGCACAGCACTAGCAAGGGAACTGATAAATTCACATTGCAGGATTTCTTCAGACAGAAGTCAAATATCTTAGCATGTCCTGCTCTACAATATATGTAAAGAAAATGATGTAGCATGACAATCATGAGTTAAAAGATAGTGGTTTTTTCCTTAAGCAACAAAGGAGTCTAACAGGTGTCATTAAATGAGAAATCAGATTCTGTTCCCATTCAAGTTGATAAAAACTCCTATTAATGTAGCTTCACTAGTGTGAAAAAAAACAAGTATTCTTCACCTGCAGAGAAAAAGGAATCAAAAGTTTTTATAATCAGTATGTTTCAAGACATTCCTAAAATATGTATAATTCTCTGAGTATATCTACAACCCTATCCAGCCAGGTAGAAATCTGGGGCAATGGTAGAGTTCAAACAATCTTGTCTGTGTGCTTACAGGCCTCCAAGGAAAGTAAGCATTTAATTTGCTCAGTGGAATCAGTCATATACTAACAACTAAGTTTTAAGTACTTGTAAGAGATTCTTCTGAGTCAAAGCCCATAACTTCTATAAAGAAGTTCTTCTCATATCTATCCAGGGTATTTACCACTCAAATCATCAGATCTGCTTGTCAGCTGTTGTACTGTTGACTTTTCACCTCTACACTCAATCCAGTGCTTTTGAGGCTTGTCCAGTTCTCTACCGATGATTATCACATAAAAGGTGTACCACCTTGTTCTGTTTAAGCTGTACGCTAGCCTATGCATGTAATCTCAATGGATCTGTATTTCCAAAGGTGTAGTAATCCTCATCACAGAAAAAAAAAAAAAAAAAGTAAAAAAAAAAGTATTCCTGTCTATCTAGTCGAACAACTTGAATAAAATCAGCCTGGTCATTTTTTCTAGGAGCAATGACAGAAGATATCCAGAAATGGCTTAATATGTGTTAAAAGAAGAAGGTGATAGGTACTGCTCACTACTGACAGATACCGATACATCCTGCACTAGACAAGTCTGCAGAGTTTTCCAGCATTAGAAAAGTAGGACCTTACGTGTCAGTAAATTTTATTGGCAAATCTTAGACAAACTTTAAGGTTTGTACCCTGGGCTTAATTCTCTTGTAAATTTGTTATGAAGCCAGCCCTTGCTGTTATAAATTATTTAAAGCTTTTATTTCATAAAATAGAGAATTAGTTTAAGAACATTGCCCCACATATGGAACACCACCTCAAAACATCATCTCACAATAAACTTTATATTACATTTAAACTTAACCTTCATAAATAAGAGACTATACATTGTAGGTAAATGCAAAAGCAAATATTTCAAAACAGTAGTTTCATTTGCATTACTTTAGACTCTTGCATGTATACAGAATTGGAAAGCAGTCCTGACGCATCACAAGTTCTGCAGCACCTGTGTTAAACAGAAACACAATATTTCCTTTTGAATATTAGCAACCTGCAAAATGCTGTTGACCACAAGCAGCTGAACTTCAAAGGAGCTGATTCTGTCCTACTGCCTGCTACAAAGTTTCAGAAGTGGCCAGAGAATTCTCAAGTGTTTATTAGAGAAATTTATTTTCGAACATCTTTTCTTGACTACTAATTCACCTGTGCTGCATCATCTCTTTGTGTATATGCATGTTCTCACACAGGCAAGCACAAAACACATGCACAGCTTAAGTTCAAGTTTGAAGCTTGAGGTGAAACTTTCAAGGTTACTTCTGTTTCCATTAGGAATGCTTATACATTATGTTACTAGTTTAAATGAAAATCAGAAATCATCCAAGGAAAGTTTTCTAGCTAAGGAGAAAGCTTTTCTGATTCTGTATTTTAAATTTCATCAATAAGACTGTGTTTCTTTTGAGCTGTCCAACTTCAGCCTGGCCAAAAATATTTCAAATGAGATTTGAAGAAACTTCCACTCCTTTGTCTAAAGATCTGACAGTGTTTGATGACAGTTGAAACTCCAAACCCACTTATCGGACAAATTCTGTAGATTAATTCCTGAAATTAGATTCCTTTTGCAGTCTAAGTAAATTAAATTATGCTTTATCATCTCCCCTAAACTGTGTTCTGTTTCTTTGCATTGTCAACAACTTAATCTACTCTTCGGGGCAGTTGCTTTACAGTAATCACTGTGTATTGTATACACACCGATAGCTCCCTTACCATATCCAAAGACTTTCAGGATATGTAAGTAATTAAGGGGACTGATTGTGAAAAAAAAATCCTGTGTCTATGCTGCTTATCAAGCTTAGTGGATCATACTGTGGCATTGCCTCAGTACTTTGATTCAAAATAAGAAATCCTAATAACTTATCTGTACCATTTCCCAAATGCTTTTGTTTTCCCTTCTGTTCTCCCATTAGAATACCACAGCATCTAACGTTTTATTAGAAGAACTAATGAGATCAGAGTTTGAGACCATGCAGCTGTACGCTGTATTAGTGCCAGTCAATTCATACAATTGTTCATGTTCAGCTTTCTCTTTGGGATTTGAGGTTAGCAAAAATGGCAGGAAGAGAGACGGGAATAGGGTAAAAGGGCATCAACTTCTGTGCTTTGTTGGCCTAATAAATTTATCTCAGATGGAATTTTGCTGTAGACATAAGCAATTCAAGGTCAAGTCAGTCACGGAATTTTCTATCTCCAGAAAAATAATTCTAGGGAGAAAAGCTTCATGCGTGCAGAAGGACATCACTTCTGGCTGAATGATTTAAAGCTTTAAAAAGCTTGAATCTAAAATTCAAGCAAATAGATTTTATTGCATCTCGTGTATGTTTATAAAGGAAATGGTAGCTCTTTGGAAAAAGCACTAGCAGGAAAAGTCTACACAAATTTATATCTCCTAATCATTGATAGAGTATGACTCAGAAGTCCTTTAATTTAAACTGGATGACCCACTCTGCTGCCTAGGCATTGAAAGTGGACTCTCAGTCACTGGGACAAAGGTTGTTGTGGGTTAAAAGGTTGTAAATCCAGCTGAATTCATAGAGCCTTCCACACTAGTGTGAATCAGAAATAACTGCCGTTGAGTAAGAAGCCAAATGGCACACAGAGATTCATAACCAAGAACAAATTTGACCCACTGAGAATGCGACATTTTCACCATAGTTAAGAACAGTGAAATTAGGCCTATTCCTTTGATTTAAAAGAGTCTATAACATTTAATATGTTATAGGAGCACCACAACTTTGCCCGATCGAAGTGAGTAACTGAGCATAATGAGCCATGTCCAACCAGGACATTGCAAACAAGAACTGAACGTGAGTGGTACAGATCGTGGATCAACAAGTGCCAGGACAGCAATACTGAACCTAGAAGAAGAAACAAGGTGCAACCGTTAACACATTGGTTCCAAGCCCCTGTGCAGAGCCCACCATGGAGCAGCTGGAGAAATTGTCCTGTTTCCTCCTGGCTTAACTGTGCCAACTCACTGGCAGTCAGTTAACAGTAAGTTTGCATGTGTGTCTGTGTAAAGCTTTCCCTCTGACAGCCTGTCCCTCACTTGGTTCACTTAATAAACCGAGCTTAGCACAGTCAAATTGTCTGGTGTTCCTTTTTCCCCTTATTGTTTGGGGCAGTTACAATGTGAATTACTTAAAGAAAAAGAAAGAAACTTAGGGGCAACCTTATCCTGGCTGGATCAATAATATAATACTATAGCTCAGCTGGGAGATGTATATAATGTATTAATATCGAATGTCTTGGAACTTGATTTTGTTACCTTTATTCTCATCTAATAGTCTGCTATATCTCTGTGAAATTTGCAAAATAAGCACTGCTTAATGTACAGAAACAGATCTGGCATTTGACAGAAGGATGGCTTTTTCAGAAAGGCAGTCACAAAGATCCTGAACAAATATCAAATATCAGTATCTTGCTATAGAGATTTTTAATCTCTTAAAAAAAAAAAAAAATCAGCCCTATTTTTGGAAAAAAAAAAAAAAAAAAAAAAAAAAAAAGACAAACCAAACTAGTTTCATGTATCTGGATCACATTCAGGAATAAAAGAAAAGGTAGTGGTTGGAAAAAATAATGAGGAATCCAGAAAATATGTTCAGAAGAAGTGGAAAAGGTGAAGATTTTTATAATTTCAGAGGGATTTTTACCTTTATTTTTTTCTTGATTTATATATGGTTGAGAAATCTAGAGCTAGTACAGAGTAAGTACATGGCAACTCTTTTTCTTTGTATTAATGGAGGAAAGAAAAAAAAGATTTCTAGAGTTTGCAATTTAGATATATTTCACTTTTTTCTCATATGTGGTGTGAAGTAAACTATTGTTTAATAATATCTCTACTTTTCCCCAGCACACAAAGATAACCATTGAAATTTAAATGGGAATCCTCACACCACAAAATGTAGAGAACTCTACCCTGCAAAGGTCATATCTCCTCAAAACGTCACTGTTCTACAATACTTTTTATTGTTTTCTTAGCTTTCATTGATGGCCCTCAGGCAGCCTATTTGCTCATGCCCTGTGACCAAACGGTTAGATCTTGTCCATAATGCAATGGTTACAGTGCATATTTCCAGGTTAGATACATTACCCTAGTGTAAGAAGGCACCTTTAATAATCCATCTTGAGGCAACCTACCTCAATCAGATAAACGATGTGCTACTATACTGTACTTTCATGATGGTTTTGCTTGGATTTATACTTGGTTTGACCATTCCTTAGCTTGACGAATCTGTAAGTTCTCATAAACTCACTACAGCATGTGTCACTTCCAGATTTATAGGATCCCATTGCTGAAGTTCATAAAAGCAAGCTTTGTTTTTGTTTTGGTTTTTTTTTTTATGGGCACACAAATCCATGTATTAACCATCACTGGCACAATATAGCATATAGCAGGTGATGCATTCAAATGTGCATTAATCTTAAGTGACCTTTCCAGAGAAGATTTTTGATCACTGTTTGCTCTGGCAAAATTTCTTAAAATTAGTGAAGCTGTTGTATTGTGAATGTTCCCTTCCATAAAAGAGAAACCCTAATAATCTGGAAACAGATATTCATTCTCGTTAATGACCATTTCATTTTCAGGCTGTTGTGTTATGGAAATGTGACTTATGCAGTCAGGTTTGTGTCTCTCTCTTGCCTGCATTCTATTTAGCAATTTCAATCAAATCTGAAAGAAATTTCTCTTATTTCTCTTAGAAAAATTTACATTAATGCCCATTTGGGAAAAGTTCGGGGATAACTCTATGAGAGAGAGTGGGAGTGTCCCTACCAGGAGACAAGTGAGTTCAGATTACAGGTTCTTTGTGGCAGCAATGAACTGGGCAGCCAGCAGCCACTTCCTTATGTATTTTCCACACCAAGTGTTGTCCCTGTCTAGTGCAAAAGGGTGAAAAGACATCTGGTTTATCCTGTCTGGGGAGATTAGAAGGTAAAAGGTGCAAATGCATTGAAAAGCAGAGTTGGTTAGTTCTAATATTCATAGAAAAATTTTAATTTAAAGATCATTTTGTCTTCTGTGTGCATTAAGCACTTTAATTCTATCATCCTTACCTGACTGGTTTATTCCTGACAGGTGATGAAGAAGCTCTACTGTATAACAGACTCTCAGATAATGAGAAATGGTATGCTCTGATCACTGATGCGTCATGTCATGTTGTAGGAAAACATTGAAAGTGGAAGGCTGCTGTGTAGATTCCTACACGCCAAGTCACAGAAGCAGCTGAAGGAGAAAGTGAATCAAGCCAATTTGCAGAGGTAAAAGCCATCCAGCTGGCTTTAGACATTGCTGAACGAGAAAAGTGGCCAGTGGTCTATTTCTGTACTGACTCATGGATGGTGGCAAATGCTCTGTGGGGATGGTTAAAGAAGTGGAAGCAGAACAATTGGCAGCACAGAGGTAAACCCATCTGGGCTGCTGAATTGTGGCAAGATATTGCTGACTGGCTACGGAAACTAGTCATAAAGGTACATCATGTAGCTGCCCGCATAACCAAGAGTCAGACTACTGAGGAACACCAAAACAATCAACAAGCGGATCAAGTTGCTAAAATTTTCCAGACATATTTGGACTGGGAACATAAGAGTAAACTATTTTTAGCTCAGTGGGCCCACGACACTTCAGGTCATCAAGGAAGGGATGCAATATATAAATGGGCTTGTGACAGGGATGGATTTAACTATGGATGCTATTACACACATTATCCAAGATTGTGAAACGTGCCAAAATCAAGCAAGCTAAATGGTTAGACCCTTTGTGGTATGGGGGATGGTGGCTGAAATATAACTATGGGGAGGCCTGCCAAATTGTCTGTGTCACATTCCCTCAAACCCACCAGGGGTGGAAGGAAGCACCGAGTGTTTGCAGACCTATCCCATGCCCCATGCCACTGCCTGTAATACTATCCTGAGCCTTGAAAAGCAAGTCTTGTGGTGACATGGCACTCCAGAAAGAATTGATTTGGACAATGGGACTCTTTTTAAAAACAATCTTTGAAGTTATAGGGCCAAAGAACATGATGTTGAGTGGGTGTATCATATCCCCTATCATGCACCACCTTCTGGGAAAATTGAACAATACAATGGACTACCCTGAAAGCAATGGGTGGTGGAACCTTTAAAAATTGGGAAGAGCATTTAGTGCAAGCTCCCTGGTTAGTTAACAGCAGGAAACCCATCAATTGATCTGATCCTGCTCAATCGGACCTTTGGAATATTGCAGAAGGAGATAAAGTTCCTGGAGTATATGAAAGGAATATGTTGGGGAAAACTGTTGAGATTTTTCCTACTTTGGGCAAAGGCAAACCTATTCGTGGGATTGTTTTTGCTCAAGGACCTGGATATACTTGGTGAGTGATGCTGAAGAATGGAGAAGTCCAATGTGCACCTCAAGGAAATGTAACCCTGGGTGAGAATACTCAATTCTGAGCTGTATGGTGTTAACTGCTACATAATACTAACAGTATTCAGTAATTTTTTTCAGGATAACATAGGGATGATGAAAAATAGAGATAGCTTAATGAAGTGGCGTCCAGTGGACATGCTACCTGTGGGCACAAAACACAATGAATTTCATGACATCTTTCCTGCCCCAAGAGACTGCTAAGATAGATGGAAACCTGTAATTATGAACTAAAACAACTCCATGGACTTTTGCGTATAAGGAAAAATCAAATTGGTGATCTGTATGTATATAAGTATATATTTTAAGACAACAAGAAGTAGTAAATTGAGCATGACACAAATGGTATGGAATAAGGGGTGGAATGTCCCAGTTTGAGGTAAAACAAAACCAATTTTCTGTTCAGTAGTAGTTTACTTTTCTCTTAAGCCTCTTCTAACTCTCTGAAATTAATGGCATATTTTTCAGACGGTGTCTACTTCTAGGAGGTAAGGTCTGATGTTTATAGTGAATACCAAGGAATGGTATGCAGAGAGGCTCCTGCTTATACTTATTGCTATAACAACCAAGGTCAGCTAACTTTGTTGTGCTCCAAGTTGGAGGACCAGAAGCGGAAAAGTATAAAGGCATTGCACCTGTGGGGAGGAGCGGACAGGACAGGTGACCCAAAACTGACCAGCAGTGTATTCCATCCTGCTCAGTATAAAAGCTGAGGGATCAAGTGGGTCAGCCCTCTTTCTTCAACGGCCAGTGTCCAAGGAGGACTCTGTCTGTCTGTCTGCGATTGATCCTAATTCGTGCATTCCTGAATCCAGATCTCGAATCCAGTTTCCACCCATCTGTCACTGAGTCCAGTCTGGGACTTTCCCAGTGCCTGCCAGTGATGTGATTGTCATCCTGGGAGCTCAGTTTTTGCATATATTGTATATACTGTATGTATTACTTTCTTATTAATGTTGTTATATTTTATTTTGATTATTTTATTATTAATATTTCATTAAAGTAGTTTTGTGTCTTTTCAACTCATGTCTCTCTCTCATTTTCTCTCCTCTCTGAAGGGGAGAGAGGACAAAGAGGGCAACTGTCTTTCATTCAGTGGCCAGTCCAGCCCAAACCACGACACTTCATGTAGTTGTTCCCACATCGTTGAAGTGAGGAGATAATTGAGATATGACATCCCAGTTCTAGACATTAAAAATGCTGACTGATATGCTTTCCTTATTGTGCAGACAAACTCAGAAATAACAGAAAAAGACAGCATAGACTCTCTTGATGACAGGCTGAACCTCAAGCATTAGTATCTCCCCATTGCTATCCTCCCACGTATCCCCAACAGGAAAAGGGCAGAATCCATCTTAGCAAGGTGAAAGAATATCTAGTGTTGAAAATGGAAATACAGATACAAATCTTTACAGGTAACTCTGTATTTCAATAGTTTGCTGGGGGCAAACCATACTTTCAATGGTAAGTCTGTACGTTAACTTTTAAGCTCATTCTTTATAAACAAACTGCTATTAATAAAACAGATATTTACATACCAAAGTATGAAATATGGATCCAAATCAGCTTCATGGTTTAAAATTCATTTGTATAATTCATAAATCAGTGACAAACCTAATGAATTAGTCACATAACTGGCACATTAGAGACAGAACTTTAAATTTGGATCCATGTTTTATTTAAAGCTTGATGTGCTATGTAAATAAATCATGAAAATGTACTTTTGACTCAAACAGTAAATAATAATGTAAAGAACAGCAGCCTCTAGGAAAAAATGGGGAGGAAGAGTGATTGAATGACCTTGTGTTATTTGGCTTGCACAGGCAAGTGAGAGCCATCGGTAGCATTTTCAGGGCCTTGTTCCTTCTGCCAGTTTAGAGGACAGCTATATCAACTGAGGTTTGAATGTTAATAAAAGGTTGTTCAGACCTTAGTTTAAGGTAAGCAGCAAGTATGGTCTGGTCTGTATTAGGAGTGAGATGGGAACTTTTGTTCTTTAATTATGTGAGTCCTCTCAAGAGAATTTCAAATATCTTCTGTCACAACTGCTCTGTGCTTCTGTTTCGCTTGTCTTCTGGATATCAAAATGGACAACTCTGTAAGTGGCACAAAACTAAACCCCTCATGGTAAGGCTGCTTGGTAAAAAATCAAAATGTGTTACTTTGAATATGAACAACTTTGGTAAGAGCAGCCAGATTGGAGGGGTTTTCAAGCGGAATGCAAAAAGGAAAGAGATCGATGACATACAAGGATAGTTTTATTGATTTTGTCATTAGAGGAGATATTTTTACTTCTTATACCATGGCCATATCTAAGTCTCTAATTTGTTCAAAGTTGAAGAAATAATGAAGTTACATATATGCAGAGTCACCCAGTTACAGTTATGAAAGGAAAAAAAAAAGGCCCTGTGCGTGAAGCTTTGTTTTTCTCAACACCACTGAATCTTTCATAGCTTGAACAAAATTTGGTAGCTTGAAGATTCATGGTACCATTTATCCTCTGTAAGTAACTCCAGACTCACTCAGTGCCAGTTAAAAACAGTGATATGCCTTTAGTGAAAAGAAATGCCCAAGCTCACTGACAATAAGCAATAGCTGCAAGGTGCTAAAATATATATATCTGTCAGGCGTGTGTATGCCTATTCTGACCTACTCCTAGAAAAATCAAAGCCCCATTCAGATCTCTTGGGAAGATTACTTGGAAGTAGATTTGTGAGCTCAGAAAGAATTGCCACAAGTGCTTATTATTTACTCTACTGGGTAATATCAACACCAATCTAGGCATAGTTTTATGAGTTAAAATTTCACTTTAAAAAGAAAAAAAAGGTGTATGACATATAGGACCTGCTAACTGGTTACCGGTAGTAGGGCTTTAAGTTTGTTTCAAAGAAGAAACACCATCGAATTCTATGTTCTCTCAAGTCATTAAACATCTGTTCTAGCTCTGCATGAATTTAATCTATGATTCTGAATCTCTTCACATATGTGATGTCTCCACCAATTAGAGGAACCACGAAAAACTTCTATAACTATGCCAGTGATAAAAGGAAGACTAAGGAAGATGTGGGCCCACTCCAGAAGGAGGAAAGAGACCTGGGCACCTCGGATGTGGAGAAGGTTGCGGTACTGAATGGCTTTCTTGCCTCAGTCTTCACCAGCAAAGGCTCTAACCACACCACCCAAGTCGCAGAAGGCAAAGGCAGGGACTGGAAGAATGAAGAACCACCTGCTGTAGGTGAAAATCAAGTACAAGACCATCTAAGGTACCCGAAAGTACACAAGTCCATGGGACGTGATGAAATACATCCGCAGGTCCTGAGGGAACTGGTGGATGAAGTTTCTAAGCTGCTTTCCATTTGAAAAGTCGTGGCAGTCTGGTGAAGTTCCCACTGACTGGAAAAGGGGAAATGTAACTCCCATTTTAAAAAAGGGGAAAAAGGAAGACCCGGGGAGCTACAGGTCGATCAGTTTCACCTCTGTGCCTGGGCAAGATCATGGAGCAAATCCTCCTGGAATCTCTGGCAAGGCACATGGAAAATAAGGAGGTGATTGGTGACAGCCAACATGGCTTCATCAAGGGCAAGTGATGCTTGACAGATTTGGTGACCTTTTATGACATGGTTACAGCTTTGGTGGATAGTGGGAGAGCAGCAGACGTAATCTACCTGAACTTATGCAAAGCGTTTGACACTGGCCCGCATGACATTCTGATCTCTAAATTGGAGAGATATGGATTTTATGGATGGGCCATTCAGTGGATAAGGAACTGGCTAGATGACTGCACTCAGAGGATTGTGGTCAACAGCTCGATATCTAAGTGGCAAGCAGTGACGAGTGGTGTTCCTCGGGGATCAGTACTGGGACCAGTGCTGTTTAACATCTTTGTCAGAAACATGAGCAGTGGGATTGAGTGCACCCTCAGCAAGTTTGCCAATGACACCAAGTTGTGTGGCGCGGTTGACACGCTGGAGGGGAATGCCATCCAGAGGGACCTGGACAGGCTTGAGAGGTGGACCTGTGTGAATCTCATGACATTCAACCAGGCCAAGTGCAAGATCCTGTACCTGGGTCATGACAATCCCAAGCATAAATAGAGCTGGCTGGGTGGAGAATGGATTGAGAGCAGCCTGCAGGAGAAGGACTTGGCAGTGCTAGTTGATAAGCTCAACATGAGCCAGCAATTTGCGCTTGCAGTCCAGAAGACCAACTGTATCCTGGGCTGCATCAAAGGAAGTATGGCCAGCAGGTCAAGGGAGGTGATTCTGCCCCTGTACTCTGCTCTGTTGAGAGACCACTGAGTCCAGTTTTGCAGTCTTCAGGACAAGTAGGACGTGGACCTGTTGGAGCAAGTCCGGAGGAGGGCCACAAAGATGGTCAGAGGGCTGGAGCAGCTCTCCTGTGAGGACAGGCTGAGAGAGTTGGGCTTGTTCAGCCTGGAGAAGAGAAGGCTCCAGGGGCCTACAGGAAAGTTAGAGAGGTATTTTTTCAGGGACTGTAGTGATAGGATGAGGCGTAATGGTTTTAAAATGAAGAGAGTAGATTTAGATTAGATATTAGGAAGAAATTCTTTACTGTGAGGGTGGTGAGACACTGGAACAGGTTTCCCAGGGAAGTTGTCAATGCCCCATCCCTGGAAGTGTTCAAGGCCAGGCTGGATGGGCCTTTGAGCAACCTGGTCTAGTGGGAGGTGTCCCTGACCATAGCAGGGGGGTTGGAACAAGGTGATCTTTAATGTCCCTTCCAACCCAAACCATTCTATGATTCTATGATTCTCCACGGTTTTAATCTGCAAATTTTTATCTTTTCCTCCCCTAATTATGGTATGGTTTGTTGTCATCACAATCCGGGAATGCTGGCTCTCAGCTCCTCCTCACAGCCCGTAAAACTTTTCCATTAGCAGTCCAGAAGTCCACTTGGATCTTTTTAATCCTCGTTAAACTTCCTGACTTACAGCACATGCTGGAGATGAACTTTCTTTTCACTTCTCACAAGCCTTTGAAGATCACATATAAGAGAACTTTATATGCACTCAGGTTGAAGATGAAAGGAAGAAGAGGGAACGAGAAGAGCAGGGAGATGCAAAAGCATTAGGTATTAGCTGCTTGACACTTGTAAGCCATGTGAAACCCTTTGCCCTCACTTCACCAGGGTTCTTAACCTTTTGCTGAGGGATGAAGTTGAAGAGGAAAGACGATGTCCTTACATTCAGGAGGAGAACAATTCCCTTGTGACATATAGTAATAATGATTGTCAGCCCTCAGTTATTTTGAGGAAGAATAAAAGGAAAGGGAAACCAATATGAAGGGAAAGGATTAGTTTAGTTTTCAGGACTGCTGCCTTTTCCCTGGAGACATATGCAGAAGTCTGAAAACAATAGACAGAGAAATCTGTAAAGCACCAGGTCTGAATTTATACCTGTATTTATAAGGGACCTACTGCTAATATCACATGGCAAGGACCACGGATGTTTTCCCTTTTAGTTATTAAATGTCTGCAAGCAGTAGATAAGGTCTCTGTTCAAAAAAATTCTGTGAAGATAAAATGGAACACTGAGTCAAACTTTCTGGGTTCATAGCTCTGTTTCCATGGAGCCCAAATGCTGGAGAGTGAGGCATGGATATGAAACTATCATTACAAATAAGAATAGTAGTTAGATTTTTGTTGCTATTGTATGGTATTTATAACAGATTAAGTACTAATTAACACAAAAGTACATAATACTAACTTAAATCTTCAAAAGCTACAAAATTGAAATTTTGTGCTTTTTTGATTAATTCATTTCATCTAATCATGAGTACCTCATATCCCTGAAAGGAGAGAGGAAACAATCTTTAAGACTACATATAGAAACTACTACATATGGAAAAAACCTCCAAGATTGGAAATGAATTTAAAAGTTTCTGCACCTCAAGAAAAGTACTTTGCTAACAATGCACAGGTAAGCACACCACATGAACAGCTGAAAAAAAGAGGCAAAGGAGTGCTATAGCAATTGTATAGCTATAAAAAATTCATCTCGAGGAGTAACGTGCATTTATCCAGTTTTGGAAATATTTTTTCTGACACTTCATTTGTATATAAAATAATGTTTAAGGAAGCAGATTTTTAAGGGGCACCAAATTTATATGATTAGGCTGAAACAAAGACTGTAAGTGAAAACAGGAAGAAGATCCTTAAGAGTTGAAACTGGTTAAAAAGCGTGGGCTTGGATCATCTCAGACACAAGACTGTTTCAGTTGGCAAGATAGTTTAGGCCCTCAGACTTTCTGAAGAGCTCATCAAGCCACATTCATGTCTTCATATGTCCTGACAGAAGCTTCATGAGCTATACATGATAATGAATAGCTGATTAACCATATAGTGTTTAAGACCTATCTGGTAAAATCATGAGTCATCTGTTTGAAAGAATGTGTTCTTATGTCCGTCTGCTTTATCAGTAGTCAGGCCACTTTTTTCTCTAAACTCCTCTTAGACTTCTGATCCCCCAAGCAATTAGACCTAGAAGGCTGGGGAGGCAAGTGACTGAAATGAAAGGACCCAAACTAAAATGAAAGAAATATCATTTAGACTTGTATCAGGCATAACTATCAGGTTTTGGTAGTGGTTGAGGGGCTGTAGTGGTGAACTGTGCAGAAAGAGATCTGGGGCTGCCCTGAGCCAGTCACAGCCTATTACAGACAGCTCTGCTATGGACAAAAGCTATGGACACACCCAACTCTACCCATCAGAGGAACATACAATGCATCTGCAAAAATATATTTGAGGAAGGGCACTAATCTTTAGAGAAGAGAAGATGAAATGGACAACACCAAGGCAGGAGAGACACCTGAGCTGGGGCAAGGGGAAAATAGATAGATGCCAGGGTAGGAGGGACAATATCTCATGAGAGACATTTAGAAGAAAAGAAGAAATGAGATTTCAAGGAGAAAAAAGAAGGACAGCAGAGTAAGTCTTCTGAGCAAGGCTGGAGGAGCAGCCCAAGCAGTCAGGAGCAAAGAGAGGCTCAAGCAAGGACTAGAGCAGAGATGCCTGAGAAGGGCTAGACCAAAGATACACCTGAGCATGGACTAGAGCAAAGAGATAGCTGGGCAGGGGCTGGAGCAAAGAGACAGCTAAGTAGGGGCAAAGCAAGAGACAGCCAAGAAGGACTAGAGCAAAGAGATGCCTCAGCACAGGACGGTTCAAAACTGATGGGTTTTTTTCTGGTCCATGATGACATAGGAAAACCTTTTTTACTGGGGGCAAACAATGCAGATCTGCAGAACCCAACTGACCACAGTCCTGAATAACATGATCTGGTTGGCCCCAACTTTTCAGGGGACTAAACTATAGAATTCAGTGGTGCCTTCCAGCCCCTGCTGTTATGATTCTGAGACATTAAGGGTTTGTTATCAACTTAACCACAGAAAGTCCTTCTTTCCAAAATACTTCACTAATGGCTTTTAAAAATACTTCTGACAGTTCCTAATACAATTGCAGATTTGTAGTAATTGGGAGATACGTGAACATAGTCATGAACAGAGCAGTTCCTGTTCCGCAGACCTTCCTATTTGTACCTCTTATTTGGCAGAAATAACATTGTTAAGAGATCTGAATGGCTACAATCAGGTAATGTGGAGAAGTGGGAGATGGAGACCATTCAATATGCTGGGAAAGGAATGGCTAGAGAAATGTCACAGCATTATTTTTTAGAGAGGATATTAATGCTACATACTATTTACTTGAGCTTATCAAAGCACTATCAGATCTGGTTGAAGTTTCTCTGGTAAAAAGAGAGAAGCTGAAATAGGTTGTTTCTAGCCAATGTAGTCACCTCTAGTATCCTAGAGACTGTTGGGAGCAGAAAGGTTCTGTGAGCCTTTGGAGAAGAGGACAACAGTAATATCCAGGAAGGCTAAGGCAATGAAAGGGTATCAGATTAAAAACAATTTCACAAATGGGCAAATTCCTTCAAAAACTTGAACTGGTGGAGAGAATCTGAAGTCAGGACCCGATTAAAAGATAGGATTATTGCTGAAACTAAACATGTTGGATATAGCTGACCATCCTATGTCTCCTTTTTTATGGGGGCTACCCTCCTATTTCTTAGTCCCTTTCCAGGACTCCACATAGTTCTTAAGTTATCCTGATGATTTTCTTTATAAGCATAAAGAAATATTTACCCAGATTAAGTTTGATTTGCTATCTGTTGGTTTTGTTTTTTTTTTTTTGTACCATGGCTTGAGAGTACCATGCAAACTAATACGGCAAACAGTAGTGTTTTGGATCATATCTTGTGTTGGATACCCTGCCTCAGACAGTCTAACGAATACATCTCTCTTCTGCTGCCTAACTGTTCACTCAAAACTCAAGGAAAGAAAATTCACTCATTTAAAAATCTGCTCCGTGGTTTTTGAGTTAGGCTTCTGGTAAATAGTTTCAAATAAATTCAGAGAGAAAAATTAAGGCTACTGACATTTACCACTAGAAAAATAAAACACCATACCCATATTTCACTGCTGCTTTCCTAACTTTCAGCATTGCTGCATTGCTGCTTATGCAGCACATTGCAGCATAAGCCTAGATAATTTTTATCTTCCAATTAATTTAACATAAAATGTAAGCAATTCTAGGAACAATCTCACATAATCCTCTAAATAATGACTGAATAATCCATACATAAAACATGTGCAGAATGACACATGGATTTAGGATTCCAGTGACTTTTTCATTAGCTGTTTATTACTATCCAGACAATATTTGTAATTTTATAGTTTTAACTATACACTGGTCAAACAATTTCAAGTAATTTCTCATGACATGTAACACTCCTAAATTATTCTACAGTTTTTTGTTGTTTTCCTTAACAAGGAATTTATTATATCACAGAAGTCTCTTATCACTATCTTAGTTTATTTGTTTTACTTTTTAGTTACAATAATCAGCTTAGATCAGTATATGATTCATGTTATCAGACTCAGGAAGCGTTTCTAAAGCCTTTAAGCATAGTATTGCTGAAAAAACAAAGTACAGTTTAAAATGACTGCAAAGATTAATCTCTCTATAAGCCTTCAAATCAATAGTTTCGATTTCAAGTTAAGGCTTTATTTATCCATGTTATTTCATTTAGTAAAGATCTACCAATAATCTGGCAGCAAGACATAAGCATATACAGATAATAGTATCAAGTAATTCTTTTCTTCTTTCTAGTATAATGTTCTCTCCAGCAATCTGAAGGGGACTAGTCCATGAAGTAGTGAAATTTTTTAGCAGAAAAGTCGTATTTGTTTTAAATCTTAAATAGTCACCTAGTCAAACACTTTTTTATGTTCCAGATGCTACTATTTTTATTAAGGTTGTACTTTCAGTAATAATTAGTAATTAATACAGGAAAATTGTCTGTAAAAATGAGCTGTTCTATTGATGTGAACAGCAATCATGTCCCATTACACTGTTAGAATCATAGAATCATAGAATGGTTTTGGTTCAAAGGGAACTTTAAATATCATCTAGTCCAACCCCCTGATATTCATTGAGCAGGTTGCTTAAAGCCCCATCCAACCTGATCCTGAATACCTCCAATGGTAGGACATCTGCAACGCTGGACAACCTGTTCCAGTGTCACACACACTCTCAACATAGAAAATCTCTTCCTTATATCCAATCTAAACCCATGCTGGTTCAGCTAAAAAACATTGACCCTTGTTCTGTCACTGCAGGCCTTTGTAAAAAATCTTCATCCATCTTTCTTATAAGCGTGCTTTATATTGAAAGGCCACAAGAAGGTCTCCTCAGAGCCTTCGCTTCTCCAGGCTGAGTGACTCCAACTAGCTCAGCCTTTCTTCATAGAAGAGGTGTTCTAGCCCTCTGATCATTTTTGTGGCCCTTCTCTGGACCCGTACTGAGAATGCGTGTTTTTCTTGTATTGGAGACCACAGAGCTGGACACAGTACTTCAGATGGGGTCACTCCAGGGTGGAGTAGGGGGACAGAATCAACTCCCTTGACCTGCTGGCCATGCTTCTTTTTATGCAGCCCAGGATATGATTGGTTTTCTGGGCTGCAAGCGTACATTGCCAATTCATATCCAGTTTTTCATCTACCAGTATCCTTCTCTGCAGGGCTGCTTTAAACCAATTCATTACTGACTCTCCACTGATATTTGGAAATGCCCATTAGGTTGCCCAGCAATATTATGAATGCCACAGCCCTTGAAATGTTCAGGGTCAGGTTGCATGGAGCTTTGAGCAATCTAATCTAGTGGTAAATGTCCCCGCCCATGGCAAGGGGGGTTGGACTAGATGATTTTTAAAGGTCCCTCCCAACCCAAACCATTTGATCATTCTGTGATTTCCCTGACCTAGATGCAGGCCATTGCACTTGGCCTTGTTGAATTTTATAAGATTTACATGGGCCCACTTCTCACTCTTGTTGAGGTCCCTCTCAAGCCTGTCAAAGTCATGTGACATGTCTCATGTACTGTAGCATACTTTTCTTCCTGTGATACACAGACAGAAAATATAGAAGTTCTCTGAAGTAATTTATCAATTGTATAGGTTATAAGGTCAGCACACTGGCTACATCTAGTTTGACCTTTTGTATAACACATGCTTTAGGAGCTCTTCACATCAATTCTTATTTGAACTGGAGTTTCACTTTTAGATAAGAATTTTGTCTTGGTTTAAAAATTACTCATGGAGAATTTGTCACATATCATGCAAGTTCTTGTGTTGATTAACAATGCTAAATGAAATGTGTTTTACTGATGTAGTAAATTTGTGTAAATTTAGCTCAAATTCAATTAACTAGGTTGACTAATTTTCTAATATCATATTTGTGTGTAGGTAAGTAGTTACAGAATTTGCGCATCTCCATATTGTCACTTTATGTGCTTCTTACATGTTCAAGGATACTGTTCATATCTGTATTCTAAGCCTTTAAATTTTCTTAGTCTTTGTGAATTTCTCCACTAATTATGGCCATCACACGTGGAACTGATATATCCAGGAACAGTCCCATCATTTCAAAACAGAGACATAAGAGAATCAACCTATGTCTACCAAGACTGTTGCTTATACAAGCAAGGGTTACAATATTTTTTTGGGCAAGTCGGAATTTGTGGTCAGCTTTTAATTGGTTACCTCCTAATCTTTAAGAGTTACTGCTTCGCAGGCTGTAATCTCCCACTATAAAAGAATGGCCTATGTTCTTCAGTCTTACATGTAGATCTTGCATTTAGCTGTACTTGACATGTTTATAGATTGACTTGATTTCCTAATGTTCTCCTTTTCTCCTGACAATCCTTGTGTCATTTATAAACTTTATTAATGGTGATTTACCATTCTCCTGTATATCTGTGATAAAATACTAAGCAGTGAAAGGCCAGAATAAATGTGCAGGATTCCACTGGAAACATGTCTGCCTGGTGTCTGTCCGTTTGACTTCACATGTAAATCTGTAAATAATCTTGCTGTGTCTGCAATGTTTTTCACTATGCGTGACAATAAAGGGTTACAACATAAACAAACAGAGGAACACTAAGGTAAACCATTCGTTTTCTCAGTTGCTGATACAAAATATTGTTAAACTAGTCACTTAGATGACATAATCTACTGTCAATACACTTGAGATGAAGTATAGTAACGCGGTGGCAAAAATCTTACATTTCTTACTATGCTAACAGAAATAATTTCCTCAAACCAAGCAATCACAATCAAGTTACTGCTTTAGAAGTGAATAAATAAATTCATCATTATGAAGCAGAATAGTTCACAAGACGTTTTTTGTCTTGCATATTTTTTTGCGTTTACTGAATTTAAATTTGTTGAAGAATTCTTCTAAACTGAACTTTTTCATACTTGCAAAGCATGCCCAAAAGAACTTTGAAAATGAGAGTTTAATTATTTATTTATTTTCTAACATGATAGAGCTAATGTGACACTTTACACAAAAACCTCTCAAGGTCCTATTTGTAGCAGCAGTTATTTTCATACTTTAGAGTCACTTTAAATTGTATTTTGATATTTGATACATGTTGTAAGTGCTATCTGCTTCAGAAACGTACTTTTCTCTGGATGTTATGGTACTGAGTAAATTATTTGCAATCACCATTAATCCCAGTACTTCAGGTATAAAATAATTGAAGTATACCTCTTCAGTCAGTTTTTGGTAGATTACTGCACAGACATAAAGCAGACTTCCTGATGTCATAGATATAGACATAGTAATGCATAGAATATTTTTGCCTGAATATGGCAATTCATTTTTTCTATTCAGTTTGAGATCACCACAGATGGAAATGCAAGTGGCTGATAGCATTTTGTGTAGATGATTTTCTATTTGTCAGGGCACAAGGTAATTTTTTCATCATTCTTAATATTACAAGGAATTTTAGTAATGAAGGACTTATTAATAAACTTGCAGCATCTAAAATAAGCTTTGAAAAGACTAATGAAAAATTTTACTTTTGGCCATGAATAAAATTTTCTGTTCTCTTTTTGTGTTAAAAAACAAGATCCACTTAATTATATAATCTAATTCACCTCTATATTCCTCTGGTTTTGTACTATGTAAATTACAGAAATGTAAATCTTTAATAGTTTGATCACGACTGAGGCTCTGTAAACCAAAAAGACTTAACAGATAGTATTTTGTAACTAGAGTGCAAAGAAAGATAAAAGGAGATATTTTGCTTCCCTGGACAAAAAGGAAAAGATTTAATCTTTTGCTTTCCTTAGCACAATGACACCTTTTTCACTTGTCCTTTGTAGCAATTTTTCAAGGGTGAAGAAGTTAGACTGTGCTTTGAGGAGGAATACAGCACTCCAAGTACTCCAAATAATAGTTTGGCTGAGACACACATCTGGACTGCACAAGTACCATTCACTCAACTGAACTATGTCAGACAGTATACTAGCACCACCTATTCAATAGTTCATATGCAGCGAGTACATATTTCAAAAATCCATGAAAGTCAGTATGATTTAGAGATTTGGACAAGCCCCTGTATAGAGAGTGGCCATTGAAATTGTACGGTCTGATTACTAGGCAGTTGTGGTTAGTATTGTCAAATAGTTCAAGGTAATTAACATACAACTTCAAACACTGAAAAAGTTAGTCGGAGGATTAAAAGAAGAAGAAAGAAATCAACACGCAATCAATCTACAATTTCAAGGCATTTGCAATGTTTTTATTTACATGTACAATGGCTAAAATGCAGTTATAGATTAATTAAACGGTTGTTTATATACTCCTGTTAAAGCAGTGCCATTTTCCCTGATATTATTTACAGTGGTTTGGTCTATTGGTTGTGGGGTTTTTTTGTTCTGTTTTTCAATAAGGTGTGAATAGTGTATTATTCACTGGTGTTGCATGTACATCTGCCCAATTTACACAGAGACATGCATCCATATAGATATGGACTTGTAAGTTGCCACTGGTTTCAGGTTATGGATTCTCTGCAAGGGAAACAATGTCTACCTACATTAAAGAATTAGCACACTGAAAAATTAAGTGTTCCGACATCTAGTCTTTGTACATGTAACACCTAATCACCTGTTTTAGTAAGAATGGCTAGATAGCTAGTGGAGAGGGAATCCCAGAACATAACAGGTGAGGATTACTCTTTAAAAAGTAATGCTCTGGGTACAACGTTATTTCTCACCTCCAGAGGTTTGTAGCAGAGGGTAGACCTGACATTTCAGCCTTTCTTAGGAGAGTAGTTTGTATTCAGTAAAGAACACAGCTTAATTTTTTTCAAGACACTTTTACTTCATAGTAATCCCTGATAAAGGTCATCTGTGTCTGAACTGCTACCCCCATTTGCACACGAATGATGTGGAGATAAAGCAACAGACATCAGTCAAGTCTTCTTGTAGTGTCCAGAGACATTAAAAGCAAAGATACATGCGAGAAACCTTTAAATCTAGAGATGCAATACTATATAAAGTAAGGAAAAAATCACATGGAATTACTTAAATAAGTATATACAGCCTAGAGGAATATTTTATATATATATATTTTATATACACATTTTATACATGTGTGTGACTTTATATCTGTGTGTAATATTTGTTTTGAGACCTGTTCAGATTTTATTTTGATTTACGTTTGTAACTTCATTTTCTCCATGGTACTACCAGAGCAATAGCTGATGGCTATCAGACAGTGAAAAAAATTAACTTTTCAGACAGTTTATAGTACGCCTAAACTAAATCTCTGAGCTGCTAGTACCTATTTCTCAGCATTGATGCTGCACTGTACATTTTACACAAAATTTATCAACAGAACAACTTTTGACATTTTCTCTATACATTAGTCACATTGTACTATGGTTTAATTTTATGTCCCAAAATAAAGATTACAATTAACATACTGGTTATTTATTGTTAACACTTATGTCTGCATAATCTCTGATATCTTCCATGCACTAGAAGTTAACTTGATTTCCAATTGCCAATCTAACAGTAAACTACAAATATTCATGTGTATATTTGTCCCAGTTACTTCTATAACTTCATATGTCTTCTACGCTCCTAGTAGACTCTAAATGCTGAGCAATTGCCTACATTCTGTGATTATTCTTTGGAACACAGATGTATACATACATAACCTGTATTAAAAACAAAACAAAACAAAACAAAACAAACAAACAAACAAACCAACAAACTAAAAAAAAAAGAAGTTCAAGATTTTGTGTGTGCATGAGAAGGAACTGTATTTAGGACAGAAATTAATGATTAAACAGTTCAGAATTCTGCCTTATTATTTTAAATTAGTTTCTCTCCAGCATATTCTTAGGTGTGCAGGACAGCATGACAAAATGTGGGCTATCACTCACTGTAATTGCTCAGTTTTGTTTATAATTAAACTGAGGTGTGCATGGAGGATCCTATCATTTGACTCTTTAAAATGCTGTTTGTCAAAGGAAAGTGAAAATTCCCACTTATCTGTCTGTAGCCTTCAACATGATCTCATTATCACAAAATCTCATGATCTCATTGATATTCTGGAGATCAAGGAAAATAAAATGTGTCACAGCCATATTATCAGTATGAACTTGAAGATTAAAATGGTTTTTAACTGATTACTTTGGTAATGACGGAGCATGTACATGGGCACTTATACGCATCCTTTTTCCAGTAGAGGTACGTCTAGCAAGGAACTGTAGGTCCCATGAGAATCTTGATTTTCATTAAATTACTAACCTTTTGCTGTTAGGTATTGAGATTCATATGATAAACAGGTTTTGGAAACCAATTTTCATTTTAATCTAAAGCACTGCTTAAGAAACATAATTAAACAGCTGTACATTTCTAACTGACGGAAGAGCGTGACATCAATGAAACCAAGCCTTATTTGGAAATGAGTATAGCATTTCCTTTACATCAGTAATTTAATAACAAAATTAAGCATTCAAAAGACCAGCATTTTATGAAACAAACAAACCTCTAATGAAGAAAAATGCCAAATCCAGTCCTCTATAAAGAATCATGTTGCATTAATAGGCTTCAAATTTTGGAGTCTATCTTTGCAGGAATGAATATTTACCTTACCCATCAAACAAATATATATGTATTTCACACATCCGTATGATGTCTGGGCATCATACAAATAAGAAGAAATGCATCACTTAAGAACCTGTATGAAGCAGAGGTATATCATCACTTGATTCCTTTCTTAAACAACGAACTATGAAATTGCCATATGGGTTAGGGCCTGTCATGGAAAAAAAAAGCTGCTGAATTTCAGTCAACGTTCTTCAGCAAAATTTTCTTTCTTCACTCACCCTCCATGCTTTTGCAGAAGGCCTGCAAATCATCCAAAAGAAGGTCAAAAGAAGGTCTAAAATATTTATCTTTGAAATCTAGAGAGTCCATAAAATATTTTATGGGAGATAAAATAGTAAGTATGCTGAAAGTGTGAAAACAAACCTATGCACAGGGTCAACCCAACATGCAATCTTTTTTGTTACTTAGTGACTTAAGTGATGGCAAGACTCCAGCTCTGACCACCTACACATTTAATAAATACATTTTTTGAAATTTTATTTTAGTTAATTGTAGATATACTGCTTCTCCTTAACAAAAGCACAAAATAGAGAAATCTTCACACCATAGCTACATATATATCACGAATACATTAATGAACACCTTCAGTTGACAAGACGGACAGATGCTTAACTGGTCATGGTGAGGCCATAATCGTAGTTATTCCACCATTGTTTCTATATAAATCATTTGAAAGCACAAGGACCTTTTGGTGCAAAGGGGGAAGTGGAAATGATTTGTGGTGCAATCAGAAAGAAAAGAGGTTTAGATGCAGCAGAAAGTCTCTGAAAAGATATGGCAAGGCATCTTGACCTGGTAACAGTCCTGTTATGATTTCAAAATGTAAACAAATTCACAAGCACAAACATATACATGCCTGCATTAACTGAAAACTTGGTGCAAGACTAGCATTCATGAAGCTCTGTCCTTTGTCTGTTCCCAAAAGTTGAACTTGATTTGAGAATGGGGTTAATTACAAAAACAGACGGGATGTAAATATTGTTAGGTGGTGCTCCATGCCAGACTAGCTAAGTTACAGTGAGTGAAAGTCTTGTTTAAATACAGTTTGGTCATGTCCCTGGGTTGCATTGTTCTTTTAACTGAAATTCCATATTCTCCAACCTAAGTGCGCTGGAGTCTGCCAGCTGACTTACGTAAGGCTGGCAGGTAGAAAAAGAACAAGTGAGTAGCTGATGGTTGGCATTAGGTATTATTCTATGGGCCAGGATCTGTATACCAGAAGTTGTTATTGGCTGATTAAATTCTGGCCTGCAGTGAGACAGGCCTTCTTCAAGCCAAAAGCATAAGGAAGAAGTACTGGCTGACTCCTCCAAATTAAACCTGGAGAGAAAAGACCAGTCTATGTCTCCAAAACTTAAAAGGTACAAAGAGAATAATACCAGCAAGTGAGTCTAACTGGAAGATGTCCCATCAAAACCAGCCAGTTTGTAAAGACAGATGGTAGAAAGGAAAGTGGATGGGTGCTCATTTTCAACATTTAGAATTTGAAAAAGAACTATGGCTGCAATGCTTGGCAACGTCTGTTAATCCTAAAAAGATTATGGCTGTGCTGTGCTTTGTTCAAAAGTGACAGTGTATGCATGTGCACTTTCCTGACTCTGACTCAAAGGTCTAAGAGGCAGTGGTCTTCAAAGGCAGCTGTAGATTCCAATTTAAAAAAAAAAAAGGAAACCAGAAGCAATACTGTCTGAAATAGGATGTATGTATCAGGGTTTTTCTTTTTCAAAGCCACTACTCATTTGGCAGTACCACTGTGCTTGGATATTTACTTCAGACCCAATAATAGGCTAATAATAGAATGATGCTTTTTTAAAACCCTGCTGACATTTCACCTGTGAAAATCAAATCTCGTACTAGGTGTCATAAAGCATGTACAGAAAAATAGAAATCTTTCAATGCACTAGATTTAAAATCTTTTGAAGATTTAAAACTAAACCCCTCATTTTAGCAACATAGTTTTAGCTGTCTAAACAATGAGCCGTGAACAGGCTTGCTTTAGGTTCTCTTTCCTGCCAATGGAAAAGATAGACGTGTCTCTAGAGGATATTTCGGAATACTGCAGACTAAAATAGAGAGAATGCCAAGTATGTTATCAATAGTGCTACCAAGTCAACAGCGTGCCAACTGTCTAGACAGTAGCTATAGTCAATTTTTGATGGATGCCATGTAATAGTTAGGATGTTAGATAATGCTGAAAGAACAAATGTGAGTTATAAACTATATTTAAGAACTACATCCCATTTTATTTCCCTTCTAATTCTAGACAAGAAATCTAAATTTCACTGTAAACTAAAACTAAAAGAAATACGTATGATTGGCTTCATTGGAACAAGAAGCTAAATCAGCCTTTGATCATATTCTTCCAACTGACATTTAGAAGATGCCTTGGCATCATCAGTTAACTTCCAGCATAAAGCATGCAGTAAAGTAAAAGGGTAGGAATTGATCTGCATTTATGGATAGCTACTTTTTTGTCTTCAGTATGAGGAGAGAAAGTTCGAGGGAAATGGTAAATCTGGTTGCGCAGGTAACCATTTCCATATTTTCAGTCTGTGTCTGTGATCACCCATGCTTAAGTGTATCCTTCTCGCAGTTTTTCCAGCCTACAGCTAGGATCCCTTCAACTTTCTGCTCAGCAATGAGCAGAAGTCCTGGCTTGTCATATGAGATCATCAATGAAAAACAGTTGTCTTAAAAGAGCTCTGTGTTCTTCTTCCTAGTTTCCTTAAAGTACTTGCTCATCAGTGTTTACTTCAATCATGGCAGAAAGATCTCAAATGGACGAGGGAGCATGCAATAACCCCTGTGTTCTTAAGGAGAAATTCTTCCCCTGATATTTTTCTACTGAACTCCTGACAGAGTTTGCCCCTCTGCAGGTCTGATAGCCAGAAGCAGATGCCTTAAAGAGGCCTCAAACCTAATTTCACCCTCCCCTCACTTTAGGACTATTTGTCAGCAGTTCCATCTCCTTCCAACTACTTACAATAGGTGGAATGCCTTTCATTACTACAACTTTTTCAAATATTGGAGAAAAAGACATTTTCCTGTATGACATGTTTCTGGTACAGCTGTCAATCAAAGTAGTTTATTTCTATAAAGCAGCGTAATGAAGGGTTGGCTTTTTTTTTTCTTTTCTTTGGCTTTGCTTGTATTTTTGATTGTGTGCTTGTTGATACCCTGTATTTTTAAACATCTCATGTTCTGTTACCTATGCTGACAGTTGCTAATGCATGGGAATTATAAACCACTTATATCAAGTTAATTTTCTGAATCAATTTTGTATCAATGTTCCTAGTGTAAGACTAATGATTACATTAGTCATTTTCTCTGATCTGTTGTCTTTCAAAAAATGTATTAGGTAGTTTGGAGAATGTGGATTTATGAATGTGCATTCAGCACATAAATCTCGAAAAAAAAATGTGAACAAGTTGATGGCAGTTGATATATAAACAGCTGGCAGAGCTAATAATTCAGGAGCTAAGAACTGATGCAGGGAAAGGGTGGTTTTTTGTCATTCTAGCAAACACAAAGCATGTTCGCATTTTGCTTGCAAGTCCTTATACCAAAAAAACCTTAGATTTTATGTTCAGAAGAGACGTACTTAGAAAACCAAATAAGGGTATACTGCCTCACAAAGATATTCAGAGCATTGTTCCAAACCCTGTTTCAGTCTTGATCTTTTTGCAATCAAATATAAATAATAAGATAGTAACAATTAGTAATAACACAAGAATCATAAACTACCATAAAATCCATGATGAAAACCCTTTTTATCTATGAAGGTTAAATGTAATGCCATGCAGACAAAGATTTCCCACTGTCTGTGTTAGATCAGGGGTATCAGCGTACTAATGCAACCCACACCCAGAAGCAAAGGTTGGGTGAGCACATTGCAAAGTTCCTGATAAGCAGTCTAGCCATAACTGCAGAGATTGGATCAGACTATGTGTGCATTGGATGCAAAATGAAAAGTCCTGTAAAATGTTGTATTTATCAGTTCAGGCTGGCATTCCCTTAAGCTTCTTGTTCCAGAGGTTCTGACGCTGTCCAGTAACCCAGAAAGGAAAAATACTGGAATAATAACAAAATCAAAAAGCTTTGGTAATTCTTTTATCATTTTGAGTTGTGTCATGAATAGTTTTACACATGTAAATATGTAAATGTTTGCTTAATCATGCATCATTTGGAAAAACTCCTCAAGCTGGACAAGTGGTCGCAAAGAATATAAATAATGTCCTTGAGCATATATAAAATGCTCTCCTATTTGTTATATCTCATTGAGACTAATTTCTTCCAAATATAGTGGAATTTAGGCAAGCAGTTCCCAGATCAAAATTTGTCTGAAAATAAGCAAATAAAAATATAAACAATGAGGTTTTCTCAAGATCAACAGTTTCTGCATCAGAGATTTTCTATACATAAGAAGACTAACCACTGACTCCCACCTTGTCCCTTATGCCTTGAATTTCTCAAGTTCTATGCCTCACAGAGAATGGGACCTGCAGAGAAACAGTTATAAAATGGTACTAATATCCAGATAGATTCTCTGTGTGAATGCAGGAGTAATGTGGCAAACCAAAGAGATGACCAGTCTTCTGTAGAGCTTGCCTTGTGGAAGACAGATTCTATGGGGTATATTATCAGTACTGGAAATCTGTAGCTTTTTCCTGTGTGTTATATGTGTTGGCATATAAAGAGATCTTAAGGTTTACTTATTACTTAATACTTGACACTAATTTCTATTCATATGTGTCTATCTGATTATTACTACAATGGCCACAACCACTTTGACCTCCTCCTGACTTCAGCTGGCACTTTGCTTAATTTTCAGAAAATGGAGGTTGAATTATTTCAGTTTAGGCACACAGAAAATAACAATACTCAAAATTAAATTATTTATTTGAAATTGAAGTTGAAGTCATGCTTCGAGGAAGGACCTAAGAGTAGCTCCTTGAAAGAGCTTTTTACTTTGCCTTGAACCTCTTCATGCATTAATACTGTCCTCATTTTTTTATTAGTTAAATGTATTAAGTTATAGTCACCTAGGGATGAGATTTTATCTATTTTTTTGCTTTACAAGAAAACATGATGAATTCATTGTTGAAGAGCCTAGAGAATGAAGCTAGAGAAGATAGAGACTTGATTTCTATATCTTCTAGAATTAATTGCCCAACATAAACAGATTTCTTGCTTTATTTTCTACTCTGCACTGACTATGCTTTGCTTTTTATGTTAGCAAAATGCATGCACGACAAGCTATACCTTCCACATGGTGTCATTCATAATTTAAGGAGTTTAGATATTACAGCTCAGCATGTGAATCCAGTCCTGACCTAGATCCAAGCTTAAATGGAAATAATGAGAGAACTTTTTTATTGGCAAACAAAACATGGTTTTGTTTGTTGCTGGACTCTGGGGAGCTTTCTGAAGGCAAATACAGAGCTACAATCGCTGTCACTGGCAGTGAAGGGAGGGAAAAGAGAGGGAAGAAAGGAGAAGTAAATTATGTATTTAGCTGAAAGGATTGAAACATCAGGGATTGTAAAGCAAAACCTTTTAGTGCTGACAACTTTCAAGTACTTTATTCTTTTCCGTTGAAGTGTGTGTGTGTGTGTGTGTGTGTCAGTGTTTTATAACAGAAAGGCTTGGTCTCGGGAAAAAAAAAACAAACAAACCAAAACTTGTTCAGATTTAACCTGAAATAGTTACATATCAGCACTACTTTATATCTGTTTCATAATAACAGTGAAAGAGTGTCAGGGATTGCATAGAGCTGTTTTTCTGGCTCAGCAAAGAACTGAAGACCTAGAAGTTTGTCAAGGCAGAACATATTCATGCTACAACTTGCTGAAAATGGTCAGAAGAGCTGACAATATATCATCTCTGTAATGATAAGGAGCAGAGGAGGATATGAAAGCATTTCTTTAGTGGTGGTTTGAAAAAACGCCCATAGAGCCAGAAATCTTATGAAGCTGTTAAGAGATGTTCTCTGTACTTGTTTTATCCAGTCATTTGATTGGTTGTCATTTTCTGTACATGATAGGGAGTCTCAAAAAGGATCCTTTATTTACTCTGAAACAAAACCACTCAATGCTTATGACAGTGATAAAAGTAGGAGATTCACATTTTACACAGAGGACCTTTGTGCATACTATACCCTCATGTCTTCAGACTGCTCACATGGTACATATTATCAAGGTACATGTTCACAAGGTATGTTATCATTTAGGATTGTGCAATGTTTTTTTGTTTTAGAAGGCTTGATTTAGTTTCTTAATTTTAAACTGTTTAGTTGTAAAATTTTTCATGGCCGTTGCTGCTGTTCTTGGTTTTTCATAGCAGTTTAATAAAAGGTTTCATTGACATCCAATAAGGAAGTTAGAAGGAACATGGTTTTGCACACATTGTAACATTCTAATGCTCATTTCATTGCGAAAATCTGCTGTCTTTGCACTGAAAAGCTTTAATCTGATGGAGGAGTCATCCACCAATTAATGTGGTGGGCAGGAAGGGCAATTGAGATATGATGGATAAACATCTAGACCTTTTCTTGAGATACTAGGCAAATTCAACCCAGAAGTATAAGCCTGCACAGAAGCTGATTCCTTTTTAGAGACCAAACTCTCTCACAATTGCATCTCTTGAGCCTGCTTCATTCCGTCATGCAGATCCACTTTGTAGATCTACACAGTTGTAGGTGGAGATTAGCTAACATGCTACAGGATTATGACTGTAGCATGGCACACTTACTCTTTCCTGCAGCAATTATTCCCACAGACATTGCTGTGGTGGCAGCTGAAAGAAGAAAAAGCCTAAGTTCCATCTATCTCAATTTTCCAACCAACTGTGAGCATATAGGAGAAGTGTCAGGACAATGCAAAAAGGAAGGATAAACTTAGGGAAGAGATGCAGGGGTATTCATGGAGACGACAAGAAAGAGGGCAAGGATTGGCGAGAGACAAGAAGCTAGTATAAAAAGTAAAAGGGCAAAAAAAGTGTGCCACTGAGGGACTAGACGTAGACATTGCGTATTCTGTATTTATCATTACTGACTAGCTACCATGAGCCAGTAAGAAAAGAAATTATATCCTGCTATTATTGTTTTATTATTAGGTTGTATTTAGTTTGCCGGCTTATTTGTCATCCAAGCACAAAATCCAAACTTGTGATCACCTTACTTCTGTATATTTGCATAAAAATATCTTCAAAGACATTTAAATAGTTTCTGTGTTCATTCAAGAAGCAGTCAAGAAGTATCTGAATGTAAATAAGAAAATTGTAGTAGAGCAAAAAGGATATGTGAAATAAATACAAAATTAATTTTTTTAAAGTGTAAATTAAACACATAATAGACCACTTTTTTTAAGCAAAGATGGCACTGACAGTAGGTATTTTCCACATGCTCTTACAGAGATTGTGTCTGGCCCTGGGTTCCACAAATTGTCAATTAGAGCTTTCTTGAGCTGCTTTGATCCTTTGACATATACATATACTACCTCCATAAGCATGTGATTGACATTTTCAGGTGGAATTAAGTGGGGCTGGGAGTATGACCTTATTGTGGTCATTTTAAAAAGAGAAATTTTGTTTAATTATTGTCTTAGAGAGTAAATACTCTAAAGTACTGAGCTGTTGATGTCCTTTAATCTCTGTCATTTTGGACGACTGGTTAGTCCTTGACTTTTGCAGGGAGCAGAGAGGGAAATAGATTTGTTTGTTTGTTTGAAGAAATCTAAAAAAAAAAAAGAAATACAGGTATTTTTTAATTATACATTTTACCATGGCTGGATTTAAAAATAAAAAAAAAAAAAAAAATCACAGGAAAATAATGGAGCTGCAATTTGAACACATTTTTTCTAGCAATATTGCTATGCATAATGTGTGAGAGAAGGAGAGAATATTCTTTGCAGAGCCTGCATTATTGATAGTTTCCTTCAATGGGGTGCTGGATGGATTTTTACTTTTCAAAGCCACTACTGCATTTCTGTTTTGACAAGATCTATATGACTGAGTTAAAAAGTTTAATTTGATTGAAAGTTAGTGCAATAAAGTTTTTAATTTGTCAACATCTTGACTGCTTATATTTGATTTCATCCCATTCATTCATATGGGTGTATTATCTGCATCAACATTTTATGACATCAAGATCTATTTCTTTTCATTGCTCCAACAATTGCATCATAAATTATCATTAAAGTGCAACTAGTGCACAGGATAAAATCCTCTTTTAGTAGTATTAATCTATATTTCATTAACTGACATAATTTCAGTGAGAAGAATAAATTACATTTATTTTAACTTGTATATCAGATAATTTCCTGTTGGTTTGGCATCACAGTCAGGATTTCTAATATGTTATTCATATCACCACAATAAAACAATACTACAATATCTGTAAAGTTATTATCAAATAAATTTTGCTAGTTTACATAATTTCTAAAATCTAAAATTTAATTTCAATAATATTTGGGGAATGCTGATGCTCCAGCACAAAATTTCTACCTAACTAATAACAATATTTGAAAGCCTTCAGGAAGAAAGAATGGTATATCTGAGTCAGGTTTGGGTCTCATTGTGAGAAGATGATGCACTTTGCAGATGGTCTTGGACATTCCTAAATCAAACTTTCCATTGCACAAGTTATTCTGTGGATTATAGTCATAAAAATAGTTAGCAATTAGTCAGCATAAGAAATTTTTAGGTAGTAGCCTAAGAATTCAATATATGGACTCTAATTTGGTCACTAATACAATGCATAAGTTCACCTGTAATGAGGAACAACAAAATTCAAGTGCTGAGCAAGAGATAGCATAAGGAAAGTAATGCAAGGTGGTGTCCTTCATGTACGTTTGGGAATTGAACACATAAAACTCAGCTACAGACAAGTGCTTTTCTCTAGTCTGAAGTTAAAAAAATCTTCAGGTTTCTATTTAAAAAAAAAAAAAAAAAGAGGAAATGCTTTCCAAAAAATTTTGTTGATTAGAACATGGAAGCTTTTTCCATTCTGATGGCCAGTGACTATAGGATTTGCCTAAGAAGTCTAGATTCAACCCCTCATTCTGTGTGAGAAGTGAATTTCCACTTCCTTTTATCCACAGACCAGCTGAACATCATAATATAGGATGTTCTGCCCCAAGGCTTTTGAACTCATGTCTACTTAAAGTCTTGCAATATTTTTGGTACACTTAATACCACCTGGACAAGAGAAAGAAAATAAAAGCTTAACTTTGTACGATAATTGGTAGTGGGTAAGTAGCTGATCTTTAAGAAAAAGTTTTCCTAATATTTTAATGATTTAACTTAAAATGCTTAAATATGACTTGCATAGGAGATTGAAGTATAGGTTTCTCATCCAGGTGAATGTCCTAATATGTGGACTTAAAAATATTTTTCTGTCTCTCAGTCAGGAAATACTTTAGCCTATTATTTAAGGTAGAGCATCAACTGTAGAGCTAAAGGATGGGGCTAAAATCCTCATGAGAATATTTATTTCCCTTTGGTTCTCAGTTTCTCAATACTGGACTAAACTATCTGAATTCCTCTTGTGATTCCACCTGTGTGCATTTGTATACAGATTCTGAGCAGGAAAACAGTGAAAGAAATGCGCAAATTAGGCATTCAGTATTCTCATTGCCTACTGTGGAACTTCAATCAGTTTTGAAGTTATGCAAGCTAGAAAAGCCAATGCTGAACTGGGCCTGTGGAATAGAATAGCCTGATGTCAGCATTTAAACCTCTTATTTAATTTTTCAAAGATTTCAATATACAAAAACATCACTGATTTTATAAAACCTATGTAACATCTATGGCTCACTGTAGATAAATGAAAAAAAGGAATCCAAAGAAAGTAAGAAGTAAAGATTATTTTCAGTCAAATACCACTTCATATCTCTCTGCTTTCCCTAACAACCTGTTTTCTGATGCTAAAATTTTAATGGTTCCCAACAAAAGAGTATGGGTATTTTTTCTTTCCATCTTCTCTTTTTTTTTTTCCCAGTAATGTTCTACTCATTTGCCAGATATACTACTTACACTAGCTACTTCCGGGGGTAATTTAGAAGCCTTTTAGTACATCTTTGTTCACTTTTTTTCCTTTCCTCTGAACATATCGACCTCTACCACAATATATAAAGATTACAAAATATATTTACTAACTTTTCCTGCTATGCTCCACCACTGTTTTAATTCTAACGTTTGTTTTACCTAGTTTTTGCCACTACCATGCTGTAAATATATTTTCATGGGATGCAGGGGAATTTTTGTTTTCTGTTGCTAATTTCTGCACTATCCTTCAGGTAGTTGCAGGTACAGATAGCAGAAGGCAGTGAAAATCTTCATAATAGCCTGGTGTGTGAGCTTACCCTGCTGATGGCTTTAGCACATCTACTTGGAGCCAAACCATGTCACGTTATTAGGTCATTGTGTACTTACTCCCCTGTGGCAGGATAAATAAACACTGTCCACTGCCAGCCTCCATGCTTCAGAGTTCTTAGGCTGGTTCTCTTGGAAAACTGGAAAACAACAGATTGTATTTTTTGGAGCTGTGGAGGAAAGGAATATACTCAGCATTTACTTTAAAACAATAAATAGCTTGATATTTGCTAGCCTGATTTCTAGTAAAACACTTTCTCGTTATTACTTTTTCTTGTTGCACTGATGAAACAAAGCTCAGTGTCAACCAGTTCTCCAGTGTTCAATGACAGCCGTTAAAAGGAAAATTCTGAGATCAGATGGGATAGAGACAAACTAAATGCTCTGTCATTTCCAGATAAGGTTTTTCACAGGCATTGCTGCGCTCCCTGAGATGATGTCTAAAGCCAACCATCAAGGATCCTTGATTGCTAAAGTGAGAAAGAGCAAACTGGCTTGATAAAGATAAGATTATAGTGTCTCAGATGTGAAACCTCTAGAAACAGGAGAATAAAATTAAATAAAGCAGAATCTTGCAGAGGATTTTGAGGGTGATGTAATGGCATGCTATCACTTTCGCTGTGTTTAATACTCTTATGAGCTTACTCAGTTGTACAGTGTCAATTCCACTCAAAGCAACCTTCATTACAATGCACCAGTTAATTTTTGTCTTCAGTGTACAGTAATTATTCTGACACACTGCAATAAAATTATTCAGTACACTCATCTAACAATGACACATCACATACATTTAAATTTAGTCTTTTCGTTGGTATGATCTCAAGATACTCATTTGAGGATGGTAGCTGAACCAGGTTTTGTAACATTTTCACATCCCAAGTAATACAGCCTGCAGTTTTGCACTCTGCCATCTACTGATGCTCAAAAAATCGGAAGATAGTCTATTCTCATTGAATGCAGTTTGTGCTGCATTTGGACAGTTGCTATAGATACACCATTAAAGACCAAAATTTACTTGATTTTTGCTAATAAAAATGGGACAGCTACTAAAAGTGTTGCCTGTACATGCTGGTAAGAATTTAAACTCATTTTTCTTGCTGCAGCAGCCAATGAGGGTAAAGGTTAGAAAATGAAACCACTAGTTTTAGATGAGAATATTGTAAAACTCGTTTGTTTAAATTTTTATTAAAACTGTTAATAGGAGCAGGTGGTTTAATTAATATCTTATTTATAGTAGAAAAAAACAATCTATTTAAATACAAAAATAGACATTTTCTACAGAAATATAGAAAAAACAATTATGTATTTAAATTGCTTAAAAATATTGTTTCAAATGTGTGAAATGAGAAAAAAATACTTTATAATAGTACTACCGACTTATGTAAAAAAAGAATTAAATGTGTTTTCAGTGATAAATACCTGCAATAGGAAATAACACCAAAACAGGTGTTTTGCCTTGATCTCATTGACCAGCTAGCTTTTCCTCTATGTAAACTTAAAAAAAATAATAAAATATTATAGTCATACGTGATCTGAGGCCAGAAAAGTCCACCAAAACCATTTCTTCCCTAATCTAAGTGATAGATGTTTATCACCTCAGGAACATTGATATCGGGAGCTTACTTTTCTATTTCAAATAATTTCTTCATGCTAAGGATCTACCAAGCAAAGAAGATCCTAAAATAATTTATTTTTCTATTACAACCTCAAGCTTATTCAGTCTGCACCTTGCACATCCTAAAAGAATAGGAAAGCAAAATAAACAGATATGTCATAACAAACAAACAAATGAAAAATCCTGGTGAGAAAAACCGTCTTCTCTAAATCTTTGGACGTCTCTCACTTTCTGCGTAGCTGAACTGTTTTGGTTCATGTGCAGGTAGAAAGGCACATGGAATTTTCTCTAGGAAAGAAGAAGCAGTATTTTGCTAATTCCCATTGCTTAATAGTGTTGATTGTGTGAATTCTTTCTGTTTTCCAACCATCATACAGTTCCCTGGATTTACCTAGCTTTAAATCAAAGCAGATGTGAGAAATGGTAGAAAGATTCAAGGTTTACCCATTTCTGTGAACCAAAGTTACACAGTTCCCCGTTTGCCTCTCAGCATGTAACTCCAGTTTAAGTTCTTAGCATAAGGGGCTTCTTAGGCAGCCAAGGTCAGACGCTGGTACTGCCACAGCTGGGAAGGGAATGTGGCTAAACACTCTCTCTAATTCTTGCATCAAAAGTTTATCTCTGCTAACCACAGCAATACAGCCTTCTCTCCCCGTGGGTGCTGTAAACAGGCTTGTTAATTACTAATCAATATCTGTCAAATTGTTAAACAAACAGCAGACACCCAATGGTAACAGTAGTGAGCTAAGGAATTGCTGATGAGCCTCTGACTTCAGTAACTTCATTTCATTTGAAATTTAGAACATGTTTTCCTCTGCTGAAGTCCTGTGGCAAAGTTTCTGTTCCCTGACTGCATAATCAAGTGATTAGCGGTGGAGAAGTCCTGATTGAAGCATTCTTCAGTGAATATTCAGCTGTGCTAAAAGCCAGAAAATGTTTGCATTTCACCACATACCCAAGGTCGTCAGTCACTCTTTGGTAACACAAATCACTGTATGGATGCAGCGAATGACTTCATTTTAAGATCTGCGGGGAGAGGGGAAGGGTTCTTTGCCCAACTTTTTTTTTTTTTTTTTTTCCAAGCCACTTTAGAATTGCAACAGGAAGCTGCCTTTTACTTATTGATGCTAGGGGAGAAGAACAAGTGTCAGAGTGACAATATACTTTTCCGGCAATCTTTTGTCCCTTTTGAAAATATGTTTCCAAGTAAAATCCAAATCGTCACCTACTACTGGAACAGTCATTATATGAACTCCAGTAGGTAGATAAAGCTGAACTTTTACAAGTCAGGAGCCTGGGAACTTCCTTAGGCACCCTCATGTTAACACAAAACATCACACTGTACAAGTGTGAATTCATGATTATATCTTGTGGTAAAATTGTTAGTGATGCTTGTAAGAAGGATGGAGTTGTCATGCTAACTTGTGTTACAGTTGAGTTCAAAGCCATTGAAAGCACTTTTCTGTGCAGACTGTGTAAAAAAAAATTGCAATGGCAGTTCAAATCATCTAACGTCTCGCTCAGGGTGGCATGATTTACAGCTTTGCTCTTCAAACTGTGAGTTTTCCCGGTCAGGCCAGAGTCTTCCACAGGGGACATACAATCCAGATGAATAATTTGCTATTTGGGTGAATCAGTTTTGCTAAGCACAATAGGATTGGAGACATCTGGGCCCTAATCTTAAAACCACTGGGGTCAGTGGGAATTGTTCCAGTGACTGCAGCAGGCTTTGCGTCCACCGCTTGATGAAATCTTGATTTGAAATATATCTGTCTGCATTGCTGATTTTTAAATTGGTGGGTTTGAGGGAAGAGAAAATATTAATAGCTTGCCTTGCTCCTGTGGCTAGAGATTGTGCTAAAAATGTCTTCTCACACAGCCATTCTGTAAAAATTCCATAAAGAGAAGACCTGCAATTATTTTTTGGTGAAGTATTATGTGGCTGACCAGTTTTATAGACTCCAGCTAGACTAAAGCAAACTAAAAGACCCAGAGAAGCATAGCTGCTTCTCTACCGTATTTTGAGCATAATGTAGATCATGACATCTGGGGTTTTCCTGTCAGTCTCTCAGACCCTGACACAAAAATATTGTTAATAATTGCAAAAGGAAATGTCCTCTCTGTCTACAGACTGCACACGTTAAAAAAAAAATGCAACTGATGTCTTTATAATAGCTACCCGGGAACATTGTGACAAATTAGAAAGACATTGAGGTGATTATTTACTAGGTGATTTCCTGGATGCTACATATGAGCAAGCAGAAGAACACAAGAAAAAAACAAGCGCATAATATTTTTAAAACAGTGTGTTCCTGAAATGATTACAAGAGAGTAATATTAATTTCAGGTTTTGCGTATATCTGATTAGAATCAGCTGCCTTTCACTTGTGTTGGAGACCATCCCATTCTATAAGCTGTCTCAATGATTTTGATAAGTTGTCAGAAAGCCTAAGCACACAGGAGTGCCATCATAACTGCTGTGTGAGTGAATAGTGTCAACACTGATAAATACATCATCTTCACGCTGGCATGTTTAGAGATGGGAGATTTAATAAGAAGGGGAAGAGGAAAATATTCCTAATGGGTAATGTCTTGGAATATGTAAGCAGTGCATGAAGCAAAACACAGGCATAGTTTCCCCGCAAAGCCTGTAGAAAAGATGGGGAGAAACTTAGCAGTTCTAAAATGTGATCAGCTTAAAAACGTGTTTGTGGCAATCAAGCGTATGCCAATACAGAAGAAAGATGTGTAATTCTAGGTCAAGTTTAATGGATATAATTGATGGTTGCTTTTTGTCATGTTTCCATTACCTATAAAAATCCTTCATATTCCTGTCAAAATGAAATCTTCTAGAATCTTAATGATGGCATTGCTAATATTCTTCTGTGAAAATATATCACATGCAAATCTTTCTCCACCCTCTTGATGCCTAAAAGTGTCACTCCCAGGCACAAATTCATAACACATCATACTCTTCCCTCCTTCACCTTCCAAACAATTCCCTGCCAATTAATTAGCCCCGATAGCATACTATCACAGGCCATCTAGTTGCTTCTGTCTCCAAATAAGATACATGACATTAAGATTCCTTTCATTTCATATCTGCCTTCATCTATGATACCTTGGAATTAGGTAATATATGCATGTTTGTGAGGAAGGAATGCCTTCACTATCTGCATAGATTTTCATGGTTATCTCAGTAGGAAACTAAGGTAATAGCTGTTTTAGGAAATGTCTTTTTCATTAGATGACACTCCTCAACTACAAGCCAGTGAACAAGCTGTTATATTCCTGTGCCAGGTTTATACCTTTAGAAGTGTTCACAACAAAACAATAGACTTCTTGGTTGAGTAAGGCAAAAGTAAGGACCTGAATCAACTTTCTTCACCAAGGAAAGGAAGGCATATGATATGAGACCTGTCCCAACAACATGTAGGCAAACTACTAGTGAACTCAGTTGGAAAATATTTCATTTGTCTAAAAAGCACTGCATATGTGGCCATTTTTATGATTTTTTTTTTGTTTTTTTTTTTTTTGCTCAGAAGAATTAGAATGTATTCTTGTACAGAACACAAACGCAAAACCAAAAAAACAATCATGACCTTTTCAGCTCCCTGCAGAGGGGTAACTATGTCTTTCCACACTGCACTGAAATGAATTTCATCAATTGTGATTATTTCTTCACAGGAATGAAGATTCCCTATACAAAATGAAAGAAAGAAGAACTAGTTTATAAAAGCATCTAATTGACATGTCCCATGGATTTGATCTCAGAGTCTGTTAATATAAATGAAGTTATAAATTGACATATGCAAGCTTTGTTTTGAACTGTAAAATATATTAAGTGGTAAAGTACACACATATCTTTTTTTTACGAGTCTATTAGTACTATCACAGCAGTAAGGGAGAGGGTGTACTGTAAATAATAAAGCATTTACTAATTCCCTCGTAGTTTTTGAGTATATATTTTGCATGTATTTATAAATGAAATAGCTTTTCAATTGTGGTAATGTAAATGTTGCTGCCTGATATACAAAGCAAGAATCAGGCAAGTAAAACACATTGGAGCAGGGTGTGGGGTGACATAAACGTTTTCTGCAGGAACTTATACAGGACAAGATGACTTTGTAAAGGAGAGCTTCCACAGAGCAGTTCTCAGATGCCCAAGTCTTGATCGTATTTTCCTTAGGCTTCTTCCAGTCAGAGTGAATCCTGACTAAGCATGCTATCAAATGGTAGCCTTTGTCATTTGAAAAAGACTCGAAAGGGAAAGGATGCCAAACATTAATGTATCTCTACACACTCAATTAAAATACGATCCAAAATGAAAATGGATTTTGAAGCATCAGCAAGTGTCTGCCAAGAGCTTGTGCCAACCCACATCAGCTTTGTCTTTGTAATATTTACTACAGAGAGAGAAAACACATTTGACCATGAATGGTGGGTGTCTTGTGGGACTCCATTCCACAGCTGTTCTTTAAGGATTTAGATAAAACATGTCCTTCAGCTACTACTAGTTTTCAAGAATGCCTGTGACTGTGGTTCAGAATATCATACCTCTTTGCTACTATCTTTGATTGCACATTGGCATTCTACAAAACACAGAAATTGAAAAATGGGCATCATAAGAACCAACTTTTCAAAGAAATTATGTTTTTAATCTCTGTTACCCTGTAATTAAACTCATTTGTGTTGTTCTCATTTGAGATGCGTGTATAATTATTGTTCTTAATTTATAGCCTCATAGTAATTCACTTTGCTTATTTTTTCTGTTTTTCAAAGGCTGAAAGAAACATAGCTTTTATATGTAATATAACAGAATAGCCATTTCATGTGACAAATATTTTGTGAATCTGAAGGAACAGAAGTACTGTTCAAAAACCATCGTACCTTTCAGAACAGCTTTGCTAAAAGGAAAAATAAATCAGAGATTTCCTAAGATCTAATCTACATGCTTAACCACAAAATCTAAAGGGACATAACCAACACATTTCCTATATGCTGGCATGGGTGTGTGGATGGGGAGAGTAAAGCATAAAAGAATGGTAAATGAGGAGAGGGCAGAAGATTGCCCATTCATGCCACAGACCCCATTCATCTTCTCCTCTTCCCTTCTGCCCAGTACAGGTCAAAAGTGAGTCCTTTTTGTTTGGAATGGGTATTAAACATTATTGCTCAAAGGTCTTTGGATATCATAACTGATATGATGGAGCAGAAATGCAGTAATGAAAATGTCCTGACCTTGCAGATCTGTGTGCTATGGATGCTGCCATCAGTTTGCTAGCTTGGGCTTTACATAGGGAGAGAATTTGTGTATATCACCTTGCGTGTATCTCACAATAGAGACCGTAGTGTGGGGGTTAGGACACTCAGAATTTCAAGCTGTGGGAGAGAAAACTTTAAAATTTCCTTGCTATTTCAGAAAATTCTCTAAAAACTAGGATATCATGTAAGCAGAATCCTGATGCTGTCTTTTAAAGAAATGTAACTGATGATACATTCTTGGTACTAACCGCTCTGTCTGGAATTCAAAGTCTATTAGGCATCTTCGGAGAAGCATTATCTGAGAATATCAGCATAGTTAACCGTCTCAAAATTCAGATGCTTCTGCATAATACTACCCCCAAATATCTCACACAAAATGTTTAGCACGTGATATTTCTAGACATCATCTTTTTTTAATCATATAGAATGAATAAATGTTTAGTCACAGACCTTTAGACAAGCACAAGCCCAAGTCCTACTTATGTACTTCAGTTCATAATTGGTGCTTGCCTTTACTGACTCCATAGGTATTTTTCTGTGAAATAATATAACTTGTTCTTCCTGAGTATCAATTACTTTTGAACTTCAGTGAATCTCCCAGGTATAAGAGTTACTAATTCTAGATATGTCTCAAGGGTTTGCTTCCTTTCTAGGAAGAAAGATGGCTTTTGACTTTATACAGAAGAGGTACCTCTTTCTTTCTTTCTGGCATAGTGGCCATTTTCAGAATGGCCAAAATCAGAACGGAAGTAAATTTATTACCTGCAAGGAAAAACAGTGCTTGAGGAAGGGAAGAAACAATTTTCTAACAGGGAGAGAATAGACTAACAGGGAGAGTATAAATAGACTCAGTGTTTTCAGCCTTTCTTTCAAAATAATGTTTCTTCTTTGAAAGGCAGCCTGTCAATATGAAAAACAAACACAACCAGTGGTTTCTACCACTCCTGGGTGAAATTATGGATCTGATACAGGACAGCAGTTTAAGCCATCAAGCCTGCTGGTGGAAGTAATTCTGAAAATGAAGGTAGATCTTGCTAGACGGGGTAAATACATGAAGTGCTTGCTTTAGAAAAAAATAATATTTCTATTTGTAACAGCATGCATACAGCTTCTGAAGCCACTCAATCAACTAGAAGAAATGTAGTAAAACTATCTTCACAATTTCAAATATTTTAAACTGCCATTCAGAAGGAAAGGGAATAATATCAGTCTTTTTATAGACAGAAGAGAATGGAGACTTCAACCGGAAATCAGTGCTTAGGCTATTTTCTTCAGAAACAGAATAAAAAAGTTATTTTTCTGCTGTACTTGGAAGTAACTTAGTCTCAGTTGAAAAATCAGTGGTGTGCATCTTGTTACAACAGAAATTGAGGGTATTTTTGACATGTTCTTGGGGAGTTTAGTGGTATGCAGTTTACAGAAAACACTATAGTCAAACAAATACCGTTGATGTACAGGAGGTATAAATCTTTGGGTTTTAATGAAACTGAAACTTTGTGTAAAAGTAAGATTATGTATTTCTAGTCCTAATGAACACCATGGCAATACAATCATGCAGTGCCATATAATCCATATTAAATATAAAAAGGTTTTAAACTACTTTTAAAGAGAAAATGAGTTTGTTGTCTTCTATAAAATGCCTCTTCTCCCACATTTTTCTCCCCTTTGGGAAAAGTATTAATTATCCTTTCAGATTTGTGAGGATGTATTTTTCATGAACACAGTAATCTTGAACTTTTTCAATATATCTGTGTACACTGAAGATTAAATAAACAAACTAAAATACATTTTCTTTTCCCTTAGATAAGTGAGAGGTTTTTCTTCTGTAGCTTTCATATTCTAAACCTATCTCTAATTACAAGCCATTATGCAAATACTGTGGGGATAAACTAGACCACAAGTATAGATACTGAGGAGAAATCATCTGAGAAAACATCCTTTAAGACCTGGGCCAGACAAACAATGGGCAAGAACTAATATGGATTGATGTAGGTTGTTCTCGTCTGATTGAAAATTCTTTGTCTCCTGCAGAGAGAGAAGACATTATTTTTATGTCAAGCAAATATTTTCTTTAGTTCTGTTAAAACATTTGTTTCTAAGTTTATTACACACAACCTGAAGAGTCACTATAGTGGCTGACATTGTGACTATTTTTTCAGCCTATTATTATTACTGGTTTTATTTCCAACATGAAATACCTTATGAAACTTGAATGAATAAATATTTAAATGTGAAATACTGAAGTGAACTTTTTATTTTTCCTTCTGATCTTTTTTTCTTATCCAAAGGAGGGCAACAAGGATGGTGAAAGGACTAGAGGGCATGACGTATGAGGTGAGCAGCTGAGGATAATAGGTTTGTTTGATTTAAAGAAGAGGAAACTAACATATATTAACATAATATATATTGTTTAGCACACAAAGAAAAAAAAACTTCTGCAAAATTTTCAGCAGGATTTATCCAGAATTTTATTAAATCATTTTTCAATAAGAAAATCTTTTACTAAAACATTCCAGTTCAAATTAAGTTCAAAAGATTTCTTTAACTTATAATATATTTAATACTTTTTCTCAGTTTTCAAAATAAGAATTTTTAATATTTTTTCCGAATTTCATTTTAAAGTATTTTACTTTTTTTCCTTACTTCTTTTAATAAATACAGCAGTGTGCAAGAACTATTATTCTTCTTTCATTTTTCTCTGCTTTGTTGTCCCATTCTAAACATGTTAATGGCTCTTCATATTCAGAAATTTTACAAAATAGCAAACAAACATGAAAAGGTAACTTTGACTTCTTGTAAATTTGCCTTGTAAATTTTTCACAGATGAAAATACTATAAATTGTTGCATTTTAAGAAATGGAAGACTAGAAAGATGATTAATAGGACAATTAAATTGAAATCTATGAACAAAGAAACAGGGCAAAAAAAGGTAATTTTTTTTTTTTTTTATTATTTTCTTGCAAAAATCATATTGAAATTTAGGCTTCAGGATGTTTGTCTGAAATTCTCCTCTGGCTTTTCTTCTAAATATTGAAGCAGTCTTCAAAAAATCATTAAAGCCTTACTTAAAAGTGTGTACAAAAGTTTGCAGGAAATATTCAAATTATCTTGCACTTAAAATCAGCATTAAAAATCTACCAGTCGTTGGCAAAACACACTTAGTGTCCAGCTGAGCATTGCAAGCCCTGCAGAATAATGAATAACGTCTGAGGTGCTCAAACCATGCCTGCAGCTTTTCTCACAGATAGTCCTTCAGTTCATGAATTACCTTAGTGTTTCATGAGTTATTTGTGACTTATTAATGAAAAACTTTGTCAATTATGTCAATTATTTTAATATTATTCATTTATGATACTGCTGGTTGGCTTCAGGCCAGCTGGTGAAATAATGCTGAATGTGGTGCATTTTTCTCAGAGATTTCTAGAAGGCTGAAGGGACAAGGCCTGAAGGAATCATCTCATCAGTAAAAGTTTGTCTAACACAATCTTAAAAAAATGAAGTCTCCACAACCTCATTTTCCAGTTATCCCAGTCCTTCAGGACCCTTACCATTAAGAAGTTTTTTCAGCTGAAAAACATGTGTTATTTGATGACCTATAAAACCATTATGCTCACTACAGTGATGGAAAAAAACATTTTCTTCTTCCCTGTGTCAGTCTGTATTAATCCTCTTCAGTTTTTTTTCTTCTTAAAGCAAAAAGATCTTGCAACAGTTTCTCACAAATCATTTATTTCACAGCCTTGGACTTCCATAGTTTACTGCCCTTCTGTAGGGTTTTCACTCATATTTTTCTTGAAGCATGATGCTTGAATGGGTCTTGCTACTTTGGCTGAGGCTTAACTTTATTAAGGAAGCTAGCCCATTTTTTTTAATATTATATATTTAAGTACTTACTGAGTCAGAGCCTTGTCTCCCATGACCCCAAGAATGATCAGAGTCGTGAACAATACTCACTCTCTTTTTTAATTGTTTCTTGTAAATAATTTTACTATTGTCTTTGTTACTGCTGGTTTCTGTAAAAAAGGACTAGTTATGGAAATACTGGGCTTGCCCCATCTGTCTTAGAATCTATGCTTCCTTAATAAATCTTAAAACTATTTCGTATTTTTTCACAATATTATGATACTGTTTTATGTTTGTGACACAATAACCTCAGACTTCCTTGTAAAATTTCTCTTTAGCCAGTTGTTCCTTAAATTGTATTTGTGGAGCTGGTTAATTCTATTTTAAAAACATTGAACACTGTATTACCCCATTGAAATTAATTCTGATTTTACACTATTTCTTTAATCTGTGTGGTTACTTTTACAGTCTGCCCAGTTCTGGGAAAAGCTGAAAATACACGAGTATGGTTTACTTGAAAATCTATTTAAATATACGCCCTCCTTGATCCATCAAAAGGTTAATGAAAATCCTGCATTGTACCATATGCAAGTCAAATTGCTTTGCAATCTTATTAAACCTATACCTTCAAAAGCCCATTGATAAATGCCCTCTGTGGTCTTTCCATCAGTTTCCATATATTACCTCTTTGGAACTTATGACTCTTAGTGTTGCGTAAGAGAAGATGAGCCACAACATGGCAATTATACTACGTAGAAGTTGTCTGCTCTGTGTAGCAGAACTTACCTCTCCTCCAGGATCAAATTAAATAATTTCAGGAGTAAGAAATATGACATATTTACATATGACTATATACAGTTTGATGTTACTCTGTGGAAATAAACAGAGTCAAAGTACACATATCAATCTTCAAGTACGTTCAGGGCTGCTATCATGAGGAAGGCACTAATCTGTTCTCCTGTGGTACCAGGCATTGAAGGAGAATGGGTTAGACTTTTTCATATATATTTGTTTGCACCCTCATCTATATAATTAATTTTTTTATGATTTAATGCTACGATTTCTATAAAAACATGAGATCTGGGCAGTGATGCCCATGTAACTCTTACCAAACCAAAAAAGTAAGAGTTAAAGTCCCATTAGTTGCATAAAAGAGGGCTGTGAATGGATGAAAAAAGGACAGTAGTAAAGGTATAATATGAGTCAACTCTGTACTAATAGAAGCCTTTCTTCTGATGTATATAAAATTTACTGTAGTTGGATATAAACTTAGCTTTTTTGTCAGCTTTATGTCAAGTTTTTTAATGTTATGGGACAGTTGAAGGTAACCTCTTAAACAAAGGATCCCTTCCTTTGTCCTTGAAAAAAACATTAATATTATAAGAACTCTAAGATAGAATATAGTATCTGGGAAGGAAGAACTGACAATTGACATATTTTAGTATTTAAGAGAAAGTCTATAGCGCTCCATTTTAAATAAAATGTAAACTAGCAAAATTAATGAGAAATATGAAATATCAATTTCCATAACTAATTATGACACTCATATATATCCAGTAGTATGCTGACTCTGCACCTCAGGGTATGAGAACAAATTGTTTCATGAAGCTAATGCTTTCATTTTGTGTTCTTAAGGACCCTGATGTCGGGACCAGGTTTTGCAGACTTAGAAAAGGATTAGAATTGATCAATACTGTAAGAGCAGAGGAAAGATTGGTTCAGTGATTAATTTCATGTTAGACCATGGGAACAAAACAGCTGAGTATATTTGTCTCCATAATCCCTTTTCCCAACGTAATTGCAAATGGAATTGATCAACTGATGTGTTTCTTCTGAGCCAGTAGCAGACACATTAGAATTGCTAGGCTGTGTAATAACCTAGTACAGATCATCAGTCCTCAGCGGTAGAGGGAAACAGTTACTAGAATTGTATTTTAAAAGAAATTTAAAAATTTAGAAATTTTTCATTGACAGTTTTCCAAAGAAAATGTCACTTCCATTAGAACAGTGACTTCTATAATTTCTAGCATACCTCTGTATGCTAAATATTGCCAATCCCTCTCAGGGGGAGCATTTTATACTATAAATCTAGTTACTACCAATTCCCTTTATGGTCACCATTTACATCTGGTAGAGCTTTAAGTTATCTTTCCATAGAAATGCAACTTGTACAGTTACAATTTTCTGATGATTAAATGAATCACAACAAAAATATAGTCTTAAGAAAACTAGCATTAAACCTAATTAATCTGATATCAACTGCAGTCTTCTGCATTTTAGTGGAATGCATCTGATCGAGCTGATATTTTTTCCTCAAAAAAAAAAAAAAAAAAAAGCACACAAAACCAAGTAAATGGACTCCAGCTAGAGGGATGCATTTGTGTACTCTTACTACTTTTTTTCTTTTTAACAAACATGATATATCTCTTATGATTATTCTAGGATCTAAACTGTGAGAAAAGAACAAGAGTGTTTTTGTTCTTAGACACATTCGCTACTCTGAAAAATCCAGTTTGTCTGCTAAGAAGAATAGTTTACCATATATATATAAATTACACTTTCACTCGCACCTTGAGAAATGTTTCCAGTGTCTGTAGAAAACACACTCTTTGATGTGCTTTGGATGAAGGGCAAATTGTTTGGTTCTGGTTTTCTGCTGCATCAGCATAGCAGGATTATATTAAGAGCAAAGCTGTCTGTGTTATTGTTATTAGTATCAGGAACAGCTCAGAATATATGAAGCTTAGGCTGGTTTCATACAAGCTATTCAAGCTTTCCCTGGGCATCCAAATGATTTGACTCTGAGGTTTCCTCATTGGGGCAGTTTCATCCCCTAGAAAAAATTATGATTAGACCTATATCTGGACCTACTCAAGGGCCATAAAGTCTTACCCATGCTGTGGTTCTCTTGGAGAGAAGAAGAGCAGATACCTGTCACCCTCATTGTTCTTTGGAGATATACCAGATAATACACATCTGTTAAAACGGCAAAAAGCTACTGGTCCCTTTGGGGAATAAACCTGTGCCAGATGAAAGACAGCCGCTACAGAAGTAGAATGTGATCATATAACTATAAATTGTATTGAATAAATACCCATCAGGAGCCCCAATGGTCCCAGAAACATTAATTTTGGAATTTCTGAACTTCTTTACTGCAACATTAAAATTCTGTCAACACAGTTTTCATGTTGCTATGGGCAACAAGGGGGAAAAGGTGGAAAGGTGAAGGGAAGAATCAGTATGCGATGTGTCCTTACCGTACACCAAATAGCATGATAAAGCTCTTGGCAAGTTTGTACAATATGGGTTTGGGTTTAGGTTTTTTCCTTCGTTGTGAAGAATCCTCAGTTTGTAAGCAAGCTGATGTACACCTTTTTGCCTTATCTGTCATGGGAAGGTAATCACATTTGAAATAATTGCTGTTCTAATTAGTTCTTCCACACTTTCATGTGCTTTCAGTGTGTTCTTTTATGTGGAAAGAGAATTTTAATGGATACTGTTTTTTTTTTTTTTTATTTCTACTCACCCAGCCTTTAAATAAAACAGTATCAATTGTAATGTAAAATCAGGAAATAATCAACACTTCAATTCTTAGTCCCTGATAACTTTGCTAACAAGATTTTCAACACATCAGAGTGAAAATATTCAGTTGAAACCATTTTTCAGCAGCTAAAGCAAATTGCTTCATATATTTGTTAAGTTTTTGTCATCTTTAGTTCTCATGGTCAGATGTTTTTCTCCAGCTCACAGTCACACTCTGTTTTGACAAGCTGCCTAGCAGGTCTTCAGTTTCAGGGACAATTATTTCAGCTAGGATTTCATTGTAGCTGAAACAGGGCAGAGTCTCCCCTTCTTGTTCTTTTGTTGGAGTGTGGGCATGCTCTCTTGTACATGTGGGCATTCCACAGCGCAAAGGTATGCTGCTCTGGAGAAGTTTCTTTTCATTAGCAAAATGGGACCTTAGAGTCTGCGAGCCAAACAGAAAGCAGATGAAGAGGGGAATAGGCACCGAACACACTCACACTGGAATGCAGCTACATCCATCTGATGTTTCTATTAAGCTGTTCTGATTAAGCTGGTTACCCTGCAACCCTTTCGCCTGCATTTTTTGCAAAACTACCAATCAAATCTTGAAGTATGTTTTTAAGTTCACTTAATATCAGATGGAACCAGCAGCCTTGTTTCATCCCATGCCAAAAAAAACCCAAAAAACCCCAAAAAACAAAAAAACCCCACAAGAATGGTAAACTGATAAAAGTGCTTTTTAGAAAGGTAAATATAGCAGTCCATAACCGATGCTGATTATTTGGGGCTGGAACAATCTTCTGTTTGTATGAGGGTATTGAATTCCCATGAAATGGGATAGAAAGTCTGATGTTGGAGGGAACCTGTTTTTCTAAATACTTTTTTAAAAATCCAGATAAAATCTGTTTTGTCATCAAATCTTTCTGCTTATTTTGAGCTAATATATTCTGTAACAACACTTAGTTCAAAATAATTGCTAAATATTTGGCTCAAATGCAGGCATGCATTTTTCACTATGAAAAGTGCAAGATATTATTGTCACACTCGACATCTACAAGGCCGTAACCATCATAACAGTTACCTGAAAGTCTTTTTACCCCCATATGTATCTCTTACTCACCACTGTGTGCAGTGTGAGTGTGTACAGTTTGGCCTACCCAGACTGAATGTAGAACTAATGAAGATTTATCCAGCATGACAGATCAAATTATGTTTCTGTACAGGACTGGAGGATCTGACATACTAGTCTTTCCAAATACTAAAGTGCAAAAAAATTCTCCTTCAGGAAAAAGAGTGGACAGTGAAATGGCACAAATCAACATTTCCGACACTGGGAAATATTTGGACCTTCAGGTCAGTTTACGCCATGACCTATAAAGGGGAGAGCTCTGTAGAGCTGCTGCTGCAATGACATCTCAGGACCAGAAGGTCTTCTACTGTAGTGACACAGGTGAAATATCGTCTCCACATTCACCGGTTGAGTGTCTGTCACCTAAGCAGAGGGGGAACACGCATAGGTGGCTGCTGAGCAGTGGTCCCCTGGCATAAAGCAGTCTTTCTAAGGGTCAGTGCTCTACGCTACGGGGTAGGCAGAGTTTCAAGGCAATTGAGAGTAGGAGTTATGGGGGAATCTCCCTTCCTCAGCCACTGCAGTGCCCAGCTTGGGGAGCTGGAAGCTCATGTTTCACTCTCTCGCAGCCACCAAAAAATGAAAAGCAGTTGAGTGAGCAACAGACCCACATGCTTGTCTTTTGCAGCTCTGGAGGCAGCTTGTTAGCCATTAGAGTGGTGCAACTTTTGATTTCTACACAGGCAGTGACAAAGCATTACAGGCTTCCTATTCAGACCTATCTTAGTGTGTGTTTCTAACTACTAAAAAGAGTGTTTAATGCATAGAATCAATACAGAGTTTAACTGGCAGGAAATACATTCAACATGCTAATTCTTATGAACCAAAAGAGAAAAATTTAACTTCTATGTACACTGACATACGAGTTCAGGGCAAGAGGCTGAGAAAGTTTTCAGGTCCTTTGCTGAGTTACTGGTCAGGTTGGACGGGGCTCTGAGCAACCTGATGTAGTTGAATATATCCTAATCCTTGCAGGGAGGGCTGGATTAGTTGACCCTTAAAGGTCTTCCTACTCAAACTGTTATATGATTCTGTGATTTTGTCACTGAAGCCTCATTTGAGTCGTAAAAGGTTCTTGCTGCCATTTCTGTACCTAGTTTCAAGTCAGGCAAGGCTGTTTCTTTTATGGATTGAGCAAGCTTTAAATTGAATCTGCCTTCGATGAGCTTTACTTGGGCCACAGGTCAGCTACTAAATCACTTTGCAAATTATGTTTGAATCCATGAATGAAAATCAAGAAGTACTGGAGCATATTATCTCTTTGCTTTCTAGATCTGGTTATAAAGTGTCTGTTTAGGAACTCCAGTTTTGTATTTTTAATTCTCCTGCAATTAACTGAGATAATAAATATGTTATAAATAAAAATTAATTCATTGGAGGGGATAGTTCTGTTTTCTGAAGGATTTTGCTTGTGGCAAAATAAGTTGGAAATAGTGTTTTTAAAGTGTCACACATGCATTTTAAAGTGCCATATATGATCCCTTTCAACACACTTACTGAGAAAAAGTTGAGACTTTAGCCTTCCAGCTACAATAAATCAAACATACTGAATTTTGGTTACCACCTAATGAAGTAATATTCTTTTTCCATCAAAATAAAGGCAATCCTGACAATAAACAGTTGATTTTATTCCACAAAAGAATTTATCATATATTATTTCTCATGTTACTTACATAAATCACTGTACATAGTTAATTTGCATTATAAGGGATTGACCAAAATGCTCTGTGTTCTAGGAAATAGTACACTAATTTGAGTTGAAGAGTATTAAGAAATCCCATTTTGACAGATTTTTTCAGCCTGCACATCAGTATTGGATCACAGGTTTTCCCACATAGAGTACAGGCATATAGAAAGTGTATATATGTAGCGTTATATACACTGTTGGGAAAATACTCACCAGTTTTAGCTAGTAGCATATTATGCAGTTAATGTCTGTATAATCATCCTCAGTTTCCAGTTTAACAGAGCAAACCAGTACACTGAGGTACATATTATCACAGCTGATATTCCACTCACAAATGCAGAATCAATATACACAGTAAATGCATACATAAACATATTTTATACATATATATATTATATCTACAGACACACGTATGGTAATGCAATATAGTCCATGACAGAAGTCTCACCTAATCGTAATCTAGCCATTCCTTTATAATCTTTATTATTTGACACTTTATGTAATAGTTTCAACAAGAAATGTGTGAGGTCTTTTATTATACAAGCAATCCCAGTGTGTCATGACCTAGTACACTTCTCCAAAGAAAGGCAAAGTGCTAAGAAATGTACTTCAGCAGAAACTGTTGTACTAACACAGTCAGCTTTGCCACTCAGCTTGTTCACACAAACTTAAACTAGCTGTAAATCAAAATCACAAATCAGCCAGCAGTATTTGGTACACTTTAATTCTTATCCTCTCTTGCTTTTAAGAAAAATATATCTTATTTTAGGGTTCCATTTCTGCTGTTAATCAGTTCTTCTTTCCGGAAGTATTCACAGCCACTCACCCAAGATGAATTTTGGAAACATGAGACAATATAAGATTCAGTTGGCATTTAATGAATTGGATTAAAATGTAGCTTGTCGTTTTGCTTTTTCTGCATATAATAACTTTGAAGTATGGACAACTTGAAATAAAACTGCATTTTCCTACATGACTTCTGCCATGTGTCATGTTTGACCAAAACAACAGTGAAACATGCTTGTTAAGCAGTAAGCAATTGTTTCCTAAAATATTCAACAAATGACAGAACAGTGAGAGGATGTATTTCATGTACTTGCTTTGAAAGACATTAATTTTTAAAATCTATAATCTGTTTTTAACATTATTCCTCTGAACAACCCTTAAGGTAGCCTAAAGGATCATTTGAGCCTGAGTGTTAACTACGCATGTTCCCCTGGAAGCCAGTAGAGAACATGGATGGTAGGGAAATGTGGATAAAGGTCTACGAAATCAGTACACCACAATCAAAAGATTATTTTTTTTTAAGGAAATCTCAGCTAAAAGAAATTTATCTGTAATAATATATTTTGTCTAATGTCTTCTCTAGACCAGTTCTGCACAATTTGTCCTGTATTTGGTCTAAAATGACGGAACCATTACATTTTAAACACAACAAGAATCATTCTCAGGGTCCATTAAAGAAATGTATTCTGACACAATTTTCAGTTTGTGGCCAAACTTTACATTTAAGAAAAGTTACCATGCTTCTAGGCTACACCCTAAGACAATAAAGCCTAGGAAAATTGCATAGGAATCTGAGTATTAAGGTAAGGTTTATTTTGATTAATGAGAGGTTTTAGCTGAGTTGTTTTCTTCTTTGAAAATTTCTGTTCATTCGATAATAACAATGGCAAAGTTTCATTCCACAGAAATAATAATATTTTTTTTTAATATTTGGCTGACGTTATATGTGAATGCTATACTGATCTTTGACCACAGACTTTGCTAAGCTGGGCAATTCTCCTTAAAGTGAAGACATGTGTTGATATTCTGTGGGGGGTGTTTTTGTGAACTAAAGAAACCTGCATGATACTCATACAACTACAGATTTTACCCTTTTTTTTCTCTAGACCCTTTTTCCTTCTTTTTTTTGTTACATTTATTCACAGTTGACCCAGTATTTTTGATGCTGTGCAAGAGTCAGTATCCTAGACGTCCCAGGGATTTGAATGACTAGTGTAATGCCTGCATGAGAGATGAGAAGCAGAAGGATATTGTTGAACCTTTAAAGGAAGGTTGACATTTTCCTGGCCTTGAGCAGGTCTCTTCAATATTGAAGCTTTTGCAGCTTTCAACCCTTTGATTTATGAGCAAAAGTGTTAACACGTTTTGGCCATTATGGAATCATAAAAGTCCTCTATATCTTCCATTCCATTTTTACTTTTTTTAAAAAAAAAAAAGAAAGTTAACTCCTTTCCTATTCTTCCTCTTTCTTCTTTTTGGATATTTGTCTATTTTCTGAATATAAGATTATTCATGAAGTATTTCATTTTTGTCAAATATTTTGAAGACTTTTAGATATTAACTCTCATTTCAAAAGTTCAAAAAAGATTCCTGGACAAGGTTTCAAATTCTGAAGTCAGAAATCTAAGTGCAAATTTAAGTGTCTAAGTGCTTAAACTCATAGCAAATTTGCTGAGAAGAGAGCCCAATGAAGAACAACTTTGAAAATCAGAAAACATTAAGGTAAATATGAATAATGCTGAAAATACACTGAGATCTCTACTGGTTTTGTAGGATTCACATCTTACGGTTTTCAATCTGCCTAAGGACAAAAACATAATTAGAATTAAGCGTACTTAAGCTTACTCTTTTAGTAACTGTTTCTACTCCAAGTAGTCTACAGGACTCTTTTTAATGTATAGTGATAGCATTATTGCTGTACTGCAGCAGTAACACAATGTGTTTGGATTTTTTAATGGAAGAATCATTTTTTGTCTTCTCTCAAGGTTTTAGTTCTTCTTGGTTGTAAATTATGTCTACAGACTCATGCAGTTTATCCCAGCTGTAATCTCACTGCAATCAACAGTAAAATTTCCATCAACTTCACTGAAGGCAAAAGGAGACAATTTCTAGCACAGCGTCTCTCTGGTCAGTGTGGACACTTTACAATAATTACATTAATTATATTAATTACATTACCTGCATCTGACCCTCTGTTCACAGTGAAAAACAAGCTGGTCTTGTCTTAGAAATTTAGGTCCTAACCGGGCTTATCCTAGTAAATCCTTCAAATGGATTTAGTTATTTTGGTCCAACCTCACACTAATGGTGAAATTAGGCTGAAACTAGGCCGACTTCTACAGGTGCATGCAGCCCTGATTGGAAAGAACATTTATTCTTTTTTAATATTATTTTGTGAATAAAATTGACAAAAACAACCCTCGCTGAAGTTCACCCTTTTCACCTTTGTTGATTTTTCAGAAGGTACCCCTTCCAAATCACTCCTTCCTTCAGTCATGCAAAGTCTAGCAATATATAAAGATTTGAAAAACAATTTTCCATCCTGCTTTGCCTCTTCTAATATTCTAGTAAATATTCTAGCTGGACAGTAAAACTTCAGATGAAGGCCCATAAAAGCAAGAGAACTGAGACTTGTACCTCCCATAAGAACTACAGTATTGATTTTCGAAAGACTCAAGAGGAGACTGACTCTACTGCACCTCTAAACAAAAAGATCTGAGGTACATGATAGAGCGATTGTCTTCTGAACGTGTTCCATTATAAACTATCTCAAATCAATGAAAACACTGCTTTGTACATCAAGTAACAAGACTGAGCAAGATATACATGGAAAAGTCTCAATATTTGGTGTGAGCCAACATACCACATAGGAGTGCCATAAATGTGGAATTTTTCCTAATATGCTGTTAACCTGGATGCTTTGCCAGACATCCAGAGAGACAATCAGATACATAAATTCTGATGAAGAAGTATGAAAAGTTCTTTGTTTGAAATTCTTCAAGATTTCTAGATTTTCTCCAACAGTCTGCCTGTTGCTTACCAATTACCCATCCGTACTATAAGGTAAATTCTTTCAGCAAATATAACAAAGCAATTAATGAGTTTAAGTAGTGTGGGAATTAACCAAAGTTCATAGAATTCAAAGAAAAATCCTTATGACATACATTTATTTGTACCATATCCAAAACCAAAAAATTAAATATTAAAATGCTATATCCTCTCAGTCTGCAGAGACTCTTAATATCACAAGGCTGAGCTTGGTACACAAAGAGCAATCAGAATCACTTAAAAATGAAAAAGTGGGATTACAACAAGAAATTATATCATAGAACTTATCGCATTTCAATTGAAATTCTGAGATAAAATTCTTAAGACCCTACCCAAACCCACAAATGTTTATTTGTGATTGATATTCTACAGCTGAATTTCTCGTAGGCAATATAAATTTCTTTGGATAGAATATTCGAATTTGCCCATCTTCCTTTCCTTCCCATGCTCCATTCTGTCTTATCCATTTTTTAGCTCTTTTTCAGACAGATTCACTGCCTTGTATTGACAATTTCTTGTTGTTCCCAAGTGAGTTAACATGCTCTTTCTCTTTTCCATTTTGCTTCTGACTCCTTTGGGCAAAAGCAGTGCCTCCCTATCACACTGGAATGTCAAAAGACTTTATTAATACATTAAATAAATTGGATTGGGATTTTTACATATAAAATACTGTAATCATAGCAGTTTATTTCATACAATCCTATAACAAAATGAGACCTTGTAAAAAAATAAATTCATGAGGGGGTTATCTTTAGGGGAAGGGAATGGCAGTTTTATTCAAAAGTTTGTTATCCTTAGCTACTGACATGAGAGAAAGTTTGTTTAGAGAACTGCATGATACTAAATGAGTATGAAGAAAATACTGCCCAATCCAAAGTCTCTAAAAAAAAAAAATCAGAATGAATGTTTGTATGACGACACAGATTACATGGTGATTCAGATAATTTATGAGATAAATTCCTTTTTAAAGCCTTTATCATAAGGGAATTACTGTCCCAGATATGCAATACGTAAATGGGATTATGGACAAAAGACTTGATGACTGTGTAGGAGTTGCTGTAAAAGATGAACCATGGGTTTTACATTTTTGACCCTGATTTGAATGCTATGGCTTGTACTTTAAGACACTTCTGCTGTAAGGAACCAAATCATGAAGACGGAGCCACATCAACCATAATATCTTTCTAGCCCACTATCTTAACTATGGCAGCATGGAAAAACATAAGAACGAGCAAAACTTTAGTGCTATTTCTCCAGAACCTTCCCCCCCAGGGAAGGCTCTTTTCAGGTGGTTCCTGATCCAGATACATCCTGTCATGTTATATGAGAGACCTTGAATTTTTTTCAACACGGATTTCCCTCATTGCACTTTCTACACCAATGGTAATTTTTAGCATCTGAAATGTCTGTTGGCAAGGAAATCCACCATTTAGATCTAATAACAGTGTAAAGAAGCACCTTCTCCTATTTACTCTGAAACTGCTGTTTTCTAGTTCTGGCTGTGTCCACATGTTATATTTGATGAGATTATAGACATTTCTCCCCTTTCCTATGCCATACACAACTTTGTCAGCCCCCTGTTTCTCCTTTTTTCTTTTCTACACTGGAAAATACTAACCTATTCACTAGCAGCTTTGATCTTTCTCCATGTGAAAGGCATTTTGTATCTGTGATTTTCTTAACAGCATCTCTCTATATTTTTCATGTTCTACCACATCCTTTTTCAGATTGGATGAGAAAGGAATGGGAAAGAGGTGTGCATTGCACTGACCGTGTGGTGGCATCATGGACTAAATCACATGTAAAGATGCTTTCCATTTTGTTCGGTGTTCTTTTCTGACAATTCCCCAATTGTGCTTTTTTATTTTTTTTTCTGGGTGGCAATGAACTCTGAAGAGCACACGAGCACAGAGGGCTAGAAAGTCAAGTCCTCTTGGGAGTTAAACCCTATGATTATTTTGGTAGTGTGTGTCTCTGTGCCAGTGCTCAGGCGTCCTCACTGATGCAGTCTCAAAATACAGATCATGTTCTGACTTATCCTGTGCTACAGCTGCAGCTTTGCTGAGGGCTTTCTCTGTTAAAGAGAAAACTAGAATCTGATGTTTATTTTTGCTGTTCCTCAGTCTCTCATTTTGATAACTTTAAATGACTGAACTCTTAAAGTATCTCAGTTTTCTGAGTCAATATCCTCTCACTAAAAAGGCATTTTCCTCTTGATATTTTGGGATATATATTTTTTTTTTACATCCTTTCCAAAAGCTTTTGAAAGGTGAACCTCCATACTGAGCAAAATTCTCAGTAATAAACCCCCTATTCAGTAATGGTACTTATTAATGACTGGTTTTGGAAGCTTGTCAATTAATTACATGGTTAATTAACAACAATTTTTCATTATTTCTATTCATGCAGTCCAGCACAATTTGTTTACATCTTGCAGTAAGTCAACATAGCGTATGTTAGCTTCAGAAAGTTATCTTTACTCAATAAACCTATTTTCTCAAAAATTATTATGAGTTTGTTGAACCAAATCTGTTCTACACAAAGCAGTGTTGACTGGTGTTAAGTGCCTCTGTATAAGAATTCAGGCAGAAATAAAGATGGAGGGGCAAAAAGGGATAGCAGGATGAAGGAAGAAATAGAATCTTTTAGCTCTTCAGGTGAACACGTAGCATAGATTTCAACTAAAAAAAATTGTTTGAATAATGCATTTGTAGAAGGTTAACTCCATTCATTTCAGCAGAGTTTCACTGCTTTACCTCAATTGATTATCTATCTTTAAGCAATTAGACTTTGGTCTTGCTCCTGTTGGAGCAGTTTCTTTTTATATTAAGTCACAATATTTGTGAAAACTGTCTTTGGTTGAAAATGACAACCAGACAACAAGTGGAGTCTGCAAATTCAAAGTATACTCTGAGAATCTGGCAAAAGAACACAAACTACTGAGGTCTAATTCTAATTTTAGGCATGAAATTTTCCTAATTAAAACATATTAAGCACACATTTTTACATTATATATATTTTAGTAAAAATTTAGAATTTTCACTTAATAAAGTAACAATTAACAGAAATGAAAAACAGTCCAACCATTTACATATTAGAATTCTTTCATTAGAGGCTTTGGGTAGAAAACTATTTCTGACTGAGATGTTGTGAATTTTTGCAGCAATAGTTTTACACCTAAGGTGTCGTTTTCTTCATGCAGAGGCAGCAATGAGATGGAAAACAGAGACAACAGAAACTTTTAAATCTGAAGAAAAATAAGCCTTAAGATAATTTACCACAAAATGATTAATGTCTTAAACAGGATTCAGACGTTTCAGAATTAATCACTTCATCAACAGATTATAGAATACTTAATGAGAGAACTAATTGTAAGGAATAAAAAGGAGTAAAATAAAAATGTTTGAATGAATGTAATCTACATCTGAAATGATAGCTACTCTGTAAAGGCAAATCCTGTCCTTTAGGAGATTCTCATATGAATTTCTTCAAACCCTGTGTTTGATCAAGATAATACAGTTTTGATTGATTTTTTTTTTTCCTTACAGTATTCTTGGATTGAAGATTAGGTTTGTAGATAGGATTTGTAGACGAACATGTACATAAAAAATCTCTTGTACCAAAGAGATAATCATAGACCTGGGGCTAAACTGGATACTAGAGTTAGTATGACAATGTTCGTGGTCTATTTCTGCAGCAACTCTTCTCAGACCACTCTCACTGCTGTATTTACTTGCTTACTCTTCCACATAAAGAAAGTGTACCCCTCCTTCAGCCTTCTACTTATCTGATTTTAATGCTCTTTATAAATCCATTCGATACCATTGCTTTCATATATTCTAACCATCATCTCCTTCCCATAGCTTCTGGCAGCTATATTTGTCTTGTTGTCATCAAAAATGATAAAGAATTCCCATCATTAATTTACAGTGTTATCTTCAAGATGCCTACAGCATGAGATCATATCTCTCAAGTTTTTTCTTCTTGGTGGGTACATGTAACTCCCATCATATGCATTGATATTTCCTATTTCTGACATTTATTTCCTTTTTAATTTGTCTCAACATAAAAAAAAAAAAAAACAAAAAAAAACCAACCAACCAACTAAACAACAACAACAAAAAACACACCACAAAACAAAAAGCCCCAGACTTCTGTTTGCAATCTCATTGCTCCCTCTCCATTGCAGCAATGTATATCAGCATGGTGCCTCCCTAGGTAATACTCCTAATTAAATGATTATGAACACTGACTTGTTTAACTAATGTTACCAAACAGTTTCTGTGTTAAACTGCATTTTATCCTACTTGTGTAAATTTATTCTCCAGATGGGGCAGATATCCCAGGCATCAAATCTTGGAAGATTATCTTTTTTTAAGCAATATAAAAAGGCTTCATGTATTTTTCATTTTGAAGGAAATACAGATAACCTTAAAAAAAATAAATAAGCATACTTTTATCTTTTAAAGGAAAACAAGTGTCCTTGGACACATCTACAACTAAACTAGACCAACTCAGAATGTCTGAACATCATAAATTAAGAGCTTGTTTGATCATTTTCCTTTTGGTAAGGTTAAGAAATGACAGAATTATGCCATTTTCACAGTGAAAGGAAACAAAAAAAAAGGGAAAACCTGCATTTTTTTTTCCCCAAACAAGAATAGTAAGCATGTAAATCCATTATTTGCACAGTTCTGCATACAAAGTTCCTTATGATTTACAAAGACACACCTGTGGAGCTGTGCAAATACATGTTTTTTCAGCTCAACAACAACACCAGTTTTAAAGTAACAATAAAACTTATTACTATAGAGAGTAATACCACCCTCTCCAATGGGAGAAGCAATGCTTGTGTGGGATGTTACTGCCTTCAGTGTCAAGCAGGAAGGATGGGATGATATGAGAAAACCTGTGACAAGCTGGATTGTGTTCTCTTGCCCACTGGAATCACTGGCATACAATCTTTGACAGTTTACAAAAGCTTGAAGGAGGGTATACCCTCTTCACTGCTTTGGTCTGTGGCACTGACTAGGCATTCCCTGTCTAGCCCATTTCTGCTCGGTTTCTGCTCGGTTTCACATTTCCACAGAAAAGAGTGAGTTTTTCAGCAAAAATTAAAAACATATTTTAAATTTTATACAGTCTGAAAAGATATTCAAGTTTGGGTTTTTTTTTCCCTTTTTAAGATTCAAAATTGCTTCTTGAAGCTTAAAAAGACCTAACAATAAAAATCAGAATTCCAGAAAGGACACCAGAAAAAAAGCAGAAATGGTGAGACAGGCTTTATAAAATCTATATTTGAGATACTGTTGCCAGTGAGTTGGCAGAAACATCTTTGATTGTCAGAAAAATCATTTTCTTGACAGGAGAGGATAGCCACAGTGAGTGTCATGAAGAAAAATCAGACTTAATGGTCGACCATGATTTTTTTTTTTTCAAAGGAGAATTAATACTGGCAGCTCAAGTGAAGACAGGGACTCGCATACCAGATATCTCAAAAAAACAGCCTCTAAGTTGTGTATGAGACATACAAATTACTTGAATTCACAAGCTTTCTTGCACAAATGGCCAAGTGGGTAAAATATAAACAAATAGGATAAAGTTTTGAAATGCTGAGGATGTAAAGAGATAACAGAAAAGATTTGGGGTTGTATTCACTCAAGAAACAAGTACAAAGATAGCCACTTTTGCACCCAGACGGTTTCAATCCAGGCCAAATTTTAACATGAAATACAATTATCTGATTGTTACTTTAGCAGCTGCAGGCCCACATGTATCGCCACTTTGCTAGATGAGAAAAAGCATGATATGAATAGTCACAAAGACTAAAAGAAGAACTGAATAAGTATTAACTGGAAATTTAATGGGGCTTAAGTGAATTTTTGTTGGTGAAGTGAGGTAAAGCTGTATGGAGACTCTTACTTAATATACCTACTGGATTGGGTTGTCTTTTATGACTCCCAAGTAAACATGGGCTGTAAAAATCATCACAGATTTGTGATATCTTCTGAGGTCAAATGGGAACCTAAATTGGTAGCTTTGCTACCATTTATTTCCAGTAGTCTATAAAAACCCTCAGCTTTGAACACCCAAAATTCCAGTGGGAATTGTTCCTGAAATTAACCCATACCTAGAGTCTAAGAACTAGACATATAGTCAGTAGATTTAGAAATTGCTTTGAGTTCAGGCTTGTGGATGTAGGTGAATAATAAATAGCAATGTTTCCCAAAGGTTATAAACCAGCAAATGGTCATGAATTTAACACTGTATTTCCTGCCTATTTTCTGAATAGACAATACTAGCAATTCCCAGGTTTGTATTTACATTTTTCTAAAGTGAATTTCCTTTCTATACTTCCCTGCCAAACACTTATACACTCAATAGTATAGGGTTCTTCTGTGCACCATCTGCAAAAAAAGTCTGCATCAGAACGTAGCCATTCATTCACTTCTTTTTCAAGTTGTTCTTCACTAAATTGAAAAAGGATAGCTATATTGCCTAATGACTGAAAAACACTGAATTCCAAGACTTCCACCATGCTATTTAAGGATAAATGTACAAAGCGATCTTAATCCCTTGAAAAAGCAAATCCAAGTGATGACTGTTAAAGCTGTAAAGTAAGTTTTGAGATCTGAGCACCCTAAACTGTATATTTTGGGCTGATGTGTTTTGGTTTTGCTTCGAGCAAGTATTCTGTTCAGTGAGAATAATCTGGGTATGCTCAAAGTATATAGAATGCATGATTCCCTTCCTGATAAGTTGAACTTTTGCACTGAAAAAAACATTCTTTCATTAAAAGAACATTGACAAGTGCAATTGGTTATCTATCTGCCTAAGTTCAGTGAGATATGAAATATAGGGTCATTTTTCATTTTCTTTTTTTCAAAGTAAAATATGCTGTCCACTACCTACAATCAAAACAAAACTTAAACATCCAAAAGTCCTTCCCAGTAGCATTTTCTAAAAAGGAAGACTTCTCTTTGGGTTGGATTTGAGATTGAACACACACACAGTGTCACCTAAAGTTTATTCCTGAACAGCAAACAAGACCCCAGATTTCAAACATTACTTTATCGAAAAGTCCTGTTCGTCTTTCTAGTGGAAAAGGCCTAAAAGAAATAAAGAACATAAACTGATCAGATGTGTTGGATTGAAGGCAAGGGCAGCAATTAGAAAACTTGTTTCATGGAAGGTAAAATTTACCCAGAGTCTTTCTGCACCACTTAATCCAGGAACAAGCTTTGTGTTGGCACTTTATACTAGGCTGATTTTCACCTAAACAAGCATGTTCAGAGAAGCAGAATAAAGGCAGGAAAATAGATGCTCAATGGCATGAATCTCTCCTTTCCTACTAAGTGTAGGCTTCTGCAACCTTGCAGGCCCTCAAGAACTATTTTTTTTTACAAAGGAATCTCAAGCAGGTTCAAAGTGATGAACATTTTAAGAGTTATGAATTCATTTAAATTGTGATTAACATCTTAAAAGCTATGAATTAATTTAAATTCTATGTGCATCTTTTATCAGGGCCAGCATCTTTCACTTCCAGTTTTCATGTGGCTTATATTTCCTGTACTTAAAAATGAGCTCTGTTCTGAAGTTTGCATAGTACATTACGTACTTGATGGATCAAGTTCACACTGAAGTCAAAGGATTTGACTCAAGGGAAAGTGATAAACATATTTCCAATAGGAACTATGATGAACATTGTTGTGATGACATAGTTCAAATTCTCTGAGAGGTATTATGAAGATAACCCATATCTCAGATAACCTGAACTTTGAAAGTACTAATGCTTAAAAAGTAAGCCCTCAGTAAATCAGTATCATAAGGTGATCAACATAAAAGCAGAAACCTACAGAGGTTTTGATAGGTGGTTGTACCAGAAGAAGCAAGGATTGAAGGAGAAGAGCATGAAGCAAAAGTTGCTGAAGGAGAGGAAGGAAGCTGTGGTCAGACCACATAGGGGAGAAGGTGAGCTTTTGCTTAAACTTGTGCTTTGATTACCCTCATACTTATTTAATCTTCACAGGTTCTGAATGACAGGTGACTTTTACCTATAAGCACAAGTTAAAATGCAAAACTGAACTCCATGAAAGGAAACTATTTTCCATTTTTTGCACTTTCAGAGTAAAAGTACTTGCAAACTAATATATTTGCATTATTGAATTTAGTAAGTACTGTGAGGTAACCACATCATTGCCATATGCACTGTATTGACTAGATGCTTAATGAGGGAGAAGTGAGGAAGGTGCTACAACTATTAAGTCCCAGGAGAATAAACTTTTTAATCTCTGTCAGTCAAAAAACAGTGTTCTGTTCCTATTGTCTTGGTGGGTATGACTCTGCGTGATTCACTTCACTTCTTTGTGCTTCAGTTTCCCTGCCTATGACATCCTCTCTAAAGCTCTTCAGGATGTGGTAAGAGGAAGAGCTAGCTAGTGCTACCAAGCCCTGAGTTCTACTTGAGGAAGTGTGTGGCTCAAATGAGACAGTATTAATACAGAAGGAGTGTGGAGGGATTTATTTCTATGGTATTGTAAAATGCAGACTTCTCTGGGACACTTTATTTATGAGTACTTCACTGTCCTTCCTTTCTAACACTGAATTTTCTGTAAGTCAGTTTAGACTGGGGGGATACGGGGTGCTGTGTTTTGGTTTGGTTTATTTTTTTTTTTCATTTTTTTTTTTATTATTATTGCCATTTCCTCTATTTTTCTCTTAGTAGTTTAATCTGTTTAGAAGCAGGAATTTTATGGGGGTGAAGATTGTTTTTTTTGTCTTTAAATTCTTGAACCTGAGGCATTTACACCTGAATAGCCATATTGAAACAGTGAAGAGTAGCAGGAGATGCAATACAGTGTAGTTAAGCTGAAGTCTTGTGATAGATCACAAAGCAAACATGTAAGTATGCAACAAGCGTACAATTTTCTATTGCAGTACTGTAAAGCCCAAAATGCAATGTAGAAGAATAATCATGCCTCTTGTCTTCCCCAAATCTGAAAAGGATGAAAAAACTTGACAGCACATCCTCTGACCAATTTTAGAATAGTTGATCCGGAAGACAACATGCAATTTAATGCTGCTAGTTTGGACTACTGTCCACACACAGTCTTAAGAGAAAGCAGAAAAACTTGCACTCTCTCTATGGTTTAGCAGAACTCGAGTTTGCCAGCATTGACATGGTCTTTGTGTATAAGATTAACAGAATCTGCATTTTGAAAACCTTAAGAAAATCATGATTTTCCTTGGAGCTGTATGTATCTTCTACTCTCTCCTCACTCTCTCACAAGGCCTTTTCATTTCCATTTCTAATCTCACTTTAAGGGTTGAAGTGCCTTTTTCCATTTGATTTGTTGCCTCAAACTTTGCTAGAGCAAAGTGTAGGCCCTCAAATAGACTTCCTTTAATTTTCACTTAAATTCTCACCCTCTTGCCTTTTAGGGAATTGCAAATCATTTCATTTTTCATTCCTCCTGAGCTCTCTGCTTATTCACAGTATCCTTCTTGAACTGCTTATTCACTCATTTGTGTTTGCATCCTCCCTGTAGTCTTTTCTCTTTCTTGGGATACACAGCAAATAGTTTCAGTAACTTGACTGGAAGAAATTTCAGGCCCCTCTCACATTCAGGTCCCTGAACTCTTCAGTCCAATTGACTTTACTAATGATTCCTTCAGTTCATCAAGGTTTGCCCTCTGCTAAAATCCAGAACTTTCGTTCCCTCCTTTCTTCCCCTGTAGTCCAATTTGACCTCACAGCTGAATATGCTCTGTTCTCTTTTCTCTGTTTCTTATACTTTTTGCCAACTTTTTGCTTTATGTCCTTGAGTTTCTTAAAGTATTATTTTCTTCATGACTGATAGTATTGTAAAGTGAGAACAAAAAGGGGTCAGTTGTCCTTTGGAAAAGTTTTCAAGGAGAGCACAGGGGAGTTCTATTTTAAGGGTTCTTTTTTCAGGTATCTATAAAGACAGAAGTCCTTTGACTGAAGTTACATGAATTTTTTCCGTTGTAATATGCTCATTTTTTTCTGATCACGCATCTTTCCAAAGCTTAGTTTGTGTGCCAGTCCCTTTGATATGGCACATCATGCGTGGTACTAAGTGTTCACCAGCGGGAGAAGCTGTGGGGTGAAGATGCCCTGCCATGTACCCTAATCCTGCAAATGTATGCTTCTCCTTTGTGAAGTTAGATATTTCATTGCGGTTTTTGCTGACAAATTTCAGGACCTAAACGCATACTAGTGTTCCTTGGGGTTGCATCTCTAAAGGAACAATTTTTCTTGCTAAACTAAAAATTAACTATTGTCTGTAACCATGACCAAATACTTTTATCCATGACCTCCTGATGATAGATATCTAAGGGCCTAATTCTGAGCTCCTTTGGCAAGCCTTGAAAGCAAAATTTATTCCCTCTCTGCCTAATTATCTCTCTTTGGTGTATTTATATAAGTAATTGGCTTTACTTTCTCAAGTATTGCCATTTCCCAAACATCATGTAGCCTGAAAAAGTAAGTCTTAACCAAAAAAAAAAAAAAAAAAAAAAAAGAAAACACCTGAGCTAAATTATCTGAACAAATTAGGAGCCATACCAAGAACTAGACTAAAGTTTGTGATTTCTAGGTATAGTAGAAGGTGAATACTGTTGCCCTGACGGATGACGGATTCCAAAGGCATTGTCATGTCTTAACTGAAAATATATTTTGTCTCTAAATTTCTACATAGTAAATTGAGGAGCTTCTGAAGAAACTGTTGTTTTCTCAGTAGTAGCCTTTGTGTTTAGACTAAAGCTAAATGAGGCTAAATTTAGCACTCTTGAGATGAAATGTCTTTCTTTTAACAATTTTAACTATTTTAACAAAAAAAAATAAAAAATAAAACTATCTTTCAAATTGTTTCTAGCTTAAATCTCAGAACATAGAGTAGGAGTCTAGTTACGCTCAAAGCAATTGACAGGCCCTTTTCAAAATGGTCTAAAACTGCCACCTTCTGGCTGTTTTCATTGCTTCCTATACTAGTTGAAAGCAGAGCTACGTTTATTCTTTGGTCATAGCTTGGAACCCTGATTGCTGTCAGTGCAAATAGGATAGAGAGTGAAATACATAAGAATAAAGCATGCTTACTGTTTTTACTGTTAGAGAAAATAAAAATATCAGTCTACCAGATGACCATGCAGCAGTTAGAATCTCCTTGGTCTTAGAATCACAGGATATAGCCTAGTATCAGTCGCTCTGAATCAGTTTTTCCTTTACTACACATACTCTTTCTCGCTTTATGCATGTTACTAGCACCTGTTTCTTTCTATCTGCTTTCGGTCTGATGCTCCTTCAATCATTTTAAACCATCCATTTTTCCATTCTGCTCCTTGGTTATGCTGCGCTCTGCTTTTAGGGCCTTGTCTTCAGTTTACACAAATAGTAAATGATAGAATACGTACACCTGGACGCGTCCCTGTCCATTCTGCTCTAGGTGAACCTGCTTTGGCAGGGGGTTAGACGAGATGGTCTGCAATGATCCCTTCCAACCCCTACAGTTCTGTGATTCTGTGATTGTACTTTCTGCAGTGACACCAGAGCAGGTGAGTGAAGAAAAGGAAGCGGAGTACTTTCTTTCAAAGATGTTCAGAATTGTCAGAACTGTTTCTAATGGTAAGCCACAAAGGGTTTGGATATTTTTTCTCTTTTCTGGACAGATAAAATTGTACCCCTAGCAGTGGTGGAATTTTCTGGCTTAGTGTTGGGATGGGAACATGAAAAAAAAATATGTCATTATTCACTGTCTTTTTTCCGTAGGGTAAGAAACAATTCCATATCAATCTGATTAATGGAGTTACCCCACAGTGTAAAACAGAAGTTCATTCCTCACCCACAAGTACATACTGAAGATGCTTGGGCAAGTCAGAGCTGCTTCTGTGCAAAGATTTACCCAGATTAACATATCTAACTAATTTAAGTGTTTTTCTTAGTTTTTGGAAAGACTACGGCTATCATATTTTGATTTTCACACATCAGCTTGCCATTACTAGAATACTAATATCTGAAATTGCCTAAGAAACATATTATTTCCCATTGAAACTAGCAAATGACTGCAAACTACATGAAATCAGCTGTTTCTTATGCCAATATTCTACTGGATCTCACAAAGGTGTTCCTCCTCAAGATGAAAGAGCAAAGAAAAATCCACATAGTATATTACCCACAGAGTTCATCTCCAATATAACAGACAAAATTCCAAAGGAAAAATGATCATATACTATATTTTTCAGAAACTGACAGTTTTTTCCAGAAAGCTTCAAGGTTTTCTTTAAGATGTAGCAAAGATCTTGTGGGCAAGAAAGTTAGACACGTAAAATTCTTCCATTCAAGTATTCTTCTCTCTTCTCCATTTAGCAAGGTCTGCCATGTAGGCAGCTATCTTCTTCATACCAGCAATATAATTTTTTTGGGGTGGGGGGGGCCGAACACAAAAGTAACAAACAAACAAAAATAACAAAAACAAACAAACAACAAACAAACCAAAACAACAAAAAATCCACCCACCATTTAATTTTCTACAGAAATAACAGATTGTCATAGTGCATGCATTTCAATCTCTAGAAAAATATTGGGTGTTAAAGTAGAACAGAAACATCTGTAGAATGGAAATATCTAATTTTCTTTTTCTTTGTTATGCTCTTTTGGACGGTTGGGGGTTTTTTTGTTAGAGATCAGTCTGAAATTTGACAAATGCATTATAATATTTACCTCATCAAAAGCTGGAGGGACTACTCTGTGATGAGGAACTACAAACACACATTCAGTTCCTTCTGTTTGAATTTTCTGTTAAGAAAAGAGAATGAATAACCTACTGTTGAACACTGGCCATCTGTAAACACACATAAAAACAAACTATAAAACATTAAAGAAAATTGCTTACAAAATTACTGTTTTCTTTCACAATATCCACCAATATACAAAATCCCAGTGCAGGGAGGCTAATTTTACTAAATCGAGTATTTTGACTGTGAAAATGCAAGCCACATTTGACAATATGAATACAGATTCCTTCAGTCACTGAGAGATGGTAAATATTATGTCACTTAAAATCTTCTGTGCAGCTCCTATAAAATATTAAGCACTACAATAGCAAATACACAAAAGTATACAATTCTTCCAACAATCTTCTTTCAGGTGTTTGAGGCTTGTCTGTTTCCAGCCCTCCCATTTTTGTTTCACATGACCTGCCTTTAATTTTCAGTTGCAGAAGAAATTTTATTGTTCAGTTCATATGGTTTCCCAGGGTTTCTGTGCAAAAACAAAGCATATTCAGACAAGGAAGATGTGATTCTCTGCACGGTATATTAATAGCTCAGGTATTTTATATTTATTATTTTAATGCTACAGAAAGAATAGAGAAGTGGAGCACTTCATCATATTTAAACTAGATGAATAATAACATATATACTACCAGTATTAGGTTTAGATTAAGGACACCAGATTCCATGTGAAACTGGATTAAATTGATTGCTCTAGCAGCAGTGAAGGAAGTTTTGCCATTAAATCTAAATGGATTGATTTAGATTAGGATTGGAATAACCACACTGCAACAAAGATAAGAGCTGGGTTAGATCAGAGTTCTATACCAGTTCTCTATCTGCTTATGTTTTAAGTACATAAATAAAAATAGTAGTTAGGAAACTGTGGGGTAGAGTGTTATCCCATTATTGGATTATTTGAAGGTTTTGTCCAATTAATTTAAGGCTACATTTTTCAGTTTTCTGATTTCTAGGGGCAGGTTTAATGCAAAGTCAATAGGTAAGAGCTTGAGAAGGTGTGGGGCAGAGCTGGTCAGACAACTTCAGCTTAATATTCTGTTGAGATTGTCAGGACAATTCAGGCTGGCAGGGACCTGGGGAGGTCTCCAGTCCCAGACCCTGCCCCGAGCAGGCTCAGCCATGGGCTCAGACCAGGCAGCTGAAGGCTTCACTCACCACAGATGTGTAATGGCCAAGGATGGAGACAGTCCAACTTTCCTCAGCCCCTCCTCCACCACTGGGCTGTCCTTACAGGGAAAATGCTTATCCTTATCTCCAGCCTGAGCTGCTCATGTTTCAGCTTGTGCCACTGCCTCTCGCCCTCCTGCTGCGCATCACTGTGGAGACACAGGCTGTGTGTCCTCCCTCCCTCCCATAGGTGCTGGGGATGCCACTGGGTGCCCCTTCTCCTGGCTGAACCAGCTCCAGCTCTGCAGCGTCTCCTCGCAGGGCAAGGGATCCAGCCTCACTGTGTTGGTGGCTTCCCCTGAACTCCTGCCGCTAATCTGTATTTTTCTCACACTGGGGGCTCAAAATTGGATACTGAAAGGCTATCCTGATATGGTCTGATGAGCACTGAACAGAGGGGACAGTCCCTTCCCTCCCCTGGATCTCAGGTCCATGCTCTGCTCACACCACTCCAGGCATCGCTGTCCCTCGTTTCTGCCTGGGTGTGTGGCTGGCCCTGGCTCAGCTCACTGCCTGCCAGGGCACAGGGACGTCCCCCACAGCTGCTCCGTGGCTCCATCAGCCCCAGTCTGCATCCCTACAGCACTCCATCTTCCAGTGTAGGTCTTGGCCTGCTCCTTACTGAATTTCACAGGGTCCCATGGGACCCTTCGTCCCCTGTCCACCCCATCTGAATGGTGGTCCAGCCCTTAAGCACTTAAGTGTATTGATTGGTCCCTCTTGGTGTCGTCTGCAAACTTGATACGTCAGCCCTCTGTCACTTCCTCTGGGTCCCTAGCAGAGTTTTTAAACATGACAAAGTCCCAGGACTGACTCTACAAGACCACAGTTGTAGGACACAATCTTTTAACCATGACATTCTGAGCCCGAACACCCAACCATTTCCTTCATTCATCTGATTTTCCTCACATGCGGAGTGCAATATGCTAAATTAGACACAAGAGTATTGTGTAAGACAGTTTCAAAAGCCTTACTAAAGGCAAGGTACATGGCATCCGCTGCTATCCTCCCATCCAGAAATACCAAATATTTTATTACAGAAGGTCATCCTCCTTATTCTGTGCAGCGACAAGAAAAAAGTGAACCCTGAAAGCTCTCTCAAACACCAACAATGTAATTAGTACAATCCTGACTGAATCACGAGTGGACAAAAACACCTTCTAGAACTTCTGAGTAAAGACTTTTAGTGGGCTGCATTTAATATCATAATACCCTATCATAAATGTTTTTTTACTAGCATCTTCCCACTCGGAATCCTGGATGGCAATGAAGTGACTGTAAGGAGACCTGAGAAGTGTTACAGAACTTACAGGTGCTTAACTCAGCACCATCAGAGACCATTAACTTCCAGATTTTTGTTGCATTTGTGTTATCTGGTGTGGGTTTTTTTCCTTTTCTTTTTTTTTTTTTTTTTTTTAATGAGTGCTATGTAAGGGAAAAACCCCTCCAGAAAAAGAAATAAAAGCAAACCTTTTTTACTTCTGGCTTTGTTCTCCTCTTCAGCAGATGAAAAGCAAGTCCAAACAATAAACAAGGAGGTGATGCTGCCTAGCGTGTATACGCCGAGATAGTACTATTCCTGCAGCAGCATCACAAACTGCCATTCCAGTGCTACCTAAACAAAGATTTCAGGTCAGATCCTCATCTCATATTAATCAGCCTGACTTCAGTTACTTTAGCTAGTTATTTAAGACCACCTAAGCATGGGGTAGACTCTGATAACTCAAGTGCTGTTCACTGCTAATTCTGCTTCATTTATGCTGTTGTTTCCTGTGAGAGGTGGCTGCCTGTTGCATGAGTTTCTGATCCAGCACCTCCTGTGCAGCAATGCACTCTTCCTGTGAAAACTTCACACACAGAATTTAACTCCAGCGAGCATAATAAAAAGACTAAGAAATGTGTCAGCTCTGTTTAGGACATCCTAGGCAGATATCTCTTTTTTCCCCACTGTATGGCAAACAATCTAGTTGTAGAAGCTCTGAATATTTGTGTGGAAATAAAACATAGTCATCCAGAGGTGATCAAAGAGGTGAACGTGTTTTATGCAAACATCTGCTAGTAGCTTTCTATTAAATATAGCATTCTGTTGGATATATAGTATTTTAGAAGATTATAGTGCACCCAAGCACGACTCAGCCAAAAATGAACCTCTTGTTTAGCAGCAGGAGGAATATATTTACTTTGGCAAAAGTAAACCATGGATGAATATCAGGAAAATTAACAGTGATTGTATGTTGAGTTTTCAAGTCTAGTGCTGGTACTTCGTGGCAGCGTATTGAACTCACAAATCCCTCCCACACAGAGCAAATAGAGTTGTGGTATATAAGGAAGAGAAGGAGAAAGGCAATAAAAATGCTTTCTCGCTAGGTCACATTATGTTGTGTGCTAGAAATATGCCGTGTGTGTGACTATATGCAGTGTGCCGTGACTAGAAATAAAGAATGGACAGGAACTATTAGTAAAATAAGTAACAAAAGGGATATAAATTTAACAATTTTCATATACACACATAACACTGTGCCTTAAAAATGACACCAACTGCTGAATTATTTCAAGTTGTTAACACTGAGACCCAGCCGTTCTTGGGTTTCAAGACACAGATTCTTTTTTAAACACTCATATTAGAGGAAAAAACTGGACACTGTGGTCAAACACTGACACAGGCAGCGTAGGGAGGGTGTGGAGTCTTCACCCTTAGAGGCATTCAAAGCCCAGCTGGGCATGGCTCTGAGCAACCCTCGTAGCTGACCGTGCTTGATCGGTGGGAGGACTGTGCAGTTTCCAGGGGTGCCAGCCAGCCCAGCCGTGCTGTGTTTCTGTGGTGCTGCAGTATGCTTCACCCATACGTGCCTATCCACTGGGTCTTCTTCACCTTCATACCTTCAACATGCTGCTTGTGAAACCTTCATGTTAGTATTAATTCTGGATCTAGATTTTAGCCCTTCAGGGCTGTTCAGCAGAGAAACAAATAAACACAGAAGCCATAATCAGCCGCTGTATCCCTTTTATCTGTCAAATTTAAGAAAATAAAGGCATTGCTGGACTTTCTTCCAATATTGCATTTCTGTATGCACTATGAGGTGAATTTCAATGGAAATTTGAAGCAGAGCGTGGCCTAGTCTGTTTTCTATGTGATTTTTTTAAATCATACTTTTGAGGTATTTTTATGGATTTTCAAACCTGTGATAAATGCTTCATCAAGACTATATAAGGTATCAACAAATAGCAGGTGAATCACCACAGTGCAAAATTGCAGGACACTCTCTCTTCTTGTAACATCTCTCTTGGGAACCAATATTTCTCTTCATTTGCAATCTATATTATCCTATAAATAAATGGAATATAGTTCACATGCATTGTGCAAAACTCTTCTTTTTTTCCCCCTGAAAATTCTGTTTTATCATTCTGTTTGTCTTTGGGTAGTGAGACAAAAACTGTCTGTTCATCAAGGCTCAAACTTTTCCTGCAACATAAGGAGGTGGAGCCCACTGCAAAGAACTGGTAAACTATACTTCTTCCATTTCATAATGCATACATTTTAATGAAACATGGTGTTAAACCTAAAATAAAGGTCTTGCAAAAAATGTGTCAAAGCACCAAATCTGGTGTTAGGTTCCTGTTTATTCTACTCCCTTTCTCACACCTATAATAGGAGATTGCAAATACTAATTGAACAATAAAATTCAGAATAAGTATAACATTATAAGTTTTGCACAGAGGGATCACAGTTGGATGGTCAAGTGAAAGGAAATAAGTTAGCAAAATGCAGAAATGCTTGAGTTCATAACGAATGTAAGAAATCCACATGAGAGATACATGGCTAAAGAGATAGTGTCAGGGTAAGGTATGCAAAAAAGAAGAGCATCGGAGAATTTTTCAACTGCAGACCATAGCAATTCTGAGAAACTGAGGAAATGCTTATCCACCCTGGAGGAGTGTGACTGAAGCTATCTTGTTATGCCCAGCTTGAAGAAAAAATATAGACTACCTCAATGCTAGGCTTTAACTTGGCTTTAAGCAGCCTTTTCCTTCTCCCTTACTTTTTGGCTGTGTTCAGCTTCTCCTTTCTATTATCATTTTTCAGTACAAGCGGAAATTAATTCAGACAAAATTATCTTGTATGGAGTCTAAATGTTATTGGGGAGGCAGAAAGCGCATGTAACACAGTATCACTCAGCCAAAAGAAAAATAAGGCTATGACCTTGAGAAAAGAAGAAACAGCTCTAGTGAAAAAACATAGGGATAATAAAGATCCACATCTAAAAGGAAACATGGGTCTACAGGAACCAAGGAAGGCAAATGCAGAAAAAGCTGAGCCCCCCAAAATCACTCCCCAACATCAGCTGGAATGAAGTGGTCCCAGGCAAAAATGCATCATAAAACGAAGTTTTTAATATCTTACAGCTGTGCAGTATCTCTACAAAGTACAGGAAGTACTGACTATGAAGAGAAGATACCTAACTACGGTTTCAGCTGAATACATGGAAAATATTGCAATCCTTAGTAATAAAATAGCGGTATTTTTCCAAGCATCAGACGAATCTTTCTGAGGTATTTGTGGCAGTGCAAACTAGGAGAGAAGTATTAGAGAAAGAATAGCTGTAAAATTTCTGTCTGAAGAATGACCAGGAAAAAACAAACAAACTGAAAATAAAAAAAAAACCCAACCCAACAACAAAAACCCTACCAAAAAACACCCCCAACCAACCAAGACAGTGTGGTGAGAAGACTATAGCCCGAAGAAGCAAACCACATCCAGATGACATAAATTCCTGTGTCTGATGTTTCCAAATGATTGCCTCTAAGATTTGACGGGCAGCTGGCCAATACCAAACACTAAGCAAAATATTTTAGGTGGAATTCAGGCTATATGCATCAGTACACCTGTAAATTTCATCTTACTTTCTATCTGTAATTAAACTGTAACACCTACAACACAGCTGTAATTGCTACAGTTCAAGAAGTTTTTGCTACAAAAACAAATGTAGTTGACTATTGAGTCCTGGAAGTAAGAAGTAAATTATATAAGACCTGTAAGAGGAAAGCAGCTAAATGCTCATGCTTTACACCAAAATTTATTTAACCCTAAAATCTCCAGTTGATAGTAAACTAACTAATACTTCCAGTTGTATCTTATATCACTGCAACAAAGAAAGCAGGCTTTGCATAAGCCTTCTTTCTCAGCTTGTCTTCTACCTTTTTTTGCCTTGCCAGTTTATCAAATCGTACTTTGAGTGAAGTAATTCTCTACTCTTTACTAGTTGATTTACTGAGTTGAGTTCCTTTATAAAAGATTACATGCGCACATAAATACACATGACCTTACTTGTGTACATATATGCACAAGTCTGACTCAATCTAAATTGAGTGTATGCTTACATGAGAGGAGGCATTTTTTAAAGAAAAAAATTATGTCTTCAAAGTGCAACATTTGACAGAGTAAATACTTTCCCAAATTCAGACAGGGGGCCATTCAAGGTATTCCCACCTCCTGCTCTCACACTGCAGCAGCTTTCCCTACTAGCCCTGCCTACATAATTCTCATTGCTGCACTGTGAATTGTATCAGGGAACTGAGATGCACAAAAATTAGAAAAATTAGGTCCCTTGTGCGGCTTTTGTGCTGCCCCCCAAATAATTGTGCGGGCACAGATGGAAAGAGCAGGAATGAGTGTCGACAACAGAAAGAGTGCTCTAAAATGTTGTTTAAACAGGTCCTACTGCTGGGACAATAAGCATGGAAACACGCAGTAATATTTTCTCAATTTCTCTCTGTAGGTATCTAAGCAAGATAATGTAATACTAGCTTTCAAATGCATCAGCTAAGAAATACTTAGATTACTAACACTTAAAGTCTTCAAATTACTTCATGCCCAGCTTAACTGAAGTAGTCTGCTTTTGAAATACTGTGTTTTAGATGTAGAACTGTATAATGATAACAAAAACAATAATAATTTTCCTTGTTGTGCAACCTGTACTAGAAAAGTACCCTCAGGCCTGAAAAACAGTCATAACCTCTTTCATATGAAATAAAATAACCCCAATATTATCAAAACTGTACAGAGGTTAAAAAAATAATAAGCAATCCTCAGGCAAAAGGATACATTTAATCCATTGCTTTTATTATCTACCTTCACATCCTCAGATGGTATTATTTCTGATTTTTAAAATTGAACACGAATTTAGCTCTGCAACTGTTATTCCCACATAGAGCATTAGGCATTTGGCCGTAGATATGTTCAGGGGAACTACTTGTTGGTCATATTGCAGTTGGTATGCAACAAAACCGCCAAAGCAAGCGAATTTAGAAAGTTCAGTAGTATCTGGGGAAATGATGAAGAACCAGTGCAGTTACAAGCATTCACCGTCACAGTTGCCAGTGGTCCCCTGCAGTTCTTCAGCTCTCTCATCAGACTCGTAAGTTTGGCTTCAGACATGTTTTGAAAATGGACAAGGCTGAGGCTTGTTAGCATCTGTCCTGGTTTAACCCTGACCAGCAACTAAGCACCACATAGCTGCTCGCCCACTTCCCCCTCCCCCAGTGGGATGGGGGAAGAATTGGAAGGGAAAACGTGAGAAAAAAACTCGTTGAGTTGAGATAACAAGTTTAACAATTAAAAAAAAATAAATTAAAAAATCATAAGAAAAGGGGATTAAAAAAAAAAATAACAGAGGGAAATACAACCCAAGAAAGAAAAGCGATGCAAATGAAAACAATTGTTTACCGGCAGCTGACTGACACCCAGCCAAAACCAGTACATTCCCCATCCCTTATTCCGTGTCATTTACGTCACTTAGGTCCTACTCTACCTCAATACATCCTCATTAACCACCCTTTCCCTTATAAAATGTTTGTAAAACGTACATAAATATCCATAAAATGTTCATTGAGTTCATTTGGTCTATGACTTTGGGTTTCATCTGTTACAGTGGTCACACAAGACAGGAGAGGTAGTGTGTTACAAGAAGTTATTGGGCACCAAAACCAGCCCAAGTGGGGTCAGTGCTGCACTTGCACTGCTTCTTGTGAGGTTAGTCCTTCATTGGTTCGGGTGGTTTCTGCTGTAGTACTTCATATAACATGCAACTCTAATCATGGGTTACAACAATTCAAAGTTATATCTGTAACAGAGAATCATAGAATCATCTAGGTTGGAAGGGACCTTTAAGATCATCGAATCCAATCATTAACACAACACTACCAAGTCCACCACTAAACCATGTCCTAAGCACCACATCTACCCATCTTTTAAATATCTCCAGGGATGGTGATTCAACCACTTCCTTGGGCAGCCTGTTCCAATGCTTGATAACCCTTTTGGTGAAGAAATTTTTCCTCGTATCCATCATAACCTCCCCTGGTGCGACTTGAGGCTGTCTCCTCTTGTCCTATCACTGGTGAACTGGTAGGTTCACCATCAAACTTCCTCATTTCCTCCCACTGGTTACACAGGAGGAACCACAGGGTCACATGTGGTGTGCACCTCTGGTACCCTCTCCCTTGAACAGAGAAGGACTGACTTTTAATAGCTGATACCTTGGTTTCTGTGTGTGAGGAAGACCTATCCTGCTTGGATTGCTTGGGCAATTTTTGTGTCAGTTTCTCCACTGATCAGATGCTGGCTTGTAGAGAGGAAGTGAGATTATCTTCATTTCTCAGAGCTGTCTGGCCAGTCCACCCATAGCTGGTGCCTCTATGTCTGTCCAGCTCATTATTACCAGGGTGCTGGCATATGATGTTGCTGCACTTCATAGAAAGTTTTGCCACGTGGAACACATGCACCAGATTTCATCCAGGCCTTTGGATACCTGTTTGTCATCCAGGTTGTTATAGAACACCTCCACAATGGCTAATTCCTTCAGATGCTGGATACCTCCCTCAATGGTAGTCCATTTGCTTCGGGAATTTGCAAGATCTTCCTTGAAGACATACCTGTCCTTCACATTTGACAAGAGTCACTTCCTGAGACTGAGGGCTTATTCTTCAGTGGCCTTATCCCTAGCAAGGGATCCCAGCTGCGAGGCTTTCTTACCCTCTTATTCCTGACTGTTGGCCCCAGTATCCCAGCATTGGAGCAACCATCTGAGAATTTGCTTGCCTGGTTAACAGCTGAAATCTTTTTGTACGTGTCACAGCTCACTTAGGGATAGGGATTGGGTGGTTTCGGTCACATTTATTATTTCAGTCCCTTACTCCTCCTGTTTTTGTGACTGCTCTGCTGCAGCACAAGCTGCCTCTTCTGATTCTGTCTCTTGCTCTGTCTTAAGAGAAGCTTCTTTGTCCCTTACTAAACAAATTGACTTCCAGTTTGACTGTTTCTTTTTAATTATAATGATATAGTTGAGGGCTGGGTCTCTGGTCTAGCCATAGCATCTGTTGGTATGTTTTCAAATCCAGAGACCCTCTCTTATTGAGGATGCTGAATCATATTGAGCAGTGTTTGGTAGATGCTGTCCAGACCCCAGCACAGTGTGGTAAGTTGTTCCTCTTTGGAATAGCCAGGGCATCTTTTTTTCAATCTGCTATCATTTTATCAGGTTCCTCTGCTATCATTTTATCAGGTTCCTGCTCTTGTTCAGGAATGAAGTTCCAGACCACTGGACGGGAGAAGCTTTCTAGATACCTGTCCATATTCTCCCACAGTCTTGCCACCCATAACCACACAGGCACGGGGCTTGGGTCATATTCCTAAATAGCTTGTTAACATTGGAAAAAGCCGCAACAATGTTACTAAGAAATACCTATAGTATTTTGACTACCTATGGATATTCAAGATAGTGAAAAGTTCCGCAAATGAAGGAGAAAACATCACAGAAGGTGATGAAGGTTCCATTCTGTATTTTCTCCACAAAAAAAAAAAAAAAAAAAAAAAAACCTCTCAGAGGAGGAAGTATAATTGTTAGTTGTCTCCATGAGATGGTACTTCAGGTACAGTGGTGGCTTTAGTACAGACCCCAAATACCAGATTAAGCTCAAGGCAGTGTTTTAACAATAAATTTCCCAGGCAAAACATCACTAAGCACTACAGAGCACAGCAAACTGCAAAAGGCAACACCAATCTTTAACACACACAGAAAAAAAAGAGCATGGTACAGATCTGATAAACTAGTATCAAGAACAGATGAATCAATATTGTGACCAGTAACTGTCAACCTATATAAATCCCTTCTAATGCACTCTGTTCAAATCTGTTATTTTCTGAAACCCTTCATGCCCCATGTTGGGCACCAAAAAGGACTGTGATTTAACCCCAGCTGGAAACTAAGCACCACAGAACCGCTCACTCATTTCCCTATCCCCTGGTGGGAGGGGGAAGAATTGGAAGGGTAAAAGTGACAACAAACTCGTGGATTGAGATAACAACAGTTTAATAATTAAATAGAGAAAAATAATAATAATAAAGATTTTCAAACTGGAAGAGGGTAGATTTAGATCTCAGGAAGAAATTTTTCACTATGAGGGTGGTGAGGCACTGGATGAAGATGCATCCACAACTAGAGAAGTTGTGGATGCCTCAACCCTAGAAGGCCAGGCTGGATGGGGCTTTGAGCAACCTGGTCTAGTGGGAGATGTCCCTGCCTATGGCGGGGGGGTTAAACTAGATGATATTTAAGATCCCTTCCAACCCAAACCATTCTGTGACTCTATGATTCTATGAAAAAATAAAACCCAAAAAAGCAAGTGATGCAAATGGAAACAATTGCTTACCACCAACTGGCTGATAACCAGTCAGTGCCCAAGCAGCAGCTCCCTTGCCAACCTCCTCCCCAGTGTCATTGCAGATCATGACGTCATAAGGTATGGAATAACCCTTTGATCAGTTGGGGTTGGCTGTCCCAGCTGTGTCCCCTCTCAGCTTTTTCTGCACCTCCAACCTACTTGCTGGCAGGAAAGTCTGAAGAGTAAAAAAGGGCTCAATGCTGTTTAAGCACTGCTCAGCAGTAATGAAAACATCAGTGTGTTACCAACACTGTTTTCAGCATGAATCCAAAACACAGCCCCATATCATCTACTATGAAGAATTTATCCCAGCCAAAACCAGTACAGTGTCAAAATAAAGCCACAGCTTTTAAAAGTGTTTTGCAATTTGGGCAAGTCATATAAACTTCACTGCGATTTCATACTTATTCCATTAAAATCACTGTCCTTAAAACAAATGGCTTCACCCTTCACTTGGTATAGAAAGAGTGTTGAAGTTGTGAGGCAAACTTAGTTGGGTGTATCACAACTATGATATTACATATGATGTATCACATATGCCATAGGCATAATCTGTGAGATAGAGCAAAGCTCTTACCACTTTGTTCTTTTTTAACTGTAAGATGTGTAAAAAATACACAAAATTGTTATTAATGTTCTCGTGGTCTTGTGTGGTCCACTGAAATTACGTAGTTCCTATTTCTCCTGGAGAATCAGTATGCAAAAGCAAATGCACACGATGCAAGAGCACTCCTAAACACTTTGCTGACAGTGTTCTTTTAAGTATATACCCCACCAGTTTATATATGAAAGATATATTTTAAATGGACACATAGAATTTAATTCATGTTCCATACCTACAAACTAAAGGGCCAAGTATAACAAGGCAGATGGATAGAGAAATGGTATTAAAAGGACTTAATATGAACATGAATTGCAATAGGCCAAATACATGAAAACATATAAAACTCTCCTCAGGAAACTAAATGTCACAACATTCACATGACATATGAGTGAACATGGCTTGCTTCCCTAGAACACAATAGAGGATGAAATGAATGTCATTTAAAGACAAAAAAAGTCTAAGAAAAATCTGTCTGTTCCTTAAAGACAACTGAAGGGGCCTAGAATAACACAGTTTAAATGAAACACATCTGCTTTTTACAAAAATGTGTAATGAACGTTAAAAAAAACAAAAAATTGACAGTTCTTGATGCTACTGTACACCACCCATCTTGAAAGCTGTACAGTATAAAATAAGTTATCTAGAAATATTTTAGTACTCTGTCCGTATGTAGTGATCTCAGATTCATTATTTGCTTCATGGTGATGTTATGTTGTTTTATAAGTTCCCACCTGTAAATCTCTTAACGACTTTTAGCAAAAATATGTCACAGAAAGTATTATTTTAAAATGAGTTAGAAGTTTGTGTGCCACAGTTTACTCAATAGAATTTTTAGCATCTGTACGATTTCTTATTAGTCTGAAGACAGGATGTATTTTACAACAGACACGCCCATCTGTATCACAATAATTAAATAAATAAATGTTGAATTCCGTGTTACGCTGAACTACATTTGATTTCATACTATAGTATTTTCTTTGATTTTCTGGTTTGCAATGCAGACAGCTCTGACAAGAAAAAAAATCAAGATTTTTTTACTGGGGAATTTTTACTAGGCAGTTTAAAATTATGATATACAAATATTTATAATACTAAGGATTTTTAATCTGGAAATACAACATTGAATTTCCCAGCAAACTGAACCACATTTTATAGTTTGCTAGTTCTAAGAAAGTGATTGATCATTTACAAAATTTATTGCATGTTTTACTAAATAGAACTGCTGTGCTCATTTGAAGAATGAGCATTTGTGATTTAAGGTCCAGAACAAAGTTTGGTAAGCAATTTTACTCATGTGTTAGCATTTATCAGACTAATCAGACGGTACAAACACATTGATAATTCTGGTTGATATGGGCTGTGATGGGAGAGTTTAATTTTCAGATTCGGATTTAGATTGGAGATGATCAAGACATGGAATTCATCTATCACCAGAATCTACAAGATATCAAATTTTTTTCCTTATATCTGAAAATAAATACTCCTAACATTTTTTGCTTCTCTAATCTTCTAATTAAACTTTTTCCTGAACTGAGAGAACAGAGTCTGGTACAGCAAAAAGTTTTATTTATATGACTCTTTCAGTTCACTTTATGAAGGGATTTTAATAAGGCTTATGGTCTGTAAGTGGCTATCTTGTGCACTGTTATAAGACAATTATTACCAAAAAGCATAAAAATAATGAATTCAGAATTAATTAGGCTAAAAAAAAGAATATGGCTATTGGCAAAGGTATATGCTTTATTAAGTAAATAGCATTAATAAAGAAGTGCCAGAGAAGCAAAAGTATCAATTACTCCAAGCCTGTAATTTATATAGGAAGTGTTTCAAGTTTCAGTATGTAAGTCAGCTTAGTTTATGTTGAACACATTTGTATTGGAAAGGGGTGATTCCACAATCACAATTTTCACTAACAGGTGAAATTCATCACCATATGAAAATAATTATATCACTGTAGAACAACAGCTGTTTCCTACAGATATTCTTGAACAACATAAAAAGAGTAAAAATTATGCGGGAATACCAGAAAATTACTCCAACATATAGGATCTCAAATGCAAACTTAACATTTAGTAAAAATTTGTTGTGATAGTTAAAGGTGAATCAGAGCATGAAACTTATGAAAGCTTCATATAATTTCAAAATTTTTAAAAATTGTAATAAATCTCTAAAGCCAGCTATTTCTCCTTGAACTAATCAAATGGAGTTTTCTTGAATGTTGCACAAGTATACACCTTCACTGAAGTTAAAGGAATTGCATGTTTCACTTACAGTGAGTTAGTATTTAAGAGATGACACACTCTGATAATTTTCCCAATTACAAAGAATGCATTATAATTCATAAGACAAAAAGCATTGCTTTCAGTGGAACACTACTTCCAAAGCAACTAATAACAGCTAATGGAGAAAGAAATAAAAGAAAAGGAGGTATGTAAAACTTTGTTCAAAGTATTAAAACACTGAAAGATTTACTTTGCGTGATTGTACTTTTATACATTTTTATACTTATCTATTCCGTCCCACAACTTTCTGGCCTCTACTGAAGTTTCTTCCATTTACATGCTTTCTTCCCTCATATTCAGGGATTATTCCCTTTAGTTTCAGTGTGCCCTGAATTCACAATTTCAGTTTTGGGGACTGTTGAAAAGTAAGACAACTTATAAAAAATAAAGATGAGAAAAAATGACCCAATTAAAAGAAAAATATACAGGCAACCTATTAATTAAGAACTACAATAATTCTGTGCAAGCTTTGCTGCTGAATTTCTCAGATAAAATCCATCTCCAAAATAAACCCAGAATAAGCCCTAAAAAGATACTTCTATATGTATTTTCCTGATTCCATGCTCCTCTTCTCCTCAAAAAATTGCTCAGAATAGAATAAAAATCAATACTATAACTTGTGCATTGAATGGTACAGGGCATCTGAAAATGAAATAGTCTGCCTCCCAGAGAGAATGACCTAGGCAACAATCCTCCAATCAATTCATAACTAATTTGCTCAAGCAACTGTTTTTCAGCAGTTACTGCCCATGATTGTACATGATCTATTTGCAATGGGAAAGGAACGTGGGAGGTGGAGGCACGTTAAGACTTCAGATGCAGGATTAGAGGTAGCAAAGAAGAGAAGAGGAAAGGGACTCCAGATGCCTACTAGCCCCAGGCCAGTTCTTAACAAACTCCATAAAACTGACAGAAAGGCCAAGACCCTTAAGAAATGAGGCACTTCCACAGTGCTGCATAGAACAGCAGAAAATATTGCATATGGAGAAAAAAAAAAAAATCCTCACTTGAATTTAAAGGACAGTACAACATGATCCACGAAATTTATGGGATTCACAAGGGAGCCTGATGCCAGGCATTTTAGTTAAAGGTCACCTCCCAGATGTGTCAGAGGGACTGAAGGTGCACAGCCTGAGATCTTACACATCATTAGAGAGTGGACGCAACACCCAAGGTACAAGAGGGCATCCTAGTGTCAGACAACCTGATCAGACAGTTAACTCACCACCCAAACTGACGTGATGGCAGGAAACTGTACAGTCAGAGATCTCTTCCTTCTCAAGATATTGCAGGGTAACTAAACTACTATACAACCTGTGAGACTTGTAGGTCTTTCCTTCTAGGGCTGTCACAACTGCAAAACTGGAGACCATTGTGACTCTGAAAAGCGCAGAATTGAATTTCATTAAACACCGTGCCCCACATCCTGACTGTAACAGCAGCACAAAGGATTCACAACACCTAGGAGAGCCTCTGGCAAAGCACATCTGTTTTACACGCACCTTGATCTGCCACAATGGCATGCAGACACCTAACAAGGACCTGAAACTCCTCATACAAAGGCCATTGTACAACACAGGCTAACATAGACCCCATTTGCAAGTTTTTCACCCTCAGACTCTGTATGATGAAACCACACAAGCAGAGATTCAGAGGGTCTCATCCAGAGGCCCAACTATTTGCTGTGACTTTTAAAGTATGCTGTGGCCCTGCAAAAAAGCAAGCTGTCCCAAGTTGCCCTCTGATGACAAGGCAGGCCCCGCGACTAGCCCTCTGAACTAATAAGAGACACAAACAACATATCATAAAAAGTTTTTGCTGGTGCACTGGCTATACAAGCACTTCCACTTGTAAAGTGACAGTAGGTCTGCAGCGTGCTCTCTTTTTCCACATTCCTTCTCAAAACAGCAAATCGAATTCAGACAGCTGCTGTACAGTGATTCTGTCTGGCACTGCCCATGCCCACAGCCTTCTCCTCCTTATCCACGCATCTGGCAGAAAAAGTAGCTGCCCAAAGCCCCCTCCCTACCATCAGCCTTTCATTTTAAAGATAACAAATTGCAGACAGGTCAGTCAAATTCCTACTATCCTCTCTGTTTTCCTGCAAGCTCTGAAAAGGAATAAAAAAAACCCAAGGTATTCCAGGCACTATACACAGCACTGCATATCTGCTAGACTGTAGGATCTGGGGCTTGCAACTGTTTTTGCAATAAGCTTTTGGATCACTTTCATTGTTGTTTTAAAAATTAGCACAAAAAACAGGGGTTTGACTTCTTATTTTCCTTAAATTATTTCATTGTGAGTCTGGTATGTCTGAAATCCCAGACTTATGAAAAAAGGACACTACTTCATATTTCAGATGTGACTTTTAAAATTTTATTTCTCTCTAAAACCTCTAATTAAAATGTAAGCCTTACAATTGGGACTTATCCCAGGTAGGTAAGAAAGGAGTATCTGGAGAGGTGAATAATTCTACTTTAGCACATAGTTTTCCATGCTTCCACATTTGTTAAATGTGGTTTTGTCTCATTTGAGTATACTATTTTTAAAATTTAAAATACTTTAGTGAGAATAATTCTTTTGGGGAACCACCAAGCAAAAAATGAGGAACAGAGACAAGTGACACTGGAGATGTAGAACTGTCAAAGACTGGGACTAAAATCTTGTTTTTCACTTGGTTCCTCACCTGGGCATTTTACAACTCTGTGAATTTTCAGTATTGTGTTAAAATTCCTGCAGCCTGACCATTAAACGCTTTAAAAAAAAAAAATAATTCATTGAGTTTTCTCTACATTGAACCCTGCTGAAATGCATTTTCCAAGATGACCATAGCCCCAAAGGAAGAAATACCTTATTTTCAGAAGCACCTTTTCTGGTTACATATTATCTGTTTCTCCACTAAATGAAAGAACTGTTCAACATCTGGTATCTTTTATCCCCTCAGAAATCACATTCACTAATTAGGTGGGACTGGGTTGGGGAACGGTTGTTTGTTTTTGGTTTAGCTATGGTAAGTGAGTTGAACTCTTCAGTTTTTTCATGTTAGGTTTTTTTACTATTCCTGAAATATCTTTTTTATCTCTTCCAGAACTGGATTAGAGTAGGGCTCAACATGTAGACTTGTTTTGCTAATAGGACCTCAGATGGGACTTAACTCTGTATGTGTAGTATCCTGTAGAGCCTGGTGGAAGAATCCAGGTAGAATAACATTAATTATGAGACAAAATTATCATGTGTGCATTCCAGTGTCAACATTCATTACATCTATATTTTTTCTCTGTTCAAATATCATGACTCAAAAATATGTATTTCATTTCTGTATAAGTGTAAATTAAGGGGCAGACTAAGTGGCAAAATTATACAGACCCTGAAATATTTGGACAATGTGCAATCTGGTTTTAGTTGGCCTTCTGTTTAATTTCATACTGTAATTTTAGATAGAACTGAAATTGTCACTAGGTTGAACAAGTACTCTCTTTGTGGCACACAAATAAGATGCTGGTTTGTCTCCAAAAATCTGCACATTTCACAGATAAGGTACAGTAATATCTAAAGGGCAAGTAGCTCATTCTTTGGCAGAAGGCAGATATTAAAAATAAAAATAATAATTATGAGATGTAGATAGAAGAACGATTCTGTATTTGTGAAAGAGTTAAGAAGCCTCTCTTTTTTGTGATTAGGCGGTCCAGCAGAAAAAACCCTCATCCTCATTTTCTCTATGACTTGAGTCAGGAATTTGTCATCAGTGCTCTCCAGGAACCTCCTGGTTTGCTTATGCTCTGCTCTGCTGTCCATCCAGCAGATATTGAGGTGGTTCAAGTCTCCCATGAGGAACAGGGCCTGTGAATGTGAGGGTGATTCCATCTGCCTGAAGAAGGTCTCATCTACTTTTCTTCCTGATCAGGCAGCCTATAGCAGACACCCATTACAATGTTACCTATACTGGTCTGCTCTTTTATCCTTACCCAAAAAGCTCTCATTAACTCATCATCCATCCCCAGGGAGAGCTCCACGCAGTCCAGCTGCTATTTCAGATAAAGGATGACTGTCCATCCTTGTCTTCCCAGGCAGTTCTTCCTAAAAAGCCATTCTAGCTTTCCAGGCATGGGAGCTATCCCATCATGTCCCTGTGATCCCAACAAGATCATAGCCCTACAACTCCGTATGGATCTCTAATTCTTTGTGTTTATTCTCCATGCCGCAACCATGTATGGCCACTTCAGAGAGGCACCCCAGCATGCTGATTTCCAGAAAGGCTCTGTGTTTTTTCCCCTGTAATGATGTCATGTAGGCACTTCCTTGCTTACAAGTAAATCTTTGAGGTGACTCTGCTTAACCTCTGCTTTGCTGATTATGTGTTGTGTTCCCTTTTTTTCACATCACCCTTTGCTTGTTAACCTTGTCCATCACTCTCTCACAGCCCTGCTAGTAACTCTTCCTCATCGTTGCTGGTTTAAAGCCCTTCTTATCAAGTCAGACGACTTGAGTTGACTACTCTGTTCAGGAACAGAACAGCAGCAGGAGCCAGCTAGTGGTGGCTCATCCAGTAGAGGTCACCCTCCTTCTGCACTACCTGCAACACCAGCACCCTGTCCCTGCAGTTGGTGGGGACCAGCTCCCCCCCCTCACATAAGAATTGCCAGTACTAAAGAGGGCAAAGAAGAAAGAGAAACTATGATCAGACCCGGAGTTCTAGCAGACATTCAGAATCTTGATGTCATTCTCCTCTTTCAATGCGGGTGGGCAGGGATGGGGGGACGTTGTTCTGCTTTTACTTCCACGTTTGGTTGGCTAATAATGAAAGCAAAGAGGTCAGGCGTTCCAAATACCACATACGTGAGATAGTATGCTTAGCTAGGTGGAAATCACATATCGTTGTGTAACAAAGAGGAAGCTCTTCAGAGCTATAAGGAAGCTATAGGGAAAAGAAGAAGATGGGACAAGTCTGACCAGTACTTGCTGACGTCTGCTGCTGTTCTAGAAGGCTCTAGAAGTCATGGCAGTCACTGCTCCTGTGTCCAGGGACAATCCACAACTTCCTGACACCCTTTCCCATTGCAGAGTTTCAAAGGCACTGGACTAAGAAGTGTCTAAAAGCTGTGAAAGAATAAAGAAGAACTATTTAAAAACAATACTAAGTTCCTCTTTGGTGAAGTGGCTGCTGAAAGTTTTGGCAGAAACACAGACCTCCTAGGTCTCATCCTCACAAACACATTGATACAGCAACCACATTGCTCTGCTGGGCTTTTCTGTACAGTAGCCATTCTCTGAATGCTACATTTTGCTATTACTAGGTGAAGTATCCTATAGATTGTCACTGTCTTGACCCTGCAAATTTTAGTCATGATGCTGCTGCGAGAATTGCAAAATCTGGACACCTTATCACATGTGGATACAGGTTTCAGATATCTCCTGTGGATAAAAGCACCACAATGGGGCAAGACATGCAACGTCCTCACTGCCCCTTTCTTCCACTGAGCTCTCCTTACTAAATGGTGAATGACTAACCTATACGGAAGTTACGTTCAGTACAGCTTGTAGAACTGGGACTTGCTGGTGTGCAAATGGCTTGAAAGACTACTGCGATAATGAAGGAAGCTTGGTACATAGTTATTATGACACGGATTTTTCCACTCTTTAGTTCTACTCCAGAAGATGCCTCGGACAGAAGTGCCTCACCCTTTTTCATTCCCAAGCACTGATTTGCAAATCACCTACGTTCAGAGCTGAGCAGAAGTGCCCAGTCTTTGGTATTCTCTTCTTAAAATGAAAAGAAACTATCAACTGACAATGTTTAATGATCATATTCACAGCTTATTTCTTTTACATTCTTTCAATCTATAGATGCCAGGAAACAAAGTACCAATTCAAACTGCAAATCTCTTGTAAACTTGCAAAGCCCTAAGGAGCTAGTCTCCCTTGTAGACTCCTTTGCATACAATATGTCCTCACTTAAAAGTGAAAAGGAGCATTGTTCGGGGGGGAAAAAAAAAAAAAAAAAAAAAAAAAAACACACCCAAAAAAATGCCCAAACAGTATCCATGCTAAAACAAGAAAATCAACATGCAAAGAGCCCAAATATTAAATACTGGTCAAGACACTGAAACAGTATTTACAGTGTATGGTCTTAGAAAAATATATTAATTACAGTCAAGAGTTGAAAGGAGGACCGGAACAATAAAAAATTTGCTTTCTTTCTTGCTCGCTTGGTTGCTTGTTTGCTTGCTTGCTTGCTTCCTTCCTTCCTTCCTTCCTCCCTTGTCTTTCCTCCCTCTCTTTCCTCCTCCCTTCCTTTGTTCTCTCCCTCCCTTTCTTCCATTCTTTTCCTTCACTTCCTGCTTTCCCATAGCAGCTCCTTAAGGCAACAAATGCTGTGTTCAAACTAGCACTTGACTAGAAGATCAACAGGTGATTAATTTCTGTGAATGAGCAGCACACAGAAAAAAAGGACTGAAAAAAGCAAAATGGTATTACTCTCAGTGGCACCAATCCATACATAAGGACCTCAAAACAAAGCAAAGCTTCAAAAAAAAGGTGATGGAATAACATTTCACATTATTTCCCAACACCTATCAGCAAAGATTTCCCCTATGCCCTTACACTTAAGGACATGAAGGTACAAATATAATCCAAGTTTTGAATATTTTTAATTTACTTGTCAGCATTTGACCTAGAAAATCCAAATACTTTCAAGTTAGACTTTCTGTATTAGAACCTGTTTCCACTTATTAACAACCTACTGATTTTTTCCACAAAAATTTCTATTAAGAATAGAAATAATGTAAATAAATTATGCTTATATCCAGGTCTACATTTAGTAACAATGCAAGATAAACTATTTTCCTTGTATTAAATTAATTCTTTATATGAAAAATAGTAAAAAAATTATTTTATGTTTAGCAACGGTCATAAAATTTTAATCTTTGTGATGCCATGGTAGACTGGTAGTAATGAAGGCTATTTGGCTTTCTTTAACTTTCTAGATAATTACTTCTTATTTTCCATGGCAGAATATCTTATTGTGTAATCCACTTACAGTTTGTATAACAGTAGTGCTTTAATGCCTTTAGCTGATGATCTCCATATGATATGAGGCAAACACAATATGTCCTTTATTCACACAGCAACTCATGATATATTTCACAGAGTGATTCTGTATTACTTTGTCACTTGATCAGTCATTCAGCAGAACTGGGTTCCTAATGTCATCAGCAGAGACCTTTCACTGCTGTTCACCAGGTCCAGCTTCTCTTGCCATAGTTGTTCTTATCTGTATTCTTTCATTGTTTATCATGAGTATGCAGAACTAATTCCTTCCTTCCTTCCTTCCTTCCTCCTTCCTTCCTTCCTCTTCCTTCCTTCCTTCCTTCCTTCTTTCCTTTCCTTCCTTCCTTCCTTCCTTCCTTCTTCCTTCTCTCCTTTCTTCTTCCTCCTTCCTTCCTTCTTCCTTCCTTCCTTCTCCTTCCTTCTTCCTTCCTTCCTTCCTTTCCCTTCTTCCTTCCTTCCTTCCTTCCTTCCTTTCCTTCCTTCCTTCCTTCCTTCCTTTCTTCATGTCTTCTTCTTCTTCCTTCCTTCCTCTTTCTTTCTTTCTTCTTCCTTCCTTCCTTTCTTCCTTCCTTCCTTCCTCCTTCCCTCCTTCCTTCATCTTCAGTACAACTGAAATTTTTATCACTTTCTCTAAGTTGTCAAGAATGATTTTTAAACAAAACACAGAGGTATATTTTCTTCACATCATGGCCTTCTATGGGATATCTTTTATTTGGTAAATGTCCATTTAATATGAATAACTTCATTTTGTCCTTTATCCATGCTCCACCACATTTAGCCCTGTAGAACCTGTTTTCCCAGAGATGTGTGCCCCATGACTACCTCTTATTTGGAACACTGTTGACAACAGACATTTTTTGTTGGAATATTACTGTCTTGTTAAGGTGGGATCATTTCAAGACACATCAATTCCAACAGAGTTTTGACAGAAAGCTTTCTGACCAAATTTTTTTCAATCAGAAAGAGAGAAGGAGGGACCTGAATTTAGAAAATGATGGCTTTATATGATAACAGGCTTTTAAAATTTTTTACCTTCTCAAAGTAGCCAATAATTCTGGTACTTCACAGAATCATTCTTGTTACAACCTCAGAATGAGTTGCGTGTTTGAATGGGTATCTTCCACCATCAGTCACAGGCAAAGCAGTCTAGAGTTGGAGACTTTATTTAACTTATTGTCCACCAACACAAACCTCAAGTCACTTACTCAGGAAATGTGAAAAGCAAAATATTAACATAAACATTTACATGAACATAAACACCTATCTCCTCCCCATTTATAAAACTTCCACATTTTCACTGCAGGTTATGCCTCCAGATTAGGTGACAGGCAGTACAGGCAGTAGGACTGTGTGCCTGATACCAACTTTGATCCCTCAGGGGTGTCCTTCCCCCAGCATGGGCCATCAACAGGCATGTTGGGGATGTCTTGCCCTGGTATGGGTCACCCATGGACACAGTCCCACAGGGGTGACCTGTTGAAAAGTTAGTTAGTATTGGTGCTGTCTGTGCATCTTTTTTACCTATTCAAACTTCATCTTCAAATTCAGACATAGGGCCATGAGCAAATCTTATGAAGTTCAACAAGGCCAAATACGAAGTCCTACACTTGGGTCGGAACAATCCTCATTATCAATACAGATTGGGGGATGATGTGATAGAGAGTAGCCCTGCAGAAAAGGACTTGGGGGGTACTGGTGGATGAAAAGCTGGACATGAGCCAACAATGCATGCTTGCAGCCCAGAAGGCCAATAGCATCCTGGGCTGCATCAAAAGAACCGTGGCCAGCAGATCAAGGGAGGTGATTCTAGTCCTCTCCTCCACTCTGTGAGACCCCACCTGGAGTACTGTGTCCAGCTTTGGAGTCCTCAGCACAGCAAGGACATGGACCTATTGGAATGTGTCCAGAAGAGGGCCACGAAGATGACCAGAGGGCTGGAGAACCTCTCCTATGAAGACAGGCTGAGAGAGCTGAGGTTGTTCAGCCTGGAGAAGAGAAGGCTCCAGGGAGACCTTATAGTGGCCTTCCAGTACCTGAAGGGGGCCTATAAGAAAGCTGTGGAGGGGCTGTTTGCAAGGGCATGTATCGATAGGACAAGGGGCAATGGTTTTAAACTAGAGCAGGTAGGTTTAGATTAGACATTAGGAAGACTTCTTTACAATGAGGGTGGTGAGGACAACTGAACAGGTTGCCCAGAGAGGTGTGGAGGCCCCATCCCTGGAGACATTCAAGGCTTGATGAGGCTCTGAGCAACCTGATCTACTTAAAGGTGTCCCTGCTTACTGCAGGGTGGTTGGACTAGATGGCCTTTAAAGGTCCCTCCCAACCCAGCACATTCTATGATTCTATGTCTTCATGTACTAAATTAAGGAGCCTATGTAACTAATTTAGGTTGTAGTCACCATCCAATTGAATGGTCCCATGAAAAAAAATGACTAATAAAGGTTTAGTTTACCATTACAGGGCATGCTTTCCTTACCAGCACATTCTTATAGGTTTTTCTGCTTCCTTTCTTCATGAAATCTGGCAACAGTACTGAGTGAAATATAGTGAAAAAGCAATATTTTTTTTAAATTGTGGTTTCAGCCCCTATTATCCCTAAATTCCTCTCATTTTTTCCATGTATCACCAACAGCTTTTTTTGATACAAAGCTGTGCTCCCAGAATATTACATAGTTAAGATATGTATGCCACCTTCATCCATGACATAATCTGAACGATACAAACTTCATTAAATGCAACAGCTTCCATAACTAACTATGTATCAGTGACCTCCTTCTGTTTGTACAGAATTCTTCTATCTTTGAATCATCTTTGTTGTCAGGGAATAAATTATTTTCTTCCAGATATTTGGGTGAAAAACATTGATATCATCTGGGAAGGTGTATTCATTTAATAACATACTTGGAGATGAAGAACAAAACCTGATGTATCTAATAATTTGGCCAGTTTTAAGAAAAGGTATTTCACCTTCAACTTTCATCCATCATTCTTTTTTTTTTAATAAGAATGTGTGATATAAAGGTGTTTTCCTTCATAGTAATGCTTCATACAAGCTACATCTTAATTTGGTACATATTGCCAGATACAAGATTGCATTGTAATAAAATATCTTTTGCAATCCTTCCATCATAATAGATGTGCTAGGTACAGTTTTTAGGAGTATATGGGCAACTTCTGAAACTTTCTGTGCTGCATCTCCTGCTGGAGGTGCTTCAGTTGACACATGTGATGCAGCAGAACAGAAGGTTCACTTCTTTTTCAACCACAATAGTACCCTCATGCTAATTTAAACTGCCTTAGATTTCAGTTCATGTTTGGGGTGGTGATGGAAATTTTCTTGTAGAACAGTGCAGAAAGTTGTCAGGAATATCAACATCCTCAGGCAACCCAGAAATAAAAGTCAAAACACACACTCTGCATTGGTATACTTATTCTAATTTACCTGCTTCTTTTAAAGAAAAGACATACTAAAAATGAACACCACTTTTCCAGAAGAATAAAAAAGCCTGGCAAATCGTAAACAGAAACAGTAACATCCTAGATTCAAGCCCTCAGCAAGAAGCAAAACTCCCTAGCCAGCAATTCAGGTCGAAAGATGGGAGGTTTCTTCCTCAATTAGAGGAAGACTCCTAATACCATCATATACACTGCTCTCGGTGCTGTTGCATGGTTTGGGCTCAGACAGATGTGATACATCTCCATGCTAAGATTTCTGTCACTCATCTACTACTAGGCTCAGTGCCTGGTAGCAGATGAAGGGAAAGATCATTCTGGTCAGTATATGGTCGCTATCAACTAGTGTCATCACCAAGCTGGTGTCAATATCAAGGTTTTGGCTTTTATGATCACAGAACCTTTGAGGACCAAAGGCTGCTGGGGATAGATGTGGTAGCTCTGGCAAAGTGGGGCAAAAGAACTTTTGTCAAGAGGCAGGCTATCCTGGTCAGAAGAGCTTTAAACTAGGAAAATGGTGGAATGATATCGCTAACCACAGCCAAGTAAAGAGATAAACAGTAGAAAGGGGTGGACAGCAAAGTGTGCAGAGCAATGTTAACACGATAGACCTAAGGAAGACAAAACAGGATGGAAGGGACCAACCTCACATACACATCCACAATTGCACGCAGCCTGGAGAAACATCAGGAGCAACGAGAGCTCCAGACACGCAATTGGGATGTTGTTTGAAAAACTGAGATATGGTAGGACAGCTAGCAAAACTGCATTGAGCGATGGACAGTGCAAGATCTTCAAGAGAGACAGAATAAGCAGAGAGGCTGCCCTTACTGTGAGGGAGCAGCTCGGATACACGGGGCTCCTCTCCAGGATAGGCAGGAGGCAGGGTGAAAGCTCATAGGGCCAGGTAAGAGAATCATGCCAGTAAGGGTGATATCATGGTGGGATTGTGTCTACTCAGCCAGGGTGAGGAAGTAGACAAAGTTTCTTCAAAGCACAGGAGGAAGTCTCTGTGCCACAAGTTCCAGTTCTCAGGGGGGACTGTAACTTCCCTGACATCTGCTGGCAGGGCAGTGCTGTGAGCTGCAAGCAGCCAAGATGTCTGGAAGGTGTTTGTGGTCACATTATGATCTGGGGTGACATACAGTTGGATCGACTGTTCACTCACAAGGCAGAACAGGTGGTGAATGTGACAATAATCAGTGGCTGGCTTGTCTGTGGTGAGCATGATATAGAAGAATAGTTATGAAACAGGATCTAAACCGATTTAGTCTTCCAGAGAACACGACAGTGCCAGAACAAATAGCGCGAAGGTATGTGTTAGTCCGTGAAGGGAGCTGACTTTTTACTCTGAAATACTGCCAGATGATTTCATATTAGAATGATGTGCTCAGGTCATGGTTTTCAAGATCTCTTAGGAACCATTAAATCCTAGGAGCCTAGGATTTAAAAGAGTGAAATAAAAAGGAGGTTCAGCTTGGAAGAAGGATTTCTTTACATGTAACAGTCAAATGAAACGTCCATCATTATAAGGTACTGAATGGCAGGCCTCCTTCTTGCCCTACATGTGCCCACGGTGTGTGTTGGATTTTTAATATTGTTGGTTTAACAGCAAGGATTATTCCCTTGAGATCACATCAGAATCACATGATATGGATTTTCACTTTTTTTAGTGCATTTAAAGGCTTTGTCTACATCAACTGAACTGTCTTGACTGCGATGTAGAGATGTAAATAATCCATCTTCTTTTTTGCAACAGAAACAGGATTGGTAGAAGAAGTATCTTGGGCCAAAGACACTGTAGAGCTACAGGCAGATGATTTAAGGGATAAACCAGTATAAATAGTGAAAAGGAAAAAATACCTAAATATATATACCTCAGTACTAAGTTACTGTTAATTCATGATCAATAAACAAATTATTTAGTAACTGCATCAAAACAAATACACAAGCTATTTAGTGATTCCTCACTTGACTTGGCAGGGTGCTTGCCCATAGAGAAAGTACTATCTATTGTAACTAGATAAGATAGACCACATAATTATAGTGGTTTTGAAATAAGTTTTATTAAAATAACAATTCATAAGACATATAAATAGTAAAAAACTTGAAAATGCTATTGTTCATGTATACATACAAAATACATCGTATCCCTATATGAAATGTAGAACCATTTGCACTGAAGTCCCCAAAAGTGTAAAAAGTCTTAAGAATCATAGAATAATTGTGTTGAAGGGGACCTTTATAGATCATCTAGTCCAACCACCGTGCCATGGCAGGGTCATCTTTCACCAGGCCAGGGCTCAAAGCCCCTTCCAATCTGACTTAGAACACTCCCCATGATGGGGCATCCACTTTTCTGGGCAATCTGTTGCAAGTGTTTCAACACCCTCATCATAAAAAATATCTTATATCCAATCCAAATCTACCCTCTTTCAGTGTAAAACCATTGCCCCTGGTCCTGTCAGTACAGGCCCTGGTAAAAATTGTCCCTCAATCTTTCTTATAAGCCTCCCTTTATATAGTGAATGGCTGCAATAGGTCTCCCTAGGGACTTCTCTTTCAGGCTGAATCTCTTAGACTTTCTTCCACAACTCTTTCAGCCTTTCTTCACAGGAGAGGTGTCCCAGCCCTCTGATCATTTTTGTGGCCCTCCTCTGGACCCCTTCGAACAGCTCTGTGTTTTTCTTATACTGGGGACCCCAGAACTGGACCCAGTACTCCAGGTGAGTTCTCCCAAGAGTGGAGTAGAGGCAGAGAATTGCCTCACTTGACCTGCTGGCCATACTTCTTTTGATGCAGTCCAGGCTTTCTGGACTGCAAGCGCACATTGCTGGCTGATGTAAAATTTTTCATCTACCATTATCCCCAAGTCGGCCTCTGCAGGACTGCTCTCAAGCAATTAAGTCACCCAGTCTGTACTGATATTGGGGATTGCCTCAACCAGGTGCAAGACTTGCATTTGGCCTTGTTGAACTTCATGAGGTACTCACAGGCCTGCTTCTCAAGGCTTTCAAAGTCCTTCTGGATGGCATCCCTTCCCTCAAGCATATCAACTGCACCACTCAGCATGATGTCATCTGCAGAGTCATTGAAGGTACATTCAATTCCACTATCTGTGTCCCTAATGAAGATATTAGAGACACTTGAGGGACATCACTGGTTTCCATTTGGAGTTTGAGCTGTTGACTGTATTCTTTGGATGCTACCATCCAGCCAATTCCTTATCCATCTAACACTCCACCCATCAAATCCATATCTATCCAATTTAGAAGTAAGAATTTTGGGGACCATATCAAAAGTCTTACAAAAGAGACAAAGATGTTATGCAGGACATCAGGTAGACGATATCAGTTGCTCTTCGCTTGCCCACTGAGGCAGTCACTTCATTGTAGATGGCCACAAGATTAGTCAGGCATGATTTACCTTTTGTGAAGCCAGGTTGACTGCCCCTGATAACCTCCCCATCTTCCTTACGCTTCAACATAACTTCCAGGAGGATCTGTTCTATGGTCTCACTGGGCACAGAGGTGAGACTGACAGGTTGGAAGTTCCCAGGGTCCTCCTTTCTACCGTTTTTAAAAATGGCTGTGATGTTTCCCCTTTATCCAGTCACTGGGGACTTAGCCTGACTTCCATGACGTTTTAAATATGTTGAGAGCGGCTTGGCAACTACATCTGCCAGTTCTCATCGATACCCGTGACTGCATCTCGTTGGGGTCCCATGGACTTGTAAGTATGTTCAGGTTCCTCAGGTGGTCTTGAACCTGATCTTCTCTTACAATGGTAAGACTCCCCTTCTCCCAGACCCATCTTGGAGATGTGAGAAGAGTGATTGCCAGGGAGAACTGAGGCAAAGAAATTGTTGAGTACCTTAGGCCTTCTCCATATCGGTTGTCACTAGCTTTTCCTGTGAACAGGAAGATTATTTTCATTTGTAAAGACGAAATATTTATTTATGTTGACATCCAAACAGAAATTCAAGGTAGAATTTGAACTGTTGGACACAATGCTATTCTCCTGTTAGTACATTTTCTTCACTGGGTTGATGCAGCTTTAGATACAGAGAGGATTTGAGTACGAAGCTGCTACAACATAAGTACAAACTAGGATATGTTCATTGATAATACAACTAAAGCTGTTTCATCAAAATCATACCCCAACCAATTAATTCAACTAGATGATCTCAGGAATATAAAAATATCGTTTCAATTTTTAAGTGTTTTTACTAGAAAAAGAATAAATTCCACACAGTATTCCATAATATGTATAACTTTTAACTGTAAGTATAATTGTAAAAAGGTATAGGGTTTTTTTTCCATCTGATCTGGAAATTTTATTTCAGTTATGTTTATATTTGTTTGAAAAATACTGAGATACTTTGGTTCTGACTCTCCAGGTTCATAGTCCACACAAGTGATCCTTTTGATACAAATAAATATATGAGTTACTTGCCGTGCAAGAATTGCTGATTTGGGTAAATGTGTCAGTCTTGGTCTATCCTGATGTGGTTTTGTTTCACACCATTATCAAACTGACTTTGTCTTTCCGTTTCACAGCTGGTCCCATAAGAAATTAAATGTACTTTCCTTCTGGTATTCTTGACAAGAAATCCATTTGCTTGCTTCGTGGAGAGATTATGTCCTTGAGTAGAATAAGCACAGTTCATCATTCTGTTCCCCATCGAACTCAGGTTCTTGAAATATTCTTGAGCACAATGAAAAAATCCCAAATGGTAAGATTAGAAGAGAATACATTGATACTAATCCATTGCAAGTATTCAGTTTTCTTGATGAAGAGTAATCTTATTACACTTCCACCGAAAATTAAACTTTTTATTGTTGTTGTTATAATTAGGGTTATAATTATTATAAAACCCCATGTCTTTAACAATGAAATTATCTTAATTTTTCTTACTTCTTTGAGCAATGACTATGCTTGAAAGCTGATCATGCCATTCATACATTTGACATCTTCTAAAGATAACCGATTAGCTCTGAATACATTGTAAAAATACCCCCAAGCAGACCCATTTCACATAGGGGCAGAATCTTTCTGGTTTTAACTGAATGGGTTGGGTTCATCCATTACTTTGATCTTGCCTAAAATATACACAGCTTTTTTGTCCGCAATTTGTTGTATTGTTCATTGCAGCTTTATTAAATGCTGTTTTGGAATGACAGCACAAAATCAAACTGCTAATTGAAAAAGTTCGAGGTCTGAATGCTCATATCTCTAAAAATCAGACCTTCGTGTTATTCAGAGAAAAGAGTGGCATAATTTATAGACTGAAATTAAAGTAGACCCAGATAACACACAACCTGTAACCATAGTTTAGCCAGGCTCAGTTCTGTCACTTGGAAAACAGTGCTCATTTTCCACCCATGAGATGACCTCAATGCTGGTGATAATTACTACGGAAACCTCTTTTATGGCAAAGAATTCAGATCTTCTCATAGGGTAAAAACCAAGATCTTGTTTCAAATGCCCTTTCATAAAAATAAAAAAAAATGCAACCGCTTAACTTACTTTTGAATGAAAAGTCTATTTCACATGTTTCCTTTTTGGTGTTCTGTAATAAACCTTTCCATGAGATAAACTCATGACTGGTGTCAATGCCTGCCCATATCTGTCTTAATACCTGTAAGAATTCCAATCTCCTACTGCAGCCATCACATGACCCAAAAAACCTTCTAAATGTTTAGTATCTACAGTGAACATGTATAATTTCTGCCAGTGTTCAGGATTTCAAGACATAATGTGACATTACACAAAATACAGGAATAAAAAAGTAGTGGGGCAATCAGCAGTTTTAATTTTAAAACTCTTTGAAATATTCATGATAGAAAATAAGACAGACCTTAAAACAATTGTACAAAGCCTAAATAGCTTTTCTCCAAATCAAATACGTTCTAAAAGCTTTAAACCAAGATGATGTCTATTTACCAGCAATTTTAGCTCACATTGGATTCTGCTGCTGTTTAGCATTAGTCGGAAAAAAATTATACAGAATCTATACATGTCAGAGAAAAAAAAAAATCTTTTTTTCTTTTCTTAGTTTAGACCAGGGAAAAGTCTTACTTAGTTTCAAACTTTATTCTGCTCCTGTTAGGTGGAAATAATCACATAACATATTTTATCCTTTGTCAGCTTATCCTCTGTAGTTTAATAATGGGGTTTCCATGTTTATAAATTCCAGTGATTACTCTGAATAACTTCCCTCCTTTTCAGACCTCATCTCTGGGAGATGGGAGCGCCTAGGAGAAGATATCAAATGCATAGTGGATGGGAAACCTGTGCTGCTGACAGCTGCTAAGCTGACACCCTTGTAATATCCAACACAGCCAAGTTTTTGCTTACACTTGGATTTGAAAATAGATATGGCTTAGTTGTCTGCTTGCTCAGTTTCCTGAGCCTTTGCATCAAATATTGTTTGTGAAAGAGGGTTTGCATACATTAATTTCTCATTCAGATTTGTTTTTCTGCTACACGGGCCTTGAACAACGTACTTGCTGAGGAACACAAAGCAGGACATTATACGGGGGACTGAATAGAAGTAGTTATTTTTCTCTTCTTGTTCATGCTAGGACCTGCAGAGGACCAGTTTGGTCTCATTCAAATTAGATTTGCCTCAGGGGTCTCGGACTGCAACACCATTAACCTCTCAATATTGACTTTATCATGATGCTTTAATAAAGTACCTATTACCCCCGTGCACTCTTCATACTTATTTTAAATGTTCTTATAAGAGTTGCTACCCTAACAGCATTTTTTTCATTTGCATGTATTGTTGACATCAATCACGGTCCCTATTTTTAAAGAATATAAATATTCAGCCTACTATTTGAGTTTATCTTCTATTTATTCATTTTAATGTTTCAACTATTACAATGTGGTTTAGGTGAAAATCAGATAATGATACATATGTAATTTCTTTAAGATGCTTAGTCATAATATTGAAAATTAAGTGGATTTGCACAATGATAATGAATTACATTGGTAAAGACAATCCTCGCTGGAACTACTGTTATGATCTGATTAATTTGATCAGGGACCTATGAATCTGATTTTACTTTACCTTGTATAAACAGAAATAACTTTCCTCAAGGAACTTAGCCATGCTGAAAAGAACAGTCTGAGGAATACTTTAATGATGTAAGTCCAATGAATGACACTGCTTTTTTGCTAGGCATTACTTTTATATTATGAGTAGATGATAAAAGTGTTGCTTACGTCAGAAGTGTGGGAGAAAGACCAAAGTAGTCACTTTGTTTCTTTTAACTCAAACATTCCTGATTTTTAATATGTTTCATGTGACTTTGAATAAAACTGAGAAATGTTCAAAGGAATTTCTTCACAACTAGAAGTATGTATACTTTCCTATCTCGTTATCAGTAAAGCAGCTCTAACTTTATTAACATTTCTAACTTAATATAGGAATTCTTTATAGAAAAATGTGTCTCTTCTCCAACAAGGGTATCTCTTGCAGCTGTACCATTCCCAGATAAGGACTTCGTCCATCCTCTGTAGAGAGACCCACACTGAAGAGGGTATCCCCTAGTGTACTAACTGAATGATGGTAACACTGAAGACTCATCCTACAAGCCTGACACATTCCTCCTCTTTGAAAACTCTTGTACTATTTTATCCATGATTAAGTGGTTGTTATTCTCCAGCATTCGAGACAGAGAGCCTTTCTGGGCCTTATAACTCACAGTTTAGGCCCATCACAAATTATTACCAATGTTTGCTATTTAGTAATACTTGGAAAAGCTTGGGGAATCCTCTAAAATGACTAAGGTAGTTTGGAATTCATGAGTTGAAATACCTGTGTGCTTTCTGGTTTTAGAGTCTTCCCTATACCTAAAATATGGCAGTATAAACTGCAAGCTTATATATTACTCATGAGCATTTGATATTTTAAAGTATATCTTCTTAAATTGTGGGTATTATCAGTCATTATCATAGCAATAAATGACTTTGTAGAGAAAAAAAATACATTTAAAAGATTGTCATCTATTGCTATTATTCATCACTGTGTTCTTCAGAGAATTCTTTTTCAGGACCTTGAAAGCATACTTCACGGAATCTGAGAATGACTGAGGCTGGAAAGGACCTCTGCAGTCTTCTGGTACACTCTGCTCAAGCAGGGTCACCTGGAGCGAATTGTCCAGGACCATATCCAGGCAGCTTTTGAATATCCCCAAAGATGGAGAGTCTTTGGGCAACCGGGTCTAGTGCTGAGTGACCCTCACTGTAACAAAGTCATGTTCAGAGGGAACCTCCTGTGTTTCAGTTTGTGCCCATCGTCCTGTCACTGGGCACCACTGAAAACAGCCTGGCTTTGATTCTTTACACCCTCTCTTCCCTTTCCAACCTACGTATAAACATTGATAAGATCCCCCTGAGCCTTCTCTTATCAGGCTGAACAGTCCCAGTTCTCTCAGCCTTTCCTTATAGGAGAAAATTTCCAGCCCCTTCAACATCTTAACGGCCCTTCATTGGACTCTCTCCAGTATGTCCAAGTTACCTTATATTGAGGAGCCCAGAGCCGGACACAGTACTCCAGGTGTGGCCTCATCAGTGCTGAACAAAGGGAAAGGATGAACTCCCTCAAAGTGCTGGCCATGCTTTGTCTAATGCATCCTAGGATCCCATTAGCCTTCTTTGTGACAACGGCAAATTGTTGGCTCATGTTCAACTTGGTGTCCACCAGAACCCCCTAGGTCCTTTTCTGCCAAGCTGCTTTCCTGCTGGGTTTTCATACTTACTAGCAAACCTCATTTAATCATTGATTTGTCATTGATCACTTAATCATTGATCATTTAACCTCATCTAATCATTGATTTGGCGTGATTGCCAAACTATCACACTAAGGTTATGATGCAAATCTTACATACTGCCTGTTAATAAAGGGACCAAGTATTTTACCTTTTGCAAAAATGCTGAAGCTATAACTAGGTTTGCAGCATCCCAAACCATATTGTAACTGTAGCATGGTTTTACTAAAACTAAGTTACTAATTGATTTTCATAAATAATTACTTTTATTGCAGAGAAACTTATTATATCTAATGATAATGACATCATTTAAGAAGAAAAAAGATTTTTAATGTCTTTGTATGATCATTGTAGGGTCTAAATGAAATTTAAAAAATTTTATATGTGCAAAAGGATGTCAAATGTACAGTGTAAATAAATGTCAATAGGATCTGTTGAATAATACTATTAGTCAGGAGCTCAGTGTTCAATTCATGTCAGAGAACTTTGGTCTTCTACACCCAAATTAGCTGTGTGTGGCTGTCATTGCAAGAAATGTTGGGAAACAGGTGGTGTCAAAACATGATTCATCTGATCTGTTTTATACATTTATTTTAGAATGAGATACATTGCATTCTGAAAGTACTTGTTTCTTTCTGTTGACTGTAAAATGAGCCTACAGTGACTAGTTCAGATGTTGACATCCACAGCTAGACATATAAATTCTAGTGCCTGATCTATATTGGCTATCATGTTGAGCCTTAGCAGGTATTTTGGTTCTCTTATCTATAGTGTATCATTCTCTTTCAATTCAACCCTTAAAAGCAAAAACAGTCTGAAGAAAAAGATAATCTTAGCAAAACACACAAAATCAAAAGGCTTGGATGCTTTCAAATGGAAAATTGACTTTCTTTCTAACCTATAATACAGAGACTCCAAAATTCAAGCATGCTAGTAGCTCTCAATTGTCAGAGACTTCTTGCAGAAATTGCTGATCAGTGATACACAGCTACAATTGCCTTTTAGTACCAGCTGAGCTTCCAGACTAACGTTGAAATACAGCTACGACAGTTAATTGCAATTTGAAGGGATCAGGGCAATAAGGCAGAGGTACTCTGAAAGAAATCTGTACCACTTCAGCAATCCTATTTGCCGGACATGTCACTGAAGACGTCTTCATGAAATGTAGAAGAAAGCTATCCATATATCTGACTTCTTTCCCTCCCCCACCTCCTCACCCCCTCAATACTCAATGGCATGTTTTCAAACAGGGGAGTAACAGACCCTATTCTCTGTCACATTTAATAAATTGTTTCTGACAGCATTGCTATAATCCATGTTCTTTCAATAAACATCTTTTGTGAAAGATTATACAAAATATGGTTATCAATCTTCTTTTTGTCTCTCCAGTAACAGTAAGAACATACATTTATTTTGTTTCACTTTTTCTTACCACGTTTATTTATAAAGGCACATGTAAAAATAATGTTTGGTGAAATATTGTGAAAAAGCCTTCCCGAAGTCCATCCTATCATCCAGTCTTAATATTTATTGAGCTAACAATCTAAATTCATTACATTATTGTTGCATGTGAGCAGTCTATTGTATGAAATCTTGCTGCCAAGATGACTTCACTGCATTCAGAGCACTCTGTGGCCACAGAAGTCCAAGATAACTTGCTCCTTTGGAAATATCCCGGTGAGCACAACTCCACAGCACATCACTTTTTGTTTCTTAAAAGTTGTGTCTTTTTTTGCTCTGACTGTCATATCTTGCCACTACAATTATTAATTCCAAATATATACAACATTAAGAGTGCTATACTTAGTTTTAAAAGAAACTGATTTGTTTAAATTTTGACGTCAAGGTTAGTTTACAGCCTCTTTGACAAGTCTGTCTTTCCTAATGAGAATAGCCATTCTTGGATATGTGAGGCACACACAGAGATGGGGCAAGAATTGCTAGGTATTTCTAAGTTATATGTTTTATTTCTCTTTACAGAAATGACAAACCAGGTTTAAATACATTGTCCATGTATGGCTTTATTCTGGACCATGGGAGCACTTTGTTCTGTAGGGGACAAAAATTTAGCTTTCCTCAGACTCAACGAACAGTTTTCCCTTTCTTGCAAATCCTTTATAGATTTAATATATGTGCTGTCGATGGTCAATGACAGACTTGAGTCTTGCTTAAACTCTAATTCAGCTTTTACATTACTGAACAGCTTTTCAAATACTGGAGTGTCTTTAAGATGAACATAGGAAATTTTCAGATTGGAGTGATATTCAAACACTATATGGTCTTTGCAAATTTCCTGTTAACGTTTTTTCATCCTTTGCATTGATTTCTCTGTTCTATCAAATAAAAGCTAATTTTCTTCCCTGACTACTTGCCTCCCTACTGACCATGTTTCATTCATTACTGGGAATGACCGTGTCACCTACTTTTATCTGCCCACAGGGTAAGACGTAATTTTTGGTTTTTTGAATGCATTCTGCTTTTCCTTAGGCTGTCATTCAGACTTGGCAGGATCACCTATAATCACACATAGTATTTTTTCATTTATTTTCTTCACGTTTTGGTATCTGCAGTGTCCACTGAAAAGACTAAGAGTAGCTAGTCTGCGACACTGATGAAGCTACATCCTTCTAGCATGAGAAGTATTGTCCTGTCTAAGTGTTTTTTTCTGTTTCTGTACTACTACAGTTTCTTATCTTATGTCAGGTTTCATTTTTTTTCCTGTGTTTTTTTTAGCAGTATTTGTCATCATTGTTTTCTAGGCAAGGCTTCTAAATGCAATAATAATAAAAATTAATTTACCAATTCATCGATAAGCACAGTGCCACCCACACCCTGCCTTAAAAACGCAATATGAAATGTGACTGATGCACTCACAGTCTTATGGGAGGAAGGAGCATAGAGTAAACAGTGAACCAAGAGAGGAAATTTCATCTGGAAAATGAAAGACATAGTACCTCCAAAATGCTGCAATGCATTTGAAAAGCCCTAGCAAGTGTAAATAAACTGCAACATTAGAAAGGAATTTTATTCTTCTCTTTTACTAGTAGAAATTTCTTCTTTGCTTACTAGATTAAGTTTTCTGGGAGGCCATCTTACATTTCTTGCATTTGACAATATTTTATGTAGAGATGAGGTCATTGTTTTCCCTGCATTCAAGTCTCTCCCTAGATGAACAGGAGATGTTCTTTACATATGCTGAAAAGTTGTATGCAATACATGCAAGTAGCTCAATTCATTGAAACAGGATGATGCTGGTGCTAACAACTTTGCAAGATTCGACAATGGATAGGTATTCCTATTAAAAACAACACTGAAAATTCGGTGAGGGATCATTTCTGCTTGAGATGTCAGCAGGCTGGAAGTGTGCTGGTGAAATAGCATACAAAATAAAAAATTCACATCAGTCCCAGGAAAAAAAATATAGAAAACTCAGTAAAGTATCTAGTTAAAAGAAGGTGGAATAGAAGTATTGGAAGTCTGTATCAATATAATAATCTTAAAAAGAGGATTATTTTTTTATTCCAAAATCTGTCACAAGCATATCAACAAATTCATTTAAAAAATGCAGATATAAGGAACAAACTATGGATATATGTCCTCCCCTTTATGTTAGACACAAAACGAATGGCAAAGAGATTATTACCTAAAAAGATCAACTTTGAAAAACTGAAAATGCGTTTACAGAAGTCACTCTTCTTAGGAATATTTTGTTCAGCAAATAGCTCGACATTGTCTAAAGTTAAATGTCTGCCCTCATTAGACACATTTGCCCTACATGCTTGTTTGACCTTGAGTTTTTTCCTCAGTTATTTTCTTCACAAGTTACCACAGAGCCTTCTAGTCAATAGACAATATTATGAAGTTTCAAAGGATATCTGTGACATACCATTAAATATTTCCGCATATTGTAACCATTAGTGCTCACAGCATTTAGAAGTAGTCTGTGATCATTGCCTGAAACGCAGTATATGGATAAGGAACTGGCTAGATGACTGCACTCAAAGGGTCAACGGCTCAATGTCCAAGTGGAAACCAGTGACGAGTGGTGTTCCTCAGGGATCAGTACTGGGACCAGTGCTGTTTGACATCTTTGTCAGAAACACGGGCAGTGGGATTGAGTGCATACTCAGCAAGTTTGCCAATGACACCAAGCTGTGTGGCGTGGTCGACACATTGGAGGCAAAGGATGCCACCCAGAGGGACACTGACAGGCTTGAGAGGTGGGCCTGTGCAAAACTCATGAAGTTCAACCACACCAAGTGAAAGGTCCTACACCTGGGTCATGGCAATACCAAGCACACATACAGTTTGGGTGGAAAATGAATTGAGAGAAGCCTTGAGGAGAAGGACTTGAGGGTGTTGGTTGATGAGAAGCTCAACATTAGTTGGCAATGTGTGCTTGCAGCCCAGAAAGCTAACCACATCCTGAGCTTCATCAAAAGAAGTGTGGCCAGAAGATCAAGGGAGGTGATTCTACTCCTCTACTACACTCTTGTGAGACCTTATCTGGAGTACTGTGTCCAGCTTTGGAGTCCTCAGCACAGCAAGGACATGGACCTATTGGAATGTGTCCAGAAGAGGGCCACAAAGATGATTAGAGGGCTGGAGAACCTCTCCTATGAAGACAGGCTGAGAGAGTTGGGCCTGTTCAGCCTGGAGAAGAGAAGGCTCCGGGGAGACCTCATACCAGCCTCCAAGTACCTAAAAGGGGCCTACAGGAAGGATGGGGAGGGACTCTTTATCAGGGAGTGTAGTGATAGGATGAGGGGTAACGGTTTCAAACTGAAGGAGGGGAGATTTAGATTAGATATTAGGACGAAATTCTCTACTGTGAGGGTGGTGAGGCACTGGCCCAGGTTGCCCAGAGAAGTTGTGGATGCCCCATCCCTGGAAGTGTTGAAGACCAGGCTGGATGATGCTTTGAGCAACCTGGTGTAGCGGAAGCTGTCCCTGACCATGGCCGGGGGTTGGAACTAGATGATCTTTAAGGTCCCTTCCAACCCATTTTATGACTATGATTCTATATACAGTTTTGACCATTAGTAGTGGAATTAGACTTCATGGTTTATTTTTTCTGCAAAGTGAGGCCCCCTAGGGTTTAGCTTTAAAGCATCCTGTCTCATTTGATGGTTGGACTCAGTGATCTTGAAGGCCCCTTCCAACCTAGACAATTCTTACGATTCTATGATTTTTAAATCTTCATTCAATTATGAGTTTCTGAGCAACTGGTGACAGTTTCACCATCAAAAATATTTCATCATGTTGTCTTTTATTAACTGCCCACAGAACAAAAAGGTGTGTCAACATTTCTGTCTGGTTTGGTCTGGTAAATGTGTAGAGAAATTAAAACTGTATTCCTGGCTTCTTAGATTTTAATGTATAGGGTTTCCACTATGTTGCAGTGGCTATTATGTTTTTATAAACGAAACAAATCTTTTCAGCCTAATAAGATAGTTCATAATATACAGTAGGGTATAATACGAATATCCTCTACAGATTATCAGGTACATCAAGGGATTAGATCTGGCCTGTGACCTTGATGCTATCAAGTATTAGTGACATTTTTCAGGAGTGCTCAGTAATGAAATTCTCAAGGGCTTTAGTTGGAGTTATGGGACTTTGTACTCCTTAACATCAATTCTTAGCATATATCAACTTCAGTCACAGCTGGAATGAAACACTGCCCCATTTTCAGAACGAATGGCTCAGTAACAGCACCATAAAATAGTCTGCATCTTGAAATGAACTATCCTATTTGACTGAAAATACTGAGACACATTAACTGGGTATAATACAGTTGTTCAGACTACTGTTGATCAAGGAGTCCGTCATTTTGTTGCAAAAAAGTGTCACTGGAACTTTGATATTCATAAATAAAAAATATGAACTTCAGTTTCAAAATAGATCTGCAGATATTTCATCCATTAAGTAAAATTTTAGCACTGTGCAGTGGCAAAGGGTATTCCTAAAGGACAGACAGTTAATGACAGTGTTGTGTCATTAACATTGTCACTCACAGCAGCCTCCCTTGTTTTTCTTCATACATTTTGACAAAGTTGTGAGATCTGATCTAAGGTAGCTGTAAAAATGCAAAATAGTGCTTTTTATGGAGATATATGTTTGGGGGTTTTTTTTAATAATAACTTTCCTCTAACCAGGAAGCTTTTCAATCATGGCTTTTGGCCGTGATTTCCAATGCACCAGCATCAACGTCTAACTCAGCAACTGAAAATGCTTCCAAAGATATTGGCACGACAAAAAGTATCACAAAGTTTATTTAACACCAAAAGATAAAACTTGGCAGAGGGGATTTAGCATTCTTTTTCTTATACCAAGACATTTGTTGTTGTGTGTGAGGAATTTCTGTCAGTTGTGACGGACCTGGTCTACAGTCCAACAAAGTCAAAAGAAAGATTTCTATTAATTTCAGTGAGCTCTGAGAAAAGCATTGACCCTGGAGACAGTAGCTATTATTTAGTTGTGTCTTCTCTATAAATAGCTAAGTGGCTTTCCTTGCACCGAGTTTCTGTTTTCCATCTACTTTGCAAATATATTAGCAATTACTCTTTAAAGATAATTTACAAAGCAATAATATATTATCTTGGTATAATAACTTTCTACAAAGTATTTTTAACAGTGAAACTTCAGATACTGATCATTGTTACCCCATGAACTAAATATATACTTCAGACCAGGGACTATATGGCTATGTATGAAATAACATTTAAAGAAATTTAAATAAATTTAAGAAAAAATGCATCTTCTGCCAGTATTTTTTGCATTTTCAGGGTCTGGAACCAAATACCACATGACAGTAAGTATAATCCAGCAGGTCTTTCACCTCATAACATTAGAAGATGTTTTTCAAGCAAATGATGAAAACCATTTCAACAAAGAGGAAAATAACAGATTCAGTTTCTTGAAGCACAGAGGATTTGATTCTCACTAAATATAAATCACTGTAGCTTCTTGGACATCAATGGCCACATCCTGAACAGTATCATCTGTTGGAGCTATGACAGTTTACTCCAAATAATGCTCTGGCCTCTTGTGCCTTCAATTTCATGGTGCTTTATAATGGACAAAATGTGTTAGACAAACACTACCTTTGTCCTTGAAGATGATTTGATCTGAAACGGCAAAAAGGGGATAATATAAATCAACAGAATCAACTAGCTTGTTTTGGGTTTATTTTACTTGACGTTTGTTTGGATCACGGCTTTTTCGTTGTTGTCTTTTAAATCTGTAGCAAAACTCCTATTTACTTCAGTACCAGGGTATCTTGCCCAAGAGATATCTACAATAAAAACAAAACATATAATGCTAGCCCTCTTGATAAGCAGCTGCACAAAGTGGGGGCAGAGGAGAAGGAATTTCCTGAACACTGTGTTGGCAGGTGGATGGGGTGGGGTAGGGTGAAGGTGCACAGCACTGCTGGCAATGGACACCTTAATTCCTGTAAACTCAAACTCTCTGTGCAAAGACACCCCCACCCAGGTCTCATCAACAGCCATTCTGGGTTCAATGACCCTATGAAATTATGTTAGACAATTTCCTATATTAAAATTCAGAGTTTTACGCTGCCCAGCTGCCATTGCAGTGTGCCAATCAAAACAGTATCTTCATTGTATATACTCACAACACAAAGCCAGTTTTAATATTAAGTTTATCCCTAGGTTTATAAGCTACATTAGCTCATCTTAGGCTGCTAAAAAAGTCATATTTCATCAACAGTCACTTACAAGTAAAATTCATGACTCCAGGCTCATTATATGTATCACTCTGTAAATTCAGGATTAAAAAAAAAAAAAAAACCACATTTTTTCTGCTTTCTGGGAGCTCCATCCAATCTTGTGCCTTTGTCAGTCAACTGTTTCTCTGAAATACTGCTCTCAAATCTTACATATATCTTCAAGAGGCAATGGTGATGTGTGTTATTTTGGAGCTATTTCAAACTCTTAGACAAGTGCTACTTATTTTCATTTTATGCCTATCTGCAACACTCTTCCAGGTCTCACTCATTCCTCTGTAGGCAGTCATTTGTCACCTCTATTGCATCATTTTGAAACAGCAGATCTCTCTCTAGGCACTAGACTGTGTTTGGTGAAAGTAATAAAGACTCCAATCACTTCTATAAGTTTCCCTGCTGAAGGTGAACTCTTGAACTACAGACATAGACTAAATTTGCTGCACTTTGCAGCAGAAGCCACAGAAGGGCAATTTCATCTTTCAGCCATACTTAAGCTCAATGATATCATCGCATCATAAGAAACACGAGAGAATATGGAGAACATGTGCAGAAATTATTAGCGCTATTACAACACGCATTAAAGTACAGTGGCAAAACCTTTTGTTTACTTGAATGGAACAATATTTAACACATTTTATTAAGTAAATATGACTGAAATTACTTATTCTACTTTAAACTGTTTATAGCCTATGTGAGACTAATTTTGAAAATCTTTAAGAAAAGCAATATCAATTAGTCTAAAATATGATTTGACTTGATTTATTTTTTTTTTAAATGCAGTTATCCAAAACTTCGAAGAAAAATCTTGTCCTTTGCCTTATTTATTTTTCCTACATATGAATTTATAGTTGGTCCAGCTTTCAAGAAAACTAATATATATTTTCTCCCAATGAAAATGGAATTAGCCTTATTTGAAAAAAAAAAAAAAAAAAAGCTGTGGTTAGTAGGAATATGAGAAAAACATCATTCAGTCTGCTAGATGAAGATGAGAAAATTACTGTCCATAAGAGAGATGACTGGTTTATGCTATTTTAATTATCATTAATCCAGATTTCCATCTTACTGTAGAATACAATATAGTATCTACATGATTTCCGAGAAAAATTAATAATATTGCCCTACATATGAGATATATCTTAGTAAGTCTCTCTGTAACTACCTGAAAGGAGGTTGTAGCAAGGTGGGTGTTGACCTCTTATCCCAAGTAACAGGTGATAGTACAAGTGGAAATGTCCTCAAGTTGTGTCAGGGGAGGTTTACATTGGATATTAGGAAAAATTTCTTCACTGAAACGGTTATCAAGCATCAGAACAAGATGCCCAGGGAAGTGACTGAGTCACCATGCCTGGAGGTATTTAAAAGACTTAGATGTGGCATTTAGGGTCATGGTTTAATGGTGGACTTGGCAATGTTAGGTTAACAGTTGGACTCACTGATCTTAAAAGGTCTTTTCTATCCTAAACAATTCTATGATTCTTCTATGATTCTAAGTATGGGGCTTTCAAAATCTACCACGACAAAGGGAAGACATGAGCAGGAGACTAAACAATTTAAGGAGTGTGAAGAAACCTCATGCATAATCCAAACCATGCAAAAAAGTCTTTTTATTTCTGCTCTTTCAGAATGGTATTTCCAATTCTGTAAAGTTACGCTAAGAGGATTTACGTGTTGACCACAGGTTTGGTGGGTGGGAGAGAACATAGATTAGGACAATACACAATAGAACTAGCTGGGAATCGCTGCGGTTTCTTGTAACAGTAAGTATTACTTTTGTGGTGTTCTAGTCAGCAAATAAGCCTACTAAAGGTTAACCTATGCAAATGTGCCAAGTCTTCATTATAAATCGCCAAGCTCCCTCAGGCTCACTGTAATTTTATCTGTTATTAAAAGCAGTGGAGCTATGTTGATTTGCATTATCTCAGACTGGTGCACTGTCTTTACCACTACAGCAAATTGCTTATTTAACAGACCACTAAGGTTTAAATGCTTATAGTCGTACTCACCGACTTTAATTGCAAGTAATTTGCTAAAACCTGAAGTTTGTGCAGCTAGGAGAAATGAAACTTTTATGTGCTCCTTATGATTATGTACTTTTACAATTTGGATGATAAATATTAGTAAGATCACCTTGTGTCAGTTTCGCTGCATGTGCTAATCCGAGTAACAGATTTCCAGCAATGAGTTTCCCATTGGTTGTGCTTAACAATTATAAACAGAAATTTATCTGCTTTACATCAATTAACATCAGTGTTGTTTGTTGCCCTGTCATTTCATAATTTGTTTATAAATTCATACTCTTCTGCATCTACGTATTCTGTTAATGAAACTCCATCACCATTTCCTGAAGTCTGGATAATTGGTGTAATCTCTGCAGCTGTCTACCGATGCCTTGAGACAGTAGTTTTGACTGCTTATTGTATGCTAGCAAAACAATAACGTGATAGTCTGTTCTTCTTTTCTCCCCACTGCTTTTTGGGGAAAAAAAAAAATAGGTGAATTTTGATGTCCTTTACATTAGCTTTGCTTTATTCTGTTGTGATAAAATTAAAAGAAATAGCCTACACATCAAAATGTAATGTTCTTATTCAAATGTGCAGAACTGAACAAGCCTATGGCAAATGAAGAAGTGTAAAGAGATGGTTTACCTGAATAGACACCTTTGTTCCACTATATATCCTCTACGACTTTGGTTGATAAGGGTCTGTTTCCTGGCACTGACCTTTAATGATTCTTTAAGGTACTGTTTCACAGGAATAAAAATCCATGAAGCAATATCATTACAATCATATGTCTTTTCATGTGTTCAAGAACAGACCTTATGAATGAATGCTTGTGTTCTTATACTCTAAACAAACAGATGTGTGTATTCCAGCTCCAGACTTTTTGCCTACTTTGAAAATGTACTAAAAACGCTTTATGAGTATTCTGCTGTAGGAAAGATGAGCATTTCATCAATCTTCTATTCCAGATCTAGCCTTATTTCAAAGAGAAAGTGAACTTGGTTAACTGGCCATGTGGTCATGAGTGTCTCTCTGAGGAATTTAGACCACCATCAACAGGTGGGATCTGCTTGACAAAGCAGAGGAAGAGCTTGTTTGTCAACAGGCATGCCAGCCTGGAAAGAAGGATTTTTAACTAGGTACCAGGGAGGCTGATGATAGCCATTTGCAATTAACTCAAGAAGCAGTCATAGGTGATACATGCAGAGGGTGGGACCAATAGTTTGAAGGAGAAAACAGGTTGAAAGGAGACTCAGATCAAGCGCCTGCACACACATGAAGACAACCTTGGAAACAAGCAAGAGGAGTTAGAGCTCCGCATATGGTCACAGAGCTATGCCACCACTAAAATGACTGAGACACTCCACAGTCATGGAGTTCTCTGATGATGGGATACAAGCAGGGATGACAAGCAGGAAGGGGTTGCCCTCTATGTGAAGGAAGAGTGCAAATGTATGCTTTTTAATAGAATGGATTACAGGCTATGTGGAAGCTTGTGCCTCAGGCCCAGGCCAATAATGGTGACATCACAGTGGGAGTGTATCCACCCAAACAGGGAAGAAGTGGGCAAAGCCTTCTTCACATCACTGGAGGAAGTTTCCGAGTCAAATCTCCTGGTTGCCATGGGGGACTCTAACCTCCCTGACTTCTGCTGGCAAGGCAGCATGGTCAAGAAAATTTCTGTATAAGATTTCTGGATATCAAGAGATTATCAAGGATACAGGTACTCAATGGGCCAATCAGGGCTGGCAGACAATTGGATCTGTTATTCACAAATAAGGAAGAACTGGTTGTGGATGTGATAACCAATGGTTGTAGTAACCATAAAACAGTGGAGTCCAAGGTCCTGAGGAGAGAGAGGAATGAGAATCGCAGAGCACAAGACCCTGGATTTGAGGAAAGCAGACTTTGGTTTATTCACAGAACTAGTACAGTGAGTCCCATTGAAGGCGGCACTGAAGGACAAAAAAAATCTGGCAGGTCTTGAGGACAGCATCCTTCAGTCACAAGAGCCATCCCTCTTGATGGAAAAAGGAACAGGTACAGCAAGAGACCAATGTGGCAAAACAGGAAACTCACAACAGCTGTGATGGAAAAGGAATATGTATGGGAGGTGGAAATAAGGACTGGCAACAAAAGAGGAATATAGAAGAAGCACTTCCAAGGCATGCCAGGATGGCGTTAGGAAAACCAAAGCTCAGGAAAGCTGAAACCTTGCAAGTGACATCAGGGGCAAGAGGATGAGCTTCTACTCTCATGCTAACAGTAAAAGGCTGAAAAAGGAAAATGTTCATGCTCTGGTGGGTAACAAGCCAGGTACCACAGGGCCTATCCTGGAACTTGTACTGCTTGACATTTCTACCAGTGACCCAGAGGAGGGGACAGAGGGCAAGTATATCAAATATACAGCTGACACCACAGAGGGAAGTGTCACCACACTTGAGAGCCAGGCTGCAGTCCAGGGGGACCTGGAGAGGGCAAGGAAGCGGCTGACAGGACCCTACAAAATTCAGCAAGGGTGAGGCTAAGCCCTGCCCTGGGAAGGCAGAGCCTTGAAAAGGTGCAGGCTGGGGCCAGCAGGGCTAGGGAGCAGCCCTGGGAGATGGCCATGGACTATCCTTTCTGCCCAGTGTTCGTTAGATCCCTGTATTAGAATAAATTCAGAGGTGGCCACAGGTGGGCAAGTTCAGAGGTGGGCCTTCCCACAGGGAGGTGCTGCAGAACTGGAGCTGCTTCAGTCAGAAGAAAGGACTGCTTTGAGGGCACCCAACAGCAGCCTGCAAGTGTTGGCTTCCAAAAACACAGGACAGGTTCCGGGCTAGAGTAAGGAAGAAAAAACAGTCATGTTAAGAACAGCCCAGCAGTGGAACTGCAGCACGGGCAGGTTGTGCTAAATCCATCCTTTGAGTTTTCTAATATCCAGCTGGATACAGAGTTGAGCAATCTGTCCTGAATGCAGTGTCAACCCTGCTTTGAGCAGGAGTTTGGACTAATAAGACCAGATCCCTTGCAGCCTGAGTGATCTTATTCTGTGATTTTGCTCCCTTGGACCTTGGCACCTAAGGTCTAGAAAGCTACTTCTGCTTTTTTTGTAATTCTTCTCGAAAACAGTTCAAATCACTGAAAATATTAAATTCAGTAGCTGGGAGGGAAGGGGAGTTAAATTTTATGCATTGAAACATCTTCTTGACTCCCTATAATATCTCTGTATAAATGGGTGTCACTAGTACAAAACCTAGCAGTATATTAGAAGAGCAAGAAAAAACAAGTAAGGGTTTATAAGAAATACAGATGATGAAAAGACCTGAAGAATAAACAATTTAATCATAAAAGTACAACAGAAGTAAAGATGAAGGCCTGATTTTAATCATGCTTGGTACTGTGCTTTATAAACCATTAACAAAATTGGCTGAAGTTGTAGGCAATATATAACCAGTGCACTGAGAGCATGTGCCTGCTTGAGCGCTGCACCCACATGTGTTATTACACTGCCACTGACCTGAGGTGAGTCATACCCTGCTCCGAACTGGAACTAGATCTGCAGGATTGAGTGGGGGCACCAAAAAGTGCCCAGAAAGGCCTAGGAGTGTCATAAACTGAAAGAGGAAAGACATTATTCAGGACACCTGTAGGGACAAGCAGTAAGAAACAACCCAAGGTCCCAAGATAGATGCTTATAACAAAGAAAAAAAAACACTCGAGAGCATAAAAATGTAGCTATCAAAATAGAAAATGAAGGGTGGTATACTAGAAAGAATGAAAGAAAAAGAGCACAACCAGAAGAAGACTGGAAAAAAATACTTTTAAAGTGAGTAGGATGGCATCAAGGAAGAAAGAAAAAAAAACAAAAGTGCCTCTGATCCACAAAAACATAATCATAGGATCCAATACCACTACTGTATGCTGACAGCTTCTTCCTAATGATGTGGATGCATGTGACAAGGGAGTCCTTTATTTTGGGCTGGGACACATTCATCAATGGACACTAACTAACATGAAGTGTGGGAAAACTTCACTTCTACTGTGAGCAGCCAGACTTCATTTTTCCATCTTGGTTCACACACATCAAAAAGTGGAGGCTGAGGAAAAAAAAAAAAGGAAATAAGCTTTAAAATATTTGGGCTGTCAAATTCAGGACCTTGACATTTACTCAAAAATGCATTTGAGTAATTTGAGAATGTGCTGTTAGTGCTGTTACCACCTATCTGTGCCATCAATATCTGTGCACTTACCAAAAAGCCTCGCTGCTTTGGAAATTCAAAAGTTAGGTTGTTTATTAATATATATTTTTATTGTTTCTAAAACATTTTTGTCATTAAACTTGTTGTTTTTTAAGATGTGAGATATCATCAATTGGTTCCAAAATTTGCCTAGTTCATTTCACATAAAATTCTACATTTCTTTAGCTTATTGAAGTAAAATCAAAAGATCTTATAGCTAAAACTGTGTTTATTTCTGAAATGTCTTTCTTTTCTCCCCAAAATTGAAATTTATTTAATTCTTTACTTTTTCAGAAAAAATGCTTTTCAAGGAAATGTCTTACCAGAAATCATATGAAACATAATAATCCAATTGCTTGTAGTCATGCTATCTCCCGTAAAAGATACTGCTAGGCTCGCTGTGAAGCTGTTACCATAATCAAGACATTTAATATAATCTATGGCTTAAAATACAACACATTTCCTGCAGACGTGAACATCTGTTTGGGCATTGTTAAAACACAAGTCATTAAATTCACAACTTTGACCAATTTGTTTTGCGTGATCTCATGTAGAATGATAGAATCACAGAATGGTTTGGGTTGGAAGGGACCTTAAAGATCATCTAGTTCCAACCCCCGGCCATGGTCAGGGACAGCTTCCGCTACACCAGGTTGCTCAAAGCATCATCCAGCCTGGTCTTCAACACTTCCAGGGATGGGGCATCCACAACTTCTCTGGGCAACCTGGGCCAGTGCCTCACCACCCTCACAGTAGAGAATTTCGTCCTAATATCCAATCTAAATCTCCCCTCCTTCAGTTTGAAACCGTTACCCCTCATCCTATCACTACATTCCCTGATAAAGGGTCCCTCCCCATCCTTCCTGTAGGCCCTCTTTAGGTACTTGGAGGCTGGTATGAGGTCTCCCCGGAGCCTTCTCTTCCTCAGGCTGAACAACCCCAACTCTCTCAGCCTGTCTTCATAGCATGGGTGTTCCAGCCCTCTGATGATCGTTGTGTTTCTTCATTCTTCATACATTCTTCATTCTTCATATATTCTTCATTCTTCATATACCCTTTATCTATTTCAGCGATCTAACCATGAAGCATTACACTGTGATGACATACACTTCATTACTGAGGGATGCCCAAGCACAGGTCAAGAGCAAGCACAGCGCAGAGTCCCAAGTTCTCACCCTGGGCAGCACAGAGCAGCCATCAGGCTTAGAGCACAGTGACACCTCGCAATGATGGAGGCATAAGGCTGGAAGGTGAAGGTGTCAGGAGGGTCAAGGACTGGCTTCTCCCCACAGGAAAGGAGTCAGGAGCTGAGGGTGAACGTCAGCCAGCCTGGGCACAGACATGGCTGCTGAGCAGCTGTGACACAGCTCAAGCAGGGCCAGCAGGGCCAGCCTCTGCCAAAAAGCAGCTCCCCAGAGAAGGAGGGCAGCCCAAGCTTCTGGCTTCTCATTGGTTATGGACCTGACCTTCAATTTGTCCTACTGAGCACCTTAACACATGCCACTGAGCCCCTTAACTCATCCCATTGAGACCTCCATGGGGGGGAAATGTACCCAGGGAGCTGACAGAGCATAAGCTCCTACTCAGATTTTTCACAAACATTTCAGAAGTTCCCACAGCTTAACTGGAGTAACTGATCTTCCATTTTTGCCTTCTAATGTCCTTAGGATAAGCTCTGCAACTTCAACTGATTTTTTTTTTCTTTTTTTGGAGGGGAAAGGAGGAGGAATAGTTAAAATGACCTTGTTTCTTTAACTTTGAATGTGAAAGTCTCATTTAATCAGAAAAAAAAAAATAAATGTTGTTTCATATTTTCCAATATATACATCACAAGTTATGACATATCTCAAGAAATACTGACATTTTCAAGCCGAGGTAAAGGTCTTGCAGTACTGTATGATCTGGCAGCAAATTCTAGCATACCTGCCATCTCAGGTAATTCCTTTCCATGAAAAATGCAAGTTTACTTTAAGAAATGATTGACAGAAGTATCTTTTTTCCAGTACTCTTCTCCTGACAACTTGCCTGCACTTTCAATAAACCTTATTTTATTTATGTGTAGCTATAGAGCAAAGAAAAAATGAGCCATCTGTGTTAACAACAACAATCTCTTTATAAAAGACTAGAACTCTATATCATGTTCAGTAAATAGAAATGTCAGTTTTATATATAAATATCTGAAATGATATTTCCCAGTTCAAATGAAAATATGACAATGGCTTCTCATACTCATTTTAATATTTTTAGAAACTAATAAATTAGAAATCACTTTCCTTGAATTTTATTATATAATACATGCAGTTTCATTCTGGAAAACTATATTTTCACCATTTTCACATTTAGACACAGGTGAGGATTAAGTGTGCTCTGGTAGCTTGCTTTTCACAAAGAAAGATCTCATGCAGCGTTTGAATTCATACATGAACCCAAATTTTCCGAACATTTGTGTTTGTACTGAGGTGCTTAGATATAGGAAACAGAAGGTCAGTTCTGACTCATCTTCAAAGCCCCCACTTATATGATAAGTGATATTTAGCTCTGCTTTTTTTTTTTTTTTCACAAAAGCAGAATTATTTGCTTCTACTGGAAAGGAAAAAGAAATTCAAAACAATTCAAAGCTGTCTCTGTAAACTGAGGAGCTGGCTTATTTTGTGAAAAGGTTGACTAAGGGTGGTACTTGCAAGAAAAAAGGAAAAGAAAAAAGAAAACGCAACACTAAAAACTAACAAAAAGGAGCTAAGGCATTTAATCCCTAGCCAAGACCCACAGGTGATAATTCATGGATCAGTTTACACTAGTTGAAGACGAGGCTGTTGGTTTCTAAGCCCTCAGAAGGTTAAGACTGTGATGATGAAGGATATCACAGTTGTACCTTCATTTCAGATGCTCATTTGCCCACTGCCACATTCATCCAAATTACCACTCCAATATTCAGTTCACAAACACTTTCAGTGTGTTGCCATCACACCAGAGGTGATACACAAATAACAGTAATAATACTAAACTACTTCCCATACAACTTAGACGAAGTTCACAAAATCTAATTTTTCTAGGTGTCTATGTGTCTTGAGATTGGGGAATAAAAATCTTTGTGAACTACAGTAGTTCTCCAAGTAAGTGGTAGTTTAATGAATTTGCAAATTTTGGGAACTCAGTAAATACCGTAGGGTAGTTCCCAGAGGACTGACTGTTGACTATATAGCTAACGGCGTGAAGCAAGAAAGAACCAGCACAGCAGTTTTTATCACCACTCAAGCACAAATAGAACTAGCTGTATTTTCATAACATTCTCCAGCAGGTTAGGCTATAGGCCACAGCTAAACCTCATGTGGCTACATAAAGACATGTTCTCAGCATCAAGAACTCATGTTTGCACTAGGAATATTGTGCAAACTATATGCAAATGTCCTGCATATTAACTAACTTTGTTTGTGGGGCTTTTACTCCACACAGGCAACTGGCGAGTTAGGGGTTCACACACTGCCTTTTTCCCCATTACCTTGCTTATGTAGACAAGCCCTTTCTGAACACAGCCATAGAAACACAGATGTTGTGCATTTGGATAATCTCCAAGGTCAAATCTTTCCAGGCACAGTAGGGAAGCAGGAGTCTCTAATGGCAAGAATATCAAACTAAAGACTATAAAAGAGATTGCATACAGCCAAACTGTTCAGCAATTTTTCCAGCAGGAAACACAAGGGTACATCTGGGGGCAAAGAAGGGAAATGATTCTCAGCTGTGCAGTTCTAGTAGTTTGCTGAACAAAATTCATAGGTGCTCGCTATGCAGAAGGCTTACAAAGGTCCACATCATGTCCACTATTATAAAGGGAAGTTTTATGATACCAGGCAACCCCAGTCAGTTTATCTGTTTGCCCTTTTTTACTGGGGCTTTGTCTAAGCAGCAAGATTTATCCCTTGTAAGCTTATTATGAATTTACTGTATTTGCTAAATATTCATAGCTAAAATGGGTATGCTTCTTCTTTGATCTGGGAGTTCTTTTCAGATAAAATCTCAAGAGTGTTTTTACTAGCTCTGGTTTACCTTCAAATGTGATAACAGTAAATTTATGTCATTGTGTTTCCAAATAAATATTTTCAAAGAGAAAAGGTTTCAGCTTGGAAAGAAGCAGGGTACAGAATAAGCTAGTAAAGAAGGGAAAATAGGCTCAAATGGAGAACAAAATGAAAGCCAGAAAAGGAAAGAGTTTCATTTAAGGATTATCAAATATTCCTGTCTGCAAATGGGGAATGAATTAAAGATATGGACAAGTGCACTAAAAGCCTTGGTCCTGTGCTGAGGCAAGCAATACCATGTTTGGCTATACAAACACGGCACAGATGGCAAGGTTCACTGCTGTGGTCCATGGCAGGTTGGCAAGAATAAATGCACAAAAAAAACGATTTCTGTGGCCTGCCAGAATTGGGTGCACTCTCACATTTTGACTTGCAGATAGAGAAGCTGAAGAAGGAGTAGGTAATCCGTTTTCTGCTCCATGTCAGTTACACTGTGGTTGAACCTTTTCACAGAAAACTTGTTAATGTCTTGTCTTGGTGCCAGTTAATATGTTTTTTGTCAAACTATCCTCACCCCACTGAAAGCCATCTTTATTGATAGATCAGAAAGAGAGTAAGAGTTTGAATAACGCCAGTTTTACTCATTGGAAATTGTCCTTGCAAAGAATAAAGAAGCATTTTTTTTCATGTCAGAGACTGTTTTTCTCTATTTCATTGTTCCATTACCTTTCATAGGAACTGTTCAGAATTTAGCATTTCAGGATACTCCAATATGATCATTATCTTTTTATTTGATTATCAAAATAAATAGTTAAAGTGAAAGCTCTAAATTGAAGATTGGAGTGTTTAATTTTCTAAATAATGTATCTTTGGCACTTACTTCAGCCTGATCTTGAAAATGCCACTTAAAGAATTTTATTCTCTTTTTAAAAAAAGTCTGTTAAATGTGAATTTCCCCAGTGTTCTTTGTCTGTTTTCAAGTGAGCTTTTCTTTGCAAGTAATAAATAAAAAAAAAAAAAAAAAAAAAAAAAACACCAAAAGCACACACACAACACAACTTCACAGTTGCTCTGTTTTGAATTCAAGTATTTGTCTCTGACCTTTGCTAAAACTTGTAAAATCACAAGGAGATAAGCATGAAAGAAATCATGTGCTGTTCAAGTACTTAAAGTCCAGGGAAATGCACTGAAGTAGAAAGGGGATTAATAGAAGAAGGAGAGTGAGGCCAAGCCATACTGTGTTGGTAGGAGAAGGATTAGTAAGCAGACTGAACCAGAAGAGAAATTAGCAGTGCTTATTTCAGGTTAGACACAGCCGTAGGACGTGCATAGATAGAACAGGATCTCAGCAGAGGAGAGGTACCAGAAAGAGAGAACAGGTACAATGCATGAAGCATTGTAGCTTCACTTTCAGGTGGAGCTGCCGTTAGAGAAGAGCAAGGGAACAGAGAGGGGAATTGCTGAGTAGAGAGCAAGATATACTAGTCAAATGGAGAAAAGAAAGGCATGAACGGAGTGGGGGTGGGGTTGGAAAAATGTTCAAAAAACCTGGTGCCTCAAACAGGTTTTAACATTTTGTGGTAGTGAAGCAAATCTGGCTGGCAGATATACAATGTGAGTGAACATTTGGGAAGCACTTAGAAGTCAAATAGTAAATATAGCTCTAGGCTAAATATAGCTATAGGTCTAGGGGCAGATACCAGAAGAGAAGAACATTAGTGTCTGTAGTTAGAGTTGTTCACTTTTCCAAGTAGAGTATCGAAGTGTATTGTCTGGAGGCACTTTCTGGTGTGGGAGGGGTAGCCTGGAGGTTTGTATCACTTGTATTTAATCTTGTCTCTCTCTCTCTCTCTCTTTGTCTCTCTGTAGAGGGAGCTGGGTCAGGAGAAGTCAGCCTGCGTGGACGGCTGGCTCTTGGAAGGAGCCGGCTCCGCGGGATCCACCGTCATGCAGCTCCCCACGCTGCTGCTTCTTTCCCTGCCGCCGCTTCTTAGCATGCTCGGCCAAGCTGGAGCTCAGTTCCCTCGCCAGTGTGCTACCGTCGAGTCCCTGAGGAGCGGCATGTGTTGCCCAGACTATTTCCCTGTGTTTGGGCCGGGTACTGACCGGTGTGGTGTGTCTACGGGGAGAGGCCGGTGCGTACAGGTGACTGTTGATTCGCGACCCCACGGCCCACAGTACATCCATGACGGGCGGGATGACCGTGAGCAATGGCCCATACGCTTCTTCAACCAAACCTGCCGGTGCAACGGTAACTTCTCTGGTTACAACTGTGGGTCATGTCGCCCTGGCTGGAGTGGACCTACCTGTAGCCGGCAAATCAATATAGGTAAGAGCAACAGAAATATGACATGAAAATTGCCTGTTCGCAGTGCTTGCTTCTAAATGTACCTAGCACATTTCTGTTCTTTAAAATACAAAATGCCACTTGTCTTTATTTAGCAAACATACGTCGCCATAAGGGGTTATTAAGGCAGCTGCTAGACGAGTTGTTCATCTTGTGTACAAAGCAACTACATTTAGAATCACAGAATAGTTTGGGTTGGAAGGGACCTTTAAAAGCCATCTAGTCCAAGTCCCCTGCAATGAGCAGGGACATCTTCAACTAGATCAGGTTGCTCAGATCCCCTTCCTGATCTTGAATGTTTCCAGGGATGGGGCATCTACCACCTCTCTGGGCACTCTGTTCCAGTGTCTCACAAGCCTCATCATAAAAATTTCTTCCTTATATCTAGTTTAAATCTACCCTCTTTTAGTTTAAAACCTTGTCCTATCACAATAGGTCCTACTAAAAAGTTTGTTCCCATCTTTCTTATAGTCACACTTTAAGTACTGAAAGGCTGCAAAAAGGTCTCCCCGGAACCTTCTCTTCTCCAGGCTGAACAACCCCAACTCTCTCAGTTTGTCCTCACAGGAGAGGTGTTCCAGCCCTCTGATCATTTCTGTGGCCCTCCTCTGGACCGGCTCCAACAGGTCCATGTCTGTCCTGTGGTGAGGGCTCCAAAGCTAGATGCAGTAAAACCAAACACATTACTACTGAATAAAAGGCAGAAGGAGAACCTGTAGTCAGTGCAGGATTAGGAGCAAGTTCACTAAAGAACAGAACATCTAAATAGAAAAAAATATGTATTCTTTGGAATTATTTAAGAGTAAACCAATATATACAGACATATATGTGGTTTTGTAAGTATGTCTGTGAAGAATACATATCTAGATATCATGTTTAATACCTTGTGACTACTTTAAGTATGACAGCAGCTTTTTTGATTCAAAATCCCTTAATACATTTCTAAACTATATACCTGGCCTTGTGAATTTTTACTTACCTAGTTGCTGTCAGTGTCCTTAAAAGCTTTAACTGATGACTATGAGCTATTCAGATGAATCAGCACAGGGACTGGTGGGCCTTTCTGAGAGTTCTCCAGTTTCTGTTTAGTCCAGAATATCAGTACGCAGACACTGAAAAATTTTTGAAATGGTTATGAAATCTTTGTGGGACTGGAAAAATGTTGAATATTTAGGTAAATTGAAAAAGACAAGCAGGCTTGGGGACAGATTGTTGTTCTCAAGTCAAAACCATCTGAATGAACAAGATTTCAGTCTTTATTAGTGCAAGTTTAAAGGTGTTACTGAAATTCTGTAAAAGCCATAATCCCACAAATGAGTGATGAAATCTGTTGACATGAGTAACAAGCGGTCTCTAGCACAAACATGCAGTGCCTCTTGCAGAAACAGAAATCAGCACTGCCATTATTTTCACCAGATAGTAAAGGTTCCATGAATGTGAGCGCATGTTCCAGCAAAGGTTAACAAAGGACTGCTTACCAATTCAAAATCTTAGCAATAAGATTCCTTAAAAATAACTTACTGAGGGTTGTGGGACAGACCTTAGGATTTTATTAATCTTTTTTGCTCCAAGAAGCAAACTAGAAAGCAGAAATTATGACTCATGAATTGGATCTGCTAGACCAGGTTGCACTCTCTGACGCTCTGGTCTGTTCTCATTAATAACAATAATAAGTTTGAAAAATAACCAGGAAATAAATGTTATCACACACAAACTTAGCAAAGTAAAACTGGAGATAGCAAAAAAGCAACTTTAGGGTATACAAGAGTACTTTTTACTTTTCTCACTTATTAGATCCTTCACTACTCAGTAAATGCTAAGCAAATCAGATTTATCATGCATGAAAACCTGAGTTTAAATAGGGGAAATTAGCTTCTTATTATGCTTTGAGTTTCCACATGAAGGTCACCTCCTCTGTCTGTCTATAGAGCTGGCCCCAGCTGCTCAGACTTTAGAAATAATTATTGGATTACCGTTGGTATATCCATATAAAATAGCTGTAAAATTCAGTTTTGTGCCTTCATATCTTCTAAATTCATGCCTAAGTTTAATAGTAGTCACAATTTTTTTTATTATGATTCAAGCCCATATTTTGAAAAATGAAAAGTTAATATGTCTGCGTAAATCAAAATTAGATGGATACTTTTAGTGCACTGCTTAAAATCAACAACAAGAACCCCTTCAGTGATCAGGGCTAGCATATCTGTTCATCCGTTCAGTTCTGCAAAATAGAAAAGCATGTTTCAGGATGCAGAGTCCTTGAATGAAATTCATACTTCATAAAAGTATTTCTATAAACTTGAGTGAAGCCAAAATATGCCCCATTGAATCAAATTTACAGAATGAAATGTAATTCACTTTTATTCTTCGTATTGATTCATGCCAAAGACCTGTTGCTTCTCATATCAACATATCACTCATTTGGACAATTATGCATTTTACAGTATTTTTTATAATGAAAATGAGTGCATGTTGAAGAATAGCTGTGAGAACTTCTATCTGTGTCTTAATCTAAATTTAGCCTGAAATCTCAGTCCAGGTGAAAAAGTGCCAGACTAGGACTGAGATGATGTGGACTCTGTTCCTCTTGCAGATATATTGGTATTTCAACAAGTCAATTTTCTTCCTTGTTTCACTGTCTATATGTGGACAGTGATATTTTTAAATGGTTATGAGAAATACTGCTGAAAAGCAGTAATATATGACTGTTGCTAATAATAGCAGGTAATGACATTAAAAGGAGATGTTGTACCATGTGAAATTCACAACACACTGGTGAATCTGCCATTTTTCCTACAAAGGTTCAAGCATAAAGAATACAATTCTTCATTAAATTATCAAGCAGTAGAACTTCTGATTATTATAAGTTGCTATATTCTTTTCTTGTAAGGATTAACATAGGAAACCTTAAGTACTGTGGTTGAAGTTCTGAAAGGTTTGTGTGACAAAGAACTGTCTTTGTCATTTCTCTGACAGGACAGAAGGACAATCCATAATAATACTTCCAAAAGCGTTAAAACCACAAGGTTTTGGGCTTTATTTTTGTTCAGCTTAACCTTTCTGAAAATAAATAACATTTTCTATTTATGCTCAGTACTCTCTGAATTGCCCCAATTAAAAATGGATGAATGCTTGAAGAAAAAGAGGCTTACCCAGATTAATTAGGAGCAAAATATATTAGTCCTGTGAGATCAGACTTGAGTGTCTTTTACTTTCATAACTTGCTGCTTCTGTATCCTCACAGTCAGGAGGAATCTTTTGGATCTGAGTGCAGAAGAAAGGAGGCGTTTTGTGAATGCCTTACACCAAGCCAAGGTGACAATCCACCCTGACATTGTTATTGCCACACGAAGACGTGAGGAAATATTTGGACCAGACGGCAACACACCACAATTCGAGAATATCTCCATTTATAACTACTTTGTGTGGTCTCATTATTATTCTGTCAGGAAGACTTTCCTTGGTGCAGGGCAGCAGAGTTTTGGAGGAATTGATTTCTCTCATGAGGGACCAGCTTTTGTCACGTGGCACAGGTACCATCTACTGCAGCTTGAAAGAGACATGCAGGTAAAGTTCATATTTATATTGAACCATGTGTTCATGCTGTGTTTTGTACAGTTAAAGAACTTCTCCGCATATTCCAATAGGTAAAAATGATAGCAGCTCTTTCTATGTGTTGAAATAATTCTCTTTCCATTTCAGCAATTCATTAGGTATACTAAACCTAATAGACTATATTAAGTTTTAGACTGTCATTGTTATAGAGATGCTAAAAATAATATTTCAATTAGAGTACTGGAAAACATAAAAGTTACATAAAAATCTCCTGTAAAAACAGATACATATTCTAGATATATCCACTAGAGGCGTTTTATTGTACCAGAAAAAGTTATTGCCAGGGTTATTTTTAATATCAAGGACCTGATCCTTGACTGTTAGACTAATCAAAGCAGCAGAAATTATAAAGAAAAATATTACAGAGATGGCTTGGGGATTCAGAATCACATTTTACTTGTATAATTAATGTAACTGGTAGAGAAATTAGTGTTTTGTTATACTCTGTTCCATGAATCAGTGGTTCTCTTGTTTCTCTTTCCTTGTGCCGACCTATCCATAAAAGGAATATATTATTTTATGGACCGTCATTCTTTTTAAAAAAGAGAGCAAGTTTTCAAGGTCAGGATTAAGTAGTCTTTGAAATCACTTCAAGTGTTTCCACTAGCTTCAATGGTTCTGCATCAGGCTGAGGCACAACTTCCCTTCAAAAACTCACATTTAACATCAGTGGCACTTCACCAGGTAGAAGCCCTGAGGAGTTCTAGCTTTTAGTGATTTAATATATATTCCTATTTATGTTAGTAAACTTGATCATTAGTTAAGCTAATTTGGCTGGCCAACACATCCTAGTATATTTTGGAAGCCAGGACATGCTCCAGAACTGTTCAGCTCCAATGCATACCAGGACCAAACAATGAGAAATTGAAGGGCCAGTATCCCTTTTCCTTAATTTTCCATCTGCTCAGTCATTTCACAGTTGGCTTAGTTATTCTGTGTGCTACAAACGCTGCTGTTGTTGACAAGCCATTACAAGTTTTTGGAAAAATTAGTTATCACTGTTAAGTGATATTTCCTACTACTCACAATATGGTTTCATGGAAGAGATACTGTCTCATTAATGAGGGAGATCCATAACTCAATTCAATAGTCCAACTATCTATTCTGTTGAACAAAGGCATCAATGGGAAAACCATTGAAAGCTTTTACATAGATTTCATAGATTTTCCATAGATTTCATCTCCTCCATGATGCAGGACTCTGACTCTTACTAAGAGGTATTTAACTGGCTTTTAGCACCCTTCTAGCAGTAAATATTATAGCTGTCTGGGGCACACGTATTAACACTATATTTCTGTGGTTTAGAACATGCTGCAGGACCCTACTTTTGGACTGCCCTACTGGAACTTTGCAACAGGACAAAACACCTGTGATATCTGCTCAGATGACTTGATGGGAGCTAGAAGCAATTTTGATGTCTCTCTTATCAGCCAGAACTCAATCTTCTCTCAGTGGCGAGTGCTATGTGAAAATATAGAAGACTATGAAACTTTAGGAACCATTTGTAACAGTAAGTATGACTGCTGCCAGATATTTGGAGAGAAAATCCTTTCAATAATAAATAAATATAATACTTTACATTGCAATGGCTTTTCCCAGCCAAAAAGTCTTAAAGTGGTTTTTGAATATTCTTGATCCAAGTTTCATCGGTCTTCTGAGATAGTGCGTACTTATCATCTGTCTTGCACTGAGGCACCAAGAAGTTCAAAATTTGATCAGGAGCTAGTAGCAGAGGAAGAGCTAAATGCTTTGATTTTGATTCTTATGCAGTATCTATTCATCTCCTGTGCCATAAATAATTAAATCTGACAGTGTCATTTCTCAGCTGAAGCTTAAGTTTTCTTCTGACTGCTCCACTTACCACCTTCATGGCATTCTGCTCCTAAAAGAAGAACATATAACAAATCCCCATGTCAGCTATGTGAAGCATACTTTGAACGTGAAGAATATTGAATCCCAACACATCTACTTCAGCTACAAGATGTGTAGAAGATGTGTACAAGACCTAAAAAATCCCAGCAAGATTCTTGTATATTCATCACCTTCAAGCCACAAGCCTTTAACATCTTCATGGAAATAGGGAGAAAAAATAGGGAAAAACCACAATATTGGGTTAGTCACCTACATAATCAACTATAGTCCTTTCCCCAGCTACTCTGTCAGGATATCTTCAAAATTTTGGCCTGGGTGTCATCAAGAAATCACGTTGAAAAACTACAGAAAATTTTCCCAAAGAACTCACATTTCAATAAGAGGCTTCTAGATGCTTTTAAAAATCCTGGCGCAAAGGATCCATAACATAGGATGCCATGAAGATTCAGATTCTTTGCTGGACATAAGGAACTGGCCCATTCATTCAGTTTAAGTGTCATTTGCGAGGTTTGGGGTTTTTTTCCCCATGGTTCAGTTTTTAGAAGCATGCGTTCTGTGGCCTAAACTTTTGGACGAGTGTTGTTTTCTCTCTTCTCTTCACTTCCAGGCACTGAGGGTGGTCCCATCCGACGAAATCCTGCTGGAAATGTTGCACGGCCTATGGTACAGCGTCTCCCAGAGCCCGAAGATGTTGCTCAGTGTTTGGAAGTTGGTGTATTTGACACTCCTCCTTTCTATTCCAATTCAACAGACAGCTTCCGTAACACAGTAGAAGGTAAAAATGGCAAATAAAAGCATCCGGAACAACTCCAAATAAGTCAAGGCAGACTTGCCATTTTTGCTGTTGGAAGTATGAGTTTAGAGACAGTCTATCGGACGCTAAGAACACATTGTTCTTAGCATTAAGTATTAGCTTAGTATTAAGTGGAAATAAGCTCTGGGTAAATTACTTAATAGCTTATGTCAGTTCTTTAAATGTATAAAAGCCTCAAAAGTCTGTCAATGGTGTACTAAGTAGAAACTAGCTGAGATCAGGTCCTTGCAACCTAGTACTAAGTTGTCATTGCCAAAAACAGACAGCCCTGGCCTGTGGATTGATGCAGCTGCATCCTTAAATGAGGCAAACAAGTACTCACAGCAGTTATTCTTGTATCTGAATTAAAACAAACAAAAGAAAGCAAAAGAAACTGTAAGCCTTGATAGTACTTAATAAAATAGTATTGAAGTAGTAATTAGGGTCTGCATACAGGATTTACTGCTAGACATGTTACTCCTTCTCTCTGGGACATATAATTGTGTTCTTCTCTTTTCATATTTAGAATGAAATTTTCAGTTACTGGCATCTGAACACACACACCCCAACACAGAAACCAGCCTAAAGATTTGATTCATGCTGTTCAGCCAGTATCCTGCCAACTGCTTCTGCACTCTAATAATACAGTTTTTAACAGGAAAGACTAAGATTCATGAAAAAAGATTACCAAGTGACAGTTCAGATCTCTGCCAAACCTCCCACAGAACCTCTGGCTCTTTTGAAGAAGCCTAACTCCGATGACATGGAGGATCTGCTCCATTTTCTTTCTCTTGGAGAACAAAACCAAGAATCTGCATCAACCTTTTAAGTACATATGAAAGTTTTGGAGGCTTGCCACGTTTGACAAATGGGCTATCAATATCTAGGTATCTAAACATGGCTTTAGCCAATTTACTGTACAGACCTCTCTCTGGAAAGTTTAGTCAGAGCTTGAAAACAGGAGAAGTTCCCATGATGCTTCAGATTCTGACATCTTACATGAGGGTTATGATGTGCTGGGCACTAACAGAGTCACACAAGGTATCTTCACTGAAAAAAACAGACCATGTGAAGCTTTCTGAGATATGTTTGCAGTAAGCATGGAAGCGATGTGTGGAAATACAACAGCTGGCTCATTAGGATAGATGGCAACATATACAGGCTTAAGTCAGTAGTTAGAAAACACACGCAACTATTTTAGTTATGCTGAAAGATATATAGGTCCCAAATATATACCTTTATTTTCATGCTGTGATGTGGTTTGGCCATTTTGCATTAGATCCCAGCAGACTTGCACTCTACATTCTCAGCATTCTTTCGTAAAGGCTATTTTAATCCGAAAATTATGCATGCTAGGGACATTGCTCAAATGCCGTTAAGGAGACAATTAGCTACTCATTTAAGTTAAGCAAGGCAACACAACAACATGACAGTCTTTCAGAGAAAAAAGGGACTGCAGCTTCCGAAACAAAATCTTCACTAAGATTTTTTGTGTTCTTCTTTGTTTGCATGTTCAGGGTACAGTGATCCTTCAGGGAAATACGACCCAGCAGTTCGAAGCCTTCACAACTTGGCTCATCTGTTTTTGAATGGGACAGGAGGACAAACTCATTTATCACCAAATGATCCCATTTTTGTCCTCCTGCACACATTTACAGATGCTGTTTTTGACGAGTGGCTGAGAAGGTATTCTGCAGGTAAGATATGCTCATGGGCAGAGGTGGGGTGGGTGGATGTCAGTCTATGCAGTCATAGGAGCTCAGCTGCTTCTTGTGGGACAGCAAGATGCCCCGAAGCTTAGGATAGAGGAATGGAATTTTAATGGTTAATGTAGTTAACAATAACAGAGTAATAACAAGCAAGCTCCCTTCCTCATCCCACTGACATCCATTTTCATATCACTGTCTGTGAAGGGACTTGGATGGAGATACCATGCACAATTCAAGAAAACAAAATGTGCAAATACGTTGTCTTCATAGAGCAAAGACTGTGTAACCATGGAAGGTCCAAAAACTTCATGGACATTCCATCGTTTTGTGGAGTAAATATCTGTTTCTTCCTGTCAAACAAGATCAGATGCCATGCACATCTTCATGAATCATTTTGACCACCTTTGTGATGTACTGCCAGCATTACAAAACTATTTCCATATCCTTGCCAAGGATGGTCACTGTTGCTACCCTTGCTTCTTTAACTCAGAAAAGAAGAGAAAAGGAATAAGGGAGGAAGTGAATGAGAGGGAGGAAGGAAGGGCAGAAGGAAGGAACTGGAAGGAAAGAAGAAAAAAAAAAATAAAGAAGGAAGGAGACTGGCATCAGTTAAGTGAGGGGAGAATTCTGTGTAACCCTAATGTCTGTGCATTAGTCTGCACAAAGCAGTGACTGTATTCCTCTTAGGACAATCCAGGCCTCTCTTCCTTCTTCTACCGAAGACAGCTGCTGTTGCACAACTGAGACCTCTTTGTGCAGCTTCCATAAACTGCCTCATGTATTTTTCCCATGCCAACTATCAGAGAGAAATTGTATCCCCTTGTGGTACTTACATAACCTATCACAAGCTTTTGCATCATCTTACCAAAATGGATTTTTTTTTTTTTAATTTTTTTTTTGGTTCAGCTGACTCTCTCATGATTTATCATAACATTGCAAAAAAATTCCACTGGTATTCATATCAGCCACGCTCCTGAACTGCATGAGAGAGCTCTTCATCACTGTAACAATCAGACAAAGCCAGATTGTAGCATAAAGGTTTTCCAAGTCCTCCATAAATATGTATTTCTCCTTTTCCATGGAAGAAAGGAAAAGCCCAACACCGGCAGAAAGCTTTACAATCTGCTGGTGTTTTCTGTTAAAAAACAGAGGTATTAGTGGTCTTGCTTTTGGACAAATCCATTCTGTATCTGTCACACTGGAAAACCAGTCTTTCGAGATTAACTTAGGTTAGTAATAACAGAAAAAAAGGAGGTACTCAAAACCCAGAGTCACTGTTGGGGGAAAAAAAAAAAAAAAAAAAAAAGGAAGTAGTGCAAATTATTTTGATTTCATTTACAAAAGTGTGATTTGACTTTCAAATTTAGATATCTCAACATATCCACTGGAGAATGCCCCTATTGGACATAACCGACAGTACAATATGGTGCCTTTCTGGCCTCCAGTTACCAACAATGAGATGTTTGTTACTGCACCAGAAAACCTGGGATACAGCTACGAAGTCCAGTGGCCAGGTAAACTGTCCAGCCTAGATGTTTCCTCTTTTTTTTCTCATCATGTCTTTCTCCATTTAAGTCAGTTCAAATTTCACAAACAATATTTGATGCCTTTGTAAAGGTCTGTTTCTCTTTTCTTGCCTGGCTTTCCAAATCATTTGTGTTTGGGATTTAGTACAGCTAAATAGCTACTGATTATAGATTGTTCCTGCATGAAGCTCCCACCATCCACTTCAATTTTTGGCCAAGTTCTCATTTGCACCTAAACCTTGCAGAAGGTCCTTATTCCTACATCGTATGCCTTCATTAAATCACTACAGAGAATGCAAATGCCTCACAAACCATATAGCAGAAGAAAAATCCAGGACTGTTTTTAGACTGTAACAAGAGAGGCTGAAATTTTCTCACATTTTGGAACAAATATTATCAACCAAAATTTAAACTAGTTCTACTTCACAGCTCATTGAATAATGACAGATACTGAGCTTTGGTCTGTTCCTCTGACACTTATCCATATTCTTGACATTTACTTTTAATAACTTTCTCTTTTGGTTTCCTTCCTGAAGGTCGGGCTCTCCGTGTCACTGAGATGATAACTATTGCAATAGTGACGGCACTGGTTCTTGTTGCAATTATCTTCGCTGTTGCTGCATGTATTGTACGTGTTAAGAAAAATAAGGATGAGTTGCATCAGCCTCTTCTGACTGACCAGTATCAGCACTACTCAGATGATTATGATGGCATAGCAACACCAAGCCAGTCTGTTGTTTGAAAAGATGGCACTTTTTTGCATCCGACTGAAACTGTTTATTTTGCTGTATTTTATAAATGGTGGTCATCCATCTGCTTTAAAATAAAGAGCATAAATTGTCAACTGTCTTGATGTGTTTGCTTCAGACTCCTCTTTCATCACACCTAGGCATCAGTAAGTCACCTTTGCAATGCTAATTATGTGTACATTTTAATGGCATTCCACTAACTTTTCAGGGCTCACCTGCAAGACTTTTTCATGTATATTTCTGTAAAATCTGGTAAAATTCAGTTAACTTGCTGACAGCCAATGTCATCTAACTTCACCTAGCCTTTACACCCAGAATTGTTTTATGAGGTACTTTTATTAAAAGGTCAAGTCTAGAATGGGACAGAAGCAGAATACAAAAACCAAAATGCAAGTAGACACCTTGGCAAGATGACTACAAATGTGTTTCAAAATAGCCAGCATGCCAGGTAAGGAGCCACAGGGGAATTCTGAGGGCAACATTGTGTTTGAAATCCAACTTTATTCACAGAACATAGTTTTGATCTTATTGCTGCTTTTAGGTAGATCTGTGAAAAGAGATTCACCACCAAGAAGCCACTCCAGCATTTGGACACTTCAGATGTATGTTCAAACACAGCTGCCTGAAGGGGATATCCATTTGAAGGGACAGTTGGCAGCAGCCTCCATTCTATTTTTATTTTGATTTTTCACTCTCTCGCTCCCTTCGTCTCTCCCATTGTCCCCATGGCAATGCATTCTCCCCAGCAATGAGACCTTGCTTCAATTTTCTCCTGCAGAAATTTAAACCTGCATTTCTCGTACTTTACGAGAAGGCCCTAGGCATCAGGCTGTAGAACAGATCTGGAAGAAAACTGCTGTTGAATTTATTCAACATGAGTCAGTAGGACAGCAACAGACTAACACCTGCCTTTACAGCCTGAGGCAGGGCTTGAGGAATCTGGCTTCAAGCCTCACCTCGTCTCTCTCATCATAAGTGGGTACCAATAAATCATTGATTGTCTTCCTGTGATGGCTTATTAAATCTAAATCAGCAGCCATTAACTCACATACAGAGATGTTCCTGGGTTCAGACTACTGAATCCCACATCCTGCACTGAACCCCCTAATTGTCAGACTATAAAGTCAGGCTGTCTCTCATCTCTCTTTTTGACTGACCCCAGCCTCGACAAAAATGGCAAGTAATTTGGATTGAGCTCCTTCAGTCTGAGGCAGCTCTCCTAGACATTAAGTTATTAGGCAAAAGCAAGAGTCATGCCTTCTACGTGCTCTGTCAACCTCAGCGGTTTCAGTGAGTACCAGGTGCGCTCAAAGCACATTTACTCAGTTGCAAGGAGATATGTAATTTATACATTAGGAATGACATAAATAGGAAGACAAGTGTTCTTGGCTAGGCGAGCCATCTTACCAAGCATGGGGCATGGACAACCACAAAAATTTACACACGTAACTGATATTTAGGCAGAAAACTTTCACTTGTGGCACCCACGGCACAAAAGTAAATTAGACAAAGGTCTTTTGGGTTGCGCTTTTGGTTTTACTTGTATTTCAGGTACACAAACAGCAGCTCAGATTTCAACTTAAATGCCTGCTTCTGCTCTTCTTGCTTGTACTGAGTAGCAACTTAACAACTCATCCACTTTAGTAATTTCAATGGATTAAAACAGGGTGATTCAATGTATGTTGGATTGGGGTCAAGAGACCTGGATTTTACCCTCAGCTCTGCTACTGACCTGCTGAATGTTCTTAGCTAGCGTATTTTTACCTCTGTGACTCATTTGACTCATTTATAAAATGAAGATAACAGAGCTTCCTTTTTAAAGTGTTTTTACTTCAGTGGTTGAAAAGAAGCGTACACAAGCTTGGTAGCAGGAGAAAAATGGCATGGCAAAATCAGGTCTTGTGAAGAGGATGTTAACCATTAAAGCTATTCAATCCTTAAAGCAAAAGCATACACTCAAGTTTTGAGCAGGCCATACGTCTTGTGGGTCAGAGAATGAGGAGACCTGCCTGCTAGTTACAGCTGCCACACATGAATGAAGGAAGCAGGGCAGATTTTTATAACAGACTTTAAAAGGAACAGCAAGCACAGGAACTAGAGGGGGAAGGAAAGTGGAGAAATGTGTGTGTGATCCATTCGTGATAAGAGTGTCACAAGTCCTTCTTTCTTTGGTCACTATTTGTAGTACCCTGAACTATGTCTGGGTGTGGAGAAAAAGTTCCTGCCATTCATTGAAGCTGCTTGGTGTTTGTTCCTGAGCTAATCTGATGAGGAAAAACTGTTCAGGTTTGAAATCTGAAATGGCCAGCATATGAGAAAATTAAGAAAAATAAATAAGCACCATAAAATTGAGTGTGTGATAACTACAGGCTATCACTTGGAGAACATGTAGCAGAAGTTACGAGGAGAATAGAGGAAGTGAAAAGTTGGAAAAAAGTACCAACTGAGAAGTCCTAGGTTCAGCAGTTATGAAGCATGTGATGTCCTTCCTCCCTGTGACTTTTTTTCCCTGTTCTTCTCATGAAGGCTTGTTCATATAAGGGTTGTATAAGGCAGCTGTAAAGGATATCTGGAAGTGATGGGAAAATAGAACTAAGTTCATGTTGACTTGATGACCATGTCAAAAGGAACTGTGACATAGGTAGCAAAGGCTTGGCACCATTAAGGAAAAACTGAAAGGAGCCTCATATTTGGATATGAGTAGAGATCTCTAAAGTGTTGTCAGATAGAAACCTCACACAAATTAGAACTGTGTAATTTATGTAAAATTTGGAGATTGCTGAATAAACGTTGATAATGATGCTGAGAACTAAAATCTAGGGATGTAATTGGTGATAGACCCTTTTTCCACAAATATTTATTGGCCTAATGAAATGTCATATTGTTATTGTTTTGACTTAGATTGCAGTGATTGTGCCACAAAAAAAATTAAAAAAAACAATTAAAAAAAATGTTTTAAGGCCTCTCAGGTGTCCCCCTCAACTGAGGATGTTAATGATTTTATGTTTATTTGCCTTCTTAGTTCTCTAACAGTATCTAAGTTTGGCTTTTGAAATTTATTTCTCTTATAAAAAGCAAATTAGTAGACAGTAATTAGTGAATTCAAATAATGAAACAGTAAATCAGATTCTCTCCAGAAAAATACTAAATGAATTGAGGTTTTGAGAATATGCAAGAGAGAAAAGGAACTAAGGTCAGGGATTCTAGAAATAAAAAGAAAGCTGACAAAGCTGCATTTGACCTTGGAAAGGAAATATTCAAAAGGTTCTTTGACCATAAAAATGAAAATGCAATAAATGCAGAGACAAGATTAGCATGATACAGATACATTTTTCTATGTCAGTGATAGTCGACTTCCATTTTCCATAAGATGAACTATGCTGATCCTGTACAGAAATACTTAAAGGCTTATGGAATGAGAGACAGAAATTGCCTTACAAGACAGAAACTAAACAATATATCTGCATCAAGACAGCAGGTAATTTCCATCCAAGAGCCTAAACGTTACATACAAAACTGTAAGTCCATCTGTAAGCTGTGCGAATAATTTCATCAGGTCAGCCAAAGCATTGTGCAATTGAGAGCAGCAATATTTTATGGGGAAGGGAAAGTAAAAACGTTCTGTGCAACTACAAGCTTATTAATTTAGACCAAATAGCATGACAGTCTCCAAAACAAGCCATGAAAATACAATTGGAATCAAATACGGCACAGATTTATCAAAGTTAGACCATGCTAGCTAGCTTAATAGCTTTCTTTGATAAAATAATTCAAATATTTTCTTTAGGAATTATATTGATGCTGAAGCCTGTAATAAAGTGACCTGTGCTTAAGCCTGAAAACTTAGGAATTGGAATAGGATCTGCATGCTGGGAAGAGAGTTAACTAGAGGAGAGAGGGTGATACAGTATTGAAAGATGTACCAGGGCTATAGGGGTGGTCCCTGTAGCCCTTTACTGGCAGAATTGCAAAGACTGAATTAGCCTTATTTAGTTCTTTCAAGAGAGATGTTGATGCACAAAACCACTCATCACCCCTAGGTCAGTACTGGAGGAGAACCTACAGAGGGATAAGGATAACCTGCAGAAATACCTTGTGAGCTTTAAGATTTGAAGAAAGGCGAGAGGAAGTGAAACAGCACAGTAATGATATCACTACTCTACATCTACATTCCAGTAACATAAATTTCTCTTCCCACGTGCAAATTTTTCCAGTAAGGAATAAAAAAGCATTGCAAACCAGCTTAAAAGATAAAACCTTATGCCACCAATGTGATACTAGTGTGAAAACAGCAAAGTCAGATCGTCATATGATGTAGCACAGTTTATTGAGTAAATGTACCATATATTATGGATGTTTAAAAGATTCTGTAAGTTGGCTGCATCTGGGGAAAAATGTCCCTCACAAATAGGTATTTCTACATGAAAGAAGAGATTTTCAAAGGCAGATTGAAGAATTTAGTGTAAGCTAGTGAGCAATTAGACTGTTCAGGTAACTTCCTTCTAATGGAGTAGTAAAATCATAACTTGCCTGTACATCTGTTTTGGACACAAAACTGAACTATTTGTGTAACTTAGAGAAGCATTTCTAACCCTAGAAGTTTCACCTCTCCTATGTGTGGAAAGGCTAAGCAACACTGGTTAATAATGGCTTTATGTTGATATAGAATGATATAGAATTGGAATGATGCCCAAAACAAGATTTATTGCTGAAGTTTATCCGGTTTGCCATTTTAATATTTCTTATTGTCCAAAAAATATCTCCTAGGTGAATAATATTTGGCTACCAACAGAATAATCTGGCAAGGAAGCTTGCTTAAAACTGAGACATTTATTTTCAAAACATTAATTTGGAGCAAAATGTACGGATCTTCTCTCTCAAAACTGAATTGTAACTTGAAATCTCATTTAACCTACACTTTACAATGAAAGTCATGGCATTAGCAGATGCTTTGTTCAGGTGCTGCTTTACGGTAAAGCGAAAGGGAAATGGCATTCAGAATATTTGCTTCTTGCTGCTCATTGGAGGGAATTAAAACAGCACAATTCCAACTAAAATAAACCTTGGATTGATTTCTGTGTAGACCTTTAAATATAGAGTACTTATAGTATATATAGTCCACTGTTTTTTGTCATCCTGCCAATCCAACCCTCAATGCCCAGAGGTATCCAAGATAAGCCACTGCGAATTCCAATTACACGCATCCCTTTTACCCTTTCATCCCTCAAATGCTGGAGGCAAAGGAGGGGATCTAAATAGTAATTTTACAGTAAGTTAGGTTTGCATGCACATAGAAACTGACTTTAAGACCTTTAGCAATCAGCCAAGCATGGATTTGGATTTTATAACTAGTACGAGCTCTTCGAGGAATCGGACTGATACCTTGCTGAAATCATTGCCCCTGTTCAGTACAACAGTGACCCATCATGTACTTTAAGAAGGTAGAATGTACTTTTTAAAAAGGTAAAATATATTTTAGAAGGTAGAATCTCTCATTGAGTAAGAATAAAGAGCTGTAAAAGGGTCACAAGACCCTGCGAAACCAGACACTTGGTATAAACAATAAACACCTTACTAAAGAATATACCCTTGAATAAGAACAGAAGGCTGATAACAAGGAACATCCCACCACAGGAGGCACCGAAACTGGAATGAAAACCAGACAGCTGCTGGATAATGCATAAAGTCAACAAAAACTCGCAGTAACTGGGGAAAGGTAAAGGTGGCAGTGGGAGATCACAACCACCAATTCAATTGGAGACTGAATTGAACTACTCTCCACCCATGGTGCTGGAGCATGTGCATATCAATTAAAGGACCTTGTAACTTTAAACGAAAGTGAGAGACTGTACTAACCCATAGAAATTGTTAAGGTAAAGTACTAACCAGTAATTATAATTAAGGGTTTGTATTTCTGTGTTTTGAACCATATAAATATTCCTATTAGCTTTTAGGCCAGTGTGCTAGCTTTGTGGATTACCACCTAGCACCTATCTCTGTAGAAATGAAATAAATAGATAATACCTCTACTCTGTGTGTATATTGGCATCTGCACACCGGGTAAATGACCCTGCTTTGGGACAACACCATGGTCCTTTGTTTGAAGCAAAGGAAGCTGCAAAGGAAGACAGAAGCAATGCTGCAGAATTAAGCATCCTTAATTTGAGGCTGAACTCATGATAGGATGACTGCCCAAGAGGTTCTTAATTTCTCCACGCAACCTGTCTCTTTACTACTGGTGTTGAGTTACATTTTGCTTCGGTTCACAAAGGTTGAGAGGAAACTACTGACATAGACAAAATGCCTTGTGCTGAAGAAAATTTTTACAAAGAAAAAATCTCAAGGGAGAAGAGAGGAGGGGGAGAAAATGTCTGTTTAGAAGCTGAAGGTTGTGTTGTAGCTGAAATTGTCTCAGGCTATTAAGATGGAAGTTTGCAGGAAAAACAATATTTCTCTCTAGACTACCAGATAATATACCAGAAAAAAAAAGTAGCTCCAAACAATATCATTGCACCTAAGGCCTCCAAGTGAAATTTTGTCTTTTTATAGCACCATCTACAAATCAATATTTAGGAATGATTCTCAGTATGAGCAGCATAGTTGAAGACAAAGAATGAAATAAAATTAAATAGTATCAAGTAATTGAATTATTACGTCATGAATCAAAAGCGAAGATGCTGGTTTCAACCGGACTTTGGATGACAGGGATCATCCGTTCTTCTTATTTATTAATTTATATGGCAAAAAAAAAGAAAAAGTCACCCTTGCTAACGCCTACGAAGCAATTGCATTTAATATGAGCGCAAAGCAAAAGTCGCATGTTTAAAATAAGGTGAGATGTCCACTTTACATCTCCCTGGGAACCGTATCCTTACTGACGCCGTGGCTTCAAGATGGCTGGGAGTACAATTCCCGTGTGTTGCACCCAGGCACAGGCAGGGAGCGCGCCACGGGCTTTCTGCCGGGGGCAGGGCCTGCCGCTCGCCACGAGGTGGCGCTTCACCGCACAATTCTGCTTGCTCTCGGACGGGCAACAGGAAACGTCTCCGCTGAACCAAAAAGCCACTTCAAGTTCGAAGCGCAATTTCCTAAAAAGGTACGGTGATTTCTGTCCCTCAACTTCCTATTCCAAGAGAGGTCTAGCTTCTTTTTCATTGGGACACTATTTAAATTCTTGCATGCTCCTTATTTTAAAAACAAATCCTTAACAGAATAAATACATGCCTGTCCCATATCTGCAGTGGTTGGTTCACAACAGCAAGTAAATGCTGTCCATTGGGAAGGCAATTTTATTATTTTTTTTTTAACAGGGGCAGGGAAGTGAATGTCGTATTTTCTTTTTTTATCCCTGCACCTAGAAGTGAGAATAAAATGAGGGCCTACCAAACACTGATACTATTTGATATTAGCAATTTATGATCTGAATTTTTTTCTTTTAGCACTGCTAATGTTTTTCTTCTAGCAGTCTTGGAAGATAAATCATCAGCTGCAGCAGAAGGGCCTGTAAATAGACCATCACTTCTTCAAGGGAATAAGAATTCAGAAAAGTGATGCTGATAATAATCAAGCTGGCATAAAAGTGGCCAGATACATTTTTTTCATCTGGAAACCATCACTCAATGGCAGCCCCTGGGCTGGATTTTTACCTCCGTTTGGCTTGGGTGTAGATGCCAGGAGTAACCTAGAGCAATTCCAATGCTCTGGAGCACATCTGTTCCCTGAGGCTCCCCGTGGACCACCATGCAGCTCTTGACACTGTGTTTCCCCTGTGGTATCACCTGTGGTATTCTCTGCAAGGTTGGGCAAAACAGATTGCAGCCTCATGGCCTGAGAGACCTGTTCACCCATTCTTGAAAAAATATATGGTAATTATTAATCAGTGATAAATTGGAAACAGGCTGAAATTAGGCCATGAACTAGAGAAAAGAGGCTGGAACAGTATTTCACTGATGGTGTTTCCTTTTTTGAGCAACTTTTCCACATGTTCTGTCATAAGTCTGAGGCTTGTTATAATTACCTTTAATGGGCTCTTTAAAAATGTCTTTTCTAGGAGAGGAGATCTGGGGTCAGAGAGGAGAGTACTTCACATGTCAGCTTGATCACAGGCAGCAAGTGCTGTTTCTGCACAAAATTACCTCAAAACTATTTCTGATCTAGAGGCAAATAACCGTAAATATTAATGACGGTTCTTACCCTTCAGATGTTAGTGAAGTGGCAGGAAAAATAAAGTCTGTCCTCTTGGCTATGGAAGATGAGACAAGGTAAAATGGGGGACTATGAAGGATAATGACATGGAAAGCAATCTGGCACAAATGTGGTGAAGCTTGACATCTCAGGTTCATGTCCTGTATCATCCTCAGGGATTGCATTTTATGTCCTGTGGGGCAGGAGCCTCAGGTCTGGCATTTGCTTGAGTCACGTGATGCTGCACAATGTCCCCGGGCCTGACTGGTTGGTGTCCAGTCGTTCACCCTCTTTTGCTGTGAAAAGACCCCTCTTGTTCTGCCTTTTCCCTCAGCCCTTGTTCAGATGCAGCCCAACAGCGCCGAGGCTGAGCCAGACCACAGGAAAAGGAAGAGTTCGCTTTTCAAATATGTCATTAGCCTGCAGGTTGGAAACCTCCAAAAGAGTTACTGGTGATGCCAGTATTGGAGAGCTGTACAGGTCAGGAGAACTCCATAAACAGGGGACAGAGGAAGACAGTACTTATTGCTGGTTCAGTCAGGGGGAAATTTGTGCATAATGTCTTCACTATCTGAGTTTTCAAAGGACTGGTGGACGGTTGGCATCATGCCTTGCTGAAAGCAGGTCCTCTGCACACAGATGAATTGCACCTATTTGAGGAGAAACTTTGCCTTCTGGAAAAATACTTTCATACAAAGTTTTGACTCGTAGAATAATTGATTGCTTCACTGACAAATTAAAAAAAGGGGGGGGGGCGGAGAAGAAGAAAATTACAAAAGATTGAGGGATGGGAGGCCATAAAGGGAAATGAGAGCTAAAATGTAAATTATTTTTGCTAGGTTTAGTCAAGTTTTGGGAAGATGTTTAAAAAAGGAGTAGTGAGGATTCCATTGTGGAAATACTTGCCTGTATTTAAAGAGCTGTAGTTTCCCTCCTGCATGAGTCTTCCTGCTCAAGTAGCTCTTACTCTACCACTCTAACACAGCCTCATTTTCAGGATAGCAAACCATCTTGTTTATTGTTTGACATCCATGTGTTTTGTGCAAAAAATAATGCGCTATGCCTCCTAATAACTTGTCTTAAGAGCTTCAAACCCAAACTGAAACAGCCTCTTCTAATCTCTCCTTGCTGGGGGCAATAGCCTCTCCTAAAGTCCTAGGAGGAATACAGCACAGCACGGCATGTTCACAGGTCTTCCCTGGGAGCTGGATGTAGCAGTCAGCACAGCTTTTATGTCCAGGCCTACCTTCAGGGTTGGGTCTTGGGAGTCTCGAAGTCCCAAGGAGGGGCCAGGGGTCCCCGAGCACTGTGGCGGTGCCTGTCACCGTCGTGCCCTGAGATGGTGGCATTTCAGAGTGTTGCTGCGGCTGGGGGTGCCGGGGAAGGGCTGCCCTGCCTGTGCCTTGCGTCCTCATCTTTGCAGGCGCCAGTGCAGCCCTCCAACCCTTTCTGCGGTATATTTTACATCCTGCTTTTAACAAGCAGATTAACTTCAGCTCCTGTGTTCCGGCACTTCCAGGCACAGCTGCTGGTTTCTCAATTGGCTTGCATTGCTTTTCCACCCCAGAGAAGCAAATGGAGTCCATCAACTCTCAAATGAAATTGTGTTGCTGTCCCGGGTATGCGGAGTCTGGAAGAGAAGAGGGAAATTTTTATAATCTACCACCAGATGTTGGTGATGTTGAATTTTCGATAGTCCCTGGGAGATAGGTACATTATATATAGATGGTATGTGTAAACATGACTCCTTTGGCACCCAGGGAATGAGACTTAGACACCAGGGAAAGGGCGAGATCGTGACTACATTTTGACTACAGCTTTGCTTCCTCCATAGGAACAAGGGTCTGAAAGGATATCTATGACACCGTGAAACTAGTAAATGAGGTCTTGTGTTTCCTTCTGGACTTGTACTTACTTCAGTGAAAATGGTTTATAGACCAAAGACCGTGTTTTAAAAATAAAACAGAATTTCAGAACAAAACTTCGTGGCCTCAAAACCCAAATGCTTGTGTGACTATTGACTTGACAACACTATGTATTTTTAAGTGAAGAGATGCATCCCTAAAGGTTCAGTTTTTTAAATCAATTTATCACTGTGTATGGAAAATGCCATTACTGTCTATGTCAAAAGACTCCCCGTATGTCTAAACAGCACACAGAGTCAGCCTGTATAACCTCCACATCTGTCTACCCCAGCCCATTTATTGGCATAAACCATGCTTCTGGATCGCTTTTCATGAAGCACAGAGGGTAACTTCCACACAAAGCATAAAGACAATTTAAATTCTTAAATTTATTCTAGGGTTGTAATTTGGGCTAACACATTCTTCAACTATAGCTAGGCATAGTGTTCTTCCATCTAAAATCCACGTTTTCAGACATCACCTTGACAGATACAGGTTATCAGAGAAACAAGCATAAGAGAGAGCAGATCAGCTAGGGTAAAGGTTGGTGCCAAGAGACCAAGAACTAAGGCCAAGAACTACAGTTAGGGTTCATGAAGACAAGAAAAGTAGTCTTGCAATATCTGACTGTATTTAAGACTTCAGAGACTACCCAGATCCACCTGGCAAAATTTGTATCTGTGGTGGTAACAATCAGCTGGCTGCAATTAACCTTAGCCTGAAATCAAACTGAAATGTTATCACCTGACCTTTAGGCTTAGTCACTTCATCAGGCTGCAATCTGGCTCTTCTCCCAAGGCAGGCGGAGTTTAATTAGGATCAGGAAACTCTGGGAGAGGTGATTTAGGCTATAGTCCCTGCTAGGTAACTGCTGCCATCAGGAGTTATTAATCTTCTTACTCACCTAACTAAGGCAAGCTATGGATTAACTAATTCAAGCCAGTAGGAGGGGATCAGCTAGAGTTAGAAAGTTAGGTTTTGCAGGGGCTGCCCACATAAGTTTAATGCTCACAGCGCCTCGTGTTAGCTACATAATTCTAGGTCTAGGCCATGCAAGCATCACCAGCTAAGGTAAAGTAGTGGAGATGATATCTCAGAGCATGTATATGTAATTCCAGATTACTGCTGACAGGCAGTCAGGGTCAGACTTGCTCAGGGTATGGGGGATGGACGCTGGTAGGGGACTGCGAGAAATCAGGATTACTTGCCTGAGCTGTACATCGGCAGCCAGTGCTGTAACTAGAGACTTTACTCAGACTTGAGTAATTGTATACAGCATTATAAGTGGTTGAGAACTCTTCCTCCAGGTCTTACCATTTATGGAATGCTGATGGGCTAAAGAAATTATAGTACTGGGATTAATATTCATGTTGGCAGAGAAGACAGGCAGGAAGAATTACTTTTTTGAAGATAAGAGTTTTAAGACTAGGTCTGTGCTTAGTGAAGGTGATGGGGAAGAGTACGTGGTTAAGGTCATGAAGAGGCATTTAAAGATAGGTCATTGTGGTCTTGGCTGGGATTGACGAGTATGTGTTAAAGTGGATGTTTTATAGGGAAGCTTTGTAGGAAAGGGCATGCTAGACTATACATACTGTCTGAAACAGGTTTGCTAAACTGGATTAAGGTTGTCTGTCTAAAAAGAAAATATTAAATCAAATTATAAAAGCCATAGAGACTGACAGGAGCTACTGGTTTATTACAAGATTAGAGCTCAAACCAGCAAGGACTGATCTGCTCATTTGGCAGCCAGAATTTGGATCAGCAGAATTTGGTTTAGCAGCTGAAAACATCCCACAGGCTAAATGTACATTTTGGGTGTGTGGGTTGACAGCAAATGACACTGCTAGACCTGCATAGAAAATGGCAAACAGAATGGCTGAGGGTGGTTTAAGGCTGACCATTGGGACTAGGGGATCAATCAAGGAACAAGGTTCAGACGAATGGGCAAAATTAGATTGATTGGGGTGATTGGGACAGACCTACAGACAATCCTGGTTGAACATGCTGGTTGGATGGTGGCACAGAGCCACTGTGCTGAGGCTGAAATGAGATTGGAGGTGTGCTGTATGCTTACTACAGTTGGAATTGATCTCCACTTCACGTGAAACCAAAAAGTATCACTGACAGGGAAGGATATTTTTGTTGACCTTAACGGACACTGGTGTTTGCCCTCAGCTTATTTATACTTAAAGAGGATATAAACTGAAAACCTTCAGCTGAAAATTGTGTGTAACCAAGTTGGGAATGTGCTAGAGTTTTGATGCATTTTACCAATACAGGCAGGAAATAAATCAGCTTAGGATTTTTTTTACCCCTTGATCCCTGCCCATAAATGTTAGTGAAGTTACTGTTCAAAGCTGACAACAGGAAGACTATTGATTCCACTGTGTTTATTCCATGTTAAATATTTTCCCGGTAGAACTGAGAGGGATGGAAAGCAATTCAAGCCACTTAAAATAATGAGCTATTTCCTCTCCTTCCAGCACTTAAAATAATTGTCTTGGGGGAGGGTGAGGAGTCGTTCTTGGCAATAATTGAATGGGTTCTCTTCATTTTATTCCTTTCAAAGATATCAAAGTCGTCTGTACTAAATGACTCTTCTACACCTGGCAGCTTTGATAACACTGTTCACTTCCCCTAATAAATAGAATCAGCCTTCACACTTTCATTGATATTTATCTTGTGACACTGTTTTCTATCAGGGCGAGGCTAAACACAGACCTTACCATGTTTGTGACGGGTCTTGAGCCTGTCTGCATAGCTGCTACTGTAGTGAATAAACATCTGCCCTCATTATCTCATAAGCAAAGACTAGCTGACATCAAGTGGTGTGCAAAGGAAAAAAAAGAGAGGTTTCACAAGAACTGTCTTTAATAAAATGTCAAAAGTGAATCTTTCCACAGCAAGATAAAAAGTAGGACAGCAATCATGACCTCTTTTGCACGCGCTTCCTGACATCCCGTATTCTTTCACTGTCTGCCTGGGGAGCATGAGAAGCCTTATGCTTTGAATAATGAGTGTGGTATCTTTGCTAGGAGATCCCAGAAGATTTGTGCCAGGTCTGGGTTTGGGTTGCTACCATCTCCCTGGGAGACTCTATTTATTTGCAAAACTCAGAACTGGTTGAAGAGCCAGTAATACGCTCTCAACAAGAGTACTGCTCTCCCAGTTCAGAAGACAGAACTCTTCTGCTATCGTCTCCATATTTCTGAGGAATGAAGGTTTGGCTTAGCAGCAAGCCTCACCAGTTAATACGTATTATGAAATCCTGTAAATCCAATAAACTATTTTAGCTTACATACCAACACATATCTATTTAATTCCTGAATTGAACTTATATGATATCTGAATCCAGAGGATTTAACAAAAAAAGTGTTTCAACAAATATACTGTCTCAAAAATTAAAGCTTCATTCACTTGCATTTCTAATGTAAGGGGGAAAAACACTTTGTACTTGAATTTAAAATAATTTTTTTCAGTAGAAATTTTTGGAGGCAGACTGGAAAGTAACACCACCTTTAGAAGCTGCACCAATTCTGGTGCTGTCAAAAGCATTTTGTCCCTTTTGAGTCTTCCTTCCACCCTCTACCACTCAGCTCTCCCACAGTGGATCGACACAGGAATGTTTTTGTTGAAAATCTGACCTGCAAAACAGTTTCTTGCTGATGACCAAGAATGCACGAATGCCTTTTAGTGAAATTAAACATGGAACAGAACAAATTCTCAAACTTTTCAGCTGCTATCTGGGAGCCATGGCCCTGTAAGAGCAATCAAAGGTTCTGAGGATGGAAGATAAACAACAAATGTAGAGATCTATTGAACCACACTGCATGGAGGCACTCCAGAGGAAGGGTTGAGTGGCAGAAGGAAGTAGTGTTGCAAATGAACAGCAATTTTCTGGGGTAGAGGGAGAAGTAACAAGAAGCAAGGGGATGATACCTAAATTATGGAGTGTGGAAGATTTTACATGGGTCTTTGCATTATGGGAAACAATCCTAAGAGTATTTAGACAGTCTTAAGTCTCAGTGTCAAGTTACATTCCCGTGGTTTCTCTGTGCTAGGGGTTTTACTGCTTGGACTTCAATAGTCCGTTCATATAAAAAGAACTGAAGAGATTGAGTTGATGGAGGCTGGGAATAATATGCCTTAGCTCCCGTTGAGATTGTGTAAGATCTGGTGGTATAGTTTTGTCCTTTATAACTGATTCTTTGAGTTATTTTTGCCTTGAATACATGACCAGCTTCTACTGTTAGGAATATAGCTAACCTGATTCGTTTTATTTTGAAGTCTAGAAATTAGCATAATGCTGATGATAAATATATCATTAAAAGGAACAATCCTATCTTCCACTTCTTAACATGACAAATGTGTGGAATACCTTACAATGATGCTGCTGGAACAATAAAACTAGGAATAAGTAGTTTGTTCCCTGTACTTTTGTTGAAACTGAAAATATACACCTTCACATTACTCAGTTTCATGTGATACAAAAGTTTCAGGATCCTGAATATCTTCATGGTGCCAGAGAGTAGTAAAACATCACAATTGGCTTACAAAGCCACAAAGTTTTCTCTGTCCAGTCAAGCTGAACTAAAAGAATTTTGAATGGCTTTTCAAGTCATGTGTTCCTTATGAATCAGTTAGTTAATAAAGAAAATCTTACACCACACTTTGTTTATTTGTTAGATTGGCACAACTGTATGTGCTATTATTGTGGCTCTTCTTTGCATTAATGGTCTCGCTTCCCATACTTTCTCTTTTCATCTCTTGCTCCAGGCAGGATTTAACTATTCTGCTACCATTTTCCAAGTAAACAGACTTCATTTCAATATAATATGAAAAGATGCTTCCATTCATGCGTCTCAGGTGGAAAGTAGGGTGTGGTTTCTATAGCTTACTCGGTAAGCTGGACCTAACTGGCCTCTGCTTGAACCTAACACTATTTAGCTTCTTTGGCATTTCTCAACAGCATTGCAATGGCTGCATTCCCAGGAGTAGTTTACTGGCCATATGAACTCCTTTTAGCAGTTCTTGAAGCCCTGAGTAGTTTCACATTGTCTGCAGTCCAGTTCTGTGCCAAGCAGTAGTGACAGCCCTTTCTTAAAATGCAGTCTTTCTTCACCTCTGTCCATCTTGGACAAATACCTGCAAATTAACATGCAAACATTTACATTTGGTAAAAACGGCTAGTACTTAAGAAAACTAGTTCGTTTAACCTCTCAGTAATCCACTGTATCCCAGAGGCGTAACTTCAGCCTTTTATTCTTAATTCTTTCCACGGTAAAACCATGAATCCTAAAGCCACAGAATGTTTTTTTATTTCAAAAATCTATTACAAACTCCAAACTGTTTCACAGTACTAAAATGATGAGATCACCAGATGTCTGACCATTTCCAATAGCAAGGCTGAAACCTGGAATAATATTGGCATCACTAAAGAAGAGGCAACCTGCAAGGGGTAATATGATGGGATTTATGGGGTGGCCAAGGAGAGTCTGTCATGGCACTGACATGCCATTTTGGCCTGCTGAGCGCAATCCACCTGCAGCAACCTTGGGCAAGTTTATAGAATCATAGAATAGTTCTGAAGGCCTCATAACACCTGAACTCTGAACTAAGGTGTCTTAAATTCTAATTCAGTATTATTTGACTTTTTGTGCTATGCTGATGCTATTCTGTTCTACTGTTCTACTAGATGTCAAGCAACATAATGTAGCTCAATGTCCAGATGGAGATCAGTTACAAGTGATGTCCCTCAGGGGTTCGTATTGGGACCAAGAGCATTTAATATCTTCATCAATGACAGAGACAGTGGGATTGAGTGCACCCTCAGCAAGATTGCAGATGACATCAAGCTGAGTGGTGTGGTTGACATGCCTGAGGGACAGGATACCATCCAGAGGGACCTGGACAGTACTAAGAAGTACGTCCATGTGAGCCTCATAAAGTTCAACACGGCCAAGTGAAAGGTTCTGCACGTGGGTTGGGGCAAGTCCCAGTATCAACACAGGCTGGGGGATGAAGGCATTGAGAGCAGCTGGATGCTGTTTTGTCAACTCACCACACAGGCCACAAGCTAGGATAGTTAACAAAATAAAACTACTGGTGCTTGTGTGTATGTCCAACTCTGTCAGCAGTAAAAATGAAAATGGCTCCAGCAAAGTGATGGTGTCATGTCTGGAAATGGTGTTGCAATAAAATAATAACATTCAATTTCACAGCAAAAGCAATCCCCATACTCAAGCTTTGCATTATGATGCAGCTGTGATATTAGAAGGAAAGACAATTGAAGGATTTAGAAATTCCCCTAAGCAACTCTCACATTTCCTCCTGTAACGTGTCAAAACAGCAAAAGCTGAGCATGATTCATAGGCTGTTGTTATTCTGCTGCTTCGTTATGTGTCATATCTGACTGCTTCTGGAAGTTTAGTGTGCTTTCTGCTGTAGATGCGATGCAACCCAATGCTTGGGCCTGATGTGAGCGTTTTGGCACAACTCTAGGGGAAACAGGATGGCTGGAGGTTCTTTGTCCCAGGAAAAAAGGCTTCAGTCTAGACTGTTGCATTGACTAGAGTTTTCTTGTTTATTTTATTTGTAAAACTGATACACATTATGAATTTCACAGCAGCTAAAGGACTCTTCTGTTAGTGCAATGGGAACACAGTTCATTAAAGCAGTTTTTCAATATGTGGCTCACAAACCTTGAGAGATCTATGGGTTGTTTCTTTGTTTGGCTTGCTTTGCTAGGGAGTCTGTAAAAACTACTGTCGGTAGATTTAAAGCCATTGTACAACAGTGTATCTTTCTGCAGGAAAATATTATAAAGTTTGCAACTGGGAAAAAAGATTAAACCACTGGACTTGGATGTTGCTGAGATGACTGCATGCTCTTGGGTGTTGCCCAGAATTCCACAGTCTCCACTGTTGCTTATAGCCTTATATAAATCATTATAGTTACGACTGTAACTCTGAAACAGATGCTTACAACAGCCTTTAAGGCTTTACATTAAGCTTGACCCATAGGTGCAGTTCATTGTTCCATGTACTTTTAAAGGAAAGGCTGAGTTGTACAAATGGTATCTACAATCTTTGCCCAGTGGAGGTAATGGCTAATGAAATCGTGTACGTACATGGGCAAAACAGCAGAGAAAGAACAATAATGTTTTAGATACGCTTCTATGTTCTCTACGTGCAATGATTAATGCCTCTGAAGTCAGTAGAGTGCATTAGTAGAAGGTACTGTGAACAGATTGAAAAACTGGGCCCTCTCTGTACGCCTTCGGTTCTGATTCATCTGGGTTCTTGTACAAGCCTGTGAAATGGCAAGTGTAGCAGTCTCATCTCCTCCCTTTAAACAAAGCCAAGAAAATCCTAATCTGTGTTCCTAAATGCTGTTCCTGTGTTCCTTTTCATGCTCTTTTCCCAGCCCATGGCAAGGAGCTCGGAAAGGGGATTAATCACTTTTAGAAGGCATCGCAGAGAAAATGTGTCAAAACTGACAGAAATAAAATGCCCTGCTCCTTTCTCCACCACCATGTTCATGTTCCACTCCTCACAGGCCTTTGGGCACAGGACAATGCATCGCAGTGACATTCTGGCTGCTGTTGAGGTAAGAGTTTGTCAGTGCAAGGTGCCCTTGATAGCCATTTCAGACTTTCACAGTTCTTTTTCTTACAGCTGGATACAGTCTTAAATTTTGGGAAAGCCTTTTTTGGGGTGAACTATCTATACACTGCATTGTTCTGGATGAAAGTTCTGACTTTGGTTGATATGACCCAAACTTCTCTTGCTTGGTAAGCATGCGCCAGGCTTTATTTTGTTAGTGGATTTGAGTGATAGTCACCTTGTTGATGATTATTAATGGCTTCTGTTAGTCTACCTGACTTTACACATCTGCAGTAGTTCTTCAGTTCTGGAGTATCTTCATTCCTCCTAAGTGACCTACTTAAGAAATTCAGCGTTATCCTGCCCAAGTAGGAGTCATGCAATGTGACACAGAAACATGGCCAATGAACATCCAGCTCAAACCGCCTCACCCTCCTCTGGGTGTTAGTTTGAATAAACAAATAACTATTGCTTCCTAGAAGCTTCTCACAAAGAGTATTGTCATTATTGAGGTAACTATCTGAAAGCAGGAAAGGCAGGACTCCTCTCTACCACACCCCGTGTTGTCATGTACCTGGAACTCTTTTAATGCTCCTGCAGCCTTTGAAGACAAAACAAAGGACCCACTTCTGTAGCCCATACTTCCAAGGGAAGGTCCACTTACAGCAATTATTTATATAAGGTTTATTTACTTCAGTGAGACTGTGGGATTCCTTCAGGACCCAGATTATGAAAAACTCACCTCTTACAGTTTATTCATCAGACCCCCCCCAGTTCCTTGGCATAAACAATGCAAAGAATATTTTCTCCTCATTATATATTGCATTGTCTTTGACCAATACTTAAGAAGAAGTATACTTTATTATTGGGAATAGTTTCCTCATTAAAAAAAGGCTGGTTTATTACATCATGAAAAATAACCCCCACAAAACTGGCTGTCCTCCAGGATTTTCTTTTTTTTTAAACGCTTACTCATCCACAGTTTGATATGACATAACTCCAGGTTAAATATCAACCACACTTTTTGCTGTACTGTAGGAATCTGTCTGACACTGTCAACAGATTAAGGAAATAGAGAGCTCGCATGGACCTAGGTACCTGCTGGCTACTTTCCAAGGTGTTCTTCCAGCATAATTTTTATAAAGAGGAACCAGTGATGACAACATCTGAGCATTCGGCTCCGTATGGCCAAACATTTTATGTTGGCCAAAGGTAGAGATCTGTCTGATTGCCCACTCGGTTCAGTGGAAACCTTGAGCAGTCATTGGATTGGGCTAATATTTCCAACATCATTGAGTTAAATTTATCTTGGACTGCACTCCAGCTGAGGGAGGGCCTACCCATTTTGGATCTGGCTTCAGGAAAAATCCTACACTGCAAGATCATATTGCAGCTACTTTTGATCTCTAAGACACCTGAAAGACTTTATTTAATAGAAATTGAAAAGAAATGTTTTATAAAGTTACATTATTATTAAAATCAATGTTATAAATAACCTGAGCCGCTGTGTCTCATCCGTTAAGTATAATATCCCTAAAAATAAATTTGCCTTTGATTTGCTGTTTCTTTCCATTTTGAATTCTAGCACTTATCAATAAGCACCACCTTTTATGAAAAGCAAAAAAAAGCATAAACTGAAAACAGGCCTCTTCCTTCTCAAACTGCCCATTGTTGTCCTGTTTAATGACTTTTGTCCTCTGATCTCCCATGTGAATAGCCTCAGCAATCATTCAAGAGCTAAATCTGCAAAGAACTACCATTAAAATAAGGATTCTATCTTACAGGCTAGAAAGTAGTTACCTGGTTAAACTACATGCCCTAAGTTCACAAAATCAAGATGACAGCATGATCTTCGGAAAATGCAAGTGTGTTTCATGATGGCGTTATTGTTTTGTTCACAGTATTTTCACCCTTCTGGACAAAGACAGTACCATGTTCCAGACTCCATAGGCTTAAGGCGCCAAGAAAAACTTCACAGTGAAATCATTTTAGCATCACCACCTTATCTCAAAATGTTTAGCATAACATCCACTCTCCAATTTCTTATGTAAAATCATGGTTTGACCTAAGGCAAGTCTACAACAGTGCTCAGCAGAGTCACATGAAGAAACTTCCTTGAAGAAACTATATTCCTTGGCTCTTACACCCACTAGGAGATGCAGATGAGATGGTGTGACAATAGAAAGCCGATCCAACAAGAGACTAAACAGCCTCATTTCTTGTCTACACAAGCATCCACACTTTTCTGGACTAAACTATCAAGACTTCCAGCTACAGAAAGAAAGAAGTGGTTGATAGGAGGATTTAACAAGGCATTAAAATCACTGAATATGTCTATCTGGACTTTAAAAAAAAAATGCTAGCAAAGACTGATGCAAATGGCCTTATTTAGAGATTCAAAGTAAGAGATTCAAAAAGTTCTGAATCTCACCCAAAGATTGGACATCACAGGGTAGAAGAGGGCAATACAGGAGGACTACAGAGATGCTGTTGGCTATTGTAGGGAGAAAATTTTTGTGGCCAAAGCTTGATTAGAGTTCAAGCTGGCCAGCACTTTGAAGGACAACAAAAAGATTTTTTTTTAATATGTTAACAGCAAAAGGAGGACCAGAGATAACATTACTCCATTACCTGATGGGGTCAGTCAAGTCACAAATAGGGACGTAGACAAAGTAGACATGTTTAGTGCCTTTTCTGCCTCTGTCGTTAACACCAGTGATGGGCTCTGGGGGTCCTGTCTTGGAAGACTGTGACTGGGAAAATGACAAAGCTCCCAGCTGACTCTGAACTTGTTCGAGACTTGCTCCTCCATCTAGATGTGCACATATCTATGGGGCCCAATGGGATTCATCCCAGGGTACTAAAAGAGCTGGCTGATGTCATCATGGGACCACTCTCCATTATTTTTCAGCAGTATTGGGAGTCTGGAGAGGTCCCAGTTGACTGTAAGCTGGCAAATGTTGTCCCAGTTTTCAAGAATGCTAAGAAGGAAGACAGGCCTATCAATCTCATTTCAGTGCCTGGTGAAATTACAGAGATGGTTATTCTGGGAGTTATTGAAAAACACTTGAGAGACAACCGTAGCCAGCATTGGTTTATAAGGGGGAAGTCCTTCTTAGCTAACTTAATTTCATTTTATGACAAGGTCACCCATCCAGTTGGCCAAGGGAAGCCAGTAGATGTGGTGGTTTTTGATTTTAGCAAAGCCTTTGATACTGTCTCTCACAGTATCCTTCTGGATAAAATGTTCAGCACACAGCTAAACAAGTCCATAATACGATGGGTGAGCAATTGGCTGATGGGTCGGGCTCAAAGTATTATAATAAATGAGGGTTACATCAGGCTGGCAGCTAGTCATCAGTGGGGTTCCCCAGGGCTCAATTTTAGGGCCAGTGTTCTTTAATGTTTTGATAAATGATCTGGACGCAGCAATCAATTGTACACTAAGCAGGTTTGCGAAGATACTAAACTAGGACTCCCTCAAGGGTAGAGAGGTCTTACAGACAGATCTGGATAGACGAGAGAGCTGGGCAATGACCAACTGTATGAAATTCAACAAGAGCAAGTGCAGGATTCTCCACCTAGGACTGGGTAATACTGGTTATATGTACAAACTGAGAGGCTGGAGAAAAGCACCAAGGAAACAGATTGAAAGGGTTTGAGTTGATGGCAAGTTGAATATGAGTCAACAGTGTGCCCTGGCAGACAAAAGGGCCAACCAAGTCCTGGAGTGCATCAAGCAAAGCATCACTAGCTGGTCAAGGGAGGTGATTGTCTCACTATACACTGCACTGCTGTGACCCCACCTCGAGTACTGTGTGCAGTTTTGGGTGCCTCAATATAAGAAGGAAATCAGACTATAAGAGTGTGTCCAGAGGAGGGTGACCAAGATGGTGAAAGGTCTCGAGGGCAAGACCTATGAGGAGCAGCTGAGGTCAGTTGGTTTGTTCAGCTTGAAGAAGAGAAGGCCGAGGGGTGCCCTCATTGCAGTCTACAGCTTCCTCAAGGAGGGCAGTGGAGCAGGAGGTGCTGATCTCCTCTCTCTTGTGACCACCAATAGGACATGAGGAAATGGAATGAAACTGCATCAGGGGAAGTTCAGATTGGACATTAGGAAAATGTTCTTCACTGAGAGGTGAGTTGGTCACTGCAACAGGCTCCCCAGGGAAGCGGTCATGGCAGAGTTCAGAGTTCAAAGAGCATCTGAATGACACTCTTAGTCATATGGTTTAGTTTTAGGTAGTCCTGTGAGGAGCAGGGATTTGGACTCAATAATCCTTATGGGCCCCTTTCAACTTGAGATATTCTATGATTCTGAAATGAACATAGAGTATCTGTCCCACAGGACGAAAATACAATTTAGATGCTGTTTGATGTACATGTTTTTGTTTACTTAAAGAGAAACCTATTTCCTTGAAATGCAGATTAGTTTATTAAATCTCATAACCTGGAAGATTTAACAGGGTGGCTTTAACATAGACATATCTTTTTATCTTTGTAATTCCCATTCACTTGCATGCTGTTATACTGATGCAAAGCCTGTGGGAGGTGAGAATCAGGCCATCAGATAGTAAAGCATAAATTCATGAATGCATAGAGTACATTATATAGTTTACTTTCTGAATGTTGCTTATCTGGAACAACAGAAATAACTTACTTTCTTTAATTTCAGATTATTTACAGTAGGATTCAGAGAACTTTTTTATCAATAGGAATACTTTTTTTAAACTAACATGAAACTTTGGATTATTTTTTCTTACATTTCTGTTTGAAAACGCTTCATAATTCAGGTAAGTTGAAATCTTTCCAAAAAAATAATCTTTCAGATCTTGTTTGTAAAAAATCTCTTCAAAAAGCAAGCTTGAAAACAGTTGAATCATGACCTTCTTGTATAACAAAGAACCCCCCTTTTATAGTTCAATATTGTTGCAACAGTAATACAAGCTTTTACTTAACAAGATGTTCATAGTTCACATAGGAAGAACTTCAACATGATCCTTGCTAATTTACCGAATGGCACAAATCAATATTAATTTGAGGTTATATAGAAGCTGTGTTGCAAATATCCATAGACTAAAATAGAACTGTAGGACCCATTTGGGAATGGTGGCTTTAAGAAAGAGGATTCTGATTTTGTGTGTGTGGCTGCTTTTGGCTTTCTTTTCTGAGAAGAATATTGATTTTTTTTTTGGCCATTTGAACTAAACTGTCCTGGCAAATATGACAGACATAAATGTCTTTGCAGATGTCTCAAGCAAAGGATTTCCAGATAGTCTGATTATATTGACACAATAAGGGTCCTGGCCTAAAATCAATGCACCTGTGTCTGTGGGATTTTTGCTTAATGGTACTAAACCATTGCAAAGTGCTCTGATCAATAACTCCTAGATTTTAAAGTACTGACGAAAATATTTCACAGAGAACATCCAGTTTGTAACAATATTTTGTTTCCCAAGCCCACCACACCACTTTTTGTGATTCTAGTTGCTATAAAGGACCTGGCACACAAGGAGAGTGGCTGGCCTCACTCTATCAAGCCCCCCTGACACGCGTCAGCTGCAGCTCCATGGATGAGGCTATTCATACCCCAAGTTTTCATGCCTAAAAGGTTTTTCAGCGCTGCAACAGGTGTGTGCAGCCACATCCCGGGCCAAAGAGCGACAGGGCGCTGCCAGCGCTGCTATCTGCACGGCCAGCACGTGCCTGGCTATCAGAGTTACAGCAACTGGCTCAGCTAGCAAACCGTGCCTTTTCAGGGGGAGGAAAGGGGTACAAAAATAATAATAATTATGAGGCGGGGTGGGGTGGGGGTGGGGGGGGCGAGAATCAGCCTGCCTGCAATAAAACCTGTTTGGTGAGTGGGAGAAACATTCACACTGTATGTATACTCCTGTCCCTGTTAGAAAGTGATCTAGGGTCACAGAGCTCTGGATAGTAGTTTTATTTTTTCTTCTTCTTTTCGCTTTTTTTCACTTATTCTTTTTCTTTTTTCCTTTTCTTCTCCTCTCCCTTTCTTCTCCTCTCTTCTCCCTCTCCCTCTTCTCTCTCTCCCTTTCCTCTCTTCTCCCTTTTCTTCTCCCGCTTCTCCCTCTCCCTTCTCTCTCTCCTCTCCTTTCCTTCTCCCTTTTCCTCTCCCTCTCCCTTTTCTCCCTCCCTTTCCTCTCTTCTCCGTTTTCCTCTCCCTCTCTCTTCCCTCTCCTCTGTTCTCCCTCTCCTTTCCTTCTTCCTCTCCCTTTCCTCTCCTCTCCTTCTTCCTTTTTCCCTCCCCTCTCCCCTCTCCCCTCTCCCCTCTCCCTCTCCCTCTCCCTCTCCCTCTCCCTCTCCCTCTCCCCGCAGGGTTCCCAAGCCCTGCCCGGCAGCTCCCGGGCGACGGTAAGGGGAGGCGGCGGGGGGGGGGCGCACTCCCCGCCGTGCGGGGGCGCCCCACCGCTACCGCTCCCGCCGCCGCGCCGCGCCTCTTCTCCCGGCATTACGGTAGGCGGGCCGCGCCGCGCCTCTTCCACCTGCCAGCGGCCTTTAAAGTTGCGTCCGGCCCAGACGCGCGATGACTCGGGTCCCGGTGCCAGCAGGCGGCAGCTGCTGGGGCGCGTCGCCGTCCCGCCGGAGCGGGGCCGGGGGGCGCGACCCCCCTTTCCTTGGCTTAGGGCGAGTTTTTTTCCCTCGCCCCCGCCTGCCTGCTTTTGTCTTTCCACCCGGTGGCAAAGGAGGGCCGGGGAAGGGCGCGGGGGGGAGGCGCTGGTTCGCCCGGGAAATCCCTATGTCTGCGGCGGGTCACCTGCGCGGCTCGGCCGCCGGCCCCGGCGCTGCCGCGGATTACCGCGTCTCCGCGCTCCTGCAGCGCCCGGGCGGCCGCGGGTAGTGCCCGGCGCCGCCGCCGCGGGGCCAGCCATGGAGCCTGGCGCCCCGCCGGACCTCCGCGACGTCGAGCAAAAAATGGGGCGCAAAGTGCCCGAGAGCCTGGCGCGGCCGTTGCGCGGGGAGGAGCTGCCGGGACGCCCCCCTGCCGTCGCCGCCGCGGCCTCCGGCCCCCGCCGCCGCCGCGCCGCCGCCCTGGCCAGGCTGGAGACGAAACTTCACCTCCTGAGGCAGGAGATGGTGAGTAGCCGGGCGCCGGCCGAGGGGCCCTGCGGCAGCGCCTCCGGGGCCTTTGCAGCCCTTTCCTCCCCCGGCGGCACCGTCCCGCCGCGGGCAGCGCTCCCCTGCGGGGTCGGCCGGGGACGCGGAGCCGCTTTCCCGCCGCCCTGCCAGCCCTCCCGGCCGCGGCGTGGAGGTGCGGCCTCCCGAGGTGGCAGCAGGGGGGCTGCGACCTCTGTGCCGGCGGCCAGGTGAGGAGGAGGCTGTTGGCCCAGTGGCCAGAAGGGCCTGTCACTTGCCGGCTCTTTTTTTTTTTCTCGCCGGGTGGCAGGTCGCCAGCGGCTCACGGCTGGCTTCTGGTTCCTCTGTCAGCTGGTTAAAAGTAGTGGAAGCTGGTGTACCAATAAACAAAGCAACGCACTGGCCTTTCTCTGATGTAAATTCATCTCCTGCATCACACCTGTTTCCTACTGGTGACTAACACCTAAAGCGGCACTGGATGGTATGGGGCTGAAAATTTGGCCTGGTAGTCAGTGACTCAATTTCTGGACATTGGTCTTCAGAGACTTACTTAGTTCCGAACGGACCGTGCAGAAGATGCACGGTAACTCTTGAACAAGCAGCTATTTGTAATTTGGCCAAGAGGGTGTGGTGTTTTTTTTTTTTTTTTTGCCAGTGGTCCGTGATGGCACAGTGTGTATTTAGCTCAGGACTTCTGACTTGTTTACTGCCTTAATGCAGGTGCTTGTCCTACTTTGTATGTCACCATCTCAATAAATTTATTTTTTGATGATGCCGTAAAACTGGCTTCGTTCCTTTTTAAGGCAAACAAAAAAACCCCACTCCTTGCAAGCGAGTGAGCAAGCAACTAGTGAACACTCAGCAGATATGATTATGACAATGCAGAGTACTTCAGATGTGCAAGCACAGTTGGCTTCCATTTTTATTAGGGTGTAATTGTTATGTGAGGTCCCAAAAGACTTTTTGGTAGCAGTTCTTTCCATGGCTCTTGCCACTAAGCTTATTTGAAAACAGTATGGAATTTGATCTTGTCGGGATGAGGATTTTGCTGGCAACGTGTTGAGATGACTTTATGCAACTATCTTGGAACTCAGCCATTTACAGCAAACAAAGCAATCTCATCCTATTTGAACAAGTATAGTGCAAAACCATCAGTCCCTGTGTAACCTTATAAGCGAAAGATGGGTGGGTTTGTAAGGGTTCTTAAAGAATAAGATTGCTAGGGGAAAAGGGGAAAAAAAGAATATTCTGAGATTTAATAGCCAAGATGATGACCCTAATCTTGAAAGGTTGTTTATAAATCACACTTGCTATTGTATAGCTTCATACGATTTAAGAGATCCTCATAAATGGAACTATCAATGTATTTTAATGTAATGGTCACTGTGAATTTCAGTTTTAACAGTAAGTTCCACATTGTCAGCATATCTCATGTTTAATTTTGAATTTTAAGCTTGCACAATGGTTGTAGAGTGACTTGCAGGTAGTTTATAATGTAGAACTGTTAGGGAGGTCAGATTGCAAAGGAAACAGATAAGGTAGCCAGAGTTTTTGGCGTGACTTTCTAGACATGTCATGGCATTTAGGCCTATTAAGGGGAGAGGTGGCTTGTCCTCATCACGTTTTCCTTTTGAGTTGGTCTCTTCACCTGCTTTACACTTGCAGGTTTCATGTCACAGTCTTCAGTTTGCCGCTTCTTACTGCCACCCACTTTCCCTCTTTTTTCTCCCCGCCCTCAGCGTGAATGTGTTTTAGTCCCAACATCCTTGACCTCTCCTGTTCTTTGTCACTTCAATGACTGACTGACTTTCACATCTGAACTCATTGCTCATGCTAAGTAAGGGCAGTTCTGTTACACACCTCTTCCTGTTTGACTTCTAGTCTGGGTATGCCCATTAAACCACCAATATAATGACTATTTTTAAAAGGTGAAGTGTTGATACTAGGTCTGCATCTTCATGCTGTCAGCTGTCTTCTGCAATGCAGAGCATGAAAGTGAACTGTCTTCCCAGTGTTTTCTTCTACTCTCATTAGCAACTTAAGGATTTTCCTCTGTCCTTAGGGTTTCTTCAGGTTCTTAATCTGTCACTTTCCCCTCTGCAGTTTTCTTTGTGACCTTGTACAGATCCGATCAACTTAAGAACAATTTAACAGCATAAAACCCATGCTGTTTCTTTCTATATTTCTTTCTCCTTTTTCTGCACATCATTCCTAAAACAGAGCCAAAACTTCTATCTAGCTTCTTACTTCGCACCTCTTTGTAACATGTTATTCTTTGGCTTCCCTGCAAGGCCAAAGAGGCCTTGAACACGTAGAAAGCAGTTTATAGCTGCTGCAGTAGTAAACAGATGTAAAAAACGGAAAAGATTATAAGTTCAGAAAACCAAGTGTCATCCATCAAGCTATCTTTTTCTGGTTGTGCTATGATGGCAGCTTCTGCAGCCCACTCACTGAACTTTGGATAGACACATCTGTGCTTTTTTTGCTTGCTTCAGACTTGAGACAAACTTTTTTTAAGTGTTTACAGAGCAACGTTACTCAGGCTATTCTTTTCTAGTCATATACAAAAAACTTGACACTGGTTACTGTGCTGACATCTTGATCTCTGATGCTGAGCAGTACTGTCTTCATTATCTCCTTGTATTCTTGTTTTTGTTAATGAAGATATTTTGGACAGATGTGGCTATTCTCTTTGTTGGTTTTTTTTTTTTTTTTTAACTTGATAACTTGGCTTTATACGAATTGGGCAGTTATGCAGCTCAACTTCTGTCCTTTCCCACAGCTATTGTTTGTTACAGTGGCTGCGCCCGTGCTGACAAATCTGAACTAAATCTGACAAACAAATTGATTTTATAGATACTGCCTTGGTATGTTTTGATTTATCATCACGTTTAATTCATGGTGATCCCAAAGCTCTTGACTGTGCTAGGATGTATTTTACTGTTAAATACACTTTCTCATCTCTTTCCAGCTCATAGCTTCTGTGTTCCCCTGACCTCCTATTGTTTGGCCCCTGATAGTAAAGAATAAGGGAAGCATACCTGAACCTGTTTGTAATGCTTGGGAGTAGACACCAAGCCTTAGCTCAGGCAGCATGTAATCCTTCCAGTGACTGGAGTAAATTCAAACATACAGGAACGGAAGTTGGTGGAAGTGTTTGTTCATTTTAAACTGGAGGGCCGTCTCCTTTTCTGTCAATGCACATTTTGTCCTTCCAAATAAATTAATTTTCTGTTCTTCTCTCTGTCTTGTCTGTTAGAAGCTAGTGCTTATCTTGCTTTTGAACAAAGTAATGATATCTGTTGGACTGGATACTTCTGAGGAAGAGAGGTGGAAGCTTCGAGAACTCTGATCGAGTTGCCATGTCCTTGGGTTTGAAGAGCATGAATGAATGGTGGAAGTGATTACTTCTCCTGTGTCATCTGCTGCAGGGGAATGTTAAAGAGATAAGCGTATTATCATGTCAGTATTTGACTTGGAAATGCTGGTTTTGACTGTGATTTAAAGCACCAGATGGTGGGGTTTGGGTGTGTGGCAACTGTACCTCTGTTGGCCAAAGGCCTTGAGGCTTGCATCTTGCTTCTTCAGATCTTTTTGCAGTTCCAGCTGTATGTTTCTTTTCCCCTCAAGCCCAATTTTGCTGGTAGTCTCTGGAATCACACACAAAGCACCATGGAGTGATGCATTTTTGAAATATGGGCCTGCTTGTCCAGGCCTCCTTTCCCTTCTTTTACCTTCAGTTTTCCACATCAAGGCCATGATGGAGACTGTGTTGGATCCTGAAAACCTTTGAGGCCTAAAGCCATCGAGTAACAGGAGAAGCAAGACGTAATTGCCAGTGTGGGTCAAAATGCCACGCTCTGGTCAGCCAAGGATGTGATGAGTACTTCCTACTAGCCAATGTGCCCTTGATTCAGTATGGAATTTTGTCACAATGTTAATGTTAAACTCTTTCCTCCTGTGGTATTTTACATGGAAATTTCCACTGGTGTATTAATAATAACCCTTTATAGCTGCAGCCCTGTTTCTGGTGTCTCATGCTCCTGAGGTCACCATTGGATACATACGACTTCAACAGCTACGCACTGCAGTAAATAGTCAGTCAGGTTCGTTCTGCAGCCTGAAATGATACTGCTTCGAAAGACTCATTTCTCTTTCACAAGTTCTGGGCTTATTCAAAGGGATATTTTCCTAAACACCTGAGGGAAAAGAGTGTGAGGTTTTTTGTTTTTGTTTTTTATTTTTGTTCAAAAGTTTCCCAAATCAACTTTTTATTGCCTCTTTGAAAGCTAAAAAAGTTAAACAGAGTATAGTCTACATTACGTGTAATTAAAAAAATAGCATGCTTTGCATAAAAATACTTCAGGCAGAAAAAGGTAAACTGTGTCTTGGAAGTAATGGGGTAAATGGCAGTGCTGGGACTTGTAGATGAGATTCCTTCCAGTGAACACTGTTGAGGATCAAATATTGTTAATGAATCTGAAGGCCAAACTGGATATTCTGAGTGCAGCAGCTTTTAGGGTGAAGGGATACAGAAATGGAAACAATCCTATTGCCAAGAAGCTGAGTGTGTCAGATTTAGGCTAAGGCTATTTGACATAGAGGCATATTCCTGTGCTCTCTCATTAGTTGAGTTTTCTCTCCTTTTGCTCTCCTAGTTCTGTTTTAGTAACTAGTTTTAAAAGATTAATTAACATGGAGCCCTGACAAAATGAAGCAGCAGTAAAAGTACTTTTTACTGATTGGAATTAAGGCAAATATGATCATTACGATGGCAGTCCTTCCCTTTCCCTTTCCCTTTCCCTTTCCCTTTCCCTTTTCCCTTTTCCCTTTCCCTTTCCCTTTTCCCTTTTCCCTTTCCCTTTCCCTTTCCCTTTTCCCTTTCCCTTTCCCTTTTCCCTTTTCCCTTTCCCTTTTCCCTTTCCCTTTTCCCTTGGCCCTTGTCCTTTCCCTTTCCCTTTCCCTGTCCCTTTCCCTTTCCCTTTCCCTTTCCCTTTCCCTTTCCCTTTCCCTTTCCCTTTCCCTTTCCCTTTCCCTTTCCCTTTCCCTTTCCCTTTCCCTTTCCCTTTCCCTTTTCTCCTGTAAATGAAGGTGCAGGTTGGAGGGCAGACCTGGTGTAACTCTGTTCTACCAGCTCTTAAGAGTTTGAACAACTTCAGATTTGCTTAGATTTATTAGATCCACAGTTGTGGGGGGTCTGGGTCTACCTTTATTGGTTTCTTTAAAGGACCTTTTTTAAAAAGTCAACAACTGTGACTTGAAACATCTCTTTAACACATGGTGTAGGTACAGGCTGCTACATTCAGTGTTTTGTATGATAACATCAATTGACTTAATTGAAGCCAAGATCTGGTTCAGTGTGTCTAGTCAGCAGCACAAAGCTGTGTATCAGATGCTGGTTTTCTATTAGATTAATTGGAATTTTTGCTTAAAAACTTGATTGAAGATAAAATCTTAAATATAAAATTACTAGTGGCTAAGCCTCAAGCCTGTGTAGGAGGGTTTGATTAACCTTGGTTTGTTAGTGAGCAGTTACTCAGTGAATTCCTAAAGTGAGGCTCTTCTAAGAAGTAGAAAGAAGGCATACAGAAATAGAAATGGATTTATTTCCCCTGAAGTTCTCCTGAAGTTCATTGAAAAATCTGCTAATCTTGGATCTCGCTAGCAAGTTCTCTCCTTCATAGCCTCTGATTTGCGTGATGTGGTAGAGGAGTTTGTAATTTTTACATGTAATGCAGATTGGGCAGTGATACAAGGATACTCAAGTTAAAAGGGATTTGTAGATTGATTTTAGGGAAAATGATCAAATCCAGCAAGAAAAATTTGCAACCTAATTACAGTACCAGAACTTTGCCAAGTTTTCCATCTTTTCAGACCATCTTTGGAAGGATGAGGTGAGCAAGGTTCTTTAACTTAGTGCATATTTAAACATATCTTTTGACTGGCAAATCTCAGCTAGTGCCTGGCAAAAGGATTTGAATCATGGGACATTTGCATGTTGCACTCAGTGCTTATGGCTGTTCTCATTCAGCTACAGTAGCCGCTGAAGGGTTTAAGTCCCTAGGAAGTACAGGGGAATACGTGGTTACATTGCTTACATAGCTACTGCTTGACCAAGGGTCTGTGAAACATTGCTGATGCCTTACCTAGCCTTACCATGAAATACTTCAGTGAAAGTGATTCTGTCTCATGTATGGATCATCACAGCAAGTGTCAGGGATACTTCACTGGAGACTTCTAGTTAGACTGCCCGTATATAGTGATGCTTTTGCCAGCCCTTATTTCAGAGTATATATATTACCATTTCATGATGTTTCGTTCCTGATTGCTGTGTTTCAAGGGTAGGGGAAACATTTTGGCTTTGAAGTTGCTTTTTGAACCCTGATTGCTGACAATTTTTAATGAAAGACATAAAGACTAAGCACCTTCTGCACAGAGCTTTACAGTTTAAGTGACTTATAATAGCTTTTAGCAAACAGATTACAAACTTTCTGATAAAACCAGGAGAACAGTATCATTTTCATAGAATAGCCTGGGCTGGAAGGGACATCAAAGGATCATCTGGTTCAACCTTTCATGGAGCCTGGATATGATTCTTGAGCACTCTGTCCAGCCACATCTTGAAAACCTCCAGCGGTGGGGACTTTACCACGTCCATGGAGAGGTTGTTCCAGTGATTGATTGGCCTTACTATTAAAAATTATTTCTTATATCAAGATGAAACCTCTCCTGGTGCAACTTGTGCCTGTTGCCCCTTGTCTTCTCCACAAGGCTCCTCATGAAGACAGAGCCTCTGTCCTCTTTGCAGCAGCCCTTTAAGTATTGGAATACTGTGATTAGGTCCCTCCTGAGACTTCTCTTCTCCAGGGAAAAAAAGTTCTGACTCCTTCAGTCTTTCCTTATAAGGCAGGTTCTCCAGCCCTTTGATCGTCATCATTTTGTGTGGATACTTTGTTTTTGGGGGATACTTATGGCTAACAGTAACTGTAAAGTACCTTTTGTGTGTGAGTAGGAAAAACTTGAAATGCATAATACCAAATACATATATTGAGCAGAGATGATGGCCAACAAGTGCATTTCTACTCTTCAGTACCTTTTTTTTTTTTTTTTCCCTAACAGTAAATAGTTAAAGAATACATTTTCAGTTCATTTTTTTAAAGGTTATAAGATCCTTTTTCTGTTCTCTGCCTTTAGGCTGAAAACCTGGTAAGCTTTCCACAGTGGAGATGTTCATTTCCTATGTGTTTCATTTCTGTCTGTGTCCTGGAAGAGAGGCTAGAAACTGGAATCTGGAGCAAATGAGGATGAAGTTACAGGAGTAAAAAGACAGAGGATCTGAGCTCTTGAAAAGCAATTGTAATTTAATTACATTGAGTGCAGTTTCTCTCTTGGATTTTCACCTGCATTTATAACTATGGAAGTTGGGAATCTCACACTTAAGCAGTTCCAAAAACTGCTTTGAGAGTTCCAAAAACTGAGAAGCAAAGATGGTTCTCAGATTACTGTTTGTAAAGATGAAGAGCTCTGAACAGAATATTATGGGCAATCTCATAATAAAAGGGGGACTTTTTTGATACGAAGGTAGACTTGTAGCTTTTGTTTTCCAGCCCTCACTCTCATAAGTGGGGTTGCTCATTAGAGCATTTTTGCCTTTATGCCAGTTGTTCTCTGTGTGGAATTGTGGCTTAAACCACTCACTTATCCTTACTGGTGTGGAATGGGAGCTGGTATCTAGTAGGGCAACTGGAGCCTGAGATGGCATCAGTGTATCATTTAGTTTCTTAATTTGAGAAGTCTGTAACTATTTGGATAGCAATGCTAAGGCTACCTCAGATCAGATCATCTGTACCCTACACAGTCTGTAATCTTCTGTATAGATATTTTTAAATTCTTTCTAAAACACAGGTAACAGGCAGTGCCTGAAACTTCAGCATGGTTTTTGTGAATGCAAACCTTCTGTGCTTGGAGATATGTATCTCTGGATCACTGGAAAGTGATGACTTTGTAAGCTGTGATGACTCAGAAGTAGCTTGACCAAATATTGCTCTAAAATAATTGCAACAAAAACAGCTTTTTGCAGGCTCGTCAGAAAGTTATTACATTATTTACAATGCTGAAGAAACTATTAATTGCAACTGTTCAAAGCAAGTAAAGAAGGAGGCAGGAGAAGCTTGGATTAGGACTGAAGCATGAGGGTGTCCATCAACACAGCAGTTCTGAAAAGTAAGAATACCCAGTTTTGGCCGGTTGGTTTACTGAATGCTGAGGCGGATGCAGAAACAAAAACAAAAACAAAAAAACCAACCCCAAACTCTGTAAGACTTTCATATGTCTGGTTTTCTTGTTAGGAAAGTCTGGATGTATTTTCGTCACTTAAGCTGTTCTAGCTGGCTGTCCTGTGGCCTTGTAAGTATTGTAGTTGTTTTCAAGCACAGTTTGGAAATATCATCCTTGTCATTGGATAACTTCAGTTACTGCCAAAAGGGAATCATAGCACTAAGAATTTTATACCTGTGAATCTTGGTCTTTTCAGCCACTTAAGAAAACTTTTTTGTGGCAGATGGAATAAGTTGTTCAAGGACTGGAGAAGGATTGGAGGGAGAACTGTATAGGACTGACTGCAACAGGGTTTGAGGAAGAGGTTGAAACATTTCTTCTGAAATATATGGCTGCCATAGAAGCCAAGAAGGAGATTAATAATTAAAATAATGATGTTTCTTTAATGTAGATGACAAAACATTCCTGCACGTCTGTACTTTGCAGTTAAGGGTATGATTGTGAGGGGCTCTTCCTTTGTCAGCTGAATGGCTACAAGCCAGATCTAGCTGGGAAACTTTCTGTGCCTGCACTCACCATAGTGTTGCTGATTATGAAGTAGTAAGCCTTGCCGCAAGGGTAAGTTGCTTTCTGAGCTTCATTTTACTCCGTACCATGATGCACAGAGCCACGTGAGTATACAAATGGTCTTGGTATCCCTAGAGCCAAGTATGCTCGTATTTTTAGTCTACAGCAAGCTATAGCTGTGCCAGGAGTAAAACCTAGAATGGCAGAGACAATATTTTTATATGAGTCCATTGAAACAGTTGCATTGTAATCCACATGGTATTGCTATTTGTTTTCCTGTAGATGGGTGTCTGACTAGGATACTTAATTCAGTAGTAGTTGAATTCACAGCTGTGTAGTGAATTATGTCAAAGTAAAATATGATTAAGGATTGTGCCTGTAACATGTCTAAACTCGGTTTTGTAAAGTAACCAATATTGGAGGATGTGGTTTGGAGAAAAATTTTAACTATGCTTATTGAAGTAATCTTCCTTCTTTTTCACAGCTTTTAACATGCTCTCTCTTTGTCATCAGTCATTTACAGATTAGGTGTCAATAAATGTCTTTCCTTGTCTGTCTGTGTCTGTAATGAGAGCTGGGTTGTGTCCAAAGTGACCAGTGGGCCTGGTAAGTACGTTCTGAGGTGTTCTCTTCAATGGGTTCTGAAAAGCTGTTCAGCCACATACCTGAGCAGCTTTCAAGCTTCAAGAGATGCTTGACTGTGTTAGGGAAGAGTTCATGATAATCAACTGGAAGGAACCCTAGCCTGGAGGGTGGCCACAGTAAGTGACCAAAATACATCCAGAGGATCTGTAAGCCACCTTGTATTACAGCTTTGGAAGGTATAAACAACACAGCTCAAGTGTTTTCAAATCTAGAAGTATATTCGGTTGGTCAGTTATTTCAGAAATATCCTGTCCTGTGTTCCAGCAGTGAGTCCCTCTGGCTGCCTACCTGCAGATGAGCATGTGGAATAAAATGTGTCTGAGGATTCCCCCCTCAAAGTTGTTCCAAAGGAGGTTTCCCTCCTTCCAAAGAGGAGATAAGGAGAAGACACTAGAGAGTATACATATGTCAGGTGTTAAAGTTAGCCACTCTTATTTTATCAGAATATGCAACCTCTCCCAGAGCTTCCATAACATGGAGAAGAGCAATACTGGCACAGCTATGCAAATCCTGTTCTCAACAATCTAATCCCTCTCCCTCCCCACCAACCTGGTATTTCTCAATACTTAATGTTTTGTTAAGGGAATGGTATGGCACATTTGTTAATTAACAGGAAACACAAGCTAGCTAAGCTGCTAGGAGAAGCTATCTGAATGTTTCATTTGCCATGCTGTAAAATAAACTACTTGCAATATTGTATAGCTATGCTGGCTGTAGTGCCAGGTGAAGTGAAAGCATTTAGTGCCTGTAAAGCAATGCTAGATTGCTATTTAACTACTGGGAGTTTCAGATTTTATAAACACTTTACTGCCTTAATTTGTAATTTTGTTCACTGTTGTTAAGTACCAGCTGCATTCATGACTAAAATGCTTCCAGAAGGAGAGTCATTTTACTGCATTGCTGCTTTGGCCATGAAACCTACCTCTCTCTAGGTACAGAAGGAAGCACACATCCAAAAATTATAATGTAACAAATACGCTGAGTGTTTCCAAGCTCCCACATTTTTACCCCAAGGTAGAAACAAAGGTAGAACATCTCTGTTGCTTTGCATTTTTCTGAATATTATTTTTTTCTGTCTTCCTACAGAATCTCCACTGGTTAAAAGAATGGTTGCACTGATTTTTGTAACTCAGTTAAGTGCTTATGAGACATAGTAAACATTGGACACAATTCTTAATACTGAGTGTTTGCTGAAAAGATTTTTTTAATTTACAAAGCTTCAGATTCTGACCTTTACCCTTCCAATAATTATAAATGATTAGGAAAAACAGTCCTGACAGCAAGGAGGAAACTGTGAAGCATTTCTGTGTAAGGAGAAATAGGATCTGCATTGGTTTGCCACCTCTCCAGAAAACTAGTGAACATCTGTCATCCTTCCTGGGATGAGACTAACACATCAGTTTAGAAGGGTGACTGGAGAAGGCTTGTTCCAGCCACATTGCAAGCCTGAATTTGTTCTCTAACGCTTATACAGACCATTATCTCTGCTGAGCAAAGCTGAACAATGTGTGTTTAGAGTCAAGTATGGGATGAGCAGTGGCAATGTAGCTTTTTTGTGTAGTTTGATACTGAAGAATCCTTTCTATGGGCAGGAAGGTTTTTCTGACTAACAGAATTTGGATGGGTCTGCAAAATAACAGGACAACTTCAAGAAGTTGGCCAGCAGGTCCAGGGAGGTGATTCTGCCCCTTCACTGCGCTCTCATGAGACCCCACCTGGAGTACTGTGTCCAGCTCTGGAGCCTCCAACATAAAAAGGACATGGATCTGTTGGAGCGAGTCCAGAGGAGGGCCACAAAGATGATCAGAGGGCTGGAACACCTATGCTATGAGGACAGACTGAGAGAGTTGGGGTTGTTCAGCCTGGGAAAGAGAAGGCTCCAGGGAACCCTTATATCAGCCTTCCAGTACCTGAAGGGGGCCTACAGGAAGGATGAGGAGGGACTCTTTATCAGGGAGTGTAGTGATAGGATGAGGGGTAACGGTTTCAAACTGAGACAGGGAAGATTTAGATTAGATACCAGGAAGAAATTCTTTACTGTGAGGATGGTGAGGCACCGGAACAGGTTGCCAAGAGAAGTTGTGGATGCCCCTTCCCTGGAAGTGTTGAAGACCAGTCTGGCTGAGGCTTTGAGCAACCTGGTGTAGCGGAAGATGTCCCTGCCCATGGCAGGGGGGTTGAACTAGATGATCTTTAAGATCCCTTCCAACTCAAACCATTCTATGATTGGTCATTCGAGCAGTCATTGTAAACCCTGACTTTAGACTACTGTTCTTGTCTTCTCAAAACTATACAGTTATGAGAGGAGCAAACATGAAGCCAGAGCAATAATTTTCAGGTGACTTTTCCTGATCTGTGACTGCAAGGGCATTTTGCCTTCACAGGGCCACTTCAACCACTGTAACCTTTAATGGGCTATCCATATGTTGTCGGAGAGTTGTGCCATACACTGAAATATTTTATTCTCAAGTGTTGGCCTGTGGCAGGTTCCTAACATTACAGGGTTTGTAGGAGAAAACTGTAACTCCTGCAACAGTAGAGGAGAAAGCGTCTTTGCAATACAAGAGCAGTACTACTGTCATGCCAAAGCAACAGTAATTTTCTTCAAATGCCCATGGAATTTACTTATTCCTTCATTAGCACTTACCTGTAGTTGCTGTGATTGGAGCAGTGGAGGGGAGGCACAGTTGCTGTTTTACCCATAGGCAGATGAGGTAGCTCACGGTGACCATCAGATTCATACAGCTGGTTATGCATTCACCAGTGCAGAGCAGCAGTCCTCATATTTCAGAGGAAAAAGAAGTGCAACCCAAACAACAATATGATGCTTAAGCTTTTGTCATTTCTCTCCTTATTTTTTATTAATTTGTACTCTGTTGAAGTTTAATGACAAAATTACTTCAGAAGAGCCCTAACCAGCACTTTTCAAATTCAACCAACTCTGCTGTGTCCCAGATTTCCTTGTCTAGTTCTCTCATTTCCCAGGTCACGCTTGATTATTGGCAAAGGCCGTATTTTTCTTTTCCTAGCCATCTCGTGCAAGTCTTGCGCCTTATTTCTGCTCCTCAGCTACCTTAGTAGCTAGTATTTCCTCAGTAGAAGGAGAAATTGCAATGTAACCTATGTCCTTGATTCCTTCCCGCTCTACTCATACCTCTGGTAACTGCATTGATAGTAATGACTAATATTCTTTGCTGAACTAGGATCAAGCCACACTGCCCCAGTAGCCTGCTATGTAGAAATCTTTGCTAAGAGCAGGTTTAGATATGAAAAGAGCAATATGACATGAGCTAGAGTGGTGTAGGAGAAGCTGATGTCTGCACCACATGGTGTGAGTGATGGCTCTTGGTCAGAGGAGGGATCAAATAATATGGAAAGACTGGTACCTACAGTGCCAGTTTTTGCCCTGAAGTTTATAGTTAAAGAATGATTACTGCTGCTACCTTCTCATGAAATGTCCTGGTCTAGAAGCATAGGATTTCTCTTTATTTTATTTTTAATATATGTTTCTACTTTATTACCTGGATAATCATGCCTTGTGACCTCCAGAATGGATTACTGTGGTGTGTTCTGTAGGAGCCAAAGGGACTCTTGGTTTTCTGAGCGAAAAGGGCTCAAAAGCTACAGCTAGTGTAGCCTTCTTAGCTAGTTGTGTTGGCCAAATTCAGCATTTCAGCTTGCTAAAAAAATTGTTCTAGCCTGTTCTTTGCTTCTAGCTTTTTAACCTGGAGATCCCAGATGCAGGTTGGCTGCTAGCTGTTTGATACTTTCTTAGTGGGCGAGAAAGAACTGAAGTAGTTAACTATTTGTAGATATCTGGAAGTTTGGAATATTATTTTGATTGAAAGACTCAAAATAGGCAACTTTGCTTCATTTTATCTGAAAGATCTCAAATTTGCTGGTACATTCAGATGGGCACAAAGACTGTGTATGAACCATATTTTAGCAGGATGGTGATTACACTAATGGGGAGATTTGGATGAAGTTTTTCACTTAAAAGAAAAAATAAGGCTGAAGCTGAAAGACGTGCAACTTCATATAGTACACAGATTAAATTTAAGGGAAAAAAAAAAAAACCCAAACCTTATTTGATAAGATGTTGACTCATTTTTATTGAATAAATCTGAAAAGATTTAGCACTAAAACATGATGTTCATAACTTTTTCATAGGGAAAAAACACCCAGCGATCAGCCTATCACTTTCTAACTCTAGTGAAGCAGTTCTAAGAGGAGATGTGATCAATTAAAATTACAAGGCTGCCTTAAAGTTTCTTTTATTCTTGCTCAGATAAATCTTCAGTAAATAGTATGTGAAGTAAATCATTAGTAAAGATTTTTTTGCTAGATTAAACATATGCTTTTAACATGACCATCTAGCCCATCTCCATGGCCACAGAATTATTACAAGCAGAATCCCATTTTAAATTCTGGGGAGATTCAGACAAAGATTTTAATTTTTTTTTTTTTAAATCTTATGTCTCTCCAGTGGTATTGCGAAAGCAGACTTGAATTTCAAGAAAGTTCAGATTTGTCTCCAGTAGTAATATTGTCATGTTTCAGTTCTGACTTAATGAAACAAGTAGGGGTTTTTTTGTTGTTTTTTTTTTTTCCTTCTAAAAAGTAATGAGGTGAGGATCACTGTTGTCTCAGTAAAAGCAACATTTTCAAACTTTGGATTTACCTATAAGCAAAACCCATGATCTTCTTTCACTTTTATTTTAGTTCTATGCTTTTGAGAATACTTACGCAGTGCCAGTATTAGAACTGATTAATTTTAAAGGCATGAGCAGGTCTGGAGTGCTCGTTAACCAAACCTAATTCAGAAATGAAATTTTATCCAATTTTCTTTTTTTTTAAGAGCATGTTTTGGTCAAGACAACCATAAATAAGGCAGAGAATGAAATCCAACGGAAAAAAGATCTAGAAATGCTATTGAGCCCCAGTGCTGGCTCACATTGATGGGTAAGACACATACAGTCCTGTGTGGTGGCTGGCATCCAGAACACGTTATAATGATGCTGGGATCGTCCATCTGCTGTAACACTTTCTGACACCCACAGCTGATTGTTACCACTGTGTATTGACCTGGATGTTTGCAGTGGTATTATCTTGTCTGTCAACATATGTGGGTCCATAGTATGGATTTTTCTGGACGTTTTCACCTCTGTCATAGTAGATAGATTTCTAAGGTCAGATGCTCATTTTATGACAACAGCATGGGATATTTTGAAACATTCAGTAAAAACTTCCTGTAGTATTTTTACTTTTCTCAAATGCCTATATTTCCTCACTGGTCTCTGTCATGTTCATTCCACTAAGTTTTAAAATAGTCAGGACCTTCCTTTAATATTCAGTCATCCTTCTGAGGCTGGATGTTTCTCTTCCCGTGGTGAATTCTGTGGTGCTTCCGTATTTGAAGAGGTGATTTAGCAGTTATTTTATTTGGGCAGGAGGTGATGAAATAGGGACTTAACTAACTAACCTTTATTTTTTTCCTGCTACTTGGTCTCTGATGTGTAGCATGTTTCTCTCTGATAATCATCATAATATCTACGTAGTACGTATTTAAATTATTTCTTCTTTTTCACAGTAAAATAAAAGCATGGCCAAAAAACTAAAACAAACAAACAAACAAGAAATGATTTTTCCCTGAGAATTTTGTGTTACACTTAAGCATACAAGATACCTCAAATGGTATAATGTTAAAAAAGAAATAAAAATTGTACCCTACTGAGTGAATGATTCATCCAAATCATTGATATTTTACTAGGTATTAATCCAAATGGCAGGCTGCCCACAGATACTCTACAGAAAAGGATCACCCACATTTCAGGGAGTTAGACAAAGGCCTTGACATCCACTTTTTTTTATTACAGAGATAATGTAATTAAACAATTGCACAACTTGGCAGTACGTATTTTCCTGGCAAGTCTGAAGGGGATCAATTAGTATGTATAAAATTAACATATTAAAATACTGTGTTGTCAGAGAAATGTAAATCACCAATACTGTAATTTCCTGTACCAGATGATAACCATACTAGCATAATATTTTGTTTGTATATTTGCAAGGAATGTCCCTGAAACCTGTTCATTAGCTTACTTAGACTCATTCCTTACTGAGCTAACTTGCTCCCTCATGGACTTGCTCTGCCTCTTGATTATTCCAGTGGTGGCTTAGATCTGACCTGCCCACTTCCTTGCTGTAGCTAATGGGAGTTCGGTAAGCTCTGCTTGCAGAAGGAAAATCCTTTTCTGGCTGATGTCAAATTACACTGTCTCTCCTTCCTAGTTAAAAAAACACCGTTCACAGAGCTGTGTTACGTTGCTGCCAAATTTTACAGAAGGACCTGTAGAAATATTTATCGTAAGCATTTGGTGCAGGATAGCACTGGAACTGCAGCAGGCTGGAACGGTATCAGGATTAGGCTAGGGCTTCTTTTTAAACTAGCAAGGTCAAGGGCACAAACAGAAACTGAAGACTTAATGACTGCTCACTTCCTGGACAGCTGGGACTTCAGAGATTGTAATGAATTCTGCCTAAAAATCTGCTATGAGGATTTTAACAATTTTTGAGTCTCCAAGAGAAACAACAGTATAAATAATCTCTTTCGCAAAAGAAGGCAAAAACTAAGCCATCAAGACTGCTTCTGTAAACCGCCACAATGCTTTTACTGTGGCTCATTATGGAAGTGCCACTGAGAAGGGTCAGTGTAACTTGCTCAATTTGCAGAAATAAACTAGATCAGCAAACTGCAACTGCAGATCAACGATCGGTCACGTAAATTTAGCTTTTGTGTACGTAGCTTTTTTACGTGCTCCCTTGCTGTCTGGAGATTACCACAAGCCTAAAAAAAACATGAGGAAATAAATGGAAAAATGTTTCAGCAATACATTATAACACAAGTCCATGCTGAAAGAAACCAGATGCGCAAAAAGCTGTTGATCTACATATATCACTGTTGGCTGAAATTTAATTTTGCTAAATCAGACACGCATGGCATAATGATGAACACCGGAGGACCTACCTCAACCCACTAACAGTCTCATCTCTGCCAAGCTTTGAACACCGCCTCCATTGTTTATGCATATGAAGAAATTGAAGAAATGAGAGTGTTCACATATAGTGTTAGGTTGATTGGGTTAGGTTGATTGGGTTAGCTTGAATTATTGTAGTGCCTGAACTAATCCAAGCCAGTTGACTTTGCGGTGGAGTGGATGCGGAGCATTCCCACAAGCTGTTGTGGTTCCACCTGTGCATAGATGATCCCTTTCCAGCTAAGGATAGTAAACCTGTGTTCTTATGCTCTGTCACATAAAAGCTCTCTGGCTTTTTGATGGGTGATGCTAACGATTGTGTTCAAATTCAGAAGTCACTCTAGGCATTCTGCTTTTTCATCTTGATCCTGAAATGGCATTGCCCAAAGTGGCTTAATTATATGAAGAAACCAATGCAAACATCCCGAATCAGTGGGACAGTTTGGAAGTAGGCAAGAAGTTTAAAGTCATGCACATGCATATGTATTAATTAAAGTAGGACGGAGCTCATGCATAGCCTATTAAGCATCCTCCGTGTTTTAGGAGCAGACATTTGTCCCTTATCTGTCATTTATGGGTTTATTTTAGAGATGTTAAATGGGCAAAAAGAAAGCATTTATTTTACTCACTGGTGTTGAGAAGCTAGTGTAATATCATTCTGAGCTTGCTAACCTTCAGGTGGCATGCTTCATGCTTTATGGTGGTTGCTTAACAAACAAAGCCTCTGTGTGTAACCACACTCGTCTCTGTTGTAAATGTGTCAGCTCAGCGACTCCAATTAAATAATGCTTGCATTCACATATTCTGAATTTTGGACTTTGAATAGGTTGCTTATGGTCTTTTAGCTTGTTATGTATATTCTCTTATGGAATTGGTTGATGAGGTTTTATTGATGAGTTTTATATCCTTCTATATGTGCTTACTAAATTTGTATTTTCTTAAGACTCAAATAATTCGACATTGCCAACCAGTGTTTGTTTTATTTTTCACACTCTCACCTTTCTCCTGGGGAATTAATTTTCTTAGTTACTTTAAGAAATGTTACTTAGCGTTTGTAATAGCAAAAGTAACACCAGAAGAAAGTGGACTAAGCTTAGCTTTTCTGAAGAAAAAGATTTCTCAAAATTCAAAACAAATTATTATTTGGACATCAATTGTTAGATTTTTTTTTACTTTTTTGTTGTTGTTTTTTTGTTTGTTAAATCTCAAATGAATTCATAGAATTCATTACTTCATGGAAAACTGAGGTAATCTGCCTTTAAAAATAGAAAGGGGAGATAGGCATACCTGGGTAACCATAAAGCTGTTTATCCTGAATGACACAGGAAGCAGAAGAAACTTAATGGGAAAGTGGAAACATGTCTCTGACACACCCTAGAAAAAGGAAAACAGCAGTAGCATTAATACTCCTAAACCATACAGGTCACGCATACCTGGTGGGCATGGAAAGACTCTACTGGTTTGAAATTCTGTTTGTAAAATGGGCGATAGAGTTGGGTACAGCGGTGTTTAACAACAGATGGAATTGGCTCCAGTGCCCATTTCGTCTAACCTCTTCATGTGCTAATTGTCTTCCGCAAGACTGTTCATGCGCTGAACCTCTGAGCAGCTTTCAGTCAGGTACCGTATTTTGCTACTGTTTCCACCCAACATTCATTTATTGTGCAATATCTGTCCAAAATTATACTGCTTTAGAAACACGGATTCCATAGTAGCCAACCCTAGATCAGTGTTTGAGTCCTGCTCGAGATCCTGCAGAGGGCAGAGCGTTTGAGCTGAGTGACTTAAATAGCTCCCTGAATCCATTAACTTGTAAGGTTAAGATTCTATGTCTTGTAGTGACTTATTTCACCGTGCTCTGGCTAAAAGATTTGTCTTGAAGGAAGTATTTGTATTCATGCTCTCTCATTTCCTTTCCTTTTACTGTGCTGGGTTCTTTACAGCACACAACATAAAGATGTTGAGGAAAAATGAAACTATCTTTTAAATAAACTTAGGAGTATCTTTCCTTCAGACCAGATTTTGTGGTTACCATTAGTATCCCTGCAGAATTCCTGTAGTTGAAAGAAGCAGCAGCAGCATGTGACCCCAGAAATCTAAAAGAAACAGGTCACTTTCTTTTAGATTATCAGAAAGGAACTAGAGTTCCAGACAGGTTTGATAGATTAAAAGGATATATTGAACAGAATTTTTAGCTTTGTCATTTTTTGGGGGGAAGGGGATCCACTGTGTTTGGAGGTGACTAAGTCTTCAGAACATGCAGCAGCAAAACACAAGTCCATTCTGCCCATAGTCAGAGTGCAAGTGCGACTTTGATCCAAAAGCAAAGTGACCAGGCCAGGGACAGCTAATGCACTATTTTGGGTGACTGCCAGGAAAGTGAAAATTGTCTTTGTTAACAGCCCTTATCATTAAGAGTTCTATTCTAAAACCAATAACCGAGTCAAGTCCTCTTTTAAAAACACTGTATATGTTAAAATAACATGCATATTTGGATATAAATGTGTATACATATATATACACAGATGTCCATATGCTAATTCTCTTCAATGAATTATGGCAATGTTGCACATGTGGAAGACCATAAGCAAGGCTAGTTGTGTAAGGAAAAAATATCTTGTTAGAACAACCAGTATGAGAGGGAGGGAGGCACAGAGAGGTGTTTAGGCCATTTATCCCTTCCAGACTGAAGATCTGATTGTGTATGAATGACAATGCTACCAGATTGAAAGATACTCACTGTCACTTCAATTTCATTATTTTCTCTTGCCATGACTAGCTGTTTAATGTTCAAAATTTACAATTCTTCCTGGGGATCTGCATCATTGTGATTATACAAATTACACAAAAAGATATAAAAGCTAGCTTATAGCCAGAATTTCTTTTTTGCTCTCTTGTCACAATTCATTTCCTCAGCAGACCACAAGTTTGTGCTGAGGACTGATAGATGCTCAAGCACACCCACCCTATGGTGGTGCTGTGCTCTACCTTTGACTCAAAAAGCAGCTGTAGAAACTGTTCTGGAATATCTACATTAGCTATGATACACTCTGTTTGGAGTATATCTGAAGTGCACCTGCTGCTGTGCATAAAGAATGGAGCAGTCAAACATAATGCAGTTTTATTGTGTTTAGTCCCTTAGTCCCTTTAGTTGAACCATCTCAGAACTGACTTGTTTACTCCAAGAGTCACATGGGTTACAGCTACATAAGTGAGTATGAACGAATGCGATTGTGTCTGGGCTAAAGCAGATAAGAGGCAAGAAATGTCATAGTGACATTTTTGTGTTATCAAGCAGATGATGAAGTAAACCATGTTAAAGAAAGATGGCACTTGGTGGACTACTTTTTAGTGTTTGCTTTAGGACAAGCACACTCTTGGTATGGGAGAGTTGGGGTTGGTGTGTTAGCTTGGAGGAGGAGGACTCAAGTATGCAGGAATGCAAAGAATTACTCCCAGTAAGGCTGTTCCGCAGAAATGCTGAAGCTGTGTGTGTATTTAGAGAAAAAAATTATTTCTTGTGAACTGAATCTGAAATACATGAGATCTCTACTTTATCTAAAAGGGACTGTTTCATTGGGGCTGTATTGGTGCTAGCTCTGCTAAACATTTCCTTAATCAGCCTCTTGGGAAATTTGCTGTCTCCAAGCTTGCTTATATTCAGCAAGTTGCTGAAGTCTGTAGCTGCATGTGAGAAGTCGGGTAATTTACTGCTTTCATGAAAGCCTAGTTGCTGAGCAAACGGTTTATAGTGATTTATGGGTAGGAGCAGAGGAACTGGCTTGAGCAGGAGGGCTACAAAATGGTCAATCTGTTTTCAGAACCTCACATCTGACCAATGATAGATGGGCAGTATTGTTAAAACTGTGAATAGTAAAGATATTCTGCACAGTACCAGGTTAGCTATGTTAACTCCTGTGACACGGGACTGAGGATAATTCACAAGTCATTCTGGGAACTGGGGAAGGAGACTAGGAATACATATGAGAGGTACATCGACAGTCTGTTACTAGCAAACCTTGAAATGTCTTTGTGTTGGGTTGACCCTGGCCAGTAACTAAGCACCCACCACCTGCTCACTCACTTCCCTCTTCCCCTCCTGGCATGGGGGAGAGAACTGGAAGAATAAAAGTGAGAAAAACTTACGACTTGTCATAAAGACAGTTTCATAAGTGAAGGAAAGAAAGAAAAAAACCAAGTGATGCAGAGTCATCACAGTCTCCCACCAGTAGACCAATGCCCAGCCAGTCCTCAAGCAACTGCTACATTGGAAAAACCAAACTCACAGGTTTTATTGCTGAGCACAACATTATAGGTCAGGGAGTATCCCACTGGTCGGTTCTAGTCAACTGTCCTCGCTCTGTCCTCTCTAAACATCTTTCTCAGTCCCAACCTACTCGCTGAGAGAGCAGAGTGAAAAACAGAAAAGGCCTTGATGCTGCGCAATCACTGTTCAGCAGCAGCTGAAACACTGGTGTGCTACCAACACTTGCTTTAGTCACAGATACAGAACACAGCACCATACTGGCTGCTATGAGGCATCCCAGCCAGAGCCAGTACAACCTTCTGCAGTATCTAACAGAATAAAAATACATTAAAATAACTTTTTGAACAACTGTACCAGGCAAGGGTAATTTAGTATATTGAGAATATGGCATCTGAGTGTGGAAAGAACTGTGTCCAGATTGTACTCTTGGCAAAACAAGATACAGTCTTTGCTTCCTGAGAATAGTGATTCCGTTCCAGTCCATTGTGGATGAACAATACAGGTGCTGTATTTCTGTATAATAATTGTGAACTTGGAGAATAGCATAAAATGTCTATTGTCTGGCGTAACAGATCTTACATGTTTTCTTCCTTATTTCTCAGCTGAGTGAAGACATTCAAATTTTCAATATAATGTATTATCTTTTTTGAATTAATAACCTGAAAGTTAAGATTTTAGTACACCGTGAAAGAAAAGCATGTAATACGTGTGTATATATCAAACACAATGGCACACGTATTTTTGTAGAGAAGTACACTCAAATTATAAAAAAGTATTTTCCAAATGCACGTATTTGGAAGCAGTGACGTATCTGCATGTAGAATGCTTGTTTAGTACAATTAAAGGATGTGAGAACATGTGATAAAATATGACACAAATTACATGGTAGACACGGTACCCCTATGAGTTAATCTGCAATGACTGGCGCCTTTTTTCCAGTGGTTTTAAGCATGCATGCCCTGTGTTGGCACTACGGCAAAAATTCGTCTAAGCGGAGGACTTACTGTGGAAGTGATGACTCTGGAAGTGTGTCTGTTGTGATGTCAAACATTTAGTAGTGGTGAGGTGCTGTTGGAAAGGGATGGAGAGTCGATTAGGTCACAAACTAGCATTATCTTCTCACAGTATGGATAGAAGTAGCTTCTGGCTCTCCACATTCCATATTATGGTCAAGTCGCTTGTCAGACTGCCTTTTCAACATTTTTACTTGTGTATTGTGAAGAATAGGAGGTCACACAGATATTTTTTTGCCGACATTTGTGATGTGTCAGGTGAAAAGAAAGAAGCAACAAATAAAAGCCTTAGGCCTCACATTTATGTGTCATCTCATTGTGGAAATCTGAGTAAAACAGTGGCTTATAAAGTTTGTCCATTAAGGAAAACATCAAGTCAGTTAACTTAAATATATCTTTGAAATGCGGCACTGCAATATTCCCCTGTGCTTTACCATTAGCACTCCCGTGTCTATGCGCCAGCCACCACAACCAAGTTGGAAAGTAGGAATTTGTGCTGAGTGTGTATTTTTTAGTTGTTTTTTGCAAATCTTTTTCTTTATGTTAATCTATAACAAGTGGTTGACTGTGAACTCATCATCTTCATCTAATCTGGGTTTAAATAACTTGAAATTTACAGTTTCAGTAAATTCAATATTCAACTCTCAGGCATTTGTACAACAGCTTGCAACAAAAAACTCGAGTAGTGTGAATAAAATTTAGAAATCCATAAACCTTTTTTCCAAGTGATGCACATTTGAAAATTTTAGGTTACCCAAGTAGCTGTAATAAGCATAATTTGGGGGAAATGCTTAGTTGCCTGGATGTGCTAAGCAGTTTACGGTAATCGTAAATGGAAATGGGATTGTGTCTTGCTTCTCTGCATAATGAAAAGCTGTCCCCAAGAATTGTCATAGCAGCTACGTTTCTCATCTAAATACCATTGTACCAGAGCCTGTGCAAGAATTGTCACTGACTAGCATTCCTTTTAATGGACTGCTTATGTAGCCTGGTCAGGTTCTCACTTGAACTTCATTGAAAGTATTAGTATCACAATACTTTTTTATTTTTTTCTAATTATTTAAATAGATTTGTCCTAGATGTGAAAGATGGGGGTTTTGTGTGGATTTTTTAATCCACTCATTGCTTCCAGCCTGCTATTTAGAGTTTGATTTTGAAGAAAATGAGTAATGTTTTTAATCACTTTTGCCTTGTAGGTTAATCTCCGAGCCACTGATGTGAAGCTTATGCGTCAGCTACTCATCATCAACGAAAGTATTGAATCAATCAAGTGGATGATTGAAGAGAAGGCCATTGCAAGCAGAGGTAGCAGTTTGAGTGGCAGCCTGTGCAGCTTGCTGGAAAGTCAGGAGACATCCCTCCACGGCAGCTGTAACAGTTTACAAGACTGTAGTGATGGACTGGATGGAATATCAGTGGGGAGTTACTTGGACACCTTAGCGGATGATGTCCCTGGTCACCAAACCCCTTCAGATATGGAGCAGTTCAGTGATTCTTCTATTATGGAGGACTCACAGCCTCTGCATAAGCATCCTAAAATTGATTCTGATGAGTACTACTGTTTTGGTTAATTAAAACAAGTTCCAGTGGGACACAAATGCACTTGTACTTATCCTTTTTCTTTGCTGCTATTTTATTTCATGTGCAAACCCCCCAAACTTCTCTTGGAAGGAAAACATAACATGATGCTTTGATTACACTTCATAACTTTTCTTTTGCTTCTAATACATTTTCTCCTTGGTGGGTTGCGCTTTCCTCCTTACCTTTTCTTTTTCTTAATTTATTGTTGCAAATTTTTTTTGTTTGTTTGTTTTAATTTTTTACAATGCTGTATTTACAGGTCTTTAAAAGTGGTGAAGGAAAAGCTTTATCTTTATAATGAGACGTCAGGGAACAAGAGCAAAAATTTTGTATTTGTTGGCAATAAAATTTCTTCTGATAAATATATGTTGTGGTAAATTTTCTCTACTACCAGGTTTGGCCTTTCCAAAGACACTGTTCTTATTGAGCCTTAAATCTGAATCTTGAAAATACCTCAAAATATTTTTCCTTTTGTAATCAACAGTACTTGATTCTGTTAAGCTGTCTTCACTTGGAATATAAAGTATCAAACTTTTCTGTGTGAGGTTTCTTTCTTCTTGAATGTTCTCATCCTTCTTGTCTAATTATGATTTTAAATTCTGGGCTTCACTGGTGTCTTGCAGTGATGCATTCCAGTATTCTACATAAGAGTATATTCCATTTTTGTGCTTCATTCCATTCAATTTCATTGAACCTGGTGTTTTATAGACGCAGTCTGTATCTGTAAAAAAATGAAAGAGGCATCCAATTCTAGCCGTTCAGATACTGAGACAAAATTTCTCAGCGGTTATTTCAAAAATGTAATTTAAAGTCTTGACAATTTTTATCTTGAAATTTTGAGGGATTTAGAGGGCACTGATGAAACAATTTACAGGAGACAACATGCTAGAAGGCATGTCCTGTTTTGCTTGTGTATGCACACTGTCATCCTTAACATTTACTTTAGTTTTACCAAATATTACTACTACGAGAAAGTGTTGCCCTACTGTCTTTTTGTTTCCTGTTTTATAAGAGTATGTTTCAATATTTTTGTGCCCACTGGTACAGTTGAGAGCTATGGCTACTCACTCGTATTGGAAGCATCTAAGAAGAAAAACAGGAACGAACTGCTGTGTGGCGAGCCTCTGGCTTTGTGAGTCCCCTGGCCCATGGTTTTGTGCAGAAGATTAGGAGACAGATTTTACTTTTAATTGCTTCAGTATCATAAAGAAATGAGATTTTATTCTTCTACAGTAAAGAATAAATAAGAATAAAAGACATGGAATTGAACTGGATGCTTTAACAGATTAATGAACATGTATTTCCAGCTTACAGATAGTGAAAAAGATGTTGATACTTCCACATCATCTAAAAGCGTCCTGCCTTGCCATGTCTGTATTCCTACTGCCAGTAAAGCATGACATTCCCTCACCAAAGAAACTAATGTTTGCCAAGTATAGTACAGGTTCCCTATTTATTTTACACATTCTGAAGGATTAAATCTAGTATATGCAGCAGTCAGCGTATGTTGGTTTGGTTCATTTTGAGATAAAGCAATAGTCCAATGAGGTTCTGCTCTTCCAAGACACATTTCCATGGATCTTTCTTGTCCAGCCTTGATCAATATCAAATGTGGAGAAGAAGTAAAAACTCAAGAAACTGAAAGTAGCAATTTGTGCTTTGTGGTTAGCTCCACTATTTTTCAATACGGTAGATTTCTGTGTCTCTCAAAATTAAAAAACAAGATACGTGTATTCTGCTTTGGACTTAGTGATTTGTTCAAATAGAACGAGAGTAAAGAAATGTGTGTTGCCAAGAATTAAGCTTCTCAGTTCAACTTCTGAGATCAACCAGGGTATTGCAGAGAGCTTGAAGGAAAACACAGGCAAGCTTTCAAATGACAATGATGTGCTGACTTAATATTTTGTTTTTTTAATTCCTTCCACAGCTTATGACTCCAGGACATAGTTTGAAGAAAAAATCTTATTTCTCAGCATATCATTAAATAGAATATCAGTGGTGAATTCAAAATAGTTTTTATTACTTTACTTTAAATTATTTGCATCTGGAGAACAGAACTATCTCCGTGGTGTCAAACTGTGGCTCTCTTGAAAATTTTTCTGCCCTTGGTGTGGAAGTTAAATGTGAGGATGTATTCTGACTCTGAAGGTAATGAATGTGCAACATATACAGCTTTTTTCTTCTGCAACTGAGATTTGGGGCAGTAGGCCAAGACGCACATAAAATTTTTCTACTATGCAGGAAATTCAAAAATGTTCTTAACATACCTTCTCAAATATCCCCTAGAGTTATGCTGAAATTACTTCAAGGAAAATACAGACTGTAGCTGTCACCCACCCACTCACAGCTGTAATACTGAATGAAGAGTAATTACATCAGTGGTAGATTTATCATATTATGATTAAAAAGTTCATTAAATGGGAATCAAAGCTCACAGAAAAAAAGCCTACTACTAGAAGCGCTGAAATAAAAATGGTGTGTGGTTGGAAGGTTTTGATCCTGCAGGTCTCTTAACTGGAAGTGGAGAAAGAATACAAATGACAAAATAGAGGTGCCAGGAGACTGTTAGAAAGAAACAAGGATTTCCAGGTGTTTTGTTTCTCATATCCAAGAACACAAACACCTTGGGTTTTATTTTTGAAGGATAAAAACTTCAAAGATTAAGATTTGACTTAGATTCCTTTATTGCATTAATAGGACTCCATAGACAAAACATAGTGATTTGCTCTGACTTCGCACTTATTACAGAACACAAAATTTTATTATCTCCTAAAATGAATCCAATAACTTACAATTGAAGTACAACTTCACTATTTAGACAACAGAAAATATTCAATGCTCCTTAAAAAAATACTTCCATTGGGTAATTAATTTTGGTTTTAAACGGTTTACGTATCTCTTCCTGCTTCCTCTTGACTTGGTTGACCTTAGTCTTGCAAAATCTTTGTCCGGTTAAAAGAGAGCGTTTTCCTTCTAGCACTTTGCAGAGCTGGGTTCTTTTTTCCCTTGAGTTTCCTTGTAATTTTTTTTTCTGATTTACAGAACTAAAAAACAATGTTCAGCAGTAGAGTGCAGAGTACCTGAAAGCACTTTGTAAAGCTATGTCAGTTTCAAATGGATAAAAGCAATGGAACTAAAAAAAAAAAAAAAGTGGAAAAATAGCAAATATAATTTATTTATCCTCTGTCATTTTCTGTCATCTTGGTTCTTCTGTCACTTAGCTTGCTTGCAGGCATGACAAACAATTTCAAGATAATTTGTGAAATCACAGACAATGAGCAACACCCAGTCAATTATTATTTCCATACTGTGGAAGTTTTATCTTTGAAAGACATTCCGCTATGTAAGTTGTGAAATTCAGAGACAATAAGGGACAATCAAAAAAGATAGTTTCAGTATGCTTTCTGTTGTAAAATAACTGTTTCCTGCTAATAATAGGAACCAGCTAGTAAATGGATGTGCTCTGCTTCACAAACAAACCATTGAAGGAGGGGTTGGGGGGGAGGGGAAAAAAAGGCTCAAACTTTCACATCTGAAAACCGTGGTGCTTTAAAGATTCTGCCAAGACAATCTAGCTGTGAAGTTTTGTTGCACTTTCAAAAGAGCAATTAAAATTCTTCGAAATCTCTCTGCCGGGTCTAGTATTGATCTCAAGGTTGCGTGACTGTGTGTGTCTCCACAAATACTATGAGAGGATGAAGAACCAAGCAGGAGCTCTTGGATCCATCAGTAGGCTAGAAATGTTGTACTTGGACACTGAAGACAGGACAGCACCTCTGCCTTTGGAAGACACTCTACCATTATCCTGAGAATTGAAACAGGATGATAAAAAAAGGTAGAAATCTGGTGTTTCTTGTTAAAATGAGCCCTGACTTTTGAAGCGAGTCCTAAAATGCTAGAAGTACTGTTGAAATGTTTGAAAGCTTTAAGTTTCAAAAATCTTTCTCCACATTTCCCTTTGAAAAAGAGAACTGATTAGTCAAAGTGGGTGAAGCGCAGTCTGAAATAACGTCTGGTTACACGACGTAGTTATCTCGTACAACCCTATATAATCCACCGAGAAACTGTGGGGGTTTTGTTTAGTAATCTTAAGCAGTAAGCAAGCTGTCTAAAAAGCCTGTGCTAGTATTTTTCATGTTACCAACACTTCTTCTGAACCCAGCCTAAAAGACGTGTCTTTGACATAAAGATTAGCATATACCCAGTAAACATGAGATCAGTAGAAAGCATCCATCACCTTACAGCAAAGGATGCTTTGTTTCACTTTAAATGTGCTCTGTTACAGCAAGTTTGTCTTTCTCAGAATAGCTAAGAATTTACTGTAGAAACAGTACAACAGCATCCTGCCCTGAAACAAATGGAAGCTTTTCCCGTACATAAATTAAAAAGAGATTAATGCTGCCTGCACTTGACCTTTCAATTGCTCAGACATTAAATTTCCCTGGTAAGTATATCTAGAGTGAAAAGAAAACAATTTATTTTTTTCTCCCACGGAATTTTCTATGCTATGGCATACTGTTAAGAAGACAAACAGTCTTCATGAAGTCTTTTTAAAAGCATGATCTTCCAGCAAATATGTCTTGTCCTCAGGACTGACATTTCCCTACAGTCTTGTTCAGTTTTGTTTTCTTGGGCCGGAAGAAAACATGTTTGAAAAGATACATCTTTTTGTTACTGTCAGGGGAACCACATCATACAAATATTTGACAATAAATATGAGTAACAAAATTTATCTTTTTTTTTTCTTAAAAAAAAAAAACAAAAACAAAAACAAAAAAAACCCCAAAAAACTGGCTGCAGAAACTATGTTAATATTCCTGAATAATTTTTTTTTTTTTTTTTTTATCCCATTTTTGCCTGACATCCATATGGAGAGAAAGCAGCAGAGCCCAAGGTTTGAAATCAAGCTTTTACCTGTGGACCATCGAGCACGTTTATCCTCAGTGCAAACTTGTCAGCATTGCTGGGTCCAAAATTTTATAGCTAACAGCTATAACATCATAATACATTAAAACTCTTTCATATGATCACTGTATTGATCATCTTCTGGAAGCCTGTGAGACCACGAAACCTTGTTAATTTAGAAAGGATACTGCTTTGATTTGGTGAAGGAAAATGTTACTGTTAGAACAGTGTAAATTTTGGTCAATGAATTATGAACTCAAATGAAAAATTAAAAATCTTTTGTGTTAAGTCTGTCTTGTAGTAGACTGTGTTTCTCTTCCATGTTGGATACAGTGTTTCTCTTCAATGTTTGTTACACCACTTAAAAATAAAAAACAGTTTGCTTTTTCTCAGATGGCATTATGTAAGATTTTGTCACAACATTTTGTCACAACTGTTCAAAGATGTAAGAGCAAACAGTTGTAGTCTCTTATTTAAAAGAATGCACTAAAATACTGAGTCAAAACTTTAGAAATTTTAATTGAAAACTAACTATTTATTGTTGGGCAATACGGCTATAACTAATAATTTTATTTTAAAGGAAAAAAAAAATCTCATTTTTGACTCTCAAGTTCATTTTTATGTGCATTCCAAGTCAAATTCCAAGAACCAGCACTACAGAAAGAGAACAACAAATACTGTGTGTGAGAATATTTGTAGAAAATGACTTGGTTAATTCTTTCTTCAAGTCTTACTGTCAGAAATGTTCCCATCATCTTACTGGATGAGTGTCTAAACAATAGTGTATGACTTATCAGGCAGATCAGAATTAAGCAATACAGCATAAAGTGGTACTTGTAATAAAGTGATTGTGCTGCCTTTTTGGAAAAAAAAAACCCAAACTAAACAAAACAAAGCAAAACAAAACAAAACAAAAAAAACCAACCCACATTTCTCTGTGAAATGAAGGAGGACAGACAATAACAGAGTAGTTATGATAGTGGATCTTAACATGGTAAGGACAGATCTGACCCTTGCCTCCTGCAAACTTGCAGGAGGCAGCGTAAATGTTTTACAAATAGAAAACAAATCTGAAAGCCTCCTCTGTATTTTCCATTGCAAAGCATTTTCTGAACTCTACATAAAAGTGTTTGTTAAATTAAGGAAAAAAAAAAAAATTGAGCTTAGGACTTGGTAGTCTGAATTCCTCGATTGCTCACTCTAGTCCTAAGACACGATGATTTCCAGGGGACTGCTCAAATGTTTGAAGACAAAGTGCTCGAAGTGCTACAGTTCTCTTAAAGTAGTTCCTGAATATGAAAAAACAATTTAACAGGAGTAATTGGTATTTATTTTTCCCCTATGCATTTTTTGAGAGCCATATCTTACACGTAGTTGGTACCATGTTTTCTAAAAGTCATGTTTTTCCTGTGAACATGAGAGGATTTTCCCAATATTTACATATTTTGCAATCAAATTCTTTAGGCAAAGTCATTAACTGCCCAGTCGATATCGGAAATCATCAAATTAGGGAGAACCTATTCACCTTTTGTGCATCTCTGAGAATTTTGATTGCTTAGAAGACCATCTCTTTCCCCCAGGAATACAGGACCCTTTGTCTCCTGACAACTGACTATCACACAGTTTGTACAGTCAAGTAATCCTAAAAATATTTTGATGATGAAGGAGGAGAAGGGCAACTAAAATGCTCCTTGCTTTTTGCACAGACAGGCTGTGTTTGGAACAGTGACATAATCCTTAGGACAAATATGGCTTTCATTGTGCCACCCCACCTCCCCATTGCCTGAAGTAATGTAAATATTTGCTTCAGTCCATGAAGCTACGCAAAGTCATTGCTGGGTCACTTTCTTTCTGGTATTCAACATGTTGATATCAGTGCAGAGATTTCCAAAATGAGTCATAGTGCTGTATGGGAAGCTACCAACTTATTTTAAACTTCACATAGAACAAATTTCTTCTTCAGAACACCATCATCAGGAAAGGTAGAGTTGAGAAAGGCTTTTAGATAATTTTTTTTTTTTTTTTTTTAAATTAATGTAAGCCTTTCAGTCTTATCATTCCACTTGTCATACTGTAGCTTAAATTACTCTGGCAACTGAAGAAAGCTGAAAGGTGAGTTTCAGGTTGTGACAGGAAAACTGTGATTTATTGATGACCCTTTATGCGGAAGCATAACTAAAAAAGAAATATACCACCAAAAATGTTATGGAAATACTATCATGATACTTTTTGCTCTGAAATGAATTCAAATTTGGAATATAACCTTGTATTTGCTGAAGGGCAATATACTTCCTTTTTTTTTTTTTTTTTTTTTTTAAGCTAGAGAGAGAACATAAGCTCTCCAGGTAGTGTATTTTCTTGGCAAACTGGAACACACAGATGAGGGAGTGAGTGAATACGGAGAGAATAATTTGGGTGAACACAGTAGGCCAGTGATCCTAGTAATGCACTAGCAACGGTCCTGGAAGCCAATTAAAATCTGAGTGGATTTCCAGAGGTGAACCTTAGAAAGGACAGGGAATTTGATACCGTATTTGCGGACGTTCCCTTCTGAGTAAAGGTTTTTCGTGGCTGTGGGTTTTGGGTTGGGTGGTTTTTGGTTCTTTTGGTGTGGGTTTTTTTGTTGTTTTTTTTTCCTCATGATAAGGTAAAAACCTTACGTTCCTACCAATCTATGGTTTAGGAAGTCAAATACCTTCCATTTTTCTGTCTGTATTTTCAAGTGCTTGGCTATCAGAGCCAATAAGGCATTGACTGAATAAAGCTAATCTGTGATATCATGTCTGGAGTTGGATTTTCTGTTAAAATGCTGACATGTCCATACCTTTAAATAAGCATACATGAAACAATTTAGTATATGTTCGAATTTCCTCAGAAGAAAATCAACTTGAAGCAGATCAACTGAGGAAGTCATTCTTGTACGAAGGTTTCCTTACATTTCTGCACAATGCGAATTCTTTGATTTTTGTAGCTCTCTTTTCCAAAATGTAATAAATCCATACTACAAGAAATCATAGAGCTTTTTTCCCCTTGCCTTTGTCATTTGGGCCAACAAAATTCTATCAAGACTATTAAGCTCTTGTTATTTCATAAAGATGTAAGAATAATTTAGAAAGAGAAATTTACTGGTTTTTCTCAACGAGTTCAAATATTGCATAGGTCTTACAAGGCAAAACCCATGTCCTCACATCCTTTACCATGGCAATTAGGCCAATAGAAAGTACGAGTTTAGACTACTCCACATTTCTAAGTGGATGTTAATCTTGATATTATGACAGGAATGTTTAAAGCCTGAACTGCCAGTTTTGCCATGTCATCAGGCTGATGAATCATTGACAATGTAAACATGATATATTGCCATGGTTTAAGACTAAGTGGTATATGACCCAGCCTGGGAAACGCTTTCAGTGAGGCATCCTAGGAATGGCTGATTTGTGCTACCAATCTCTACTTGATTCTTATGCTTCTATACAGAGGAATATTAATCAGATAGGACTTGGGGTGGTATCTGGAATGTACAGTACACAGAAAACTGTATCATTACAGTCTGTCATGAACAATGTGCAATTCATTCAATTTATTAATGCTCTGTTTCCCCTTCAGGCAAATCATTTCACCAGTGTGCGATAATAAAGGGCTTCAGTCAGACACTTTTGACAAACTTGACATGTTGTTGGACGGAAGCCATGTTCTCAGATATAAACTCACGGCTTTCTTTGCTGGGTTTTCTCACAAACAGGCCTGGAAAAGGAAAACACATTTCCCTCAGTGCTAGACTATTTGATGCAAACTTCAGAGGCCGTTGGCATGCGTATGATATTGAAGGGAACTGTTGAGTGAGGAAGACTAGGAGTTGGAGAGAGAGGGGAAAAGGATTATAACGCAGCCAATGACAAAAGATGCTGGTGCTGTGCGGGTTACAGACAGTGGCTGAGAACCAAGACCACAACGCAGGATCGGTCATGAAAGACAGGAACCAGCAAAAGAATTGCATCTCCTTTGTCCAGTCTCCTTTCCACTGTTGCAGATCGCATGGATATGGACACATAAGGCAATCACAAGCCATCGTTCCTTTTCACTGGCTGTTTCCACACATATAGGGGATAATTTTATGAACCCCTTAAAATGCTGCAGCTTGCTTGCCTTTTCTACCTCCTGCCCCGAACCACTTTCTTTTTCACCTTGGGGAGAGTCTGGAAGAAACCCTAACCCGTGCCTTTTAACACTCAGAGAAGGAATCCTGGCAGAGAGGGAACTGGCCACTACTCAACCCACCCTCCCTTCTCAGAACGGCACTGCAGGCTCTGCCAGCTGCTGTTAACCAGTACATTAAACAGAGCTTTATTAGCCAAAAAGTAGTGGTGAGGAGACAAAATTTATAGCTTTGGTAATTCCTTAATTCAGCAACAGTCCATACTCTGTTTATGTTTCTGCAGCTTGTATAGAAAGTAGGGCTATATTGTGACAAAACATCACAATAGCAGGTAAGAAGGTAAGAAAGACTAGGCTTTGCCATGAATAAATTAAAAAAAAAAAAAAGAGAGAGAGAGAGAAGAAGAATCTGTGGTTTTGATATGGAGCAATAAAGTACAAAGGTTTGTCACTTTTTCCTGATACTGAGGAAAGTTCAAAGTATGGTTTGGAATAAAGCCCAGAGTACTTGCAGTCACACAACTTTATCAAGGATTAGCTTTTCCTATTGACAAAATACTGTTCTCTGCTGTAGGCATCTCATTTTCTAACATGGTGTATGGCTTTCATCTTCTAAGGGAAAAAAAGTGATGTACTGTATAAATCTTCATGTTTTCTAAGTATTTTAGCCTTTATGTGTAGAATTTTTATTTTTTTTTTCAGATGAACAAGTCATAGTTATTAATTTCCTCATTTTAGAAATTAGGCAGGTTTTTGTTCTGTGTACAGGCTCATTGTCCATTTGGTGTTTACAATTATTTCAAATTAATGACCAATCTATTTTTTTGGAGCACCTTGATTTCATAAAGCTAAAGCATGGACATTGGTTTCTCTCTTTTGTTGGTCTGATTGAAGTTAAATAGGAATAGCAGTACCATCTTCCCTTTCAGCTTCAATTTCTCTTCAGCTGAGAATGTTGATCACTGACAGAGATAGGGAACTTCCTTCCAAAATGCTGGAATAATTCTGTTGGGATATTTTGGCCTTTTTGAGAAACAAGCAACATGAATAACATTTTGCAAAGCTTGCAAATCAATCAGCACTTGTTCTTTAATTTCGTTTTAGAAGTACTTCCCAGGAGGAGGATTTGCTGCAGTAATAAGTTCACTAATTAAGATTGAGATGATGAGAAAATCAAGTCCAGAAAAAAATTGGCTCTCGTGACACACAAGGCAAAGTGGAAAGAGATTACTCTATGCCCCAGCATAATCTTCGTAAAGAACAAGGCGAAGAAATATTTTATCTGTTTTGCCTACTTGCCCCTAGCTATCCTGGCAGTTCAATGGGGTGGAGAAACGAACCTTTTCATGGGAAAGCTCTGACAGACTTTCCAAACAAACATTATAAAGCTGATTCATAGCCAGTCTCTGGCAAACCAGTTTCCTACTACCGTTCTGCAAGTGTAGGCGTCCATTTCAGAAAGATACTTAAGTATGTGGTTAACTTCAAGTAAGTGAGTAATCTCGTTGACTTCAATGGGACTATTCATGTCCTCAAATGCCTGGCTGAATCAGGAACTAAATCTTCCTGGTTATCCTTTCAGGCTGCACAGAGCTGACTCCGTGCAGACACTGAGTCTTTCCAAATGAAACTTTGCCAAACGGTCTTCACTTGGTATCCACAGTTCATTGTTCTCACTGCCTCTGAAACCCCTCTGTAATCATCGCATTACTGGAAGGTAGTTCAACTTTCAGTTGTTTCCTTCTTAATCTTTGCAGAGATCATCATGTAGCAATATTCTCTGATAACACTGTCATTGAAATTGTGACCATACCAGGGTTCAGTCAAAAAGTAAGGGGTTTATTAGTCAGCGTATGAGTTAGTTTTCTTTTTTAAGAGCCAGTCCTTGTTTTAAGGGGTGTCATAATCTAGGCCAACTCTTCAGTCAGTCTTTCTTAAAAAATGGAAAATATGCATCAGGCCAGGAGTAGGGGAAAATGCTAATCATTCAGCCATAGCTAAATAGGTACTGCTTTATGTCATGGCACCTGCTCCAAGATGTTTAAAATTTCTAATTTCTTTGTAAGCTTGCCAGATATCTTCAAATTAGTACATGAAAAAATGAACTATCAAAGGCTTTTTTTTTCTCATTTTTGAAGGATAAGGGAAACTGTTTCATCATATTGAGTAAAGACTGCATTTCTTAGTTCTTTCTACTAAAGAGCAGTCCCTACGCATTGCTAGTGTGTACTCCTGTGAATTGTGTGCTAACATACTGTAGGGTTGTGCCTGAAGACATTACACGTATTCTTAAAATCCAGAAAAGTGAGAACAAGAGAAGGAAGAATAAATATGTATCTGTATGGGCACTGTTGCTTGGTCCCTATTATATTTTTGTTGATATTTTCATTCCATGAACTGGTAGTGACTTAGGTCCTCCTGTAGACAAAGGTGGGTTTTTGTTTCGGGTTTTCTTGGATTGTTTTTTTTTTTGATAATGTTTCTTTTACTGCTGGAGTTCCATTGTTGTCTGGCTGCACAAAACAAACAAAAGCCTCTTCACTTTTTTTTTGTCAACTAAGGAGCCATAGGAGAAAGACTTGAAGCGTCTATGAAGTCGTGAGACTATCAGAGACAAAGGGAGAGAAATGAAGCAGAAGGTATCCTAGTCAGGGATATACAAGAGAAGCAGTATCACTGTGGAGGACTATATGTGTCTTGTGATCAAGAAATTCAGACATGTTATTGCACTTTTCATACAGCGTCTCTGGAGCTGGGTATGGATTAACAAAAGGAGATCCCTTTTTTCTCTTAAAATGAGAAAAAGTCAAATGTGTCCTATCTATCTTTATGCTTTCTCACAGACCCCATAAGCAGAAAACAGGTAGACTTGGTACTTCTAGGGATGAGAAAGCAGAAATGTATAGAAGTAGCTGGCATTTAAAAGGAAAGTATGAGAATAAGGTCTTAGCGTGAACTACATCCTTCAAAAATGCTTGAGGACTAATCCTCTTTCTGACAACAGCTACATGCTTGCTTGGATTTATTTATCCAAATAGTCCCAGGTACTTTGATAGAATGACTTGCGTGTGACAGTAAACAGCACACAGTGTACCAAAGCTTAGTCCCACACAGTGTGACCACTGTGATTTATTGTTTTCTATCTATTATGCTATCTTCTCCTCTCAGGTGTGTGTTGTGACCTCTAAAAACCATAGACCTGATAGGGGAAATGAAACCTTAATAAGAGAGCATGAGCACTTAGTTACTGTAAATCCAGAAAGTGCTGGTAGACTTGGAGCTGCCAGTCTTCTTACAAAAGAGAAAGGAGACCAAAACCCTCATTTTATAGATCAAAGCCATTCCTATTACACATTAGTTGTTTTATTTTAAATAAAAAACTATCTTGCAGGGAAAGTTCCAGTTATTTAATCCTCATTTCTTTATTATAATTCACACTTCAATTAAAAAGGTGATTCATGCTTACCAGGACCTGCATCTATTTTGTTTTCCATGGAAAAGCAAGATCGTTTAGGGAATGTTTGTTTGATTCACTGTGAAGCTCAAGGACATTCAGACAAATGATCGGCCAGATCACATTTAATGTATTATACCAAATACAATACAAGAACTAAGAAAACTTTATAATAGGCTGTGGAATTAAATAAGTATTGACCAGTGCAGAAGGAATCAATGGCTGTTGAAAAAAGAATGATTACAGTAGATTGCATCCTCAGGGTATAAGCATATAAGCACATGCAAGTATTCAAGCTTTTGAAGCATTGCTAGGCACTGGAGCCCAACAACAGAAAAAAAAACCCTTGGAATTATTATCTGATCCGCTTGTTTCTTTCACTGAAAGGGAGCTGTACAGCTGTACAGGGGCAGTTATTCTTGTCAAAATATGATAATATTTTTGTAGCAAAAAATACGGGTGGCATAAATTTTTTCAAAATTGTCTAAATGTTTACAAGGGCCTGATCTAGTCTGACAAGAACGGGAATGTCTGTAATCACATTAGGACAAAAACATCAATTTATACTCACTTCACTCTGAAAAGCTACGTAGTAAAATGGCTCCAGGGGATTCCATGATGATTACACAGGAAAGACTTCCAAATCATTGTGGAAGAACACAGAAATATTTTGGGCTGGCATTTCACAGGAGCATAGGACTAAATCATAAACAGTATCAACGTAGATAGGCAAAACACAATTTGCTTGGCCAAAAAAGTGAAAACAGAGCTATCATACCCTCTTCTCAAAAAATCTGGCAAGCAGTGTCCTTGACTTTTTTGTACTGCCTTTTGGAGATATTTGTATGTGTGAGGTTCACATTTATGTTTTCCCTACAGGAAGTATGTAGCCTGGCGCTTTCAAAAGAGTATGCAGCGACAGTCAATTATTTTTCAATGTGAATCTCTTATATGGTAGATTGACTTCCTCTGTCAAAAGAAACAGATTAATATTGATATTCTTTACAATATTATGAGATACAGTTGAACTACTTTTATTAAATCAAGTGAGAGTTTACCTTTGACTTGAACAAGTTGCCCTAAAATACAGCTTAAAATTGTATTGTCTAAACCTCAGCAGATAAATCCACATTTAGGAATGCAAGGAAGTGGTCCTGCTTCCCAAAGCACTGAGCAGCAGTGTGAAACTACATGGTCATCACAGTTACACTTTTACTTAGTAGAAAGTATTGCCATCATCGTAGAAGAAAGGTACTAACATCTTAAATTCCATGTGTCTGGAAAGGCGCAGCAAGTGCACAAACGAGGTGCACGGACTGAAGTTCTTGAATTCTATAAAGCAGGCCAAAATGACTGTTCATTCCAGTTAGCCTGAAGATTTTGGCTCAGTTGTGTTCATTAGGAGTCCTACCAATATGACGCTGGCTACTTATTTAACTCTGGCTTGTTGCATGACTCATGCTCAGATTGAAGATCTCTCCATTAAGAAAGATTAATTTTACCAGCCCTTAGTCCCCAGTGGTGAAGCTAAGTTCAGAATGCCCATTAACTTCATATTAATCAATTAACCATGCACATGACTGAAGAGCTTCATTAATGATTTAACGCCATCAAATTCAAAATTGACTTGGACTTTATGAGCATCAGTTAAACTGTGGATATGACTCAGACAAATAGATCTTCACAGGAAATATTTACAGCCTGAAGGAGTTCTATGGTAGACATCTATTTTTGTTTCCTGGCTTGTTTTATAGTGGTCTTTGCTGAGAAATGCCAACTTTGCCACATTAAAGCTATTTATAAATCCAGCCCTAATTCAGTTAATGGTTTAGGTTGAACTAAAAGAATAATTGTTTTGGAGATCTCAAGAAAGTTCATTTTGACTTTTTGTGAACATACCCTTTCAAATTTCCAAGCCAGCCTTAGAAAGGGGATCAAAACCTCATCTTCTGAATGAATAAGAAGGAAGTTCTTCCAACAGACTTTTTCTTCTTGAAGTCCATTATTCAGCCTACCATTCCAATGTGAAAATCCCAATTCAGATCCATTTTACCTCTGATTTAAATTCCTTTGCCTCTAGATACTTCCTGATGAGTGACATGGTGTATAGGTTAAACCAGTCCCATGGGAACTGACACATCTGAGTTTCAGTCCTGTTGTTAATACACATATATGTGTACAAAAGGGAACCACATAGTCAGGACAAACTGAAGGACTCACAGAGAATATCTCCTCACCTTCTTCTAAGGGGACTCTTCTGTGAAACAGCTAATCTTTGTCCTAATGTCTTCTCTAAACCAAGCTGAAAAGGAAGTAAAATTAAAACAATATTTCAAGATGGATAAAATGTTTAATTTGTAATTTGACCTAATTTTTTTTTTTTTCCAGTTTGACCTCTATACTAACACATACATTTTTGAGAGGGATTTGAAGTAATATGAAAGAGGTCACCTGGAAGACAACACAGAAGGTTTTTTCAAGGATATGGACATTAAGAAAGCAGATGTAGGGCCAGACTTTCTATGCATCCTATTTAACTTCTTCCTTGATGATAACAGTCCTGAAGTGTTTGAAGAATGTAATCGTATCCCCTCCTAGTAACGATTTAGCCAAACCAAGGTATTTGTTTCATTTGAGCTTTCTGCATAAATTAATCCCTACAACCACATGTTTATTTCTGTTGCTTTCTCTGAACTGCCTCCAGCTTGCTGATTTTTTTTGGCACAGAAGTGCTTCTTACCATAAGCAGTATCTATGGTGTGGTCCCCTTTATACTACACAGACTGGAGCTGTCTTCTCCCTAGTCCACAGTATTGTGCCTCTACATGTACAGCCTAAATTTACACTGACATTTTTTGTTGCTGAGTTCTTTTGCAAGCTCCCTTTTAATTTTCTGTACGGTGTCACCCTGAGGGATTTTGGCTGAATCCCTCTGCTGCTAAATATCTGTGTTTCAGGTTATTTTCCCCCTAGATGCAATAGCGTGCATATTTTCCAGATTGGACTTCATTTTCTTATTTCCTGCCCAAGTTTCTAACCTTTCTCATTTCTCTTCTGGCTTTAGTGTTCTTCTTTTACCACACCAAACCTTATAACATGTAAATCTCATTTACATTCCTTTCTCATTGTTTTTACTTCATCCATGAGCAAGTTAAATGAGAAAAAATTTAAGGTGGATCTCTTTTGTGTCCACCACCCTCTCTCTGTTACTGACTATCTTGCCACTTAAAGCATTATTTTTATATTAATTTTTTTACTATAACCCCTAGCAAAGTCTGAGTATGTGCTATCAGATATCTTTTTCTTGCCCAACTTCTTTCCTGTGTAGCTGGTAAAAAGAGAAATTAATAGAATGACTTTGGAACTTAGAGGCATAACTGTGTCAATGCGCTCTACCTTGATAATTTATATGTAGATATTATTTTTGCATATGAGAACATCAGAACTTCAAATTTAATTAACTTGTCATTATTACTGTCTTAATGCAAATACAAGACTAGGGCACAAAAGACTGAAGCTAGGAATAACAGGAAATCTAGGTTTGCCATGCTTGGACCCTAATCACTACATCATATTAATGAGCTGGGAGTCCTTGTCCTAAGTAAATCTTATAGAAATTTAAATCATTGGAATTAATGGATAATATGATTTCATTAAAACAAATAATGAAACAGTTTTAAAACGTCCTGGAAAATGCAAGAATGAAGAAGCTTCAATTTCTATTACAGAGAATTGTTCCCAATGGGAATTTTTCATATGTAGAAAGAACAGTAGTGTTACAAAAAGGTTTAATTTGCCCATAGGAACATTAATTCCAAGGCTTGCTTCAAAGTATTTACTCTGTAATCACTGTGTTGTTGAAAAAGGAGGCTGGAGCAATGCAAAATCACCGCTCTCTGAGCTATTCTGAGCAAGCATCAAAAGGAGTTTAATAACAGTACTTGCAAAGACTTTGTAGATGAATAACTGTGGAAAAAAAACCTGTGGACTTGTTATTTCTTAAGGGATGAGAGATGGTTGATACAGCTTTACTTGGAATGTGGGAAGGTGTCAGTTTTATTAAGTACAGGTCTGGATTTCACTTTCTTGTTAATGGGGGACCACAGATGAGATGGGTGTCTATGATCTGAAAAGGAAATGATATTTTATTTGACACTATTACAAATAGGATGGAGAAATGTGCCCCCAAATGTTTTAGAGGCTTATTTAATCAGCAAAGAACATACCAAATGTGCTTCATCAGGAAATAAAAAGAAAGGGTGATGCTTTAAAGTTCACTATTTGAAGTGTAGATTTATTGGATACAGGGTTTTGGGTTTTGGGTTTTGTTTTGGTTTTGTTTTTAAGGGGAAAAGAAAAAAAAAAGATAAAGCCATGGAAACTTTAAGTGATACCTCTAAAAACTGTACTTCTGAAACCTTTCCTTAAGTGCTACCATGGAATTTGATCCAAGGTGCCATGGATACTGCCCAAAACCTATAACATGTCAAAAAGACTTCAGGAATGTGAAGACTTCTTTCCTTGAAAGACATTACTCATAGGCAGTTACAGTTTAGTATATTACTACATACACACTACATACATACATTGTTGAAAGTATTCCACACCTTCATGTTTAGTGGAAAAGTCTGAGTTCTCCCTTATGGGGCAGCAAATTGCTGTATATTATTTTATCCTATCATTTCACATGTTCTCTTTTTTCAAGAGGTACTTTAGGAATTCCATTCCCAAGACAGTCTGGAAGCAGAGTTTTTAAAAATCTACCAATCCTACAAAACCTTATGGAGACACAGAAACTTCACAAGAGGTCTCTGGCATCTTGTCCAGTTCCTTTGCAGGACCCCAGTGGTTTGGGCTGCAACTGTGGCACATATCTGGGAACAAGGTGACTTTGTAGTCTACTACAGAAAGCAGATAAGTGAAGCCCTGCCATTTTCTCAGCAAGAATTCACAGAACCAAAACATTTCAGTTTCAAGAAATGAGTGTTTCCCAACAGAACTTTTAAAGAGAAAATGTTTCACCAGAGCTAATAATAGATAACATTAAAATATACTTCGGTGCATTTGATTCTAAACTGAGGTAGAGTAGGGGAACTTGAATCACCATACAGAAATCAAACATACAGAAAAATCTAAAGAGACGTAGAAATTGGTGCAGGAATTCTGCAGTGAAAGATCCATACCTATTCTTCTTTAAATCAGAGCTATATCATTCAAAGTGATTTTACTGAGTTCTTCACTGTTCTTGAGAAATGGCATGTTGCACTGCACGTCATAGACTTTAGAGTGTTTACTGTAGAATCTAATCTCAATGATTCTTTTGTCAAAATGTGTTAGATGCTTTTTCAAATATCCCAGAGCAATGGTCTGTTCCCCAAGGAATTAAGTCTGATTAATTTACAGTCCTGCTGATAGCTCTTAAAAGCAGATCCTGAAGCTTGTGTAACCATCTCTGCCCTTAACTTTTTTTCAGATCTCGGATAAGTATTTCCATCTCCAGAGCTTCAGCATGGTGATCCATGTGTAAGAGATCTATAAAGCACCATAAGGTAAAAGTCAAAATGCACTGTTTGTTCTATTTCTATACAGATTTCCTCTTTGCTTTATCTCTTCTTGGCCTCAAAAAACCACCCTGCACTTGTTTCAGCATTGTTCTAGGTGTGCAGCCAGGCACTGACTCTTGGAGGATGCAACCTAACAGTGCATTTAAGGAGAGGGTTTTGTATGATAGGCAGAGGGAGGAAGCTCTTACTCAGTCCCATACAGCAACACAGAGCAAGCACAACCGCTGTCACAACCCGCCCCTTGCCACCCCTGTGGCAAGATCGGGTTTGTTTTGCTTTGCTTTCGTTTTCAGAGGAAAGGGAAGTGCAAACTTTTTTCCATGGTGTTTCAACTATGATAGTGCAGTGTGTAAAATTTCAGGCCCAGTGGTTTGTGCTTTCAGTTCCTGTGCTTCTCTTAGCACACAGAGAGAGAAGAAGTTTGGGGGAACAAGTGCACCAGGCATGTTTACTGACATGCAGTGTTTTGTTTTTCCCCGTTGTTTCAATACCAATGTGAGGCCTGGTCGGACAGTTTTCATTTCCACCTTACGGGAGCGGCCCCTATGTATTCCGTAAAGCTCTGACATGAACACTAACGCATCTCCCTTTCTGTGGCTCACATGAGTCTGGAGTTGCAGAAATATTTATAGACTGCTTGAAAGGAAAGTGCTACCAAGTAACACTGTGATCCTTTACAGACTGAAGACCATTTTTTTTAATACTTAAAACAGTGCTGCAGAGTAAGATGGTATCTTCACTGTACAGGGAGTCAGACCAAGAAACATTTTTGGCTCAGTTCACACATTCTGATTTTAAAAACATACCATATAGTCAGTGTAGCCTCTATTGAATGGACAAACTCAGCTGAAAAGATAAATGGGAAATTTTCATCCAAGGATGGCACACTTTCTTAAGAGCTCCACCTTTTAAAAAAAAAGGTGTCCTTTGATTTAAAAAGAAGCTTGAGAAACACGTCTCAAATATGGTCTGAGAGCAGAGCAGTCAGAGAATATTAGGAGGAGAAAAATGCTCTTACCCTTTATAGCATCAGTGAAGCTATTAATGTGTCTGACAGACATATTTAAAAGTAATATATAAAATTGGAAAAGGTCTACTGAGATGGTCTGAAGTCTGAATAATGGACTATATAGGGTAAGATTTAAGACCCTTCTACCGTGTAAGATTTAAGGTATTAATCGATCAAATAATCCAAGAGGAGGTTAGCCCATGACTTGATCTCATTTTCGAAGTATCTACATAGGAGAGATTTATGGATTTTAGCAGAAGAAAAAAGCATAAAGAGATCAAGAGAAGGAAGCTGGTGGAGGTGAATGCAAACTAAAAATAAAGCGCTGTATTAACAGTGGATTGGTTTCTGTGCTAGCTGAAACTATTAAATCAATACAAGCTGTCTTTTCAAAAGATACACTATAATTCAAACAGAAGTGATGGTTTTAGTGCAAAACGACCAGTGTTATTCAGTGTTGTGCAGTTGCTCAGAACTTAATGTCTCCTATGTGGACTGGGAAAGTTTCAGGTTGTTCTTCAGAGCTCAGCCTGTTCACTACCTGTGACTGAGATTTCTTTACTTTTGGTGTGACATATTTCAGGAAATCGTATGTCACGGGCCAGAAGTCGTACACATTTTTGCCATGCACGGTGCTGTTTGTGTTGTCTACAAGCTAAAACTTGACATATGGCATAGACACTGGGCACTTTGCTTATTACATGTTACCTAGTAGGCATATCCTAATTTTAGAAGAGGAGACTGGTCAAGCTATATGAAATTATTATGGCCTTTGCTCTCTTGAACTCGAGAAAACCTTAAGAATTAGTTCTCAAGTCATTCAATCTTGTATTCCCCAAAGCAGAGATAATGGAGGTGAAATTGTGGAAAAGCTGCCCTGAACTTTGAAAAACATGATTTATGTAGTAGGAGTAGTGTTATATCCCAGGGTTTGTGTCCTTCACAAACTGCTATTCATTTCCCCAGCAATACATAGCTTCTTGTTATGTCATAACCTTTTGAACAGCCTTAGGCCCCTGAGTGGTTTCCAGGAGGATTTATTATCACTCCTTCCTTCACAATTAGGACAATTCTGATGTTAAAAAACCTTCCATTGTTGTTACAAGAATAACTCCTGTATCACCTGTTAGAGATTTTCTGTTTATCAGTAGAGAGCCTAGAGATCATAAAGTATATGTCTCAAGTGTTGGGAAGACTAAGATGCTACTTTGTAATAGCTTTCTTCTGCTTCTGCTGTCATAAACTTTTGTACAAATACAGACCATTTAGACAAGTAATCTTGATAAATCAATTTTACATAGATTTTTGTTTGTTTGTTTCTGTTTCCAGATGGTCTTTCTAAATTACTCAGTTGAAAGAGAAATAAAAATGTTCTGAAAAACAATATTCCATAGGAAAAAAAATCGTTATATCTCTTTTTCTTTATCTAAAAGTTTGTGTTCCTAATGCTTTTTTGTATGTTTATATTGCAAGATCTACTCTTTGTAACAGTTTGCACTAAAAGACAGTAAAATGTTCCAAACAAGTAAGAGTTACTGAATTGTTGTTAAAATGTGTTGGGTTTAAGTCCATAGATAATTTTAATTATGTGGTGGAAAGTGAATGAACGAATAACATATATAGTGGATGAATACTGTTTTTCTATGTGACTGTGGCTTCAGATGTGCTTGGTGTTGGCTTAGTATTCCAAATTGGTAATAAGAACGTTAAAAAATAATAAACTAAAATACTTAATTCCCTATTCATTTGTTCCTTATTACTGAATGCTTGCTTGTAAATTGCTTTGATATGTGTAATTGAAGGGACAATTATTCAAGTCAGTAGACCAGATTCTTACCTACAAACAAGAACATAGACAGCAGAAAGGAAGGACTGACAGATAACAGTGGTCTCATGAGGCTGCTGTCACAGCTGTTTATCAAGGAGAATAAGGAAGACCTTTCCTCCAATTAATAAAGTATAATTATCAAAAGTTGGCATCCTAGTGGCTGGTGAAGGAGCTAAATAAATCAGGTGCATTGCATTCCAGGTTCCCAGCCAGAGGTTTTTCAATCTTATGAAAGTCATGATTGTAAGCAAGGTTACTTTAGATTGGGGAGGGGACATAAAGGTACTTAATGCAGTTCTGTTCCTTGTTTCAAGGTTCATCTTTTCTGTCTCTTTCTCTTAATTAGTTTGATGTCACATTTACTTTGTCTTTCTCTCCATTAAAAAAAAAAAAAGGTCTTATGCAGAGCAAGATGATAAACAATATAAAAATAATTCTTCATTTTAGCAGCTCCTTTGGCTTCCATATTGACAAATGTTTCTGTTTTCTGCCAACGCACTGGCAAGTAACAACAAAAATTTTGCTGCCAATTTTTTCTAAGTTTAATCAACATACTTAGGATCAGATAAAGAATTAGTTTTAGAGGACATTTTATGGAAGCCATTCGTCTTAACTCAGTGGAGAATCAAAAGTTATTTACTGATATAACAGGAGCAAGGGCAACTCCATTTCTTGTACCATTTTTCAGTTATCTGCCTACAAGGCTTTCTTCAACAACAGCTTTAGAGGAGAAGAAAGGACTCAGCCATACTCTCATAAACGGTTTCTTCCGTGATATGCATTCTACTGGCAGCAACAGGTATAGTTTTTAGATGATCTTTACAAATTTGCATGGTCATTTCATTTTGTGCTAGCACAACACTAAGAACGAAGCCTCATCTCAATAAATGATCCTGTTCTTATATAATAGTATGAATTTAAGTCTTTCTTCCCTTCCTTTTCGCACTAAAATGATTTGTGCATGTTAACTCTGTCACCATCAGAATCCCTGGAGAGCAAAGTACTGTAGACTTCTAGATGAGGTCAACATTACGCTCGTGTCTGTGGTCTGGCTTACCTTGTTTCTCATGATACACATCTAGGTGACACGAGGATTTTAAAATCGACCATAGATTGAGATTATGCTACATATCTTATCCTTCCCCATCCCAAAATTAGAAAAAAAGAAAGATGACCCTGAAAGTATCCTGAATGCTGTGCACTTTGTAATAAAGACAGAGCCGTCAATAAGAGTAATTTTAGAAGACAAGCTCTTCGTTTCCTGAGGCAATAGAAGCCTTCCCTGATGGAACTTAAATAAAACTACAAAGAAACTTGTTCTGAATCTTTCTTAGAAACAGTATTTGGGTTTGTCAGAATGTACACACTGGCCTGAATGTTACAACCTCCATTCCCAAATTCTTCTGCTTAACTTCAGTTAAAGACTTGCTAGCCACTTGTAAACAGGACAGGGCTATTAAAATATTGTGATAGTCATATAATATAGTCATATAAATCTTAGCTTTTGGTATAGCATTGGGTATATCAAAATATATAATGAATGGTATCTAACCTTATTAGTTGCTCCTTGTTCAACTTCTTTTCTTGCACCCTATTTTTCTATTGTCCTTACTGTATTTGTGAGTCACTAAGGCTTTTTAATGTAGACAGCATTACACTGTGAATTCACATAACTCTGGCTAAAAGAACTGCTGTTGATCCATGTCAGTCAGATGACATCTAAACAGATGCAGGTAGTGAAAGCAATTTAGACTTGATAGATGTTTTGTCTGATATATTTTTTTTTGTTTTTATCTGCAAGAAACACACCAAATCTGAAATCATAATTATTTAAAAATTCATTAAACGTACCACCAGAATGGTCACTGTGTGTTTGCCTGCCTCGATGCAAGCTAACTGTAGTTTGCAGCCCCCTGAAAAATAATCAGACTATTTATACCCCGAGGAAGAATGCTTAGGAATGTTTAATGGCAAGAATGCCAAAGACAGAACGTGCTGCTGAGTGTCCTTCCCTCCTTTCCTCTCTTTCTTCCTTCTCCCTCGACTGCCTCCCGTCCCGCCTCACTCTCCTGTATTGCTTTGCTGTGGCTATTTAAATCAAGACAAGAGAAAAACTGCAGATCTTCATGCTTCGAGGTTACTTTATTACAGGTTGAAACAAAATCTTGGATGCCCACCTGTGTGTTAATCCTCACTTCCGAAAGTCACGTGTGATAACCTGAAGAGCCCGGATTTGTTCTGCATGATTATCTGCCAGTAACTATTTTCTCTCTTCTGGTTTATGTATCTGTTTATGTCTATAATTCTCAAGGATTAGCCTAAGCCTAGGGTAGCAAGGACTTTTAATTAAAAATAGATTGAGTAGACCAAAGAACTGTAACGCAAAACCCTTGTGAAGTGAGTGATACTGAACCTGAATAATGTTGTTTCCTGTGCAACTTTTAAACAGGAGTGTGTTTGCTTTTATCACTGATTTTTGGTTTTAGAGCACGTGGAATACATCTTTATTATACTTTACATTTTATAATTCATTCCTAATACTCAGAATGTTTTGATCATACTCTGAAAGGCCGAATATTTCAAACCCCATATATCACCTATCTGTCATCTGTATAGACTGTGTTTATTTGTCCGATGCTGTGAAATGGCAAATAAGGTATAGGTTTCTAATGCTGCACAAGGATAGGTCTATTGTATAAGCATAGCAACTGAAGTGTAATATATTGCTACTTATACAAAGAATTTTACAATGTTAGAAATTCCAGTGATACTAGATACTTGGGTCAAAATCTTGAAATACAAAACATTACAAGACTAAAAAGATTCTCTAGGTGATAACAACAGCCACAGGTCTCTTCTGCTTCCTACGCATATCTGTACGCATCACATTTCAGAAGACAATCATGTAATAACATGATGAAAGACTTTAAAAGTAAGTAAGAGTTATTCAGCCATCTCAAGGAAAGACAGGGTTGTTTTCTTGTTCACCATGTTTTTATATAACCTTCTTTCTTATCAGTTTCTGCTACCTGCAGTTTCTTAAATCATGAGTCCTGGGTCACTAGACTCAGAAATCAAGTGAGTCAATGGTAATGTGAAGATGTGGCCTCACAATTCTCCTCTATAGAATGAATAAGAATACCTTGACCTGTGTTTTAGCAGTGCATCTGATTCAAGTGGTCTGTCTTTAAAAAAGAAATCACAGACTACATTTCAGCTGTGATAAAAAACTCCCGGTTTAGGACAGGGATCCTTCTTTTAAATGTAATTTCAGTCTCCAGGAAACATTGCTGGGCTGTTTTTTCATGCAAAAGATGTCTGTTTTCTTTTTGTAGCAATACATGTTGTGTGACTTCGGACTTGTAAACAGCAAGTTGTATTCCTATCTCATTTTCACTTTTGTAACCAATGAACTTTGGTGTTTGTCAAACATTGCTTCCATTTTTTTCTCCACCTAAAAAGGGTGACTAGTATGCATGAGGATGATTTTGCTGCTTTTCAAAATGAGAATCTCTGCCTTTTGCAAGGGAGACCCTGTTACCAGTTAGCTGCATTTTCTGCAGAACCTCCAGTAATGTAAATTACTGCAGCTCTGAGGTAGCAGAACGTGGTACAGCACTTTCCACGTTGTCTCTCATCTGGGCAGTCACTAGTGGTTGGTGAGTATCGGAGTAAGTAAATTTTTGAAACGGCTGACCAACAGCATACTCGTTTAAAAGCATGGCACACCTTGAATTTGCTTGTAACATAGCTCTCACCTGTTGGTTTAGATATTCTGAAGTTTACTCTGATGAACTACAGGTGGGAATGAAGAATGTAACCATGATTCTGAAAGTAATGGCTAGGAGGAGAGCTAGAAGAAAACACACTGGCCAAAACAACAGAAAATTGGTGACTGTGCTAACTACTCATGCTATAAAGCACTAGCTGTGTTTCAGACACAGTTTTACTGCTTTCTAGTCCTGCCAAGAATCAGTACCTTATATGCATACTGTGTTTTGTCTCTTTTAATAAATACAATACTTGTTGAATGCAAACGAGCCTTTATATGTAAACTCCAGCAAAATATCTAGCTTTAAAATACTCCAGAATTCCATTTGTTTCCTCAGTAACTTGTGAATTTCTAGGTGGCTTTTGCAGCTGCCACTGCTAATGTCCCATATCAGCCCACCCAGGAAGCCTCTAGACAAGAATAGCTGATATATTCCCTTCAGAATCAAGTATATAATCAGGAAAAAGATAGTATAAGCTCCTATGAAAACAGTTATTTCTTTCAGAACTCATTATTGTACCTATAGAGGATAGATCTGTACATAAAAATGACAAGGTTTTAGTTTCCATATTATGATTCAAACCGAGTTTAGTTCATTGACACATGGCTGGTACCTTTAATAATATGAAAGAAAGAAAGGTAATTTTTGGACAGGTAAACTTATTTCCATGTTTAAAACAGATACAGTTATTTGAAGATTCCTACAGGCCCCCAGTAAGAGTTTGAGAAGTATCTTGGTATGCATTTCTATGAGATTTCAGTGAAATTAAGGACCGCATTAAGATCAAGCTAATCTTGAACCCCTTCATGAAGCTAGGCTGCACACTTTAAAAAGTGGCACTATCCACTTAGATACATCTTTGAGTATTCAAGCACCTGGCAGGCGTGGACTTTAATTACTGAGTAACAACTGAAGGGAAAAAATAAAGCACTCAAATTTTCCTTTCATTTTGAAACTACTTTTAAATTTATGCATGAAAAAGCTACTGCCTAAGTAGCTTCCCTTTGCAGCCCCATGAAGCCCATCTGCCTACCACTGCACCACGAAGTGTTCCGAAAATGGTGACTTCGAGGAGCTCCCACATGCACATTTTTCAAATTTGCTTCTCTTTTTCTCCCTTGTCAGTAGCTCCACAGCCACACACCGTTCAACAAAACATGTGGTGATGCAAATGATATTCAAAAGGACTGAGCAAGTGTTAGGAAGGTAAACCTTCACCAAAGGTCTCTTTAAGGTCCCCTCCAGAACACTGCAGTGTTTAGCTGTTTGGAGGTGCACCAGCCTCGTGGCTTGACAGGAGAAAAAACTTGAGTCATTAGGATAAATGTGTTGTTTCTCTTTTCATACTCTGACTTCAGATACGTAACACTCACAGTTAACTGCAGGAAACTGTAAGTCTGAAAAGCACACAGCCTCGGTGCTCTTTCCGTTGAATCACATGGACCGAAAGTCCTCTCTATATAAACACTGAAATACCAGAAATGCCACTGCTGAAGAAGCTTATCCATCATGAGTTTTACAGTGTCTGTCTGACTGGTTTGTCAAAGAGATTTGCAGATAGAAGGAAAACAGAACCATTTTGATGCCAGGTTTCTCAAAACAGCAGTCAAAGCTGTAGGGATGTGTGTGAAATAAATCAGACCATGAAACGTTCCTAACTTTTTCCCCCTTTCACTTTTTCCCCTTTTCTTTTCCAGTTCTTTGGCACATCTGTCGGTCTCCTGAGCAGATTAAATTTCAGATTCCTCAGTTTACATGAGAGGAAAATCTGTAATTTTCCACGTAGAAAGAAGTTTTTGCAGCCTGCAAATGATGTGTACGTGACATAGTTGGTTTCTCCATCACCGTGACTTTGAAAGAAGCCTGAATTTTATGAGTATTTTTTATAATGTAGCATGTGCCAGAGGTCTCAAGTTTCCCTAATTATTGAAAATCTGGAACAGAGAGGAAAACTTTCAAGATGATAGCTCAGAAACTAGTCTAAATCTGTGAAGGGTATATCTCCAGTGCCTGAGAAAGGGGATAGCATTAGGAGGGAATAAAGGAGTAAGCTAAGGAAACTTTCATTTTTGTCACTCAAGGTTGTCTGTCTAAAAAAATTAGCTAAGTCTGTGGTTGCACACAGCGGGGTATTTTGTTGTTGCACTGAGCTGAAACCAGAGCTGAAAGAGTTGTCTGAAGCTCATGAAACAATAAAATACCCTTTGATTTAAGAAACAAAGAAGAAGGAGCTGAAATGCCATGGCTTTAGGGAGCTGATAAGTGACCGTGATGTTGTGGGAAAGTGTGGGGCGGTTTATTCAGACTCGGAGAGCATGAAGCGGGAGAGGCACTAGCAACATAGTTGGGCAGCTGCCACGGAGGTCCTGGCTCTCTGTGTCGCAGCAAAGGGCACAATAATCATGCTTTTCTGCCTGACAGCTGGTGAGTGAAAGACTTGAGGGTGAACTCAGGTGAAGATGTGTGGGAAGCGTCTAATCCTCTAATAAATATATTGAGTAAGTCACATGCACTGTGACCTCATACTTTGTACAGCAGTTTGAAAATACAGCCTTCTTCTTGTGTGATTCCTTCTAATTTCCACAAGTAATATCAATTAATAAACGCTCTTTTATTAATATTCACACGCATAAATGTTTTCTCTAACTTTTCCTATGTACTTGTCTGTTCTGGGCTTGGGAATGCAAACACCATTCCGTGAACTTTTAATTATTGTAGTTAAAATTATAGCTACGCATATAGTTCATCTGCACAGCGTTCACTGTTCAGCGGCATAAAACTAATCACCAAGGTCAGGATAAAAGTGACTTAAAAGGAATAAAAAGGATGATGTGCCTGAGTCTTGTTTCCACTTTGGGGTGATTAGAATATTCAACTGTCACAGCTGGAAAACTAAAGGCAAAAGACAAAGTTTTACATCTGTTATGAAAGAGCTTTTCTTCTAACATTCTTAAAAAAAAAAAAAAGTGGGGCATTCATTGAAAGTAGCAGAACCAGAATCTAGGACGCAGCAATTACTGTGCTGAAAGAGCACTGATGTGGATGAAATGCTTTGCCTCCGTGTGAGCCAGTAGTGAAGGACAAACATAGAAACAAATGTCTGGGTAGAGGCAAGGTCTAAATAAGCTCTAAAGTTTCTCCACAGTAAACATCTTTGAAGAAATCTTGATTCTTTGTTCGCAAAACAAATTAATTTTAATGCTGCTGAACATAGATGTTTCTCTCCATTTTATATTATACGTTCTTCTTGTAGAAAGAGACATTAATGTTGGTTAAAGGTTGTAGATCCTCGTGAACCAGAGAGATTGCTGTGATTTAAAAAAAAATAAATTCTGTGAAAAATTTTTCATTCATCTGGAGTACTTTCTCATCCACAGAACCATCAAGTCCAAGCACACTAACTAATATAACACTCTAGACTGTCTTGGCCTAACACAAGTACCTTTATCACTAAAAAAATATCTGTCTTAATACATGATCCTGTTAAGATACCTCTGATTTTATTGTTAAGAATGAACGTAGAGATTATGATGTAGAGATATTTGCACAATAGATACACGCTAAAACCACCACCTACAAAGTCAGGAACCACCCAGTTAGCAAATGATAATAGATACTGGTTTACTGGATTTACTTTGGGTTGCAAAAAGCCATTGTATTCAATTTCTTCAACTGCACTGATGTCTGCACATACTCACAAAAAGTTTTTTGAGGAGTAACCTAAACTTGTGACTACTTATTCTTTTTTTATGAAATAATTTAGAGCTTTATTTGTCAGCAAGTTCATCACAGATTAACTCCTCTTAACATTTTGTCTCATTACAGTTTTCCATGACAATGAGTCTGCAAACACTGATGGCCTCCTACAATATATTTGACCTTTTATGTGTTCTCTATTTTGACTGTTGACGCTTTCCAGGTAAGTGTGCATCACTGAAGCTATAAACAAAGCAGAAAGAATGTGCAGCAGAGCAAAGAGCTAAGTGGAATATATGATCAAAACAAGAGATGTTCTTTGAAGGTATCTTGTGTTAACTACTATGAGGGCACCCGAATTGGACTGGCTTGGTATTTTGCTTCAGTTTCATAAATGGGGCAGCTGAAATTATGCTGTTCATGCCCATGCACCACACAGATGAAAGACAAACTTCTGCCAACCCACTGTGAGGATTTCAGAACTGTCTTATTACACAGCCGTCCTTCTAACCAGCAAATTGCGGTACTGTAGGGGAGCCTTTCAGTCCGACCGAATGCATTCCTTTTATCCTTGGAGATTTTCTTCTTTAGTAGATGACTACACCATATTGCACAAAGCCAGCATACTTTACTGCCGTGCAGCTGTGAAGTTCATGCAGTTTTCCTCAGCTGGCCACAGTCCCCAAGGTATCTACATGACACTGGGGAAAATGGCAGGCAGTATCAAATCTGTGAAAAATATTTGTTCTGCGGAAAGAAACTTCATTAACTTTTGAGAGCTAGACATTGCCTTATTAACTTGCTCACAAGCTGCTGATACATAAATCATTTTAGTTCTTGGCACACTGGAAAGATCATAACAAAGTAAGATCAACCTGTCCTTGGTATTTGTGGATAGGTGTCCTATATTTGGGGTTAGGAGAGGGAGGAGGAGGATCCGATGGGGCTGAAAACGTTCAGACTTTTGGACCACTACCGGTCCCTTTAAAACTATGATGAAAGATGAAGATAGCTGGGAATCTTGGTGGATGTATTTGCTACATGAACACCAGCTGTTTTATATTATAATTAGAAGATATTTAGGGCTTTAAGTGGACTTCAATAATTGCTCTTACTAACTTTTTATACTGATATTTACAGCTGTCATTATTAGACGTACTAAAGTGTAATTTTTCCCAGGGAATCTATTAAAAATGGTTTTATTTTTCTTTCTCAGTCATTTACATTTGACAAATATGGCTAATGAAATAATCTTCCTTTCTTATTGCAGAAATGGATTTTTTTGATCAGATATTCATCAGAATCACCAGTTTCATTGTTTCTGTTTGTTTTTACCAATACCTTGACTTCACATTTTTGAAGTTCTACTAATAGAGTTTCCATCATGACCTTAAAATATTTCTGACATCCAAGAAAAAAAAAATATTCAAATACATGAAAGCTAGGACAATCATATTACTGTCAACATGAGGGCATTTTATTTTCAAAAATAAAAAAAAATACCTTTCTAATACAATTTCTTATGACCATCAAATTGAAACAAGCCAGAAAGAGTTTGAATCTGGCTATATTCTTATTTAAACACCTTTACTCTCTGGGTAACACATATGTAACCTTATATTTTCTCTCTTCCTAAATGCAAAGGCATGGAAGACCTAGACAAGTGTCTGTTATAGAGTCCCAGACAGTTAGAATAAAGACATATCTTTACATTCTGCCCCTATTAACACCATTACTCTTTAATCTTACTTTTTTTTTTTCTGGATTATATATGAAAGGCTGATATATTTCCTAGTAAGACTGTAGAAATTAACACTGCGAACTAAATGAGTTTTTCTTCTGGCCACACAAATGCACGGTCACAACTATTGCAATTTTGAGATACACTTTTTTCTGTTTTCAATTTATCACTGTCATATACACTTATACAGAACCAGAGCACAGCATTAACCGGGTGTATGTAAAATTATCTTTGATTGCTACCCTTGACAGCCAAACAAAAGCAGACTATAAGGGAAGAGTATTAAAGTTATGTAAAGTGCAATTTGGTCAGAGAACATCTCCTGAATAGAAGTGAGTTTTTATTGTAGTTTTGGGGCAGAAAATACTATAAATTAAAATATTTTCTCCCTTCCCTCAAACTCTAAGTCATAAGTGCAGGGAATGTAATTGTCCCTAAGGACCCAATTTTGCCAGGAAGATGTGCAGAGGAAGGACCAAAAGCTCCACGGGGGGAGGGGTGGCAGCAGGAAGGTCTTCTACATTTTCTGACAATTAAAGGGTAGTCTAAGCTGGGGATTTTGATCTGTAACTACTTTTATGTTCTTTTTATTCTTCACCTCAGTATGATACATATTAGAAAAACTGTCCACCTTTGCTTTCGAATGAGTTTTGCCAGTGTTTCTCTTCACTCTGTTGAGATTTAGTCTGCTAGCATCTCTTTGACAATGAAGCATTTGGAACCAAAATTAACATTGCTGTTCATTGAGATATTTATAGCAATGCTGACCATGTTAGAGAAAGAGTAAAAACAAACATCATAGAATGGTTTGGGTTGGAAGGGACCTTAACGATCAACTAGTTCCAACCTCCCTGCCATGGGCAGGGACACCTCCCATGAGACCAGGTTGCCCAAAGCCCCATCCAGCCTGCTCTTCAACACTTCCAGGGATGGGGCATCCACAACCTCCCTGGACAACCTGTTTCAGCACCTCACCACCCTCACAGTAAAGTACTTCTTCCTAATATCTAATCTAAATCTACCCTCTTTCAGTTTAAAACCATTACCCCTCATCTCATCATTGCACTCCCTGATAAAGAGTCCCTCCCCATCCTTCCTGTAGGCCCCCTTTAGGTATTGGAAGGCCGCTATAACGTCTCTCTGGAGCCTTCTCTTCTCCAGGCTGAACAACCCCAACTCTCACAGCCTGTCCTCATAGCATAGGTGTTCCAGCCTTCTGATCATCTTTGTGTCCCTCCGCTGGACTCGTTCCAGCAGGTCCATGTCCTTCTTGTGCTGAGGATTCCAGAGGTACACACTGTACTCCAGGTGGGGTCTCACCAGAACGGAGCAGAGGGGGAGAATCACCTCCCTCGACCAGCTGGCCACACTTCTTTTGATGCATCCCAGGATGCGGTTGTTTTTCTGGACTGCAAGTGTACATTGCCTGATCATGTTGTCCACCAGCACCCCCAAGTCCTTCTCCTCAGGGCTGGTCTCAATCCATTCTCTGCCCAACCTGTATTTGTGCCTGATATTGCCATGACCCAGGTGCAGGACCTTGCACTTGGCCTTGTTGAACTTGATGAGGTTCATACAGGACCACCACTCCAGCCTGTCAGGGTCCCTCTGAATGGCATCCCTTCCCTCCAGCGTGTTGACCGCACCACACAGCTTGGTGTCATCGGCAAACCTGCTGAGGGTGCACTCAATCCCACTGTCCATGTCACTGACAAAGATGTCAAACAGCACCAGTCCCAGTACTGACCCCTGAGGAATCCATTCCTTTGATTTAATCTGCTTCAGAACTGAGTTACACAGGCATATGCTAGTAATATTTGTCCACTAGGTATAGTAAGAAAATGCAGTGGATGTCTACATTACACTGCAGTTTTGCAGTTTTATCATTTAACCCTTTATGCAGAATTCTGGTTTTAGGATCCTCAGAGTAATGGATGTTATCTAGCTTACAGCTTCACGTTCAGTGCTAAATTACGCAACTTTTGCAGAAGTTCATATAGGAGCAAGAGTTCTGTACGTGCAGAACATTTATTCTGTTCCTCATGTTTCTGTATTTCGGTCTTCTGCCGTGTTATTTATGCTGGAACTCTTGGCAGTAGTGACACAACCTTGCTTTCTGGTTTGGCCTCATTTATATAGATTTCAGTTTGGTGAAATAGAAGAGCTAATGTTAGCATTTATCAGTGTTTTTCAGCTGTCTTGGAGGTCTATTTATTAGATCCCTTCTAGGCAAAGTGGAAAGTTTGTGCATGATCAATAAACATTTAAGCAATGGTAGTTTATATTCTTTTCTTTTTTTTCCCCCAACAGTTCATTTAACATCTGAAGGTGATCTGTTGTGGAATATCCTGATTAATAGTATCTCTGTTCCTTTGAAAATGTGGACCTCAGCATAGAATGAACTGCTTAGAAAAAGAAGATAATGAGCTACATCTTCCCTCAGAGTTGATTTTATTTGGAGCAGCCACATTTCTCTGCTTTTTTCTTAAAGGGCATTATAGATAGATGGACAGACAGGCATACATACAGGCAGACAGACACATAGGTAGGTGTGCATAATATATTACATATTCTTTATAAACTTACAGTGGGACTATATCCGTTGTGTTCTCTTACCTCTCGGCCACCCACTACATTCCTCAGGAAGGCTGGCAGTCGGAAACAGTATGGAGGTGAAGACTTATGCTAAATTTCCTCCAAAGCGAGTGCTAGAAGAAGTTTAAAGGGATTTAACACAGAAACTGTTGCTGTCAATTTGTTAAAGGTTTGAATTGTTGGTTCAGTTGAAAACTGAACTCTGACCCTCAGAGCAAATAGGTGTCTTTTAAAGTATCTTTTCAGTGATTCATGGTTTGGTGGCCCACACCCCTAGGTGTGAACATTTGTATTTTCCATTACATTCTTTTTGTTCTTCCTTCCACTTATGTTATCTCTGTGGCTTTCAACTTTACCACTGAAGTGGCAGCTGATAGCCAAATTAATTTGCTCATGGAAGTGCAGGAAGACTTTGTTTACTCTCTTCATGCTCACCCAGAAGCCTAACTTGGTTTGAATTCAGCGTAGGTCAGGGTTTCTGATCAGACTGGGAGATGGGACACCGTAGGGTGACGTCATCTAACCTTCAGTCCTTTTCTTGTTACCCTCTTGGTAAGCTGCTCCTTCATAAAATATGACCAAGGATGAATATTTCCTAAATGGGTCCCTCCTGAATTATTTACTCTTTCTAGATATGATTAGCAAGTTGTTAAAAGCAATGATTATTAAAGAAGTTCTTTCCTTTCCATTCCAGCTGAATTTGTTCTGTCCACATGAAATAATCTGTGCTGTTCTCCACCTGCTGTTTGATGCATAGTACTTTGTAAGCCACCTTTGTAGGAAAATGGTCCCATAATCATGCAGTATGCCAGCACAGATCCTCACTGATTCTTTCCTGAAGAGTTAAGGCATTTCAGTTTGAGGCTGAAAATTCTTGAGCCCTTTATATATGAAACCTTGAATATCATTTGTGGAACCATTTCAAATAGCATTTGACCAGATATTTAAAAATTTCGTGTTAATTTGTGATGTTACAACAATCTTATAGTTAAAGAAACCAGGTTTAAATGTGAAGGGAAGACTGCTTAACATGACATTTGGATACTGTTAAGAGTAAAAAATTTGCAAATGTAAATAAGGAAATGTTATAAATTTGGCAGGAGGGAGAGGTGGGGTATGTGATCTAGCAGTTTACCTGGATCGGTTATAATTGTAGTCAGTATTTTGATAATGTTGTTCAGCATAGACTGAAGTCCTATGTTTAGATGGTTCATCAAAAAAGACACGTCATTTGCTCCCTCGTTAGCGTGCTTGCTGATCTTCTCAGCTTTGAAAGAAATAACTACACTTTGGCCATGTTTTGTGTTTCCAACCCTGGAGTTAAGAAGACTGAATTATATTATCTGTGGCCGACTTTTCCTAGCGCCAGTGTCCTACAGTGCAATGAAATCAAATTTCCTTAGTTGAGCAGGGTATATATAATACGTCGATATCTTGCATTTTCAAAGGAATCTATATGTTTGGTTCATCAATATGTTTCTAAAGAGTCTCATTGACTCTACTAAGAAGTTCTTTATTTGCTTGGAAATGTATTTTCTCCAGAATAGTGGAATGACCAGGGTCATTTGAAGTCCCTTTCCTTTTTTGTGTTATGTATATATACACACAATACAGAATACTTACTCGATTGTTTTCATTTTTATATATGTTTCAATACATGACACATAGTGAGTTAAAGCCGTAAGGGAGAAACGCTAATTCATATTTCAACCTGAACACATGCCATTACCTACTTTCTCTTGCCCTTCTCACTGCTATGTTGGGATGGTCTTTTTGCGCAAACAAGCCCATCAGTTTTTCTAGCTAAATCATGAAAGGTATAAGGTGGAACAGAGCAACACGCTAAATCTTTCTGATGAAATTCTGCTGGGAACTGTGCTGTTCAGTGTAGAAACTCCTATAGTAACTTTAACAGCTATCAGCCTTGCTGTCGTAGAGTAGTGTTGCTGTCATTTGCATGGGTATACACCTGAGACATCGTCTCTTGGACATATCCTCAAACTCCCTAGGAAATTTGTGCTTAATTGCTTCTCTGGGAGTTTCTTGTAGCTCACAAAGTACAAGCAAGTAATCCTCTAACTAGTTTTCATTTTAAGTAGGTCGCTCTGATATTTACAGCCCTCTACCTACCTAGTGGCAAGTGTTGATATTTTTTGATGACAAACTTCATTAAGACTGGCCTGTGAAAGTAGTCAGCCCTGCTGTCCTGTAAGTCTGACTTACAGCTCTTTGCAGTGTGGGAACAGCCATCAGTCCTCTGCAGAGGGGACAGCTGCTATCAAAATCTTTTCAGCACAGTCCCTCCTAGCATGACTGACACCACATCTGTGACTCCAAGCAAGCACTACGGCCGCAGAGACACCTCTTGATGCTGTCCAGTTGAGGCTGACCTTTCTGAGCAAGTCAAAGGCTGAATGATGTCAACAGTTGTAAACGTAATAAGAGTCAGATGTCCTTTGCAAAGAACAAAACGTGGGGTCAGACAGATTCCCTGAAGTCAACACTACAATCTGCCTTCTTCCTTTATGAACAAAAATGTTTCTTCCAGCAGCAATAAAAAGAAGCTCTTGAATTCTGTATCAGCCAGTGAAGGCCACAGTCACTGGGTGGTTTATGACAAGCAGTCCCAACTAAGATACAATGACTGTCCAAAATTATCTCACCATTTCTTTAACTCCATGCTTACATAGCAGAATAAATAAAGAAGAAGTTTTCCTTTGGATACCCACAATGAGCTCATTTATTATTGAAAATTACTGAATCTGAATATCTACAGTGACACAAACCCCTGTGTTGACTCAAAGACCAGGACCTGCATCCATAACACCAAATCCTATATTTCTTTAAGTTAAACTGGCAAGAGATAAGGCCTCAGAATCATATAGGATGCTTATCAAACATTTTGGACTGTTAAAAACAGTTTTCTGTCAAATTACAGCAAATAGTTTGTTTTTCACAAAGGTGAATGCAGGCTGCAGGTTGAGCTATGGTACTTTCACTGATGTCACTCTCCCCTCCAGATTCAGTTTGTACTTCACAGCAAAGATAAACGAAGGAGCAGGCGCTGAGGTATTCAGGGAGGATGCCGGCTGTTTTCTGTTTTAGCACTTACTTTTTACTGCCCAGTCTGTCTTCTCTCTGCATTAATACCATATTGTTTCCCCCTTAGCTTAGCCCTGGCTATATGGCAACATAACCATATGTTAATATAGGGCTTAAGTGCGCTAATAATTTACAACTCCAGGGGTTAGTACTGAGTTCTCCTCAGGGGCATCCCAATTTCCTGTGGCCCAGTTTTATAAGGACTGAACATGAGCAGGTTGGATTTCTTAGACCCAACACTTTGCACTAGGGGTGGAGTTGATCTCACCCAACTTCAGCTGTGTAAAAGGAAGTTAACTACTTGAGTAGATTCCCAAGTAGTTGGGTACATTCCCAACTACTTGGGTAGATTCCCAACTACCCAAGACTGGGTAGTTTAGTCATTGGCAAACATCATATTCAGGATCCTAGTCATCCCAGCCTGAGATAAGTCAGTCAGAGGAAGTGTTAATCTTGGAGATTATCTCCAAACAACAAGATCTCAAGGTCTGGTATCACTGGGAGTATCTTGTCACCTTGGAAATGTTTCAGAGTAGCAACAAACACAGGTCTAAAGTGCCTTTGCAGATCAGCTTTGAGACATAGGTCTCAATATACAGAAGCTGTGCTTCATCAGAAGGTCTGTGTCTGACAGTTTCTCCTCCTGATGCACCTATCCTTAAAGTAACCTGTGGTAGCTTAAGTAACATTCAACTTCCAGTTTTTCAACAGTCAAAACCACCTAGACACAGGGGCTGAAAATGTTTTCCTCTGAACTTTGTATGAGTGTGAAATAAGTTTTGCCCAGTTATGACCTCACTACCATAACAGAAGTGATCATTTGGTGTCAAGAAATAAAATAAAGTGGCAAAGATCCAATGAAAGACAAAGGTGTAACATACTATTCCCAACATAAGGCAGAACAGCTCCAGTCAATTTATAACATTGTATTTACAGGCAGAGAAAAGACTGAGTGGGAGATCCTCTTTTTCTGTCAGTATGTAGAGAGTTGTATTAACATAAAAATATAAATACTTTCAGCATGATGCACTGATTTTTTTTTAAATTATTCCATTTTTATAAGATTTTATTTAAAAAGACTAGTGACAATTGCCAGCTAAAACATTTTTAGATTAGCAAACGTATTTTCCAGAAAATTAAAAGGAAAACATAAACAAATATCCTGAGGGTATTTCAGCTGCAGACAAGGAAAACATGTCAACAATTAAAATCTTACTTACGGACTTTGGAACACAAGAAGCAAAGCAAGAAACAGAAATTCTGCTAGTCACAATATATGCAGAGAGGAGACCTTTGGTTGACTCAGTAGGATGAACAATGGTTTGTTTGCCTGGGTCTACAGTGTCAAAATGTTGACTATGGACCTATGTCCTTTCAGCCAAACTTCACTGCCAAAACTCCCTGTGTTCTGGAAAGGTTCAGTATTTTAAGTCAATGTCTTCTAACACCAAAACACATGAAGAAACCTTAATGAAAAAACTAGGAGAACAGTTACTCATAGATCAAGACTTGAATATGTTAGTTTACACACAAGTTCTTGACAAACAGTGTTTGAATTTACTAAATGTCATAAATATCTTTTCATGGCTGCCTTAAAAAGGCATATGCTAGAAATATTGGAAAGCCATAATCATGGTGGAAGACATGATGCTGGTGTGTTCAGATAAAGTTTCTTGAGCACTGAGATGACTGGCCAACAGCATCAGCCTTGAACACACAACAAAAATGCTACCAGTATTAGGGCACCACACATCAGTGTTTCCCAATATTTTGATTTATTTAGGAACACATACTTTTAGTAAGCTGCTTCTTCATATTTACTGTTGAGATCATTTGCCATTGTAACTGCTTTAGAAGACAAATGCTGACTATGAGATCAGAAGACAGGAGGTCACTGGCTCTTGCAAGAACTCTTGTAACATAAACGACCCTCTTAGCTGACTTTTCCCTTGATACAGACAGCTAATGTAGTATAGACCAAGTTATTGGAAAAGAAAACCCATAGTATATACCACAAGCCAACTGTAACAGCCATCATTTGAGATAAAAATTAATTTTCTGATAATCAGCCCACTTTGTTATCTCACTGGAATGCCCCCTCTTCCGTCCTACCAACTCAGTTGTAAACGATCCTCTGTCACAACTGGTCCATCATCCGATGTCACTGGTATGTGTTTTCTTTAGATTTTAGCAAGATTTACTTCAAAAGGTAAACCTGCGTAATGGGGTTGAGGAAGAATACAAAATTATTTATCTGAGAAGTATTCCCTCCCTTTAACCACTTTACTACAATGAATATAGTCTCATTTACTGATGTGTGGAATAATTTCAATGACTCATTAATTGTTATCTAGAATACTATCTCAGTAATTTGAATTATCTTTCTAGACAATCTGATGATGTTCCTTTCATCTTCGTGTGTTTAGTGCTTAGAATAAGAATGAAGATATCAAATTCACCAGGTGCACTGGGGAGGTATTAAGATCCATCCCAACATTCCTGTCAGACAGACAGACATTCCAGTAACTTCTTAATCTCCACTGCTGTAACCCAGAAAACATTTTTAGGAATCACGGCCTGAAAATTCCTAATATGTAATTTTTCAAAGGTTGTGAGAAATTAATTGGTGGGCTTCTCCATCATTGACTGAGATGGAAGACAGGTTGTGGCAACAGAATTACCAAAACCCACAGAAGTGATGGTCACACTCTCTTTGATTTTCTTCCCTGTAGCTTATTGAGGTATGTCACTTGACATTTTGTCATTTTGTCAAAAGAATTCACCCATAGTGTCTAGGTTGAGATCTGTCTTTTTATTTTTGTTTTTGGCCTTAAAAATAAAACTGCCCTGTGACATTCTTTGGAGCTACAGCAAACTCTAGGTTGATGAAGTGGGAGAGTTGCTCTGCCAGATTAAGAGAGATATTCAGCTTACTTTATCAGTGGGTGAGCAAGTCATGAAATATAAGCTTTGCTTGAGGGTTTCCCCCACATACTTCCTCAGCATCAGCCCTCAGGTTCTCATTACTTCAGACCTCTGAATCATTTGTGTCATTATCAGGGTGTAATCAATCTCTTCCCTCCAGAACCACCTGCTGACTGCCTTCTCTTCCTTCAGAAGCTTAATGTGCCAGCGCTGTATTACCAAGAATGGAGACATGCACCAAAGAGGAGGTATCACACGGAAAGATTCACAAGAACAAACAGAGAATAAGGCACTTCATTTTGTTTCTCAATTTGCACTGTATAAATGATATAAAAGTCACTGGAGGATGGTTCTTGATAGTTCTCCCGACCTTCAAAATGTAAAGCCTTTTTTTTAAGCCTTCAAAATGACTGAATGCCTCTGCAGTAAAATTTATACTAAATCTTAATTACAACTCTCCTTTTCTTTCAGGGATGTGTGTTGGAAGACCTTGAAAGCCAGCAAGGTGCAACTACATAGCTCAAAAAAGGTCAGCTTTCTAGAAGATGGGAGGCTTTGCAGTGGTTTTTTATGCACTGATCTGAAACTAAGCAAAGCACTTCTTCATTGTAGAGCACACGATTTTCATTCAACATAAAATGAGTCATTGTCCGTATTTGTCAGGCCATATGGCTACACTCTTGGCTAATTGTCTCACTGTAAGTCTGATTTGTGGCAAGACTGCTACCATTAATGGTACCCGATTCCCAGGATATAACTTGCAAGTTGATAGAGCAACCTAGGGGCAAAGTGTATGCTGGACTTCCAAGGCAGCATCATCCTTGCAATCATAGGCTCATTTTGGCAAATGGAAATGTTAAAACTTTGCATCCTTCTTTGACAGTTTGCATGAATGTATGAAAATACACATTAGTGAAAATGTTTCTTCTACCTCTGAGAATTTGTCAGGATAAATGTCCTAGCTGACCTGATTTATGATTTGGCCCTATACATTTATGTCATTATCTATCTATCTATCTATCTATCTATTTATCTATCTATCTATTTCTTTATCTATGCCTGTATCTCTAGATATCTAAAAACAGATAAACAGATAGATACATACCTACATATCTACATACACATATATTTATGTATGTATGGCACCTGTGGCATCAGACAGATGCCATACCTCAGTCTGTCTGTCTATCTACCTGTTGTTTATCTATCAACATTTACTTAAAACACTTATTTAGGGTCTTGGTTTTGAAACATAGATGTGTTCTCTGAACATCTTCCTCAGCAGTTTTAATGAACCTGAGTCATTCACTCTCTAATCATTACACTAGATATCTCTTAAAATAATAGAGCTGTAAATGATAGAGGAAATATCTCCCCCTTCCCCCCTTCAAATTTTAATGATGTGGTGGGGAGGAGAGAGTGCTAATCTGTGGAAAGCTAAACATATGCCTTCCAAAAGCTATGTATAGACTGAAGATATGTGTGTTCAGTCCTGCACAAAAGGGTTATGATGCTATTCTACTTCCATTATTTTAGTAATAAGTGACTATTAACCAGTATTAATTTTACTTCTTGAAGACATAGTATGGCAAGGAGGGGAGGATTGCTGCAGAGGGCAGGGAGAAGAGGAATTCATGTTTTTCTAGGGAGAAACTGCCTGGTCACATAATTTTTACTCAAGTTCATTGTGACTATAGAAAAGAAAGCTTATTCCAAAAGATGACTCTGAAGGACACATATGAAATAAACTGCTGGTCCAAAGTGAGTAAAACTCATACTTTTCTTTTTGGATCCAGTATAACCAGGTACTGATTGCATTAGCATGAATTCCTTTGTTTAGTGCTGCTTAAGCAGAAGACAGTCCTTTCCTTAGCACCCCCTTAAAACATCTGAAGTTGGGCCAGAGAAGAGGGAGAGAAAAATGGACCTCAAATATCACACACACAGTAGTTTCTAGGGAGAAACATAAGAAAGCATTAAACATTACAAATCATTTTTCATTTTTTAAATTTAGCCCTGTGGTGTTTTCCTAGAATCCAAAAGTCCACTGTTCACACATTAATGCAAGCAGTGAAATTGAAAGATTCCAAATGCACTTTCCGTGGTACACAGTGTATATGGAAGATAGGTCTTCACTATGTGCATCATAGCACGGTCTCTCATCCGGTAAAAGCAGAACCCAGCCTGTTGTTTTTGGTACCGCACAAGGCATTAACATACTGGTGACAGCAGGTAAAGGATCCCACACTCGGGAATATAAGCACCTAGCTATCAAACTTTCAAGCATAAAGAAGGAGTCTAAAGCTGATTTTGTGTAAGGTGACTTAGAAAGCAGACTCAGGATGTCCAAGGATAAATGTAGGAAGACAACTGTATTTTCCCCTGTTGCAAAAATCAGAAACTGTCATAGCAACTTTTTTCAGACAGATTTTTTTTTATTTTTCTGCATTTATAGTACCTTCAAAAACTGTTCACAAACAGCTACTGTGGTCTATAAATCCTGTTTTCAAAAGAATAATCCTGAACCTTTCTTGACCTTATATACGGATAGTTTGCTATCACTTTGTTTTCCTGAGAACTGCATTTTGCATATCTGAATTTGCATATCTGAATCTGGATTTGGACAAGCATGGCTCAGGCTAGTGGACCTCAGTGAGGGAAAGGACAAATGTAATTTATAATTTGTAAAGTTAATTATTAATTGAATGTAGTGTAAGACACAGACAAGACCAGAGTAAAAAAATGGAACAAATTTATTCATATGTAGAATTCAACATACCATCTAAAGACAGAAGAATTCTGGGCTTGCAATTCTCTAAAAAGAAGGAAGAAAAGTCCTCGTCTGTGTCCAATGGAAGATTAAGTCTGGAACAGCCAGAGCTCAGTTAAGCCTACTCAAAATAAGGGAAGGATCACACAGTCATGATGAGTTGAGGATTGCAGCCTAAGTAGCCAATATCTATGAGTAAGGCCACTAACAAGAAATGGATTTCAGCCTTTCAGGTTTTGCACACATTTTGCATTTCCTTGTAAGAAATATGTATCATGCTTGTTTTATAGAGAAGTAAACCACAGTGAGATACCTGCTCATGAATCTAAAGGCCAGTAGCGTGCAAAGTGCTGAATCTGTGGTTCTGCCTATGTCCCCACAGGTATAAACAGGACTGACCTACACTATTACTGATTCATTACTGACGTCATCATGATAGAAATTAAGCCTCTAGAGTGGAATGGAATTAGAACTCTCAGTTTTTTCTTGTTCTAGGTCTCAGATATGTCTCATGAAAATTCAGAACATTCTCAAACTTTAAGATTTTCTTGGTCCTCATAGCCAGCAACAGATTTCAAATTCCCCTCTGCAAGAGGATGTACAGTCTCTGGAATTTTCATGGAAGTTAAAGGTATTTAATAATTGTAGTAAATCCTCCACTGACAATAAGCACCCAAAAAAGCAACTGATGTAAGGCAATATAATTGCTCATGCTAAACATTGGACAAAGCCTTCTCCATTAAAATGCAGTGACTTTGTTTATTCACATCGGGCATTTGGACCCAAGTTCTGCTATGAACGTTAATTTAAACTACATCCCATATGAGTGTAGTTAACAGAAATTCACACAAATGTGTGAATTTCACTTGGCCAAACAGATTTGTTTGGCCTCTGAATTTTGGCTGTCTCCCCAGATCTTTCACTAGGTGTGATCTGACTGGCAAAATCCATGTAAAGGCTGTCAAGAATATAAATGTGGAAGAGATGACTTCTTAAATGGTTATACCTGCCAGTACCTTGGGTTTGTATCCAATTTGGAGTAAAGCCTAATATCTTGAAGTTTGGCTTCCAATGGCAAAGTATGTTCCTCCCCAAATATATCAATTCATCATAGTGACTTCCTTGTAAAAGTATGTATTCTACTTTTTCTGTGCTATTATAAGATCAACTCAACTCCAGAAGTGATAACCTTTTTAACCTAGAAATTTGATTTCAGCTCAGAAAAAAAAAAAAAAGGCTAGGGAAAGCAATTCATCTGCTTCGAGAATATTTCAAGAAAAAACTGTAAGTTCAGGGTTTACTGTACCTTCTGCTCTTCCCCTACCCGTCCAAGATGGGAACACGTAAGGGATTTATGTGTAAAATATGAGTCTATTATTTCCTCAGCAATAGCCGCAGCTAAGGCTACTGGCCTTAGCTGCAACTAGGTCCCTTGGAAAACAGCTTAATGCAGTTCTGTCTCTCTTTTAGGGTTTTAAAGTAAGATTTTCTCCACTGTATAACTAAATCCATCAATCCATATCATCAAATACCATTAATGACATTAATAGGTATAAGTACATTGAACAAAGAACACATCCGTAAAAGCTGCCAATCTACTTCAGGGTTGTTCCATCTTCCCTTGCACCAGTCCTTCTCCACCCAGAAAACATATCACTATACTGAACTGGACCTTCCTTTAGTCTCCTGCTGGCAATCCTGCCAGAAGACAATAAGTCTAGTGCTGAAATATCTTAAAAATCACTTCTGACTTTCTGTTTTCTTCCATTTCATTTTTACTTTAGGGCAGTGTCTGTGAGCAGCAAGATACTTTCCTAAGAATGGATGTCTTCATTTCAACATAAGAAATACCAATATTGAGTACGTGGTAGGAATGTTATTGGTATATTGAGGTAAAAAAATACTAAAGTTGTTGAAGTAATTTTGTAAAAGCTGATGAGTATTTAAATATCAATTACTATGTAACCACCTGAAGCACCTTGGATAATTTAAAGGCTTACCAGGGTTCCCAGCCTTCAGGGTGTTTTTTTTTTCATTACAGTTTGCCCTAGGGTGGCTGGTGTTCAGCTGTTTTCCTATAGGAACCAGGAATTAAAATTAAAGAATGTTCTGGCTAGTTGGGAAAACAGAAGTGCAGTTCTTCCTTGTATAACTCTCTTTACTGGAGAGAGATTGTGAACTTAGTTTACTGACTCTCCTACAGATGGTTCTTTAACCTACTTTCCACAATTAACTTGCAGAATCCAAAAACAGGGATTAGCTTTTAAATTTAGTGTTTCACTCTCAGACAAAGAAGAAAAGAAACTCATTTTAAATAGGGCCTAGTTATTATGTCTCAGTGACACAACTAAATCTATTTCACAATTTTCACAACTGAGAACCTCCGTCTTTCATAGATAAAAAGGCCTCTAGTTCCTTTCATTCATCCTCTTGTGATCTTCTTAGCAACATTTGCTGTAAAAACTCACTTAACACTCACTTTCTAATAACTTCTTTTGAAAAGTAAGATGAAATAAGATTCTGACTCCTGTTTAAGCAACCATTTGATTTGGGGCAGAAGGTTTCCAATTTCAGAACACTGTCAGGATAATGTTGCATGGGACCTTTGTGGCAGAAGTCTAAATTCGACATTAGTGTGGTTGTTATTACATTACAGGAATCCTTAAGTAACAGAGCAGAAAAATTTGGAATGCAAAAATATTCCTTCCCCTGTTTTCCCCATTTTATTCCTTACGTTGGAGTGGTCCACACAATATTCCTTTATGATCCCTTTTTCCAAAGACTAGATGTATGAAGTAAAAAATCTTGAAAAATACTGCTTTCTTCCTTGACCCATATGCTGACTAGTACAATCTCATTTATCTCCTGTGCTTAAGGAGAGGAAGAATTAGAATCTCTCTTCCATAAATTAGGATGATGAATGGATTTGGAAGAAATCTGAACAAACCATACACTTTCAATTTGTTGCATTACTCACTGTTTGTAGTTCAGTGCAAGATTTTTCAATCTCATCAGAGCAAGTGAACCATAAGATGTTCACACTTGGGAATGAACAGAAAAAACGGAGATACAAAAGAACAAATATAAATCTCTGCCAAACTTAGCTCTCTTTTTGCTCGTACAGTTTATCCTATCCCGGTCGTATTAATAATGCTCCACTTCATCGTAAATCCTGGAAAATTAAAATTGTCAACCTGAAAATACACATTCTGCATTTCCTGCAGTCTCAGGTGTGTAATAACAGTAACCCGAGGCCAGTAATATATTCATATCAGCTTCTCTTTTTAGGCATGTAACTAACCCCAGTGAAACAAGTAGAACTACTTGCATATTTAATGCCTTGTTGGATTAACTCCAGTGTATGGTAGTCATATTTCATCATATGCTAGCTAAAGGAATTTGCATACCACCTTAACTCTACCTAAATTATAATGTTAGCTTGATTACCCTAAAAGAAAAATAATTAATTCTGCTGTGTGCAGAAAGGAGAATACATAGGACCATAAGTGGAGACACCCATTGATGCAAGGTAATACACAAAAAGTTCATATTTAAGTATCTGTCTCTTTGTTTGATCTCCTAGTCTAATTATCCCACCCACCACAAACACAGAAGAAACATCTGGCTTTGTAGTTTAATAAGTATCCTGACATCTTAGCATTCTAGACATGGAAAAAGTGCATTAAAAACATGTACAAGTTATTTCAAGTCAGTTCAAGATAAATATTAGTGTCCCAATGAGTTGTATTAGTTTCAGTTTTGATATACATAAGTATTCAAATTAAATAGCTCCAGGGTACATTCATAGCACTTCCCTTAACTCAAAGTCACTGAGCTTCCAAAGTGGGTTCTTTAGAGCAAAACTCTCATACCTCTGCCCTTTGGAATTTTGTTGTGGACTCTCTGGGGGTTGTCTCAGCTGTGCCCTGTCTTAGAAGCATGCCTAGCATTTCTTCTGTCCTAGAGGATATGGAGAACGTCTCACATTCTTTTAATGGGCAACAGAAGATCGTTTCATGATTGGCTGGGTCAATTGGCAAAGAGATTTTGCGCAAACCTGTGGAAGTCCACACATGCACAGATAACCTGGAACTGTTTTGGTTGTCCATGATTGCTCTATGAGTTGATCTTCATCACTAGTGCTGTTCAACCTTCCAGAAGCTACTACTTTGATGAACTGAGACACAGTCACAAGCAAGTTGCAATGTGTTTTGAGTAAAGCTGTACCAATTTGTTCACAGGCTGTAGGAGAACAAATTTTCAGGATTCAGATGTCTACTGAACCAGTTTAAGCATGAATCCTTGATGTGTTTTTACAATGTAATTTACATACTTTAGCATTCTACGATGTTCTTCCAAAATGTATCGGAACCAAGTTTTGTCAATGAGTTTTGCCTTGCTTAGCCCCCCCAAAACATGTTATCTAAAAAGATAAAACAAAAAATCACTATTTGGAAATGAAATCTCTGAAACACAGGTTTAGTTTATAATTGTAACCTATAAGAGTAACTCTGAAAACAGTGAGTGCTTTTACAGCATTTTTTTAGTATGATTTAGGAAATGAAATAGAAACCAGCAATACACAAGCAGTTTATTGGAGTCCATCAGCCTGAATTAAGACACCAGAGAATGTAGACCTCTGACAGCCCCTGGAGCAGGACATGCCAAAAGCTAACCAGCCTGCCATCTCTATACTGCATTCTGAGCTCTTGTATCCCTGATTGGCCTAACTGTATGCCATATTTAGACTATATACTAAAGAAAAATGACAGTATATTAATCATAGCCTAGGAACACCCTCATAGAAATACGGTGCTCTGTAGGGGAAAGGAACTGTCCTCATTGTCTGCATTAACAAGACATGATGGGAAGCAAGTTCTGAACCACAACATGCTACTCAGAAACTGTTATGTGTAGAAACCACTAGTGCTGTTCTTTTGTAACTCTGGTTTTAGGTAGGAAAATAAGTTACTCAACTTTTACTTTACCAGAACAGGGTAATGTTGTAGGTCTTTGTCTTACTCCTTGTCCAGAGATAAGTCTAATCACTAAACAATCACAAATAACTAGGACTGATAACAGCATGCTCTTTCTTTGGAGGAGTAAGCCACAAAGCAGAGCCATACAGAAAAATCTTTGCCCCTGCCACTTATCTATGAAAAAATTAAATCTATAATTTTATTGTGAGTTCACCCTGGTCAATGCCAAGCACACACACACCAGCTAATAGAAAGAAGGCAAGCAGACTTGTGAATCAAGGTAGAGGCAGTTAAATAGATGAAGAAAAATCTATGCATGCAAGCAAAGCACAATAAGGAATCAATTCATTCCTTCCCAGTGGCAGGCAGATGTTTAGCCACTTCCTGGAAAGTAAGGGCTTCATCACGTGTAATGGTGACTTGGGAAAACGAATGCTATAACCATGAACGTTCCCCGCTTCCTCCCATTTTCACCAGCTTTTATCGCTAAGCACGATGTCATATGGTATGGGATATCCCTTTGGTCAATTTGGTTCAGCTATTCCAGCTGTGCCCTCTCCCAATATCTTGCGCACCCCAAGCCTACTCACTAATGTGGCAGAGTGGGAGAAAAAGAAAGCCTCAGTGTTGTGCATGCACTGGTCAGCTACAGCCAACACCTGTGTGTTGTCAACATTGTTTTAGTCACAGATCAAAAACATAGCGCCATACATATGGTCTGCTATGCAGAAGGTTAACGCCATGCCAGACAGACCCTGTACAGATTTCAGCTGCCCTGTAGCAATCCAGACAAAGAAAGGCAGTACTGGCTTCAGCATAAGCAGAACAAAAAACCTCACACACCTCATTTAAACATGAGATGAGAGATGATGGCGGTTGGTGAGCTGAAAAAAATAATAATTAAACAGACCACTAATCAGCTGTCTCTGAGAACATCAAAACAAACTTTTTCACAGAGGTTAAGTTTGGGAACTATCAGATGTCCAAAGCATTAAGAAATAGTAGTACGGCACGCTACCGAAGCCTCCAAACCTCAGATGCCAACTGTTTTGGAGAATGCTTTTATTGGTGTTCCACACAGTAGCTCTCCTCCTGGGACACCATCATGGTACCATCCCTGGGTATGAGCACCAAGCTCGAAGGACTTGCTCCTCTGTGGTTCCTTAAATACAGGCAGAGAGAACTGCATCCAAATTGAATACCTAAACATTAATGTATAAAGTGTGTTCGCATAAACTCACATGATCATTTTTTTCATACTGCAAGTTCCTGTCTCCCATCACTGAGAGATGCTTGAGTCTATTATGTGCTTATGGAGTGAAATAACTGCTCACTCGTGCCAGTGTACATAAATTGGAGGATCCTGCAATAATCTGTTTCTTAATTGTTCAAAAAATACAAAACACTACCCTTAGATTTAACAAATTACAGGCATTATACATGCCACTGAAAAAAAGCACCTCCATATTGAAAAATTAAGAGCAAATAGGTGCTTTAACTGTGAGAAATTACTAATTCATCATTTATATGGCAGATGACATTATTGTCATTCTTGAGTGGGTTTTTTGTTGTTGTTTGTTTTTTTTTTTTTTTTAATTCTTTAAGTAACATTAGTGGGATATTCTGGAAAAATATTTTAAAGCTTTAGAGTTCCTCATTTTTCTAGGTGAGATTTACAGTCCAACTGTAAGGAGAAATTGACACCAATTTTCCATGACTAAGACATGAAAGGGAGTTTTACTTATAGTAGTCCTGTAATATAAACTTTATTCTCTTGAATGATTAAGCTTTAGTTACTGTAGCTTTGGTCCTATTCAATTCTGTTGAATACAGACATAAAACCAGTATTTCCAAGTTTTAAATTGTAAGACTACTGTCCTGAATAACAGGTACTCAAACAATAAATTGAAGGTTATGAAAAATGGAAAGTGTAAGACAGGCTTTTCAACAAGAAGGTAAAAAAGCATGAACATTAGAAAGAGCTTTTAATTTTAGGTCTGAATCATTTATCAGCATAATTCTAGATTGAACTTTAGGTCCACGTTTAAAATTGTATGGTACCCACATTTTCACCTTGTCCTAGCTGCTTTCCTTGCTAGTGAAAGACTGACAATTTGTGCAAAATAAAATCAAACTACTGTTTGGCAGTGGCACAATGAGAAGTTTCTGAAGCATGTTTAGTTGGGACAATGCCACCAAGACCACTGGGAAGAAAAAGTTTACAGAACGTTTTGCAGAAAACAAATACAGCTTGAAATAGTGTGTATCAACACCACGGGGTATCCTTTCATGCTCCCAGGGGCAGCTACCTGCCATCTCCTTTCCTTCCCTCCCTGCTTCTTCAGACAATGGGCTTGTCCATGGCTGAATAGACACCCAGCAGGAGACTCTGGAGGACCCACAGAGGGGAAACGGACCCCATGTGCTCCTCAGGCAGCCAGCCAAAGTTCAAGGCTACTTGGGAAGGGGTAGTCAGAGAGGCAGAATTCGTTGGAAATGGGTCATCTTGGGTCAGTTAAAGTTTTGGCCTGGTTTTGAACTGAAGCTCCCAGGGGAGCTGAGAAGCAGAGCTGTGAGCCAAGCCTTAATTCACTGTGCGGAAAAGCAAACAGAGAACTAGTCATAATTAGATAATGGGAACTCCTTTTAATGACCTGCCCATATGTCGTTGCATAGATTATCTATTATTAAATAAATATGCTCTCTGGGATTTGAGCTCAAAAACAACACCAGGTAGCTATTTACTAGTGGAGATAAATCATACAGTCAAAATTTTCAGAAGTCGGGTCATATAAGGTAAAAGCCATGATCAATTTGCTGTTAGGTAGTAGTGGAGAGAAACTGTGTTATTTTTCCTACACTCGGAAGGAACATGCTCAAAGCTCAGAGGATTCATCTAGAGTCACAAACAGCAGGACATAGCTGTTACAAGGTAAGAGTAGTGGGGAAAAAAACCACCAACCACTTCTGAAAAGAGTGTTATAGTTCTTTCATTCTTCACCGGCATTGTATGGGTTTTATCTGAGTGCTAACACCGTTCCAGCTTTGCTGTCCAAGGATCTATGGTACCATACACAGGCACAGTTTACTGCACAGAATTTCAAAGTCATAAATCCTTGCAAAAGGACCATCTGCAAAACAAAGTCCTAAGTCCCAACTCAGGGCCACTCCAGGACAACTGCAGACTCATTCTTGTGCTCAGGGGTAATCTGAAGGTAATCACTTGAAGGCAACTCAGGCTTTTAAACTGCATGTCTCATGTCATGAGTTAAACCTAAGTTACTACCAGATGATGCAAGAGTAAGCTGAGGTCAAACACAAGCCTTCGTTTTCATCAGAAGTTTTATGAAGTCAACAGCACTGTTCTTTCAGTGAGGCTCTTCCCAGTGAACCGGAACTAGAAACTGCCAAAGAGATGTGAGCAGCGTGTTGTTGTTGTGGTTGGATTGGAATTCAGACACCCTTCACCCCACGGCTCGCAAACCAGTCCTCATATCTGAGCCTTCTGAACAGTCCCAGTTCCTTGCAGAGTTTCTCCATCTTGCTATGGAAAGCCACATACACCAAATGCAGACCCAGCATTTCAGGTCAAACACAAACCTAAGTAGCTTCTTAGGGAGTCACTGTCAGCAGAGCCGGTGCTCCTGAATACATCCTGTACTGCCCTCCTTTTGTCAGCAGGTTCAGCCACAGGACTGTATCTGAAGTCAAACATCCCTCTACATCCCTAACATTGCATAGTAGTCATCTAGACCAAGGAAAAGCTCAAAAGCTGCTCAGGAAATGCTGTGATTCATAAAAAGCTGGATAATTAGTCTTGGTGACAAATTGGTGAGAGAAGAGAGCTGGCCCTCATGTTGCCTGTCCTGGAACAGAGATGGGCACTGGGGACAGAGAGAGAGTGCCACCAGTTGAGAAATCGCAGCTGCCCAAATCGTTGATCTCGCCCTCCCCAACCCAGCCCGGCTGTCTGCAGTGGAGGCTGGCAGCAAGGTGGGACACAGAGAGCTCTTCCAGTGGCAGAAGTCTCCATCTCTCCACCACTGGCAGGAGAAGCAAGTCTAGTGGGTGGTGCAGGTCCTCTGCAGCTCGGTGATCCTGCCTGGGCTTTTTCTGACTCTTCTGTAGTAGAAGCAGCCTACCCCTTCCCTCCCCAGTCATCAGATAGATAGACAAATAGGACCTACTAAGGGTGGCAGAAGAAAGAGATAGGTGTCATCCTGTATTGAACTTATGTGACAAGGTTTTTGGAGTAGGGGGCTACAGCAGTGGCTTCTGTGAGAAGCTGCTAGAAACTTCCCCCATGCCCAATAGAGTCAATACCAGCCAGCTCCAAGATGGACCAACCACTGGCCAAGGCCAAGTCCATCAGTGGTGGTGGTAGCGCCTCTGTGATAACCTATTTAAGAAGGAGAAGTGTTGCTGTGCAACAAAAACTGCAGTTGAAGAGAAGAGTGAAACATGTGGGAGAAACAACTCCACAGATGCCAAGGTCAGTGAAGAGGGAGGGGGAGGAGGTGCTCCAGGCATTGGAGCAGAGATTCCCATGCAGCCCATGGTGAAGACTATGGTGAGGCAGGTTGTTCTCCTACAGCCCATGGAGGTAAGTGGCAGAGCAGATATCCGCCTGCAGCCCGTGGAGGACCCCACACTGGAGCAGGTGGATGCCTGAAGGATGCTGTGACTACATGGGGAGCCTGTGCAGGCTCCTGGCAGGACCTGTGATCTGTGGAGAGAAGAGACCAGGCTGGAGCAGTCTGTTCCTGTAGAACTGCACCCCATGGAAGGGACACACGCTGGAGCGGTTGGTGGAGAACTGTAGCCTGTGGGAAGGACTCATGTTAGAGAAGTTTATGGAGGACTGTCTCCTGTGGAAGGCACTCCATGTTGGAGCATGTGAAGGAAGGAACAGCAGATGCAATGTGTGATGAACTGACCACAACCCCCATTCCCCATCCCCTGCACTGCTCAGGGGGAAGAGGAAGAGAAATCAGGAACAAAGTTGAGCCCAGGAAGAAGGGAAGGGTGGGTGGAAGGTGTTTTAAGATTCAGTTTTTATTTCTACTCTGATTTTTGATTGGTAATAAATTAAACTGATTTTCCCAAGTCAAGTCTGTTTTGTCCATAATGGTAATTGGTGAGTTATCTCTCCCTGACCTTATCTCGACCCACAAGCCTTTCATTATCTTTTCTCTCCCCTGACCAGCTTAGGAGCATCTTTGCTGATAGATCTCTGATGATCTCTGCTGATAGAGCGGCTTTGGTGGGCACCTGGCATCCAGCCAGGGTCATCCCACCACATATACTTCTTCCTGTCCCAAGAGACCTCCTAAACCCTTCCCACCCCAGAACCCACAAAATTTTCACTGACCCGTACCAATCCTGACCAGCTTGTGAAGTGGCCACATATGCCCCCACATCCCTCTTTTTTCCCCCCAGCCTTTCTCCCTCCTTCTCCAGGAACACACTGACTTTGAAGAATATCTACTGATGTGTTATTGACAGGACCAAAATTGACATTTTGATGAAAATTCCTGCGTGATTTAGAAATAAAGAAACCAGCTTTAAATGGAGTTTAAAGTAGTAATTTTTGTTTTGTTTTGTGACTACTCACAAGGTAAAGCTCTTCTTGGGTAAACCTAGTTGTGCTCTGCAGGTCTATACTGCAGCCAAAGCATAACTTCTGTGGAATTTCTGAGCCAGCAGTTTTAACTTTCCTTTCCCTTTTGTAGTAGTTCTGATGGCTAGTCAGTTCCTACCCCGAAGGAAAATATCCCTCCAAAAATAATGATGTAGTAACACAATGCTAATGACAGAGCAAGAAATATCCCTATTGCTAACAAAACACCTTCTTTACTCAAGTCAGCCATGTTCTTATATCTGGAGGAACTGAAAATGAAAAATCCTCACACACGATGGATGCTTTCTCCTACATTAGCGGAATATGAGTGTCTGTGTCTGGTAATGCTTAGAATGCGAGGAACATCACTACTTTCTGGGAGAAAGGACAGAGTGCTTGAAGCTTCAGTAAATACCTAGTCCAGCTTTGGCAGCTGAAAGTGGAGCCTCTAATCAGCTCCTCTGCGTTAAATCAGTACTTGAAATTATCTGTGTTGTTACTGTGATCCCCATTAATACACAAGGATCAAAGAGGAAGAAACAGCAGCTTTGACAAAGTTCAGAGGAGCAAGAGAGCCAGGTGAGGGCAAGCATCTGAACAAATTGCTCTCTGTAGAAAGCATTAGCAGCCCAATAGGATGAGGACAAGCAGAAAGTGCTGGTGGCAGAAGCATCTCAGATGAGAACCCACATTTTGCGTCCTGGGCTGAACTCAGGATTCTATAGTCCTCCTCAACCCCCCTGCTGCTGCCACCAGTAGTGAGTGCTGTCACCTGCAGGTCCACTGATCACACAGGTGTTTAGTAATGTCACAGCATAGTCTATAGCTTAAAATAATTTTCCCATCTTTACTGAAAACTTTCTTCATCTTATGGGTTCCACACCATCAGTAGGGCGACAGCTACCATTAAAAATCTCTGCAGCATCCTGGCAGGCCAAGCGGATGGCCTAGACACTGTCAGGAAAAGAAGGTTACTTTTCTAATAGCAACCGATACAAAGAAGATGCTTTGTTTGCTGTCTTCCATCACGACTTAGATGTAGAAGGATGGCTGGGAAGGGAAAAGATTGTTGCAGTGTATTTCACCACAGTCTTTTGCTGCTGTCCTCCTGGTAACAGTCCTGCGCAAGTCACAGAAGAAAGGAGTTTTCTATCAAGCTGGTTTGGGTATGTGTGGTGTACAAGTGTTTATCTTACCTGGGAAATGAATTATTCACTTTTTCTCCATGTTTTTTAGTCATTCAAGATGTGCTGTGTATTTCTCTTCTTTGCCAAGGACCAATGTTTAAGAGACGTTATGGAACAGTTTGTGCCTTGCTCAGAGATTATGAGATATTAAAAAAGGAGAGGGAGGATGCAACTTAGTACTTCACAGAACAAGCCACAAAATGTATAAATGTTCTCACTATATTGGCTGTCAGCCCAAAGAAATAAGATGGAAATTTGAAAGACTAAGAATGAGGTCTTTAAGTTCCTATTTCATTATGCCAAAAGGCTGAGTGTACTTCATAAGCCTCGATTCTGTAGTTCATCATACAGAAAACAGTACACAGAGAGTCCGCTCACAGCTGTAACAGGATGATCCATCCATTCATCTGGAGTCTAGCTCCCGAGTCCAACTGACAGTGGCAGAAAATAGATATAATTTTGCACTACGTTATGTTTTTACTATCCAGGGGGGCTTTAAACCATGCCTTTGGGCTTGTTGAAATTTCCTACTCCTTCTGCAACCTGTACTGAATATCAGCCCCAAATCTGCTCAAACCCCTCTTCATTCAAAGGTTAAGCCACATGGCTGTGAAGGATCACTGTTTTCAAACTTTACTTCTATTATTTTTTAAAAGAGGTCCCCAATGCCCTCACAAAGGGAGATAAAGGTTATAGAGAAATAACATTTGAAAAAATTGAAAAGCTCTCACTTCACCACACAGTCCAATCAGCCTGGAAAATACATTGCACATTTATTAAATACCAGGTTTCACTCAGGGGAAATCTACAGGAAAAACAAGGGAAAAGATGCTCTTCTGCCACTCTGCTTCTCCCAGTAAATCAACATTAGCATTTATAAAAAGAGAAGAGCTATTAACCACATGCTAATAGTTCTGCCTTTATTTGGCATGGAAATTAGTCTCATGCATAGGAAGATTTTCATCCCTTTTCATACAGATTGCCCATATTCACCAGTGGGAACTAAACCCTAGCAAACTTTCCCTGGAGAAAGGCAGCAGCTGCTGCAGGTTCAGTCTGTTTCACTACAGCATTTCTACGTTGTCCCCTTGCAGAGCACCCGACTACTTCGCGTGTATGGCATTAACCCGCTCCAAACTGTGGAGCTGCTTTTTGCCCTCTACTCCTCTGCAGGCTGGGAAGATGTTCCCATGGGGATGTAATGGCACGGTGCTTACAGAGTGTTAATGTTCTGAACCCAAAGATAAGCTCAGCGCAGGTTGTGCTGCTCTTCTACCTGTGTCATGAGGTTTGTCAGGAAAGGACAGCCTCAGTCTACAGCCCAATCAGTAGACCTGTTGTTAATTTCATCAGAACCCTAGCTTTGTTTTTTAAGTAGTTCATGAAGCCAAAATGACCATGAAAGGATTGTGCATAGCAGTTTCACAAGAACATTTAAAAAATTGCCATAAAGTCACAAGATTGAACACAATGTGCAGTCCTACCCTAGCTATCTATTATTTGTGGAATAGCTGCTACAATGAAGTGTGAAATGCAGAGCTAACAATAGCTCCAGATTTAGTCATAACACGTTGGCAATAACACTGTAGTAAGCCCGTTAACAAAACTTGAATTACACATGTATTAACTTAAAACACTGAGATCAGGTCTTCCCACAGCAGCACTGCTTCAGCAGTACATACTGGTCACTTGAATTGCTTCTTTTTAATTTGCAAGGACAGCAGTATGTTTTTAATGGCTTGGCTCAGTAACAGGAATTAAGTAACAGAGTCAACTAGCTAATGTGTAGCATGCACTCTACGTTTAACAGCAGTGAAATTGCTTCTAATACACAGGCCAAACCTTCCACAGCCAGAGGCTACTGACTATGGTTTGCTTATTTGTATGATTTTCATATGAAATTACAGATATGTTTCAATGCTGCTGTGCTGATACATTAAAACCCAACGTTAAATATCCTCGCTATATCGTCTCCATCACCCTATGATTTGCATCATATACAAGGGAGGAAAATAAGGGGTTACTGTTGTCTATTACAGAAATCAGCGTGTGCATATTAGAAGAGAACCTTATGCGGTGCTAATTTCTGAGCTTGTCACCACGTCTCCCGGTGCAAGGCAGCATTGTACTTCATACAATAATGCAACTGAAATACCAGGAGTAAAACAGCCTTGGTCTTTGTGCAGCTCCCTCACTTCCAGCTGGAGCACATGCTCTTTTCTCTAGTAGCTCTTCACCCACACAGCAGAGCATTGTCCGGGAAGGCCAGAAGAAATGACGTGCCCCCATGGAGCTTTCATCCTTGCAGAATGAAATTTGTATTGATTTTAAGTGTTTGTTTCGCATACAAAGTTTTTAACTGCATACTGCAGAAAGCTTTGAAGTTGTTAGTCTAGTTTGTCTACCCAATTTTCCTTGTGCTTTGATTCTGCGGCCTACAGCCTAGCACTTAAATGCCCATTCTTCTTTCAATGCATTTCAGTAGTTTGCATTTTTATGCGTAAACAAATGTGTTTGATACAGTAGCTGGAGGCTGGGTTTTTTCTCTATCATCCAGGCTTTCTTACAGGGCAGGGCCTCTAGCATAACAGGGTTCCCCTTTTCCATAGATCTGCAGTAATAGAGATTTTATAAATTAGCAAGGGTAATACCACTACAAGTCCCCCACCTGGCACACAGGACACTGGCTAGTGAATAACTTCTGAATTTGTTAACAGTAAAATATCATTTCTGCAAACTCAATCTGCCAGCTGACATTTCAGAAAAGGGATAATTTGAAGAATAGCTATTTGCTCTGCTTAAAAATGTTTTAAAACATGCTCATTTTGTAAATCCTGGCAAGAGATGTCTCTAAGAATGTTGTGCCTGAGATAAAGACGGCAGACCTGAGATGCAAATCCAAGCTCATTTCTCCATTCTCTTTTTCTCTCCCATACAGAGCTTCTTGTCTTTTTTTTTTTAAGCCCAATAATTTTATTTTTTTTTTTACTGTCAGGAAAATATTCAATTATTTTCAAGGAAACAGGCCACTGTGTTCCATTATGCCTGTCTGCGACCAAAAATTTACAAGCTCAAGGTCACCAGCAGGACACAAGATCATCAGCGGGAAAAAGACATGATACATAATAGGACCATAAAAATACAATTCCCTGTTGCTGTAGTGACAAGACAAACAGAAACGAGGCACTGAGAAACACATTCAGAACGAGATTTCTGTCCAAAGTACACAGGAGGTTATTTGGCAGCTGTCTTATCATTGGGGCGCTCTGAGTGCGACGGGAGCCTGAGCAGCCACTGCTCACAGTGGCCGCACAACAAACAAATTACTGCAGCCGGCAGCCTCAGTGCCTTACTGCCACAATCAACAGCTGCAGGTAGCCAGGGCGATGAAATCTGTGCGCAGTCAAGAGTTAGTTTGGATTTTGGCATGCAATAGCAAGGAAAAGGAAGCTGAGATGGAGTCCTGCAGTAGCTTGCCTTGCAGTCAAAACGGTTCATCTGGTGTAAATATCTCTGGGAAATCAAATTTTCCTGATTTTCTTTCCCCTTTTTTTTTTTTTTTAACAATTTAATTATCAGTGATTTGATTTTGCCTAGTTTGAAATAAATCCACCTTATGGTGAAGACAGTGTTTAAGCCAAATTTTCCTTGTATGCCTTGCTAAGTGACCGATCACCAGTGAGTACCTGACATGGATGGTGGTTGGTTTTTTTTAAACTAGTCATGCGATCTGTTATCATTTTGTTCGGTAAAGTCACACTGAAATTAAATGTTGTGATTTTACTGCAAGCGAGCTACTTTAATTTTAGTTTATTTCTGCACTTTTAGAAGATTTGTCCTGGCATGCTTGGCTTCCTTTGACACAGATGTCGTTATAAAACTATTAAGAATAACTAGGTTTCAGTTACACCTAATATTAATTTACAGAAAACTTTATTTAAACAGAAAAAGGTATGTAAATAAACCTGGCTCAAAAAAAAAAAACAAAAACAAAACAAAAAAAAAACCACCCAAAACTAGAGGAATCTAGAAAACTTACGATGGTGAGAATATGCTGGACAAGAAGGTTTTGCTTGTTAAACCTTTGTCTCTAACTTAGGGAACATAAAAAGTTCTGGAGTCATGCTAACAAGGTTCTCCCATCCAGCAAAAAAAAACCCTAATTAAGAGATTTGAGGCTTTCACAGATCTTCTTATTCCCATGTGCGCTATTTGATTTTTCAAAAGTGTGAGAAGCTGCTTCTATTATCAGTGTTTGAGAAGAAAAATGCACACAACAGTATATTCTGTGCAATTAATATGCAAAAAATGCACATAAAATACAATGGTATTTAGGTAGTAGGTATATGTGAACTCTTCTGAAATTACAAAATGAAAACCTGAAAGTTGTTCATTCTTCTTTTCTCTCATCTCTGTAACATTGCTGTTCTAACATTTCATGGTCAATTGCTATTTAAAAAAAGTGAGCCAACAGATCTTCCTGCTATTGCAGTCGTTGAACTGTCTATTTCAAAGCAATAATACAGAAAAGCACTAGCGAAAAAAAAAAAAATTTAAAACCTCATAAATTTCAAGCCAATCTTTAGCATGTTCTAAGTAATGGAGACTGTTTAGTGCCTTGTAATCCTTTCCAAGTATTTTTAAAATTCAGGCCAGGAAACTTTAAAAGAATACTTTATCTATCAGTCATCTTAAAAAAATTACAGAGTGATAGAAAGAACCTATAAAAACAAATGGGAAAAATTCTAGCATTCTGGCCTCTCGGTTCAGAGGAGGTGATGGTGTGAAACAGACCCATCAAAATGAGTGGGGTCAGTGGCACTCACACTAGATTCAGAGAAAAAGAAAAAAACCCAACAGCTCAGGGGGGTGGCATGTCATCAGTTTGGTGGCAGAACAAATAGCATGGAGAAGAAACATCCACCCGTGTCCTGTTGTTGAGCGCAGCTGGTCGGGGGCTAACTGAATGCATGACAGTAGTTTCTCTGCTTGCCATTTCGTGGGGCCCTTGCCCCACCTAGTTGCCTTCCCATTCTTTCACTTGCGGGCAGATGTAGTGCATTCCAACCACTTCATCCATTTGCATCCTCACTTGACCCAGGCATGTGTCTTCCCCAGAGCATCACTTGGCACACTCCATGGCCAAAAGACAATCGAGAACTTTTGTCCCTTGGAACCCCAAGCGTGCTCATTGTATTTGTGATGGAAACAAACTATCCGAACTATCCCCAACACTGATCCAATTAAAAGACAGTTCTGTTCAGCAGAGGCTTAAAAGTAGCCGTCCTAAAGTCCTATAAATTAAACAGACCGTTGTTGTTGTAAAGTATTTGTTTCAGCGCACAGTTGAAGAGGAAAGTCAGAGCTGGAGCTCTAAATAGTTTCAAAACTAAGAAACCCATTTATTCTAAGTTTTAAGTAAGAGTGCGCAAATGCCCAAAAGTCAAAACACACCTTTCCTTTATATGTCAGATGCACTGTCATTTTTCTTTTTATGAGAGAAAAGGAAATAGAGTTGATTAAATTGCTGACAGTCCCTAGCCTGTACAATTGCGTTGCATTTCTTTCGTAGGCAATGTCAGAGATTAAATGGATTCTATCAGCAAACTGATTAGGACCTGATAGGATTCCCCTTAAGTAGCAAATCCGGTTTTAATGGGGTAACTCTAACTTCACTGAAAGAAATTCTTAAAAATTACCTGGATTTCCTTTCATTCATATTGCTTAAACATCCATCCCATGTTTTGCTCTCCATTGTTCATTTCGGTTCTGTTCCCTTGAAACCTTGGTTCCAGTGACAAATCACCTGATGCACAATTAGTAAAGCCTGCCATAAAAGCACAGTATTAAGCACTATATTTCCCACAGAAGTATTTTTTGTGAAGGTTTACAAGCAAATTTTCAGTTGGGGTAACATTAGATAATTTTGTGGAATATATGTCGGTTTTCTGTAGTAAATCTGAAAAAGTATAAAGTGGACTTTAAACACAAAGATGAAATTAAAAGAAAAAACAAACGTGAGAAATTCAAACCGAATATTTACCTTGATCCCATTTATTCACCAAGACCATGTACCACTGTTCTTAAGTTACTATTATTTTTCAGTCCAATCCATATATCCTCTTCTTTTCCATATCTCAACAGTCTTTTTTCCTGAGCACAATCTGTTCTGAAAAATGCTTCCTTTCTTCACCAAGCTGTAGTTATGCTAACGAGAGCCGGTAAATCCTCCTGCAGTACCTATTGCCAACCTTCACTGTTTTTTTTTAAGGTTTGGTATAAAAATATCAAGTCAGAATTAATCAAAAGAAGGTTCATTAAGATCAAACAAATTTACAAGCAACTGCTGTTGCAGTATAGTCTGCAGGAAAATCTCTTGCATTTAAGTAATCCCAGCAAAAATCCAGATTTTCTGCATTCATTTCCATGGAATTACTTTTGGATCTACCCCTGACCCACAAGCATTTTAAGTTATATTTAAATGATCAACCAGACTGGATTGTCTGATGCACATGATCTGTCTGTCTATCTAACTACAAATATATATAGATATGTATATAAATCACCTCAAGAATATTGTCGGATGAGTAACCAATATATTTTTTTAACCTATTTAATTTACTGTCATGAACTCATATGCCATGTGAGTAAGAAAGGCAGGAGGGAAACATACAGCGGAGTGAAATAACTCAGAGCAGTAAAAGGTTAGTCCACTCTCATTTTTAAAAATTGTTAAGCTATTGTGACCATTTTCAGAAATAGCTGTATTGAAAAAATTAATGAGTTTTCCACTCAAAACTTGCATCTGCTCTAACATGCAGGCAGCCTTGCAGGTCCCATGTGTATATTTCACACATAAACGTGCCCCATCACCACACACTCTAAATTAAGAAGATGACACAAACACTCAGAGTCTTTCATTGTCCTTACTTGGTCTGTATAGTCTAAAGGAATATAAAAATTTCCTTTGCCAAAGTTGTGTGAACTTATCACAGGCAATGCTGCCTGGCAATTATTTTCTGCTTGAGAAAAATTGTCCCCTTTGATTTGCAGAGTCTTCCCAACATCTGCTTTTAGTGCAAAAACCCGTGAGCTAATTTGCCCCTTTCTTTCCTCACATTAAAATCTTTCATTTTCTCATGTTTATGCTAACAGATGTTGAATCAAGAGGGTCCAGTAAGTTGTGTTGCAGATATATTGTGTACATCTTCCAGTGCATTTTTACACTGAAGTCACTTGCTGGTACTAGCATCTCCCGGCAAACACCAAAAAGCCAATAGGTGCTCCTTTTCTGTATTCTGTGCAGAACACCGGGAGTGGGAAACTCTGTACTGCCGCATTCCACATGGATATGGACTCCCCTTTACAGTGTTTACCATTAGTGACATCCTGTATTCCTGAAAGCAAGAATGAAAATGACAGATTTCTCCACGTACAATACACTCAATGAGTTTTTGAAAGCTGTATACATGAATCATACAGAGAGGAGATGAAACTACTCATGTGGAGTTGCACCTTGCCAACTGAAGGTCTTAGGAGAAATACTGATTTAGGAAAGTGCAGCATAACAGTCTCTTGAACCCATTTTGGAAGAAGACTGAGACAGACCATGGCTATGCCCACTTCCATGATGACAAGCGACTTACAGGAATATTTCAGAGAATCTCTGAGATCACAGTATCTGATCCACAAAGGCTTTTTGCAAGGCTATTTGCAATGATTTGATAGGCCTTACTGTAACAGGATCTAACTTCATTTGCAAGGCCAAGGCCATCCTGTCACGCAAAGCAGAACTCATGAGCAGAGGAAAACAGGAGGTACCAAGATGAACACATATGCTTAGTACCCATAATTATTGCTAGCACTCTCCTCACAGAGACGAAGTGTAGAAGTAGTCCTCACCTTTCAGTTTAACAGGAAAACTAAAGGTGGTATGAAATTCAACAGCTGTGTATCCAGCTGTACACAGGAAGTCTAAGGGCATAAGGAACTCAGAGCAGCTGCTTCTGAATGTTGGCCCAATATCTTGAGCATAAGTCCATCATCTGTTCAATACATCCATTTGGTTACAAGTAGTAAGAAACAGATGGTTTTATTCCTTACAGAAACGTTACTATACGAACAATCTTTTTGCCTATTGATGTCCCTTTCTAAGCAAGAACTTCTGAAAGAGAAAAGAAAGAAAGAAAAAAAAAAATCTTACTAACTTGGAAATTTGTCTTCTTATTTCATTTGCACATTTGAAGGAGATTATCCTGTGAATAATAGGAACCAGTATGATCACTTCAACTGAAGAAAAAGTGTAGCTGCTTCTTTACCAACTGCCTTTTTTTGCCTTATATCTTGACTGTGGTACTTCATGTCATGACTTTTGATTTTTCCAAGTATTCTTATGCACCTGTGCACCAAAGGTTTCTATCATTCTCCCAAACAAGTCCCCAGACATGCCAATGGTAGTTTAAATTAAAGAAAGGAAAACAAAGAAGTGTTAGTTCGTATAAGCAGGGACTAACCAAATGAAACAAGTAGTTTCATAGAATTACAGGAATAGAAGGGGTTAACAAATTTTGTTTCACTGACAATCAAGTCTAGAGAACAGTAAAATTTCTGGCAGGTACTCTCTCAAAGTGAGGTGGCCTTTTGCAGCCTGACTACTTTGTTCCCGTGTGTGTTGCCAATTAGTAGCTGCCTAAAATCAGTATTAATAGAATACTGCCCAAGCATTAAGATGTTTAGAGGCTGTTGTACATTTGCAGCCAAAAGCTGATTCCAGCTGATTTCCACACTACAGCACTCAAGAGTATTTTTAAGTCACCATTGCCCCTAGAGATGGCCATTTTCTGTTGTTATTTTGAATACACATGGTGATCTCAGCTCTTGGCTCAGAGATTGCTGCATTCTTTTGTAAGCTCCTACACAAAGGCCTTTGTGCTTTAAAACAGATGCCCAAGGGACTGTGTCATTGCCTCAAGAGGCTGGCTTAGAGAAATCCAGATGCCTGCAGAGACTGAAGTCCTGGTGATACATGTGGAAGCTGTGTCCCTGCTCTTCTGGAAGTGTTCAAGGCCAGGCTGGATGGGGTTCTGAGAAACCTGGTCTAACGGGAGGTGTCCCTGCCCGTGGCAGGGGAGTTGGAACTAGGTGATCTTTCAGGTCCCTTCCAACCTAAACCATTCTATGATTCTCACAGACTCTGGGTAGTGTCTCCCCATGAGCCACTGGCCGGGTGGTGAGTTCATACACAGGGTGTCTCCACCGCCAAGAACAAGTCAAGCAGGTTCCTCATCAAGGACTGCTTTCATGCATGCCCTTTGCCAGCCGGTTATCCCACCTACTAGCAAAGAGAGCAAAATCTTCCAAAGATTTGTAGTGATCTGGACAAACTGTGACTCCAATCCTCTCTATTTTAGAAAATTTAACAAATTTTAAATGTTCCTCTGCTTCAGATAAACACATCACATCTCGACCGGGTAGATGGATTTTGTCTGGGCAGAGGAAAAGAAGGTCAAATACCACCAGGACTAGAAAGTGTTTTGGTACAGTCAAAAGGTTGGAGATGATTCAGTATCAATTACTGCTTTTATCACAGAATTATCACTTGCATCTAGTGAAATTACTGAGCTCCTCCCAGTAAAATGGTCTTAGGCAGAAGAATATTTACCTCCAGGATGGCAGAGGAGAGTTTTGAGAACTCTCAGACAGTGAAAGGGCACTCACACCGTTTCTCCCTCCTCCCACCACCACATAGTTTATATTAGCTGGCAAATCTGGTCTCCCAGTGAGTTTTACCTACATGTCCAGTTTTACCAGAATAAGGCTGGATTTGCCCTTTCAAGATTTGTTCACATGAGTAATATTGTTGTCAGCAGGACCATTAATCGAGATGAGCATTAGTCACACACACAAGATGTACTGGATTAGATCCTTACATGACAATACCATGGAAACTCCAGTCTGGATTTGCCCAGAAAAACACACTAAGGAAGAAATAGCTAGCAGGAAAATAAGAAACGAAACAGAAAAAAAAAATAAAAACCCCAAACCAAAAATACCACTCTGTATTAGGTAGTGCTGGCAGGATATACCTGCTATTTCATAACCCACCTTCGCCGTCTTATAAATATTTGGTACCCTTCTCAAACCAAATACACGCTGAATCCATACTGAACAGTTAGGGCACAAAAGCCAGTCGTTGCTGGGCGGCTGTGCCTATGTGTAGGTACAGCTTTTGTAAGTCCTAACAAAAAGCAAGCACTGCGGTGACCGCTGGTTAATTTTATGCCACAGCTCGTCACTCTCCTCACAGGGAACAAAGCCTCATTTTATACTCCATTTGTGGCAACAATGAGAACCCAGAACTGCTTTTTCCCACAGAACGAAGTTGTTTAAGATTATTTTCTTTCTATTTTTAAATGCACTTTACCCCAACCTAAGTTATTAAGCATGAACATATAATATGAACACAGGTAAGTAGCGTACTGTCAGAAATTTTCAAAGATTTGGAGGGTAACGTCATCAGATATAGGCCAAACACAAGGTACCTGTTATTTTTTACCTTATTCCTTTTGTTTCTTATCAAAAGTTAGCGTCTGCCAACATCTTCTAAACCCTGTAGATGCTTGCAGGGGTTCTCCAGCCAGCAGCCATTCACTGTCACCAGAGGGTAGTGATAAATCACGGAGCACCATCACTGATAACAATGTCATCTTATCCCTACTTCCAGTACTGGAGAAGAATATTTATTTGGACTACTGCATGAAATGATCAGCCATACCATAATTTGTAGCATGGTGCAGTCTGGTAATTCTTAGGCAATTTTATTCAGTGATCATTAATTGGGTCATGACTTAGAAGCTGAGGAGAAAAATACTTTTGGTTAAATACAATTCCAGTTCAAAGCAAGAAGGTTCAAGTTCTTCCCAGTTTCCATAGGAATGGTCCTCACAGCAGGAAAAGCAAAACTGTAGCTTGCCAGAATTAGCATCACCTGGTTGTCATCAGTAAAATTCAAAGATAAACACATGCACTGTTTTCTGCTACCTGTTTTTCAGGCTAGCTGCAGGATCAGGAAGACAACTCTGCAGTGTGTCATATTTGGACATTTTCCCAAGGAACAAGGACGGCCAGAAAAGACACGTCTCGGGCCATGACTAGTGAGGGGAATTTAAAAGCATCCTTCAACCACAAGGTTAGCAGCAAGCCAAACAGCAGGGAAGGGCAAAGAAACAGTATGTTCTGCATCGGCATTGGGAAGAAATTGAACTAACTCTCTTTCCTGAGAAGATCTCCTCTCATCTGACTCCCGAATTCTGGTATCACATTTATTCAAATCCTCTGTGTGAAAGAGGAAGAAGGATTACAAATAAGCTCTCATCAGCTGGGTTTCAAATCACCCAATGGCCTCACATTAATAACATTCATCAAGCGGATGCAGCCAAGGCCAGCAGAGAAAGGAGTTTGAACTAAATTCCCCTTGTGCCTTGAGCTTTGAGTCTGGCTCCCAAATGCTGGGGTGAAACACAGAGACCCAAAACTGTGCTGCAAAATGCGGTGTGTTAAGAGATATTCCAAGAACCTGTAGCATATTTTTTGCCATGGTGCAAAGCCTCGCGGAAACACCGCATATTCTGGACTGAGTCACTGCTGTATTTGACCTAATAAGGAGAAGCATCACCCTGAATCCAGAGTCTTGAGTGACATTTTCTCAACAGCACGGCCCAGAACACAGATAAGGTAATGTGTTAAATCACAAACTCCAGACTTTGTCCACACAAATATTTTCATTGCATTATCTTTTTGTTTCGTGGGGTGAGGCACACAGAATGGGGCCGGGGGGGGGGGGGGGTGCGTGGGGACAGGGGGGAAGGTTTACTTCAATATGCAGGTATCCTACTGCACCTGCTGAGCAACAGAGAGTATGAAAGAAAAATCCAGCAAATAGAAAGGGTGAAAGAGGCACAGCTCAAACGCGTCCTGACTGTAATCTGCAGTGACAGATTTCTACTATGGACTTACAATAAATCATTGTTGTTTCTAATTTACTAGTATATTTACAATTCAAAAAAAAAAAAAAAAATGTTTTCCTGGGACATGCTGTGGCAGATTGTCTGGTCAATACAGCTACAGTAATTTAGATTAATGAAGATTTATTTCTTCATGCCTATGCTATAATATAGTCTACCAGGTTCTTTTTTTATCACAAGTATTGTATTTCAATTCAAATTTGGCCACCGCCGTTTTTATGTTTTAGCAAATTTCTAAAAAACTGACAGTTCAACACATAGGGTTCAGCTGAAAATATTCTGAACACATTAAAAAAACAGCGCACAGGAACGCATTGTGCATTGCTCTTCATTTTAAATAAACAAATCAATGGTGTTCTGTCTGTAACCTCAGCATGAAAGGTAATTCATGTAGAATAGTAAATCAATGTCCCCTGAATTTTCTGAAGGTTTAACTGATGCTCTCAAGGGGGATCATTGGCTTTGTTTTAATGGGAGGGATAACATAACATAATATGTTTGCAGCGATTAGTTGCAAACTAAGATAATGGAGCAATATTGGTATGCCTAGACACAAGACTGTAAAACAACTTTGAGCAGGGAATAATATGTTCAGTTAAACAGAAGCTACATTGAAATGAATATTTCATAGCCTGATACAAATAGGTGTGCATAACCTTCCATAACTAATTTGTCAAATATAATTTATGTGGTGGCCTTAAGCTAAAGTACAACAGCCACCAGTAACGTGCCTAATTCTTTAAAAAGTCCTTGTTTCGTGTGATAGATGACTTTTCTTCTTTGTTGGCTTTGGCACTTACTTCACAAATCTTACTTTCAAAATCCATCAAGTGCAGTACCTGCAGGAAATAAATTCAGTTCCTAGAAGAAGAACAGTACAGGCATGTGAACGTGCCTGCATGTGCACATTCACATGCAGGCATCACCATGCTACACGGGTGATCAAATCCTTTGACAGTAAAGCACAGAAAAAAATCCTCAAAATAACTTTGTTGGCCCAATTCACTAGAGGAAGAGGAAAACCTTTTAGTGCTCTGGCCGATAAGATGTGACTGAGCCAAAGAAGGAAGACGCAATTTCTTATTAGATTCAAGTTACCAGAAAATTTAAAGGCAAATGAAAACTCTTTTTTTCCTCAAAACAAAGGAAAAAGATATATATCATGTCTCTTGGATGTCATTTGTTTCTTCAAGAGTGAAACACAATGTGAATAATTAGTTCAGAGAGAGGCAAATACATAGGTGTATATAGACATATATAGACATTTGTATATGTTTATGCACATGAAACAGGCATAAATCAACATTTTATGTGCTTTTCATTACTCAAAAACATCTGGTGGAGCTGAGCTGCAGTTTGACATTGAATTGAAGGTTGGGGAGAATTTACAATTGATTCTACAAATGATCCGTGTTGCTGACAGGAAAGGAAAAAGTGAATTCATGTAATAGAATTTTGAAAGAGACTGTGTAGAGAGCTGAATAATACAAATACAAAAGGCAAACCAGGTTGATTGTTTGAAAAACGTATACAGCCTACACTAAAATGAACAATCACCACAGCAATTAACCTACCACAATAGTATGAACAAGCACTGCATAACACACACTGTAGGACAATGCCACAAGTCTTGGAGACAAGCACTGTCATTGAAATGCTTACCTAAGAGAAATCGCTTTTGAGAATTTCAGCAGTGCTTTAATGCTAAATACCTCCCTGTTCCCTTGGAAAGAAAAGCTATGTATATGCGAGGACCTGGGGGGGGAAATTTTCTGAGAAGTACTCCCATCTGTCACCTATTAGTTACAGAGGTCGTGTTTGGAGAGTGTGAGCATGCCACTGATCGCAACATGATCTGAGTCACGGACGTCATTGGAACTGTGTTTAGCGATATATCATGTGTATCAACATTTTGTTTTCACAGAGCAGTGGGAAACAGCTCCTCAGAATGCCCAGGCCATTCAAGTTAGACTGAAACATCTGGAGCTGAACATTTACACGAACAGACTATGGGTCCAAATTAAAAGCTATCTCACTGAGCTGCTCTTTAACTTCCAGAATCTGAACCCAAGACCAACAGCTCTTGTTTTGCTCTTTCTCGGCCTGTGAGAACAAAAGAGAAAAGGTCAGGCATACAGAATCATGAATAGGTCATGCCGAATTCTGAGAAGAGCCGTACCAGAATTAATCTGTGACTTCCTACCTATAAAATCTGAGCATGAAACCTTCATTGGTGGAACAGTCTGAACTTCTGAGTCTGTATGAATGTAATATGTTTACAGGTAACATAATGCATCATTAGACAACTGTTACGAATTAACTGATGGAAAAAAATCAAGCAAAAAGGAAAAGAAAATAAAAATTATTTATAGCTGTAAATCACCAGGTTTCAAAAATATCATGAGGGACTGGTGAAGTCATACCAGCTGTTTTAAATACATGAAGCTGGCGAAAGCTTGGTTAATAATTGATAAAGTAATAACAAGGAGAGAAGGAGAGAATTCTGAAGAATTAAAGAACCAAAAGAGAGGGGGAAAAAAAAGAAAAAAGAGGGGGAAGACTATTTCCATAGAGAAATTTTTAAGTTACAATGGCAGTTATTCCCATTTGACTCATTACAGAAGTTTGCCTATTAGCATAGTCAGAGATAACAACGCCAAACATATTTTTGCTGACCCAGTGTGTTCTCTGTCGTTTCCACCCTGGAGCCATGTATTACCAACTTGCTTCAGGCAATGTGTTTTCAGCAGCCACTCAGTTCAGATATCCAGTGCATTCAAGTCCAGCAAAATTTTGCAAATAAGTAACAATTCCTTAAAAAAATTTAAAATCTGTATTCACTTTGATATTTACCTTTTAAACAACCTTCTTTTGATGAGGCCAGCTGGGCCGCCTTAGCCATATGAAAAGACCCTGCACGCAAGACAAACACAACTAAAAAATATGAGGCAGCTGTTTCTCAATTGACGCACAAGAGGGGTAGGATTCAGATCTTTTTACAACCCTGATAAGGCACTCAAACACCCTTTGCCGATGAGGCAAGCATCAGTGAACTGGGAGAGAAGAGCCAGCACCTGGAGCTCCCCAGGCCAGATCCTCAGTGCTGCTGAGCTGCCCTCTGCCACCAGCTCCATCCACAGGTCTCACACTGCTGACTTAGTGACAACAGGCAGTCCTTAGATTAAGCTCTCTGCTTTCTTTCTTTAGACTTTACAGTTCTCATGGAGGTGTTTTCCTTCTTGGATCCTCGCGCACCTGATTATCCTGCTCCAACCACCCTCCCTCTGTCTGTAAATCTTATCATCCTTATCTCTCTGCAGAAATTCTTTCTAGTTGTCCTCACATCCTCTTAGTGCTCTCACTTCTCTGAGGCAGGGTTGTGCAGCTGAGTTGGATCAGAGCTGGATCTTCGTCTACTAACAATCCCATGTCAACAACAAGGGTTACCGTGTACCAGGGCTCCTCATCTGGAGCAGGCACATATTCCCACAACAGGGCACACTTTCCTTATGAATGTCAGTGGACATATATCTGGATACTTGCATCCAGGAATCCTACCCGTAATTTTCTTCATTATCTCAGGGGAAGTGAAAGACTTGGGAGCAACAGGAGAATCCATCGGTAAGAGAATATGAAGTGACAGAAACCGGGCTGGACTGCACAATGTTCTTACTGAGACAGAAGGTTGGTGCCAGTGCTTGAATTCGGGTTTTAAGAACCACAAAAGGAATGTCCCAGAAAAAAAGGCAGACATTTTTTGCATAACACAATGTTATTATTTACTTTACTTGGCAACCAAGACTGTATTAAAAATTCAAATGATCTGTCTGTTTCAGAGAGTTCAATACACAGTCAAAATGACTAGAGGTAGGAGTGGCTGTAGTTTCTTTCTACTGACTCATTTAACCCTCGCCACTTCCTTATTCCTGATTTTCATTTTTTTTTTTTTTTAGTGTCTACACTGTCCCTAGACTCACAAGAAACTTAAATAAGCCAAAAGGAGAGAAGAAAATCAATCACCTGCCAAAGTTAAGATTTAAGAGCAATGAACTCAACAAGGCATACTGGTGCAAACCTAAATGTGTGAGGAGAGTTCAGCAAAGCTAAAGCGCTTCCATGAATTGGAGAAAAATTTCCAGAAACCTCAGGACTTTATTTAGGCATCTTATTACCCTTGAAATTAATGGAAAATCAGACCCTAAAAATTTCTTCGTTTCCTTTATCTGCTAGCACTGCTGGTCTGAAATGTAGTTAGAAGCAGACAGGTGCATTCACAAGGCAATGTTCAGGATGAGTTCTGTCCCTGAGGAAATGGGTAGGAAGCATCAATAGTTCCCTTTTCACAAGGCTTCCAGATTCTTAAGTGGAAGGCACTTCTTCTTGTCCACTTCTTGGACAAAACAAACACAGAAAATGAATTTTCTTGAGCTGAATGGTCTCTTCCGCCCCAGTGAAGGTGTCTGAGATAAAGCGCCTTAAATGACACTGAACAGTTGTGCTTAAGCAGCTCAGTTCCACCTGTACCTTTTTATCACTGATTTTCTACCAGCAAGTATATTTTTCCATGACTCAGAGGAAGGCAGCTTCTTTAGTTTGGGCTCAAGCTAGAAATTTCCAAAGCACTAAGACTTTCAGTTGAGAAAAGGAGAACAGACTCAGGACAAAAAGTTGTACTCAATTTTATGAGAGAGGGAGAGAGAGAGAGAGAGAGAGAGAAAATACTTTTATGACTTCTTTTTCAAAAACACAGTGCAGTAGCTAAGCATTAAATAACAGCTCAATAGGTTTTCATCAATGCAACAAAATAATTATCTGGGAAAAGTTATATAACCTCCAACAAACAAGGTCAGAGATCAAGATATTTTTATACGTGGTTTGTAAGATTCCGTCCTGTATGAAATAGCTTCTTGGCTAGAAAAAACTCATCATCGTTGCAGTGCTGGACACAAGTGACCTATTCTTTTAGCACCAATTAAGACTCCTTCATGCAGAGATTAATAGAGAAATTCATTATACAGTCCTATTGTTTATTCTACTTCTCTGCAACAGGTATATCCATAATTCCATTATGAACAACAAAACTGCGTCTTTCTTTATTTCAGAGGAGCAAATTTAAGAGAGTTACTTTTTGTTCTTTAGTTGAAGCAAAATACCAACAATCTATTCCACTGGCTTGTCCTTTCTCTTTTTCCTGGAATGTGTAATTACTGCCCATTTAACAGAAGAGATACCAGCGCGCAGTTAATCAAACCCACTGCTTAAGACCGATTTAGCAGCCAAAGATCTGGATATGAACGAAGGGCTGAACACCATGTCCTTGCAACAGGGGCGGTCAGTTTCAATTATTAACCCATCACAGATACTGCATTAAATAGATTGTTACTGTTCTCAGCAACCATAACCACGTCACCATCACATGACAGTTGTAAATGCACCTTATCTGAGGACTGCTGCTTACCTGGCTCCACATCTTCAGGGTGGATACGGGAACAATTCTGGCACAATTTTCTACTTCTTTGGAGTGTTTCAGCTGAAGAGGTTTTATTTTCCTCTTGCTGAGATATGCAGTTTCTGACCCTAAGCAATAGAATTCCCAGGTGAAATACTGCCTCTGTTAAAACCAGCCGCACTGTTGCAATCAGGTTCAGCACGGTCAGAATTTATTCGTCTGAGCTTGGGACTGCCCATTTGTGCCGAGCAATAGGTGCTGTTGCATATCCCAGAGCTGAGGACCTAGAAAAAGGGGCTTTTTTCAACCTTTCAGAAGGCCTTTGCCAGGTTTGGGACGTCTCTGCAGGCTGCATGGATAATCCGAGTTTAACCCTAGGGCTGTGAGACGGCAGAAAGAAATGTTCATCTGACATGTTTCAGATGCTGTCCTGACAGTCATTTCCCACCACCTCCCCTCCCTCCCAGCCCTCAGGTCCTGACAAACGGCAGCTGCCCCTTGGGCCAGCAGTTTGGCCACGCTGGTAATAAAGGGTAACATGAAAAAATCCCAAATAAATAGAAAGATTAGAGCTCCCCCCACCACTGAAATGTGTGTGTTTGCTTGAAGCATAAGGCCACAGGATTCAAGCTCAAGAACAGCTACAATGGAATTTTTAGCCTATATCTGCGAGCCATTTTCTACACCAGCCACATCAAAATCCAATCCCATCTCAGTCTGTTAGCAGCTGTCCCAAAGTCTATGAGGACCCCAGATACGACCATCAGTTTTTAAACCGTGCTTCAAGTTTCCTTGAATATTTTAACATTTGTCTTGTGATAATATTTTCAAGACGAAATACAACTTCCCTGGTCAACTCTGTATCAGATCCAGTATATTGTTACAAACTTTAATACTCTCCCACTTGAACCCTTTTATTGAATTACGTTGGCTCTGTTATTACAGATTTTCCAGTCCTATTTACTATTAATAGGGGAGAACTGCATCCCCTTCCTCCACTGAACATCTTACAATAGCTGATACAGTTTAGGTCTGCTAAACAACTTACATAGCTTCATAATTCCCTCTTTTACGTTAAGTGAGTAACACAAGCAGTCTCACACTCTACAAGCTGGTGGCCCAAAGAATGTTTCAATACTTCGCATAGGGCAGGACATATATCCTTAAGGCAGACGTGACCTGGTACCTCCCCTGGTAAGTGCTCCCGTGGTGCTTTTGGTAAAACAGCTCAGGGGCAGCCCTTTTCCTTACTGTGCTGGGAAGTAACATGTTCCTGAATGAAAAGTATCATGTGCCTACCCTGAGGAAAACTTTAGAGATTTTAGATCCTGGAAGGAGTGAAGTTCATAGCCTAAATGGGGTGAAGGGTGAGGTGGTGGGTAAGACCTAAGAAAGCGGTTCGGTTAACTAGTGTCGGTGGGCACTATGTCCCAGAACTGCTTGTAAGCAGTCTGCTTGTGCGTGTTTGATTTTTGTACAGAGACATTTGGTAGTCTCAGTGGATGTACAGATAAAAAAGTATTTAGAATCCTGAGAGCGAGAGCTCTTCTAAATTAAGAAACTGCCATTTTGAATAAAATCCCACCTTTAAAACATTCTAAATATCTATGTGTCGTTTCAGTTGAGACGGACAAACGACAAGACTCTTCTTTTTGGTTAAGTAAAAAGCTTCTTTTTTATTTGCAAGCTTAGCTTTCTTATATATCTAATCTTTTGTTCACGCGCCGTTCACGCATTCTTTCTGCGCTTTCAATTGGTTAGGTTACATAGCACACGCGCTTGTAGTTACAATGTGATTGGTTACCGAGATCCTGTCTACATTGCTCAAAATCCAGCTTTCTCACAGCCTAGTGTCTCCTTGTTCTCTGAGGCAACCTTCTTCTTTCTCCTTTTTGTTACATTGTCCTTACATGACGCAACTTGCGGCCTTCTTATGGGTACACTGCAATCTCTGTATCTTCTGTCAAGAGGTCTACGGACCCACCGTATCCTCTAACAATTCCCCCTTTTTGTATTTGTGCTACAAATGCCGCCCCCATCACCCGCTGCAGGGCCCTTTGCAGTAGGGAGATGAGACATGGCACCATCATCAGCACAACTACAACTATCAACAATATTATTAATCCTGCCTTGACTATTGAAACCAGCCATCCCGAGAGTCCCCAGTTTTGCAAAAGGTGATCAAGAGAGAAGAACCCATCCTCTTCCTTTAACTTTTGTGTTTGTTCCATGAACTCTTTTATGCGTGCATGAATAGATCGAGAATGGTCTGATAAGTTCATACAGCACATCCCATCAAAATCTTGGCAGCCATGACCTTGAGCCAGCAACAAGAAATCTATTGCAGCTCGATTCTGCAGTGTGGCATGTCTAACCGAGTCTAAACCTAGCAATAAATCACTCAAAGCCAGAGAAGTAGCATTAGATTGCTTAGCCAGCCAACACCCAAGTTTGTTAAGCGTAGCGAGCGCTTGAGCTAACGCCACCCCGGGGGCTAAAAAGGATGCCACAATTATTTCTCCAGGGTTCCAAAAATGCACATTGTCATCGCAGCTACTTCAGAACGCATGAACATTTCGTTTTGGGCGTCTATAGTGCTCCACAATCATGGATGTATTTGGTGTTAGTAGGGTTAATCTTCCTAAACTACAGGGGCCCCCTTTCATATGAGAGGGGATACCAGGCCATGCTCTATCTCTGCAGATGAGAAAGATTCCTGCTGGCAAGACAAGAGGGTGATTAGGAGATTTAGGGATATTGGTTGATGTGTAGTTGCACCAAGCGGATTCATTTCTATAAACAATCAGACTAGAGTTAACACATTGAATGTTTGACTGATTTTTGCCACTATAATTAAAATATAAGCAGTAATCCGTTTCAACAGAACCCAGTAATTCCAGTTCCTGTGGTTCGAGGTTACTGTGTTGCACATGGGGTACCCAAGCATCCCAATTATCAACTACCTCACCCTCTTTTGTCAATGACCTCAGGAACGGTGGCACCGGCCAGGTGTCCAGGGGCTGTCCCACCAGACACGTTGAGAACGGATTTCCCGATGATGAGGTTGACAAACAAAGCGTGTCCTGGCCCGTTAGGTTAGCCAGGGTGACCCATACGTTATTCTTTGGTTGAGGTGGAATCCAAAACTCTGAGGAGAGTGCAGTAAATATGTTAAGGCAGATGGTGAGCAAGATGGCCGGACTCATCATGCCGGTTTGCTTCGTCCCCCGTCCCGGTTATCTTCAAATACGGGCGGACGTATCTTGCGGGCACCCACTGTGGTCCATGATCTGTGTAAACACAAGTATAACCCCTTCCCCACGTGATCAAGTCATGCGGGCCCAACCACTGTCCTGTCCTGAGGTCCCGCATCAGCACTTTTGCTCCAGGACCCACCTGTTCCTGGGTCACAAGAGAACCAAAGTGCCGAAGGAGGGGTGGCATCGCAGCAGGAGTATCATCAGCAAGCTGCAAAAAGTTTAATACATATACAGCTTTAGATAATCGTGCTTCAGGGGTTTCCCCTATCATTCCCCCTTTTTGTTTTTGTAAAAGGCGTTTGAGGGTACTGTGTGCACGCTCAACAATACTCTGACCCGTGGGTGAGTGGGGGATTCCGGTGACATGTGTGACCCCCCAGAGCTGTAAAAAACAAACTACTTTTTGCGATACATAAGCAGAACCATTATCAGTCTTGATCTGCTGTGGGACACCTAAAACAGAAAATGCACGCTACCAATGGTGTAGAGCGTCTCGAGCCGATTCTCCAGTGTGAGCAGTGGCTACAAGGGCAGAAGAAAACGTATCAATTGATACATGTACATACCTCAAACGGCCGAATTCAGGAATATGTGTGACATCAGTTTGCCAAAGCTGTAAGGCACGTAATCCTCGGGGATGGGTGCGATAATACATAGGTACATGTTGATCTTGACAGTCGGGGCAGGCTGCAAGAATACCGCGAGCCTCAGCGTTACTAAGATTAAACTGGCATTTTAAAGCACGATATCCCTGATGATAAAAACTATGCGATGCTATCGCTTGCTGTTTAACATTGGGCACAGGTCCCAGAGCCACTGCAGACACTAAAGCATCAGCTTGTGCATTGCCTTCTACAATAAATCCTGGTAACTGGGTATGACTTTTAATATGCATCACGTAATATTCTTGCTGTCACTTTTGTATTGCCATCCATAACAGTTTTAGTATGCCAAACAGCAATTCATTGGTTACATTACCTAAGACAGCCTTGTCTAAACACTGCACCAGTCCGGCCACATAAGCCGAATCTGTTACAGTGTTGACAGGGCCGGGGAAATGCTGAAACACCATGGTCATCGCCCCTAGTTCTACGACTTGAGGCGAACCTTCTTGATGTTCCATCTTATGTTGCCATTGTGTTCCTTGTCTCCAGGCTACGGCAGCTTTCCCAGTTATTCCTGATCCATCTGTGAACACCGTGGGGCCCTCTACTGGGTCTCTGCGACTTAGATTTTTCTGTCCGAAGGCTATTGGGCTGCCCAACTTGATCAGTGGGTGTGAAGGTAAATGGTAGCTCACCTGCCCTGTATAATTGGTCATGGCTGCTTGTAGGGCAGTGCTGTTAGCTAAACACCATTCAAAATAATCACTCTGCACTGGGACTACAATCCTTTCGGGGTCTCTTCCCATCAGTTCTGAACATCGAGTTCTAATTTTTACAATAACCTGTGCTATTAGCTCAAATAGACCAGGGGCTGTTTTCTTCGCCTTGTTAGGCAAAAAAATCCATTCCAAAACATGTAAGGGATCATCCCATTGTTCACACCACTGAGCAATCATAGCAAATGGTACTAGTTGATCCACTAACACAAAGGCCTGCATCGAGACCGCTAAGTCAAGTCTCCACACATGTTTACTACTAATAGCTTGTTCTATTTCAGCTACCACTTTTTTCGCTTCTTCAGTCAAAATTCGTGGGGCTAAAATATCAGTGTCACCTTTTAACAGCTCAAAGAGAGGTTGTAATTTGGAAGATGGAATACCAACATAGGGTCGAATCCAATTAATCATTCCTGCTAATTTTTGTACATCATTCAGTGTTTTTACCTCTATTTGTAGTTGGATAGGTTGTGGCATGACTGTTTGAGCTAATACCTTCATTCCCAGGTATAACCATGGTTGTTGCTTTTGCACCTTTTCTGGGGTGATTATTAAGCCATATTCACACAGTGATTCCCATGTTTTTTGTTCCATTTTTTCTAACTCTTGCAGCATTGCAGCCGCTAGCAGAATATCATCCATGTAATGGTAACAGTAATTAGATGGGAACAAGGCACGTATTGGGCTCAACGCTTTTGCCACAAACCATTGACAAATTGTAGGCGAGTTTTTCATGCCTTGTGGCAACACTTTCCACTAATATCTTTTGGTAGGCTCCATGTTGTTCACAGACGGAACAGTAAATGCAAATTTTTCTTTGTCTTGTTCTGCCAGAGGGATGGTAAAAAACCAATCTTTTAAATCCATTACAACAATTTCCCACGCCATAGGTATCATAGTAGGCAAAGGTAGTCCTGGTTGTAGGGCTCCCATTTTTGCCATGACAGCATTAATCTTTCTCAGATCATGCAACGATCTCCATTTCCCCAATTTCTTTTTAATAACAAATACTAGGGTATTCCAAGGGCTATGTGAGGCCTCCAAGTGTCCTGCAGCAAGTTGTTCCGCTACTAGAGACTGCAGGGCCGTTAATTTCTCTTGGATAAGGGGCCACTGATCAACCCACACTGGTTTTTCTGTTAACCATTTTAGAGCTAAAGTGGGCCGAGAAACACCCTGCAATACAGTGGCCCCAAATAAAAATCCGTAGTTATGTGAACTCCCCATTGGCCTAAGCAGTCTCTTCCCCATAGGTTTAAAGGAGCTGAGGTCACATATGGCCGCACTGTAGCCCTTTGCCCTTCTGAGTTTACAATCACAATAGGGTTAGTGGACATATAACTATTGGCAACCCCTCCGAGTCCTGCCACTCCCAAGGCGTTGGAGGTTAATGGCCAAGCAGCAGGCCACTCCCATAAAGAGACGATCATCACATCTGCTCCAGTGTCTAACAATCCGGCCATTCGGACCTTCTTGGGAGTTCAAAAACACAATGCATTTGTGGGCATTGATCGGATACCGTCTGTGTCCAACAGCCTTGTGGCTTTCCCGTAGAGCCAAAACCACCAGTACCACATATAACATTGTCTGTTTGTGGAACGCAACTTCGAAATGGGACTAACTGAGCAAGTCGAGTTCCTTTCTCAATAGTTACAGGTGGTGTAGCTGTCGATACCATGGCACATATTTGTCCTGTGTAATCAGCATCAATCACTCCAACATATACCATGAGGCCTTGTAAGGTGGTACTAGATCTTCCTATTAATAAGGCACTTAAACCTCTGCCAATTCCAGGAGATTCAGTATGAGAAAGTGAAATAGGTATCTTTTCCGACAAGTCCCAATCACCCAGTTCCATTGCCTTTTGTTTCACCTTCTTCCAAAATTGGGCGGGATTTCGGGGTTTAACCGTCACCTGAACCATCACCTGAACTGTCACCACCATGTTCGGGGATACTTTGGGTGACAGGGAGGACCCCCTGTTCAACACCTGTTTTCAGTGGCGAAATCAACGCTGGAATGGATGGGGGTGGCTCTCCAGGGTCTACCGCTTCAGTCCCTTCCTCGCCCGTTATATGACTACCCTCCTCATTGTCTGACTCAGGTGGCAAGGGTGGAAAACCCGGACTCGAGATGGGGTTAGTAGAAGCAGGAGGAGGAGGCCATGCCTCTGTTTCCCCCAAGGTTGGAGCTGGAGGTGCGGAGGGACACACCAGTCCTTCAGGGTGAATAACACCCTTCCCTCCTTGGGACACCCCTGTTCTCGGATGGTCTGCCGGCCCTTGGGTCTCTTTTACAGCTGCTACTTGGTCACGAGGCAACACGTACTTATATTGTTTATCTTTCACGTTCATCGGGAGCAGTCCCTTATTTTCCTTAACAGCAGTCTCCCGCCCCTTTATATCATCAACAGGAGGTTTTAAAACAAAGGGTTCAGGGGCTGCGGATGGCTGTTCACTTCCTTCAGCTAAATCTCTCCGTTCCTTAAAGTTCTTTAATGTCTCTGACAAAAGTCACCATGTAGTTAACAGTTCAATTGCCGTTTTCGAGCCATGTGTAGCTTCCTCAAATAATGTATGCCCTAAGTTTGTCCATTGCGTTACACTAAATGCCGTAACCGACGTTACTTCTACTCCCTGTTCCTTTACCCACAATGGCATTTTTCGCAAAGTCACTTCAGGGAGGATTGCACCCTGCCGCTTCAACAGCAGCGTCCATGTGGAGAGTATAATCTGCTCTTCCTTAGTTAACTTCCCTCCCATGTCCCCAGTGGCTCACCTACTACAGGTGTCTTTTTAAATATGATCCGGATCCATCAACAGCTCTGCCCGCTGTCTTCAGCTTCACTGGGCTCCGTCCCCATGACTATTTCCAGTCGTCTTATTCCTCAGTATCACGTCGGGGTCACCATTTGTCGTTTCAGTTGAGACGGACAAACGACAAGACTCTTCTTTTTTGGTTAAGTAAAAAGTTTCTTTTTTATTTGCAAGCTTAGCTTTCTTATATATCTAATCTTTTGTTCACGCGCCGTTCACGCATTCTTTCTGCGCTTTCAATTGGTTAGGTTACATAGCACACGCGCTTGTAGTTACAATGTGATTGGTTACCGAGATCCTGTCTACATTGCTCAAAATCCAGCTTTCTCACAGCCTAGTGTCTCCTTGTTCTCTGAGGCAACCTTCTTCTTTCTCCTTTTTGTTACGTTGTCCTTACATGACGCAACTTGCGGCCTTCTTATGGGTACACTGCAATCTCTATATCTTCTGTCAAGAGGTCTATGGACCCGCCATATCCCCCAACATATACGTATATATATCTCCAAGAAATCTCTCAGGCAAACACTATACTGTCATACTTTCTGCAGCTAAAATAGTTTTGGAGCTTCTTTAGTCACTTTGTCTGAACGAATTTTATCTGTATTCTTTAGTGGTCACTGCCATGTGGAAAGGATCTGCTTCTGTTGGCATCTTCCTGCACATCAAGCACGACAAATGGTAATTTCTCACTTGTCCGTGGTAACTGTTGTCCATGATAAGAGTTGTCCATGATCAACTTCTGTTGAAGTTGATGTTTTTAAAGGGGCAAGGGGAGTGGGGCCTGGGGGCCAATATAGTCTGTAACCAAGCTTAGATTTCTTTTTGTCTCTACTGACAGGTCACTAGCCATTTCCAGAATGCCAGCAGCCACTGCGTGGTGCTCTTCTAAGTCTGATGATGCCTCTGCTCTCAAGTCCTCTCTGAACAAGCTGTCCCACAAGGTGGCAACCCCATGACGCATTGCGTGCTGCTCCTCGTGTGTCCTGGTGCGCCTGATCCAGCCCTGCCTGGTGCAGCAGCCCACTGGCGTTTGACCTGCCTTTCCTCTGCTGTGCCGTGCCATGCGGAGCGCCAGGGGATGGGATCTCTGCTGACACCGGGAAAACAATGCTGCTGATGGCAAACACGCACCAGCCTATGGGCTAAACCAGCTTCTGCAATTCGAGCTGCAATGGCTTTTGAACACAAGCAAGGGGCCCGCGCATCTTACCTGGCAAGCTGAGGCTATTATCTGGTCCTTTTCATTCCCCTAAAGAAAAAAGTATATATAATATAAATTACAGATTTTAAATTATCATTGTAATTTCCGACTTGTCACAGTTCGTTAAAATGCAACACTTGTGTGCAGTAGAGTAAATAATGGCTATGTAATACGACAAGATGGAGAACAGCTTTAATAACCTGCAAATATGTACCCACGGCATTGAAAAGGAAACTATTACGATAGCTCCTGAAAGCGAACACTTTAAAGGTACTTGGGAGAAATTATTTGGAGGTTTGTAACAACAAAGTGCCTGAGGATCATTTGACTTTAAAGCATTGTGAGAACTAACCCATTTTGTGCTAAAGAGACTTTATAATGAGACATTGCAATCTGCTTTATATGGGTCCATGTTTCTAAATATTGCATTGAATAGCAAGCAGATGAGGGTAAAATACAATTAAAACAGTATGTGTGTGTATATCTACATATACACACTTATAGAAAATAATATATATTATATATGCTTTTATAGAGAGAGATAGTGTATAGATATACTATTATTACACATATTCTATATGTACACTATAGTACAGTTTATAGTATACTATACTATAGTCTACATATAGTAAATATGTATACTACATCTACACTAAATATACTCTATATACCGTATATAGGTATACTATATGTACACTAAATATATACATTATATATAGTGTATATTTATACCATGCATATTTAAATATCACTATACTATGCATATTTAAATATCTCTCACACCTCTGATTCAAACACCTAATTCAGGATTAATGTATTACTATTTTAGAAATATTGAAGCGAAAGCACAAAGAGGAACCTGTGGTTTTGTGACCGCTCACAGAGAAACAGCAGAGATAAGAAAGAAAATCTATCCTCTTCCTACGATGTATCTGTTAAATAAATGAAGCATAAGATGCAACATCAGAAGCTACTAATCACAAAAGCAGCAATCCAGTCGAGGTCGTTCCGCTTCACTAGATCTTCCCTAAACCGCTCCAGCAGCGTCTCAGTAATACCTCCGCAGCCAGCCAGGGCAAAGTGACACAAAGAGGTAACAACCCTTGAAAAACTAACACTGTCCTGTGCAGCCGCTGCTAAAAAGCCCAGAAAAGAAGTGTAAGAAAGCCAAAATTTTCGCTAGCCTAGCAGAGCCGACTGGCCCTTGTCCCGCGTATCTGCAGTTTTGATCTGTGAAATGCGGCCCCACATCAGGGTGCAAAACCCGTTGTCTGAGCAGGACACGACAGCCAGCGCGTGGCGGGGCCAAGCGGCAGTGCAGGGCTTGGGAAGTCCTCTCCCGTCCAAGAGCGGCACAGCACCATTCCCTCCTGGAGAAACACACCGAGTTTCAGACTTCGGCAGCATTGACATCTGCACTACGAAACACTGCTGCCCACTTCGTCTGCCTGCACCCTCTTGGCCATTCCTTCCCCATCGCTGACTTTCTGGCTAGAGCAGACGGTGTTGATTTCAACACACAAAGCTCTAAATAAAATCTGGGGCTTTGCCTGTTTTACAGTTGTTCCCCCCTTTAGCACTGCAGCTTTCCTGGGTACAGAAGACGGACGAGTGCACCTTCTCAGAAGTTCTACGTTACAGTCTTGTATGTGAACCTCATTCCCTGTATATTCCTTAAATAAGCTAGAATTGTTGATGGACTTGGTGTAACTGGTACTAAGTATAGGTCCTAGGTCCAATTCAAAAAGGTGGTGATTAATTTTTGGCAAAGATACAAGAATGCCACTTCCAGATGCTGTTTATGATTTGTCATAGTGGCTTAATACACTAAGCTGAGGACTGATTTGTGAAACTGCAGTGGCTGAGTAGTAACTTGGAGAGAGACTCTACATGTTGTAGAGATGTACATCTCAATGGCATTTCCTGACCACCATCTAACATTTCCTTCCTAAAACATGTGAGCAGAAAAAGGATTCACTTTTTTATGGCCATATAACATGGAAGTACCTATGTTGAGGACAGGACTAATACACATATTTAAATCCCATCACTCGGATGCTGTTCTCTGTAAGAACACACAAGCTTTACCCAAACCACAGCCCAGTTCCTCCCTATTTGCATGCAACTTATTACATGCAAACACATTCATTATGTCCTTCATTTGGAACAGGTTAGACTTGGACCTGAAGTGAACGCTAGCTCTCTTTATCAAGGCATAGATACCACAATAACAAACCTGTTGGTTAAAACAGTTTCTAAAAATTATAAAAAAAAAATGATTGCTAACAACAACTACCTTGTGTTGTCAAAACTTTATTGAAAGTATATGTATTTTTGTCTGTGTTTCCCTGCATTAGCACTTCAGTCTGGATCAGAAGTTTAATCCTAAAGTATGGTTTTGACCATAACAATTCACCTCATATAGTGGTTCACCCAAACTGAACACCTTTTGGAGGAGACTAAAGGTGACGCTGTACCACAAGAGCAGTCAGCTGAAGGGTCCACACGAGAATTAGTCGAGAATAACTACACTGAAAAATAAGTAAGATGGATATCTTCAGAAACAACAGTTCCACCCTATGAATTCAGTTCTTTGAAACATGTACCTTGTAAATGCAGTATCCAGTCTGCCTGTGTCTCCAGCTGGAGTGCCTCTCCAAGTCTCCTGGAATAATATAGTCATAACAGAACAACATTGTGGCAGATATAGATCTCAGCAAAGTCAAGCCATTGGAATAAACTGAACTGGTACCTGTGCCTATATTTAACTGTATGACTTCATAGAATCAGACATTTTTGCCTGACTTCCTCTTTGTTGGGATGCATTGCTCCTGAGCTTGGAGGAGGTGACCCTTGAATATTAACCAGCTTTCTTGGTCCCGTCTTCCCTCCAGGGCTTTATCCCACGGTACTCTACCAAGCAGATCCCTGAAGAGGCCACAGTCTGCTCTCCTGAAGCCCAGGGTAGTAAGCTTGCTGTGTGCCCTCCTTGCCACCCTAAGGATCTTGAACTCTGCCCTCTCATGGTCACTGCAGCCAAGGCTTCACATTCCCCACCAGCCCCTCCTTGTTCATGAGAACAAGGTCCAGCATAGCATCTCCCCTTGTTAGCTGCTCTACCACTTGAAGGAAGTTATCATCAATGCTTTCCAGGAACCTCTTGGATTCCTTATGCCCTTCTGCGTTGTCCCTCCAACAGATACTGGGGTGGTGGAATTCCCCCATGAGGACCAGGGCTTGTGAACGTAAGGCTGCTCCTATCTGTCTATAGAGGGCCTCCTCCACTTGGTCTTTGTGGTCAGGTCTGTAGCAGACCCCCAGTGTAATGTCACCTGTCCCTGTACTCCCTTTGATTCTCACCCGTAAGCTCTCAGATGGCTCCTCATCCATCCCCAGGTGGAGCTCATGCACTCCAGCTGGTCATTGACACAGTGGGCAACACCCCCTCCTTGTCTCCCCTGCCTTTCCTTCCTGAAGAGCCTGTATCCTTCCATTTCAACACTCCAGTCACAAGAGCCATCCCACCATGTCTCCATGATGCCAATAAGATCATAGCCCTGCCGGTGTATGCGTGTCTCTAACTCCTCTTATTTATTCCCCATGCTACATGCATTTGCATAAAGGCATTTAAGTTGGGCTTCAGGTATTGTCCTTCTTGAGGACGATACCTGAAACCTCTATCAAAACTGAAATAAACTCCTGAATTCCATCCCACTGTCTGGAACAGCAGACAGTCCTTAATATATGGCAAGACTTTTCTGGCAATTTACGTCCTATTTGTTCCCGATAAATAGAAGTATTTAGTAAGGATTTTCTTTATATTCTGTTGGGGTATTTGAACAAGTTTCTTCATAAAGTTCATAAATTTATACCTTTAATGGGTGGGACTGTGTAGCTGGATTCACATCACAACTACATTTTGGCTTAAAAATATACATTTGGATGAAAAACGGGCACTTGCTCTGGCTCCTTGAAGGCCGGGGGGCCCTGATGCCACCCACTGGACTGATCATGCCTTAAAGCATTTTGACAGTTTGTCAATTATTTTTCCATAACAGTAGTTCCAAGAGATGTTTGCAGCACGACTGCTGGAAACTTTCATTGAGCAGATGGTAAGGGTTGTGTTAGTTTTAGTTGGTTTGGCTACAAGGTAAATTTATGCTTTACAAATCTGATTCAGATCTGCCCTGCTTGATTTAATCACTAATGCAAAGACAGCTGCTTACTATAGTTCCCTTAACTCCAGTTACAGATTTTATCTGCTAAAGTAGTAATTATAGGTCTTTGGAAAAAGCAAGGAGGGAAACAATAATTATACAGATGGAGAGGGAAGACTTCCCAGCTGAAATTCAGATTTATTTTCCCATCTTGCTTAGGAGCCTATCAATAAAGCATACAATACATATACTTCTCCTCTCTGGAATTGAGCTTGGCTTTAAACTGTAGCCGTCCTTCAGACTGCCTGCTGCTTGCTTTCCGCTCGCCTCATCTCTCACTTGAATGACACAGCCTAACCTGGAGACAGTTCCTTGGGGTAACTGCACCTTGCAAAAGACACCCGACACCCCCATTTGGTGTTACTCCGGTGGTGTCCCTGCTTAATCTTCACTGGGCTTTAGGGATCAAAATGCACAAACCTGAATCTCTGCTGTGTCTGTGAGATGTGTGGGAGAAATGAAAACAGAAAGGAGTTTGCTTAGCAGATCTCCCCACTGATTCTTAAGTGATACAGCACAGTTTTCCCAGACTACCTGTTGTCAGCAGAAATACCTAGGCAGGAAATCTCTCGGCCTCTCTGAGCCATGCCTTACTCAGGTGCACCGTAAGCACTAGAGGAGTGATTATAGAGCCCCAGAAGGGCAATGCCAAGCCGTCCTGCACCTCTCCTGAGAGAGGACGGCACAGTGTGTGGTTCCTGAAGTTTCCAGTCAGATACCTTTGTTCATCTTCACTTTCTGGGTTGTCAGCAAACCACGCATACCACCACTTACGCAGTGTCTTACCATCTGTCTTTCACACACTTTCACCCTGCTTTTTTGGGAACCACATGGGTTGTTGACAAGGATTCTGTCTTTTCCAGCTTCCATCTCCCTCCTGCCAAGCACATTTTCCTAATTAAGCAATGCTGGGCAGTGTACTCAAGCAAACAATCACCCACACAATTTTGGTGCAAGCAAGTTTAAGACCACATGCACAGTGGAGAGGAAGTTGGGTTTAATCATCATTACTAAAATGTGTGAAGTGTGGGTTCACCAATTGGCTTTGGTCAACAAACCAAAAAATTTTATTGTGTAGTTGGCTTTCCTGGGCAAGGGCTCGAGCCTACTTCAAGCTTTAATGAAAGGCACAGCTTTTGTGACTGAATGGAGGGCCATCTCCCTATTTCTGACCCTTCTTTCGTGCTCTGACCCTTCTTCCATGCTCTGACGCTTCCTCACAGATGAAGACAGCACTACCCATCATTTTGAGATTTCACTGCATTGAAGACACAGCCTCAAAGAGAGCCTTACCTGCCTTTGGGAACTGAACACAATGAACAAGGAGGATGTGTGACTTCCCAAAGACTCAGCAGCAAAGGGGTTACGGAAAATAAGTTTGGCCCTCCAGGTTTTGAGGCTGTTCTTCTGTTGCTTGTGATGCTTCTGTGTGTATCTTTCTCACCTGGCCTTACCACTTCACCCAGCAGCTGGCCATTGCAATTCTCTTGACTAAACTTTTAGCTACAGCAGCGTTCCTGGGATTTTGAGTAATAGTTAATTCCCGTGGCAAAAGGCGAAACAAGGAAAGATTTCCCCATGGCAATTTAAGAAGCAGTCCTGCATGTAAGGGAAGTTAAACCCAATGCTAATGGAACAGCATTTGAAACCAAAGGGGGAATTCAAGTGCCTCAGGCCATTTTATCGTCTGAGGTACACAGGTGTAAATATGAAAGGTCTCTGATGTAGATTAATAGGTATCACAGGTATGTAAATGATCTCTGAGTTTGGCACATTATAGACCTTACTTGTTCTTAGATCTTAAAATATCCTGAAGTGTGACTTTACAACACAGGAAAAACTGTTCTTAATTCCCTACAAAAACTCCATGTCCTTTTAAAATAAAGTTAATCAGAAGAGAAACCTTATATATATGTTAAAATAAGTATTAAAGATACTAATTTCCAAGGAATTATTAAAGTTACTTACCTGGAAAAAATCTTGCTTCAAGTTTCACTACAGATAAAGAAATATTATCGGAAATGAAATTAAAAAAAAAAAAAAAAAAAAAAGAAATAAAGCACCATACCGAATTCTCATTTTTCCTAGGACGCACTGGTGCGATCCTACAGCTCTCAGGAGTGATAGTTCGGTTTACCTAGGCACATGTGTCTTTACTTGCTTCTCCTCTTGCAGTAACTGCAAGTGCTTCACAAAAAAATAGCATCCAACAGCACATACTTTTAAAAACAACTTTCTAGAATTGTACACGGGCAACTCAACTGAATGATACCACCTGTAAAAGGTAAATGCATGCCGCCCTTTGCCTGAGTGTACGTGTTGTATCCCTTTGCCTTTATTCAGGAATCTTCCCAGCTCAGGCCACACATGGGCTTCTGGGCACAACCTCAGTACTTCCCCAAAACTTGCACAAAAAAGATCCTCAGTGCATTGGCAGCACTGTGCATGTGCACTGACAGTGCATTGGCAGTCCCCAAAACGAGGACTCTTCCCCCAAAAGAGCTATTGAATTCCGTAACTCTCAGTCTGCAAGGCACCATCACCCCACCCCACTGGGAAAACGCAAACCACCGCAACATCCAAGATGCTGCAGGAAGGTTTCTGTGATTCCACCATAACCTGCCTAGAAGTTGTTTATATACGTACGCACAGACGCACACACGCAGAGGTTTTACGTGTCTCTTGGCCTTTTCACTTTCCAGCCGCAAGTTAATGGGAGTGAGAACAATGTCAATATGTGCCACTTTAAGAACAATCTTTTATGTAACCCAGATTAAAATTTAACTGGCCTGTTTCACTATTCAGTATGTGCAGCCTTTTCAGCGGGGTCTGATAAAGATCAGTTTTGCTGGAACTTGTTTTCAAAGCACTTACAGAAACAGCTTCCCTGCCACCGGCACTTGGAGCGAAACACATCACAGAACGAACTCTGTGAAACCTTCTGCATTCGAGAATGAAGTATAGCAGCAGTCTGGGCGTGCTTAGTATAGTTTTATACGTGCAACAAATAAGTAAGGCCAAAAAGGGGCTGGAAGGATTTGTGACACAATGTCAGTCGCCAATCTTGCTTTAGCTGCACTGTGAAGCCAGTTCACCTTCCAGTCCTGTAGGTAATGGCTTCGCCGGCCTGCCAACTGCAAAGAGCTGTCGACTGGTAAACGGTGCCTGAAGCAGGCTGGAAGTGTGACTGACAAACCTTGCTCTGTTCTATGTTCGTATAATTGACTCTTACCAGCGAGAAAGCTCAGCCCCCCGAGCTGCAGTTGAGGGACTGGCGTGGGAGGGAAGAGGAGGGCTGCAAAATCTTCATTTAAGTTGTGGAGAAACAGACGATCAGCCTTCAGTGCTGTTAAATTTCTTATCTTGTTTGAACACACGCCTCTCACATAGTGACAGGAAAAGGTGAATTTCTATAGAAAGCTGGTAGGTAATGATATTCTGGATGTACTGTAAGTGTAAGCAAGCCTCAAAGGTAGCCCATGCATCTCCTGATAACCGGCTGCCGCTGCTGCAAGGAACGGCTCACTGGGTGAAAGAGTTCACACATCCATCGGCCCAGTCCGCTGGGAGTTCCTGCGAGCTTCTATCAATGACAGCCAAGACTGTGGTCCCTGAAGTCGCTGTGCCTAAGGTGAAGCAAGCCTAAAGCAAATAAGCCACAGGACGGTTGCTTGTTCTGATATCAGTCTGTCTAATGTCCCTTAGAAGCAAGCCATAAGAGCCAGATGCCCTGAGCTGATTATGAATCTGTCCTGCAAGACAAGCATTTTCGGAGAACTCTAGGAGTTCAAGACCTTCAAACTTCAAATTTTAGATCCTTGCCAAAAACTCTTGAGACGCGTTATCAAAGTAGGATGTGGCGTTTGGGCATACAAACCCTGTTAATAAACAATAGAAGAATCTGTGATCACCTACGCAGTATCTTGAAACCGAAGTCCGGAATGCAGTTTTCAGAGATTACCAAGTTTCCTACCTCACACGGCACCATGCATACCTCCGTGTATTCCTCCGGACTGCCAGAAAAACTGTTTATGGATGTGCAGATCAAAAGTACGTATGTGCATAAAGCATATGGTTTGCAACAGGAGTGTAAAGTCTATGAAAAGGCACAGCACAAGCAAGCAGATACCCATGCCTTTCTCCTAAAACCTTTTCACATTTCCTAATCCCTTAGAGAAAACTTCATGCAGGGCTTCTTGAAAAGCTATCAGTAAAGTAACTAAAAGTTGTATCCTTACTGCTTTTCATAGCAGAGATTAAAAACAGTTCTTGGCTTCTCACAGAGATGGTCAGTACTGATTTCTTCATTACCGCAAACTCTTCTTGGAGAACTAAAAATGCCAAATAATTTTGCAAGGGACAGAGTAAACTTCCAGAAAGTGACAGGCAGAGACAAGTTTTTACCCTCTCTGCAAATGAGTTCTGCTGAGGATATCTTTTTGGAGGCATAATTTTGGAAAGCATATAACCCCATGGACATTTTTAGAGGCGTATTTTTACTTCAATTTTAAAGCATTCACTTTGTGATGGCCAGTATGAAACATTTCTGATTTAATGTACATTTTGTTGAAGCTTGTGGCCTTCAATAAAGATCAAAAGTAATAAAAAGAGGGTTGGAGTAGGGTAACTGTTCGTGCTACTTCTATGGGTTATTTTGCTTGGGAATTCATCAGTGCAGACATTTTAAATACACCAGAAGTTGAAATAACTTCCTCCTCATTGAACGATTTCCATTAGGCTGCCGATCAGAGCTGAACACCAACCAGCGACTCCAGTGGTTGTTAGTTTTGGAGCGCTCAGGTTCGTTTAAATCTTTGCAACCCACGCTGTTTGAGATTTATCTTGATTCTCTAGTGCTATCTAGTGGCTAGCACTGAAAATGATTAATGCACAGAAATGCAGCTACACAAACACAGCTACACAAAAAGCACCTACGGACAAATCTAGGTCCCTTTTCATGGCTAGTCTGACTTCAAGGTGTGCATGTGTGTAGGGGGCTGGGTACTACCAACAGCCTCTCCCGCAAAGCTTCAGCACCCTCAAAGCCCCATGCTAAGTGTCCATGCTGAAAACAGCAACTGAATGCATAAACACATTTTTTTTTGGTCTTGAAATACCAAAGAAACGCTCATGCAGGCAGCGTTATCTTTATTGCTGTTGGCCACCTCCAGGCCTATTTGTGCCCAAACGGGTAAGCACTTCCCCTCTCCCATTCTCACTCTTGAGCTGTAAGTTCAGACTAGGGCAGTTCCAGCCACCTTTCACTACAGAGAAAAGCAAACTCGCCAGCAAATGCTTTGGCTCCTTGCTGCTTGTTGCCCCAGGATTTTTTATTGGTTCATCTTCTCCTTGACATTGAGAAGGAAACCAATCTAATTCAGGGTTGACACTTTTGGGTTTGGTCAAAGAGGTTTGCTAGCTTGGCCAACAGATTGAAAGTTTAAGCTGAAGTCTGACGGTCAATAACACAGGTACACAAGTTCAAACTGTCAACTCTGTAAAATTGAGTGCAGTTCCGATATATAAAAGGAAGAGTCCTATGAACGTGAGATCTTTGACTAAAGGGCCCAAATAAAAAGGTTTTAGCAGTGAGGAAGCCTGGAGTGTATTTGTACTTCATGAAGTGCCCTTAGCCCCACAAACACTGCACCAGTACCCCAGACCCAAACATTTCTCAACTTCAAACAGGATTTCATTGCCCTGAAAGCACAAACTGTACTGTAGTCCATTCAAAGAATGCCAAGCTAATAGAAAGTATGTCCATTAGAAAAATGCTCATTGGGAATCACGATAAACACAATCTAATGGAGAAGAAACACATAATCCCTCTGCTGCAGTTTTTCCTGACATTAAAATACACCAAATATTTAATCCCTTTTTAAAAATCCTTCGAGACCTAAGGATAAAAAAAGGTTGGAGTCCCTATTTTAATTTCTTCCATGAAAAGGAAAAATCATGCCCGGAAGGAAATATCTGCAGGCTAATAATTAGCACTTACACAGTATTATTCCCCAAACTACAGATATATATGCATACATATATACACGTGTGTGTGCACACACAAAGCCTTTGACATCCTCCCCTCACACATAACACCTTCCCCCAACACACACACAAATCAAAAGAAACGGGAGCAGGGGAAGTGCAGACAGGAATGATTTGGCTGCTGGCAAAATAAATAGCTTTGAAGAGTCTCTGATTTAGGGTGGAAAGAGGCGGATGCCGTATGACAGCAAATAGTAAACTGTTAATGAGTTATTTCTACTAAATGCTAATATTCCATAAATCTGCACTTAAAGACAAAGGTCCAATTACATATTTTTCTTCCATCTCTAGTGACTACAATAGAAAAAGTAATGGCCTTTTTCCAGAGGGAAAGGGACTATATACACAGAATTCTGATGGTCAGCTGCCACTTGACACGAAAAAAGCCAAGTTGCGCCTGGGGAGGTAAGGCACAGATTGAAAAGACAGTGTGCTTAGTCATAATAGGAAATTAAGCTCAGCTCAGGAGGTTCCCACCTTGTCTCGAGCAATTCACTTTCCTGGCCCGGACAGATTTATACTTTATGCAAAGGCTTTGTTAGACACAAGATTTAACACAAAGGCAATCCCTGCTGTTGTTCAGTGTTATGAAAGGGGCTTAAAAGCTTCACTGTGAGACTGTGACCACAAAGATTTCTGCGAAGTAATTAACACACATATTTGGTTAGAACAACCTGATTCTGCATTAACAATACATTTTAGTGGATTACTTCTCCTTATGTATATGCTTAGAAAGGGAAGTATATGATAGAATTGAAGATAAAGGTAGAACAAATGCAGGTTCTCTGCATAATCTTTAATTAAAGCCAAGACATTCAAGGCTAGATCTTAAAAAAAACCACCCCAAACCAACCAACCAACCAACAACCCCCCGACTTCTAGGCCTGCAAGTTTGTCAGATTTGTGGTGCACACCTGCATGCCCACCGAGGAGAGCTGAGCACGCATCAGTCCCATCAGGGAGTGACTCTGGAGCCTGCTATGCCAATGGCCGGGTTTCTGACCACCACATCTGTCGAACAACAAGTCCGTGAGGAACGGCATCAGAGTTTTTGTCCGCCTGGCACCTAAAACTTAGAACTTCTCATACAAAGAGAAACCTCCAGTTATTCTTCCAAAACGCTGCTGGACCTTATTTTCCACTAAAACATGACTTGCAAGGGAAATGGTAGACCCTAAGCCTTCACTTTACAGGGACTCTTCCAGGACATGGAAATTCAAGCAGTGAACCATCTAGGTGTACGCAAAAAGAAGAATCTGCAGATTCAGCTGGTATTATCCAGCATTTAGGATCACCATGAAACAAAACTAATTTACTACATTAAAGATGTCACTTGTCCTATTTAAATCCCCAACTACCAAAAATGAAGTCTCCAGCCCAGACACTAGGTTTGGAGTTGCCTGGATTCTCCAAGAGAATTGTAACATTAAGAGTGATGTTTTCCTTCACTACCTGTATTTGTATGTATTCATTAAAACCAAGAAAAATGACATATCTGAAACAACGACCGAGTCTTTTTTTTCATTCCAAGAATATCAGAAGAATACACCTTACTAGCTCTTTGCAGGAACTTTACACTTGTAAGAAAGTACAAAATCTGGGAAAAAAAGTTGGCGTGGACTTAGTAAAAAGGCATGACACAAATATGAACACTATCACTTCTAACCATCTTCTGGTCTTGGTGACAGTAACAAAGGTTAATGCTTTCCCCATATGACAGTCTTTACTATCATCTGCCCTCAGTGGTTCCTGTTACAAACAGGAATTCCAGTGAACATATGCTGCTTTAAACATTAGGATCATATTGATATTACTTGTAAGTCATCTGCAACACTGACCTTTCTACTCCCATCAGACACATTCCCATTTAATACTGAGTAATGAATAAATTTTTTCAAGACAAAACAGAACATGTATGTCTTTCACAGTTTCAGACACAGACTCTTCCAAAAAAGAGAATAACTAATTTCCTATTAAGTAACCAAGATGCTGCTCCCAATGCTTTTTGTAAAATCCCCAATAATGTGAAACTTTGAAGTCTTGGACACAGTGGCTATGGCACCCCTGTGATGAGAAGGTACTTGAAAGTTATAGCCTGCAAAGACCTTTAATGTGCCTCAGCCTAAGTGCACGTGCGAGGTGCTCAACAAGAAACTCAGGTTCCCTTATCTCCGTCTGGTGTGCAGTAGTGGAGACCTGATAAAGCATCCTGAAAACGTACCCTGTAGTCTCAGTCCTCCCAGTCCTGGTATCGTGCACTCTTGATGGAGTAACTACAAACAGTGAGGAGCCAAAAAAAAACCACTATGGAAACACACCAGACTGTGACACGCTGTTGCTGACCAATCCTGAGAGTCTCAAACAGGCATCCCACATTCCACAGAAATACTCACAAGGAACATTCACTCCCTTTTAGTTATAATGCCTACCTTGCTCAGTCAAAGTGTACTCTTAACCAAACTGAACTACAGTTAACAAAGTGTAATGTTAACTAATAAACTGCCAAAGGCTGAAATATCAGAAAACAGTAACAAATGCTGAGAAATTCAAAGCTTCCCATCTTAGACAAAAACCTTTCACTTGTCTACCTTCAGGTAAACCGGACATCTTAAGCACTTAAAATACTCAATGTAGCACTCTCAGCTAAGAACACAGGTAAGATTTACTGTCCGTGATTCAAATATCCCCTTTATGTAATAATAATTTTTTAAAGTTATATATTTAAAAAACCTATCTGAATATGAAAAAAAAGGACTGACCAAAAAGTAGCTTGATGAGAAAAACTACGTGAAAGCCTACTTAGTTCACTTTCTAAAAACAATTTGCTGCTGCAACTTAACAAACAATCTTGAGTTAGAAATTAACAACGCAGTTTGGATAATTCTGCTATCTTGAACTGAGATCTACGTAGCTTTCAGGATTAGTAGTTTACCAGAAATTATTCTCCTTTCTGCTGAAATAAGAGAAGTAACACCTATTTTTTTCTGTCCATTTCATGTGACCATTTTCACTGTGAGTAGAAAGTTCAGTAATATCGTAGAAGACTTCACCACAGGAGAATGAAAACCTATGGCAAAAAGTTTGGAACGTGCATCTACTTAGGTATCATCTTCCATTAGCAGCTATACTGTTCTCAAGTGTTTGAAATGGATCCGTCTAATCTGACGCTGTTACCATTTTCCCAAGTAGCAGTGGCACAACTTCACAAGCTAACACATAACCCTGCAATAGTGGCTATGAACGAAAATGCATTAAAACCAAGATACATACAGCTGTTGAGGAAGATGCATGAACTCCAATTCAGAAAGAAATAAAACCAGCTTGTATATACACTGCAGGTGCTGAATATGCTAATGACAATAGTGTTCACAGTTTTAATTGCATTTGTAAAGGAAGTGAAAATTTTCATCTATTCTTAGTAGTTTCAAGTGGTGCCCAAGACAGAATTTCTCCCTGCACATGAATATTTTAGATGCTTCAAGGCATTTACTTTTAAAAAGCAAGGAAAAGGTGCTTGTGGAAAACCACTACCAGCCTCCACCCAATGTCACTCTCACTTTGAGATGTGGCATTCTCTGCAAAACACTATTAAAAGTACTAAGTTCCTCCACATTACTTACAAGTCTCTGTCAATAAAACAAAACACCTTTTTGCCACTTCAGAACACAGATGAATTTTTTTTTCTTCTTTTAGGTTTGTTTTTTTCTTTAAGCATGTCCATGTCTATGTCTACAGAACATACAGCTTCTTTTTTTTAATTTTAAAAAGAGGCTGAATAGGTTGAAGGGAAAGGGGATTCTCAACAGCTACTAAATTCCAACCACTCTCCCAACTGAGAATTACCAATACCACTGCTTCCATAAAGCTAACCCAGAAACAAAATCCGGCAGAGGAACTAAAAGGAAAGCAGCCATGCCAATGATACCTGTTCACTAAGAACAGGTGAGCTAAGAAATTAAATATGTGCATTCCCAGGAGCCAGCTGTCCTTTGTTCAGACCCATGCTTACAAAAAGTGACACTCTCTTTCACTAATGCCACTCCAAGATTACTAGCATTGAATAGGTGAGAAGTAAGCAGAGTTAGAAGGAGGATTGGGTATCTGAACAGACAATGGGCTGGAGTCTTCAAGGTGCCAGGCCCTTCAACTCCAACCCTGTCAACTCCCATAGTTAACACAGTCACATGGAAAAAATACTTTTGGTTAAAAAATGGAGGACTTGGTATGGCAGCCCCTAAACAGTGGTCATACAACAGCTTTCCCGGTGTGGGTCTCCAGGCAGATCCTGTGTTCTGAAGCAGCAGCGTGAGCCACAGCTAAACACAAAGTCCCAGGCTCCATGGATTACTGTTTTGATCCCTCATGGCAAGTCCCATGCCTGAAGGAATGCTTTTTTAACAGATGGAACAATGATTAACGCCATCTGTTTCAAAAAGCAAGGCAGCTTCATATTAATTCCTACACAGAATCATTTAAGCTGGAAAGGACCTTTAAGATCATCAAGTCCAGCCATTAACCTAATACTGCCAAGCCCACCATTAAACCATGTTCCTATGCACCATGAAGAAAGTCATGACAGAGTGCTGTGCTGCCGTTTTTTGAGGCACTGAAATAAATTCTTCCTGTTCTGCTTTAAAAATAGTTTTCCCATTCACAAACATTCAAAAATTATAGTGCCTATAAAAAATAAAAATACAGAAATATAAAACCACATACAGAAATACAAAACCATATATAACTTCTCTGGGAGGAAAAAAAAATAACAAAAAACCCCAAAAGACAGTATAGTGATATTAACATTTAATTAAACAAGCAAAATCCATGAATTCCACATGAGGAATATAACCAACTGAACAGTAGGTTACCAGTCATCTGCCCTGTGCAGTCAAGCATACTCGCATAGAATCACCCACTTAGGTAAAAGTTTGTTCATAGGTGAAACGGACACCAAGAATAACTTTTTGCAGAATCCTGCTCTGATGCAGAAGTGACCCATCCCATCTATGACATCATTACTGCTATTCCTAATATAATTTCTTCTTCCTTAGAAATGGGATTTGCATTGCCATTGCCTTCTGAAGTCTACAAAACCCTTTTTTTCCCTCTCCTTGTCATAGTTTTGGCATCTGGTCTCATGGATTTGCTAAGAGTTTGCAAGCAAAGACAAAATCTTAAAATCCAAATAAAGCAATTTTCAGCAGATGCTTTAAGGTTCATATAAAGCGTAATGCCTTTTGCTTTTTAAAATTAATTTAAATTGTTTTGAATTAATCTTTCACAACAGAATGTGCATGACATTGTAAAGGAACCAGAAACACACCTGCAACTTCATTTCTTGGTCATGACAGTTTGGAATTTATTCACTTAAATCCTCCATTTAGACACAACAGCAGTAACAAAATATCTGTACACTACTTCTGTTACAAATATAGATACTATTTAAAGTGACTTTACATACTCTAATGTAGGCATTTCTCACTCTAACCAAGGCATAAGTATAGAAGAGCAATTCAATAACAACAGCATCCAGTAACAGTACCATCTGTTTTCTTTCATCTTAGCATATCACAGTGTAACTTCTAGAACAGTTAAAGAGACAGAGGGTAGCTTTTTTTTTAGTTAATTCACTTAGACATAGCTATCAATTTGTTAATACTATTTCACAGACATTCCTAATACTGTTTTCATGTCCCACTAAAAGAAATGCTAGTCTTTTGTATCTTCCTCTAATAATGGCCTTACCGCTGCCTGTATTTTCAGTTCAGATTCCTCTTAAATGAAAACTGACAGGGTCTCCTTTTGCTACAATTGTTTTTGCTAATTAACAGAAAGGGTCTTGCCGATAATTAGCATGCTCTTTAGCTAGGTATCTTTCTCCCTCAAAAGACTTGGTAAAATTTTTCTGCAGAAAGGTAAACCATTGGCAAAGTGTGCTTTATCTGCCAGATTCCTAAGAGACAGTTTGAAGGAGCAAAGGCAAAGGCAGGCTACAATCCGCTAAGGGTTTCAGTGAGTCCGGTTTTTGGATAAAGTTTTAGTGAGGATCCCACTTAGGAAACTGAGAATATTGATAAATTTATTGACCACACTCCTACCCAAAGGACAGCTCGATGGTTGCACTTTACTTACTAGACACTGTCTTCTATTTGTGCTTCTAAAATTAATAATCCCCAAACAATATTTGCAGCCCTCAAGTCTCCTCTTCTGCTTAATGCTGATGCAGAAAGACCTGCACTGCTGTCTTTTATTACTCGCCTCCACTGGGAGGGATTTTCAGCCCTTCACTCCTGGTTTTAGGCGTCCTTAGTCCAAGGAGGACTCTACCTTTGCTGCTACCGATAATGGCAGCAACACCATAACATCAACTTCTTCCACCTTGGCTTAATCAATATCCACAAGTCTCTGTCTGCAGGAAAGTAAACCTGCCCTGAGTGGTTTGTTCATGGCTCTGTTTCAAGTGTCTCACAGAAATGTCTGCACTGAGCCTGAAGTTAATCTTGCATGTTGGAAGAGGACAACCTTCACTTACATACATTTCATATTGGGAAGGTTGCTTTCACACTCATAAATGCTAGAAAACACTACTATTATAAAAGAAAAGTATAGTTCTTCTTATACTGCAGCTGCTGGGTGCTTTCATTCACCAGGAGTAGTTTCCACGAGCAGATGGATTTTTCAGCCCTGAGCACGAGTCCTCTCCTTTAAAAACAAATACATACGTACTCCTGTCTCAAAAAAAACCCCAAACCTAAGCCAAACTAAAACACAGAATTTTTTTTTTTTTTTTTTATATACCATGACTTAGGAAATTTAAACACACAAACAGACAAGAAAAAAATCCACCCAAGTCACCTACCCTGTTCCTTCTGCTTGGGAATGGTGTAGAAGGAGCAGGGTAGGTGACTTGGGTGGATTTTTTAGAAATAACCATCTAAGTCCATTAATCATCTGCCTCCAAATTACATACTTTTCCCCAAATTCCATATTTTGTTAATACTTACTTTCTCCAATAATGTTACTTCTCTTTTCTGACTACTGCTGCCCATGCTACCCCTTGTTGACTTGGTGACTTTATCATTTTTCCAACACATTTCAAATATCCAAAGCCTCTTAGCAAAACATTCCAGTTTTGTTGTGTGGTTATTAATGCAAACATTCCTTTTTTTTTTTTCTTTCAGTGGCATACAAGCATTCATTATAATACTAATATGAAAAATATCCCCATGTTTCCATAGTTGACATAACACCATCCCAGTGGTTTGACAGTAAGAGAAATACTTCTATTGTATACAAAAATACGGTTAAATGTTATTTTTCTTCAGTGTTGTAACACAGCCCTGTGAAGCTGGAAGAGCAAGAAGGCTATATAAACATTTCCATTCTCTTTGCTATGCGGAATGTAAATAATATAGTTTTACTGACCCTCCTACCCCTTTGGGCAGACAATTCACGACAAAACAGTCAAAGTGACTGTTCCTTTTGTCCTTTTCAGAATAGCAACCGCTTCCTCATGGGTCACCCCTTCTAAACTCTGCCCATTCACAGCAATGATTTGATCCCCCCTCTTCAGGCGTCCATCTTCTGCTGCTGCACCCTGAAACGATACAACATGTAACTGCGGACTCATGCATTTCTTTTTTCTCCCTGCCACACTGTCCTTATGGTCTGAGTAAGATGGATTCAGTGCACAAAAACCCCTTAAAACTTTTTGATTTTCAATGATTCAACACAGTGAATTGTAGTACAGCCTGCTAGTACTGCAGTATGCCCTGCCTTGTCTTGAGTTTCACAACATCCAGAACTTAGATCTACAGGAATTTTATATTCCCTTAACCTTGTTCATCCTGCTATGATAACATTTAAACTCTGCTATCATAGAAGTAAAATTTTCAAGACCTGAGGATGTTTTCAGCAGCTGGTATAAGAAAATCAGTAATCAATATCCAGCTCTGTACTCTGATTTACCATAAAAGTTTGGGATTCTTAATTGCAGTTTTCTCTGACTCAGGGCTGTTTCCTGGGATGGTCCAAACTATCAAATCCAGGTCAGTACCTGAAGTTCTCCAAAGGTCCGGACTGAGTTCAATTATTTTATCTTAGTCTACCTTTCAGACTCTCAGTCAAAATAAATAAAACAGTCCCTTCTATTAACTGAAGAAAATGTACTCTAAACATAAGGCAAGGGGGCTGTTTTTCTAAGTATGGGCACAATTTCAGTTTTGAGATTTGAGGAAGGCTCTGCCATATGCAGAAGCACATGCATTTGGAGAGTCTGAATCTTCCTCAGACTACAGCCTTCAAATGCTGTGAGCACATTCTGACCAGCACTTGCGCTAAGGAAGAAAAGCTGTGAGAAACCGTAACAATCCTTTGGCTTCAAACTCAGGCCATTATTTAAGATAGCAGCCACTGTGAACTAACTAATAAATGGATTGACCAAACAAATTTACACTTACCTTCGCAAACACTGTCTTCACATAAATGGGTAAGTCACCGTGGGGACTGCCGTAACCACCCACAATACTAAAGCCTAGGCCGTCTGGTCCCCTATCCAGAGTAATGGTTTTGTACTGAGGAGGTCTAAGAAAAAGAAAGAGAGTACTGAGATGTCGTCTGAACTTACGATTTAACATGCAGAATATTCAACAAAAAACATTCTTCCTTTCAAGCTAAGCAATACATTTCCCTTTCCACTAAAACTACAATGCTTTTATTATAACGAACTGGCTATTTTACTTCATGTAAAACACTGTAACTGTCTAATGCACTCGCTGTTACTTAAAAGTAGCTATTCCAAACACCTCTGCCGCACAGCTCAGGGCATAGTTACACCAGCAATGACCCACTAACAGTGCTCACTATGTGAAGTGGAGATGCAATACCAGTACCTCCAATTTCCACAACACATACAACACTTACTTTAAAAATCTCAAAGCCCATTACAACTCCTAAAAAATGTCTAAAATTAGTCCCAATAGTTGACGTTGCAAGGTTTAATTATGTATCGCCTCCTCTAATATATAATCGTGATAGACTATTTGTGTGGACCATACAGGAACATTTCCCCAAATATACTTTGACTATATGAAATTCTGAAGTTCTGTCTTTCGAAGTAGATCTATGTGGCTAAAGAATCTGCATCCTCTCTTTCCGTGTTCCTAGAAGAAAAATGCCTCCGGTTTATGACAGAGTTTGAGGCAAAACTTGTTCACACAGCTGTACCCCGCACTATACTAGAAGCGGTATACCTTGTATACCAGAACAGTTCAATGCTGCTGATAGCCCCAAGCTAGAAAGCACAACATGGAAATGCAGGTACCACTGTGGAAAGGGCCTTGCTATTTAACTCTGAGAAAAAGTGTTTTGGGTATATCAATTAATTCTAGCTACCAAGGCTCAGTGAAACAAAGGAGGCTGTATTTACAGAGAAGAAATCAAATCACATCATAACTCTACAGAGGGACAAAGTAAAGCAGCACAGCAAATCACATAATGAAAAATGCAGAAGACCTACAGTCTAAAGGTCCCATGTATACCAGATGTGGTATACCCATGTATATCATAATTAAGCCAAACAATTGATCCATTATTTGCTAGAATTTGTACGGTTTTTGGGTTGAGTTCCACCTAAAATAACAGGCTACAGAGGTTGTATGTTCTACAGTCACTGACCCTAAATCATCCTGAAAAATGCTGGTTGAGGTTAGTCCCGCAAATGGAAGATTGGACGTAGGTGGATCCTGCTGCTGACCAGTTATGACACTCACTTCTCCTCCAGCTACAACCTAGGAACAGAGTTTGTAAACCAGTAAAATGAGAATGCTGACACTAAAATAATTCATTGTAGCAGCTGGCAAAATATTATTCAGAAAATATTCCAAATGCCACTGAAGATTTTTTACCTGCAACTCAATAGTGCCTGAAGCATTTTTTAAGAGACTAACAGCTTGGGAGTGAGTCATGCCCTCAGTAGATGTTCCACAGATGCTAACAATCCTGTCCCCAACCTGCAGAAGAAAGTGCAGAAAATCTAACTAACAATAAATTAAGTTACATAGTTTAATTTCTCACTTTCTTTCAACAATAGCAGATCTGTGTATTTGCATTTAGACAGATTTTATCAGTGATAGGACAGGAAGAAAGAAATATGCAACTGTGCACGGGACATCTCTCCAAGGCAAATATCTTTGAACTACATAATGACCCAATACAAAAGTAGAAAATTCAACATCACAATCAGCAAATTATACTGGTTTAGTGTTTTCAGTGTATAAAAGTAATGATGCTTTACTGAACTGATCCTAATACTCTAGGAATATACAGCATGTAAAAAAAGAGATGTGAGTGCTGTATCAGATAAGACCTCTCACTTTAACTAGAACCTAAAAAGTACTATCTCTATCCTAAGGCAGATAAGAATAGAAAACATGAGAGAGAAACCAGACTGGATACCTACAGGTTGCAGGAATGACCACCATGCTCATCAGTGGAGCTCATTTACAGAATCCATCATGCTGAACCATTCTCTCTACATTTAATTTTCACAAGCTGACTACCTCTATAATCCAAGAGGACTTCCCTCCCAAAGTTCAGCAATTACCTTTTACCATGCTACCAATCTGAGTTACTGTTTCGTCAATCCAAACAGCAAAAATTCTTGTCACAGCCAGAAGCACTTATGACTGTATCATTAAACTGCTGATTTATTGCCTGCCTAGAATAATTACTGTGCATTACTCATGCAATCTTTACAACTTTCTTAACAATTAACTTACTCTGAGTTTTTGAGTCTGAGCTGCAACTCCATTCGGATGCATCATGGCAATAAATATAGGAACATCTCCAAGAGGACTTCCTACACCTCCAGCAATGCTCACTCCTAGTGAATCTGCAGGGCCCTGTTATTGTCATGAAAAAATATTAGATTTTTCTGGAAAGAAAAATACATGCAGAGAACTGTAGGCTTATCTCAAAAAATTACTAAGGCCCCTATCTCAGGAAAATCACAACTTCTGTGTCTCAAGACATTTTTTAGGCTACTACACTTTGCATCATTTAGAGAAAGCACAGAGAGCAACAATATATGTTTCTTCCTATCAGTGGTAGGTGACAGTTTGCTTGGTTGTATGCTTTATCTTAGCCAAACAAAATACATACACAATTCAGCATCAGACCCTTAATGTCAGCATAGAAAGTTTGGGAAAGGAAAACTGGACAGATGGGATTGCTTGTCCTTAATATTGTCTGTATCAATCTCCTATTATGAACCTCCCGAAGACTAGAATTAATCTTTATGCTCCCCCTAGTGTCCTATTGTTGAAGAACAAAACTAGCTGTTTACTACCATACAACAACCTACTACCTAACTGTGAAAACTGCCATTATAAACTGGTAGTTGCAGATTCTACTGTAAAAAAAGAATGGCTCAATACAATCCATGTAATCAAGTGAACTAGATGCCAGGCAAAGTCAAATGAGTATAAGTATTTTGGACAATCAGAAGCAGTCTGAGACTGGGATCTCATGCTCCTGTAAGTAAGAAGTCAACTGAATTTCACAGTTGAAAAGCTGGCAGCTGTCATGTAAGAGTCTACCCATTAAAAGTATGTGTGGAGAAAAATATGAAATACCAAACAATGGGCTTGCAACTTTGGTGCAGTTCCCCTGACTTCAATAAGTAAAGTCTGGTTTTAACTCAGTTTAATAACAGTAAAACTAGGTCCCGTTATCTCTTACTAATCCTTCCTCCTTTTGCTTTCAAAACAGGTCACAAAATGTAATAGCACAAATCACACTGATTTTACATAAAAATACAGGCAGTAGAGATCATACAGGCTTTACCTGAAAATATAGGCAAATTAATTAGCTACTGCCACAGCAATTCCTCTCTCAAAATGATTAGCAGGGCCAGACTTCTTCCTTTCCGTAAACGCACCTATTTACAACATCTACAAAACCTGTTCCTTATATATATCACTTCATGCTGTAACTTACCTTCTTTATTTCAAGTGTTCTTAGTCCCTGTATTTCAGAAGTTGCTGTCAAATGAATGTTAAAAAAGAAAAGTTAAACTAGGATTTTTAGGAAACTTTTCCATTAAAGTTCTCCAAACCACTACGAGGATTCTAACTTTCTGCTGGTTTATTATAGACATACACTTTAAATAGATTTTCAAAGTGGCTGTCATTAAATTAATATGATTTAGGTACTTCTAGAATGGGTGAAAAAGTTATTCATTGTCTCCATTTAAGTAACTTTTGGAATAAGGCTGCTAAGCACGGTCAAATGGAATAGAAAAAGAACCCTATTATTTGCAAGCAATACTTTGGTCAGAAGTAACTTTGTTCTACATTTGAGCATGAGACAGCTGTTCCACATCTATTCTAATTTAACTATAGAGTATCTGGATTTCTATGAATAGACAGCTTGACTGAAGACGTATTTAGATTAAACAGAAAATTATGGCTCAACTCAGATTCTAAACTGCTGGTATAATAAGCTGCTAGCTTCTTTTATAAAAATCTATTCAAAGATATATATCAGGTACTGTACAGTAACCACCCCTGCAGCAAAATGACTAAGGAGTCACTTTCAGACCTACAGTACATAATGACAACATTTTAGAGAAAATGAAAGATCTTAGCTACAAGTTCACATGTATAAAATACTGACAGCACCAAAGAAACCTTACCGGTATTCTTCTTTAGACCACTTTCAAAGACCTCAGGAGCACTGGAGACAGAAACCGGGACACTGAATGATGACAGGCTGCCACTTCCTTCGCTGACCTAAATACAGTGTTAGACTGGGATTAGAGATCAGCTTCAGACACCCAGTTGACAAAAGTAAGACTGTAACCCACTGTATTCAGTGGATTTTGCTGTATTTTACTTTTTCTGTGCCTAGTTAAAGCTGACACAGTGAGACTCCACATATTTCTTGGTCACTCTAGAGGGCTCCTTGTTTGAAAAATTATAGATTAACAGAGGCTGCATGCCTACCACTCCATGCAATGAGGTGGAGGAGCAAAGAGGGCCGGACTGTGCCCTTTTATTTGCACCTTCTATCAATTCATAGAGATGTTCTGGTGTAAAAATTAGCCATGATTATCAAGGTAGGAACAGAATACAAAAGACAGATCTTTATACATCCTCACGTATACATTCATATTCACCCACTGCATCAGCTAAAACAAAGATTAGGCTCTCCACTCAGCTTCACCTGCACAATTTCCAGAAATATTTTCACTATACCTGCAGAGCAATATAAAGGAACAACATGGTTTCCAGAGAGACTAGTTTGCTGACTGTTACAGACTCTTCAAAAACATTCAACATTGTGAGTGTCTTCTTACTTAACCACTTAGATTAAGACCGCCCAGAGCCTGCATGTTTTCATCTTGTTTGGCATTACCCGTTTTGAAGAGAGCCTAACATTTCAGTCATACCCAGTTTTAACATAATCACTTCACACTGTTTAATTAGGATTTTTCTTAAAATTATTTATCTGCAGTACTTGGTGATCTGCATACTCAGTTTATAACCAGAGAAAGTTCAGAGGTAACTTGTAAGCTCTCAGAGATATAGCTCCTACTGGAGAGAATCACAATATGAGCTGCTACCACATGAAGGATGCATTCCTGAATACAAACTGATGTGAGTTTGTAACACTCTACCATTAGACCAACAATAAGATAAACTTGAGAGAAGCCTGATGGAAAGGGTGCACGTTTCCTGCTTCTGATGACCAAGATTATGGTAAGAATACACAGGGAGTGGAGAAATTCACTAAGTTTACTGAAACAATACTGCACTGCATGCCAAGCACTCCTAAAGTAACAAAGAGGTTTAAAGTCCACTCCAACTTCTTCTGGTATCAATGAGAATTCTAGCGCTCCCTTGCTTCCCAGGCTGAAGCCATAAAAAAACAGACTCGGCAACACAGTGAAGCCATTTCTGGAATACATTTTTGGCTCCATCATATTTTCAACAGGTACAAGATGCTAAAGTGAATATATAAAACAGTTACTGAAAAGCTGCGAAGTACACAGAAACTACTTTTCTTCATCTTGGGTCAGGTATGTGGAAAATCATTGTCATTCATTTAACCATTTAACCAAATACTTAACCATTATTTCTTCCAAACTAGGTAGTTTTACAGTTACACACCTGGCTGCTCTGGGACGTTCTCCTCTCGGAGTGGAACGGACCAGCTTTTATTCTTCCGACCTCTAGTCTTACTGTACCTAATGAACACTAAAGAACCAGTCACTTATAACACATCTCTTCCGTTTACAACATTGAAGCCTATGACAATATTTAAGATGGTCAAAGAAGAAAAAAATGTGGACAGAGGGGAAAAGAACGGGCTAGCAACCCTGCAATGAGCACCAAGCAGACAGAGCTCATGGCAGGATCAGAGCCACACAAAGTACACCGTGATACCGAGCAGAGTACTTTCTGGATTAACCAGTACTAAAATACAGACATGAAAATCGCATAGGAAGACTAATTCTGTCACCTTTCACTTAACAGGGAGTAGTTTTGGCTTCTCAATTGTAATGTCAACATGTATTTTCAAATGGCATTTTTCCAGGAGCAGTGAAATTGACTATTTTCACAATAAGCACTAAAAATAGTACAACACCTAAAAGTATTAATCATTATTTCTGTTGATATGACTGAGAACATGTTATTTAAGCTGGTAGTTAGTCGTATCTCTCCGGCTCTTGAAATTATCTGTTACTCTGGATCTATAACTAAAGAAATTTGGGCAGGAGGTTTTCCAAACATCTATCTGTAGTTTAAGTGATGTTTCTGCATCTGACTCTCCACAGGAAGCTGGGTGATAGGGACTGTTTGCATATTGGAAAATACTTTCACTACTCTTTAACCTTTTAAATATACTGTTATATACATGAAATATACATTAAACCCAAGTCTCAAAAGAAAATTCACCCTGCAATCAAATATTTAGAAACCAAGACATTACGCTGATTTTGGAAACATACAGATAAGTTATTATCACAATCAAGATTTAGAAAACTGAACTTCTGAAACACTACAAGTAGTGTCAAAAGAGAACCACCTATCTGCAATGTATTCAAATACAGAAATTTCAAGGTTTTGTTGCTTTTTTGCTTTTCCTTCTTTCTACCACTGGGAAGTTATTAGTATGAGCTTCTGCATCCAAATAACTTAATATTACATAGGTTTGCCTTTATTTATCATGCTTTAGCTGTATTACCCTAAGAGAGGTTCATGTATTTGTCAGAAAATTCACAGTAAGAAAAAGACCAATATATCAAAACCAACAACAGGACATATCCATTCAAACAAGGTTTCTGTACCTCATATCCTGTTGTTATTCTCTCAGGGATGACACGAGAAGAGATTTATTAATAAATTGCCTTTTTTTTTAAATAATGTTGACTTCCCTGTGTCCTGGGAAAGACTTCATCAAAGCTCGAGCAAACCCATTCTTTCCTGCTTGTATGAATTGACTCATATTAAATCACATGGACAACTCTTGTCCAAAACGGAAAATTGAGGAAGTAACCTATGCACCTAAAATTACCACAGCCTCACATAAAATGCAACCCCATAAATGAGCTTTAAAAATTATAATGTGTCAAGTAGGAGGTAATACTTTCCAAATGAACGTGTGAATAATCAATTCACATTTAGTTTTATTACAGCTTTCTCTCTTTTCACATTTGATAAATCCGTAAGTCAAACGAGGCAAAAAAATAACCAGCTTTTCATATGTTTTAGGGATACTTACAAAGAAACACTGCAAGAACAGGTGGAATTTTCAGACTGACGACACACTCTAGTGGCTACTTATAATATATTGTGAATTTCCAAAGATTATAAATAATTTTCTAGCAAAATACACTTCAGGCACTTCAAGAAAATTCGCTCCTAGATCTTACTCTTGTGAACAAAACCAGAACCGATACCTGAACTAAAAATGGTGACTGCCTACATGTGAGTGATTGTGCTTTACTCCATTTATACTGCGTGAACAAAACAGAGCTGTTAACAATAATACATTTGAGGTACTTTAAAAGCCTCATTTCTGAGGGCTACGACAACTAATTACAAGTACTACTGAGTGGTATGAAGTATTTAAAACATGAATATACAAATGATAAATGGGAAACAAGAATCTTCAATTAGATACTCCAAAATGCTTGGAAAAATGAAAGAAACTTTCCACATAAAATGGCATTTTTATATGGAGGAGCTGTAAAAGTACAGCATATGAAGAAGAAATGCACTGTCCTTAGATAAAGTATGAGGTAAGAATGGAAAAGTACTATTACCCCAAAAGAGTATATTAACAAGTTCACTGTCAGAACACAGATGCCAGTTCTGGCATTCTCATTTACAGGCATGTGCCGAAAATACTGAAAAAGTGCTCCTACTTCCTCTTTCTAACCTTCCCCTCACTGCTCCGCCCCTCCCCCCCCCCCCCCCCCCCAAAAAAAAACCCCTCAAAACAAAAGACAACTCCTCGAGGAAATGTTCAAGAATTGAAAAAATATACCTTTGAATGTGAGTGCAAATAAGCATGATCACGTGTCTATGTATCCAAGCATCAGCTAATAAGTAGTGGCTGTTAATTTTTTTCCAGCGGAAGGGTTTTCCATTGGAAAATGCTTACTCGATAGAATCCTTACTATGCAGCAGGAATGTCTCAAAACCTTGGATGGAAAACAGACAAGCTGGCTGACCAGCTGGACTTCCTGCCAGACCACAGGAAATGTTGTATATCTGACTTCATTCTGATTTGGAAACAGGGGGAGGACATCAGAAGCACAAAATATATTGAGAACAGAAATTCTGGTTCCAAGAGCTGCAGGCAGGAGTCTACTTCAGTTATCTCTGTAAGAAAGCAATTTTTTATACTAGATGCCTCAGTAATTGGAAAATGCATTATAGTATTTAATGCATGTAAGGTGAAAGTAAACACATACAGAAAAGAAATAAAAAAAAAAGATGAACATTATCAATTATGAAAGTAATCACTTTTTGGCACAACTACTCTGATGAATCCTCCATCACTTAAAGCCAGTTTTGGGTACCTGTCTAAAAATGTGAGATAGTTATCCAGTTATCAGTTTGTTGGAGAAAATACAGTGTTAAGTTTTAGGTTGTTCTAGCTAACGGTCTTCTATTGCCCTATAAATATATGGAACTCTGCATGACCACTACTCCCATTTTCATTAGGCAAAGTGTCCAAATCTGAATGCTCTAGACTTCAGGAAGCTTAAATTTGGATCCACAGCTCATTCTCACTGACATCTCAATAACAGTCTGAACTCAGTCTGAATAGAACTAAAGTTTTCAAAAAGTCTGGATCACAATTCTTCACTTTTATCCACCTTCTCTTTTCCCAATACCTTTAGCAAAGCTGCAACAGCCTCCTGGTTAGCATTTCGAACATCTTCTCCATTCACTGTCAATATCTGGTCTCCTTGCATCAATCTCCCATCTGTATCTGCTATTCCTCCTTTCACGATGTCTGACACAAACACCCCCGTATCATTTCTGCAAATACACACATGGATTTTGCATTACAGTATTGTTTGAGGGCCATTTTTATGGCTTGCTTTGCGAACACAATAAATATTGTCTCATTTTTTTCTTGAGTAACGTTGGGATAGGTCCTCTAGGAATGGCAAATTAGATTAGGGACAAAAATGACATGTGCAGCCTTCAAGCCCACAGGATCTGAGCACCAGACCCCAACAGAAACACAAACATGCCAAGCAAGTTCCAGCCATTGACTCTCCAGGTACATTCATACCTTTTCCCAACAATACTCAGCCCAAGCCCTTTGCCAGGCTTCTTTTGGAGTTCTATACTGAGTACATCATACATGTCTTCCTCCTTGTACTGGGCCTCATCTCTGTACACAGTTAGACGAACTTTTTGGGGAGTCTGTCGGAGGACATTTATCGCTTCATCATGTGTGGCATTCCTGAGGTCAATCCCATTCACCTGCAATGAAAGCATAGAATGATAAAATATGCAGGACCTTCCAGCAGACAAACAGAAGATGTCTAGCTAGCAAATGACAACAAAAATGGCCAAAAAAACCACCACACCTCCAATATCTGGTCCCCAGCCCACAGCCTCCCATCTTTAGATGCTGCTCCTTCTTCATATACTTCATGGATAATGATTGCTCCCTGCAGAGAAATAAAACAAAAATAAACTGCATATTGAAACAATACGCCCCTACTTTGAACCAAGAGCAACTGAAAATTCCTACTATAATTCGCCAGTGATAAACAATAGTCAGATATAGGAATAAATTACCACAATATTTAAGAAATTCTTTTATACTTTCAATTTTAAAAGTACCTTTTTCCTTTCTTTTTTCCTTTTTTTTTTTCTGAACTGATATCTTTGGTATCTTTCTATAAATGCTACAGAAACAAATGAAGAAAAAAATATCTCTTCTATCAGACATTTTAATTTCACTATTGTTACTTCACTTGACACACGTATTTTTCCAACCAACCAGCAAAGTGTCTGCTCCTCCAACAATGCTCAGACCAAGACCAGTCCGCCCTTTGGAGATATCAATCGTTGTTTCACATCCAGGAATGATGGGACAAGTAGCTGGGTCAGAGGCTAACGTGGCTGGGGTTGAAGATCTGCTTGTGTCTAAAACAACAATTTAACACCCTGGTTACAGTAAGAGGGCTCAATATTAGAAAAGTGACTTTAAAACAGCATTTTGAGATTCCATTGACAGCTCTACAGCAACAGCTGAACAGCTGACCTGCACAGAACGATGCTGCCAATTCTCCCTTCCCCTCAGACAAGTACTATCCTGTAGTTTTAATTGCAGTTATCCTGTTTTCATACCATCAAATACCTTGGATCACAGTCTAGATAGCCAAAGAAGCTATTGTACACAACAGATTGTACTTAGGATAGAATTTAATTTAAACAGCTATACCAGCAACTATGCAATGTAGATCAGAGATAAATGAAGTACATAGTATGTATTATATACATGGATTCCAGGATGTCATCCCTGCATTTTTGCAAAGGGTCAAGTCAAGATCCATCTAACTAAATATTTCATCTCAGACTCAGATCTGTACCATAAAAAAGAATGTTAACTATGAACCAAAAGCAGTGGTATTTCACAAGTCCAGCAGTTAATGCTCAAGTCAAGGGTTTTATACACATCATTATACTTACTGGCCCTCAAAAAGAACTTTTTACAACCAGTCCAACCAGACACTGACATAACTTTTCGAAGCAGTAAGTTTCATGGTGTAAACATCTATTCTCATAGTACAAATATATATGGTGTCCTTCCATAGCACTTTATTTGTAAATTCAGTATCTTTGGTATGTCACAAATGGATCTTTGCTTCAGTATTTTAGTCAGTTCTGTAGGCTTCACGGAAAAAAAATGCTACAAATACTAGGAGGGGATATTGTGTAGCAACTAATGGAAAGAATCAGCAATCAAAACATCTGGGATGTTCTGATCATCTCTATCACTGGTGTTCTTTAACATTAGCACTTTAAAGAAAAAACAAAATGACGTTTTTTCCAAACGGTAAAAGCAGGCATCAAAATCTTGCTGAGGCACTTTAGAAGGGCACTGTCCTGTCTGCTCCTCCCCATAGATGTGACCCCGTTATGCTCTTCCGTTTCTGACCCTCCAATTTGGTACATAATAAGGTTAGCTGACCTTGGTTGTTATAGCAATAAGCATAAACAGGAGCCTCTCTGCATACCATCCCTTAGTATTAAGTATAAACATCAGACTTTATCTGCTAGAAGCAGACACTCTGAAATATATGCCATTAATTTCAGAAAGCGCAGTTAGATAGAAGAGACTTAACTGAAAAGTAAAATTACTGCAAAGGAAATCGGTTCTGTTTTACCTCAAACTAGGACAGAAGGAGAGTCAAGGCTTAAGTATAATTCTGTACAGAAAGCATAAAATGTACATGAAATACATGAACTAAAGAACTGGAAGGGAGTCTTGGTATGCTAGGTTGACCTCATCTAGTTAGCTGCATCAGTATTGGGCGAAAACTGGCCTACACAGCACTGCTGGAAACACCAAAGCTGGGTAGAGATGTAGTAGAAATCAGACCAATAGAGAAAACGTAGCTAGGGATGGGCTGCTGATCGGGAAGGAGTCTGTGCAGAGAGAACAAGGTGCAGTGGCAGCAAACAGGTGGTCTTGGTAAAAGAAAGTGGTGGAATAAATTATAAAATCAGGTGGAGAACCAAGAGGAGGGAGATCTTCCACCAGTTTGGTTGTGGGTGCCTGTAAATGGTAGTGAAGCTAAGCTGCAATCACAAATCCCCAGAATGCTGGCGGGAGCACCGCTGAAATCTTCTCAGGTCTTTACCCCTAAAACTTGCTGTGGCAGGGTGGAGATGGAAGGGATAGACTTGGACAAAGCAATAGATTTTACCCTAAACTAAATGCAGAGGGAAGGCAATAGAATTATTACCCAGTAGCTCTCCTGTGTGTTTCTTAAGATTTCTTTATAGTAATATACTATAGTATATACTATATAATTCTGTATCAATAATAGTACTAGCAATAAGCAATAGAAATGTGACTCAGTAATACTTGCAGTGATGTACATATAAATTAACTGTGATGTGCACATTACTCAATTAAGTTATCATTAGCTTCTTAGTAGTGTGTTACCAAACCAATAACCAGCACCAATCAGTTACATCTCAACTCTCCACTCTAAAGTGGGAGAGTCAAACATGGCTAGTCATAAATGGCAAGATAGTCTCAACCACTCCCCTGTTCCAGGAAAGATAACGTGACTTTTCTCCCTCATTTATGCCTCCCACTCAGTTCTAGAAAACCATGACAGAGGCACCTGCTGCATAGTCTTTGGAAGGGAGGAGGAAGTCCCTCCATCCTCCCGCTTCTACAACAGGCCAGTGGGAAAGCAAGAGGTAAGTCTTTGGTATGGAGCCTCACTGCTTTCTTTAGATGGATCTGTAATCCAAAACTACTAGAAAATGCAACTCAGAAGACAGCTAAGTGCATACAAAAAGAGAAAACTTGTTTACAAGCTGGGTCTTCATTTTTATGTCACAACCCCAGTGAAGACAGACACACAAGGAGAACCTTACTTTTGACTGCTTCTGGTTCTGGTGAGCTGGAAGAGGGGACGGTTGCTGGCGGCTGCACATTCCTCCTCTCTGCTGGGGCAGTGCCGGAAGGGATGGGTGGTGCAGTCAGGCTGTCTGTCTCTGCTGAGTTGATTGTAAGCCTCACCATAGTTTTGGATGTCTTCAGGAGACTAATAAACTAAATGATAAAGAGAAAAGCTGGTGAAGTGTGTAATTGGACTGTTCAGTTGTAAAACAAAAATAAAGCAGAAGAACTCTTCTGCAGACTGGAGCTACTAGTCACAATCCTGCAGGTTTTCTTGGTAATGAAGACAAATATTGATATTTTTTATAAGAAACAGCAATAGAGTTAACTGTGGGCTAGTCCTGGCTGATGTTAATCAAGTAGCTTCCATGAAACTCTGCCAAACCGTACCTGATGAGAATGTGGGAGTGTTTTGATGGCTTCTCTGGACAAAATACTATGTTTATAGCAATTATTAGAAAAATCAGAAAACTAGTATTGTCTTTTAATGCTTGGGTGGAGCCCAATTCTGATCCCACAGAAGTCAATGACAAAACATCTACTGATTTAAATAAATGTGCTACTGCCATCCTAGCTGCTTAATCAGATGCACAGCTGGAAGGAAAATCTGAAAATATTATCTGAACAATGGGAGGGAAGGGAGACGACACTAGTGTGTAACGCAAAATCTAGTTAAAAGGGACACTGAAAAACCTTCAAAATTAATTTGCCACCTTACAGAAAAGACACCAAATCCGCCTGAGACTTTACATTTCAGTAGAATAAGAAGTATTTTCAGAAATTACTTAATCTCTGTCTCTTCTTCCAATGCATACCTACTTCCCTGCAGACAACTTCACTATCTCTTACTCTTTTACTGCTTCAGAGATAGCAGCGCTTCAGAGTAAGATGGATGCTCTCCTAATTGCCCTTTAAAAAACAGAAAGTAATCTTCTCATGCCTAAAGAATCACTCTTCTTGGTAGCAAGGCAGCTGTTAGAAAAAAGCCCTCCTTGATTCATTACAGAACCAAAATTGAGTTTGCAGAGCTAGAAGTTAGGAATAAATCTTGTTATTTAGGAATGGAGATAGTTTTCTCCAAAGGGCTGAAATACCAGGCTTGGAATATAATGAGGCCATTATTACAGACACTCCCCATGTATCACCTCAGTTCACAACCTGATTTACCACTGATGCAACTCACCCATGTAAACTTACACATATTAATTTTATTGGTTCTAATACTTTTAAAGTGGAGTAGCTATGAAGAGTCATTATTGAGCAATAGTTAATGGCTTTTATCCCACAACTAAGTGCCTCTCAGTCATCAGATCTGAACCACAGGGGGGAAAAAAATAATCACATTTGGAGCACAGAGAGAGATGATTCATTAGTAGTGCATGAATGTAAAACAGCAGCTGAGTTTTAAATTCAGGATTTAGCTTATTCTGCAGTAGTTTCCTTATCCAAACAATGCCTGCGGATCTTTGGTTCTTCAGACAGCTTTGAAAATGCAGTCACAAGTACAGTCCTGAAAACCTCACTCGTTTGTTTAAGACACAATCACCTCCTACATTAAGTGGTGTGATTTCTGCAACATTCCTGACACTTCAGAAGCACCTTTTCTACTGGATATCCCACAACAATTTCATCATCCACTGCCAGGATCTGATCTCCAACTTTGATTCGTCCATCCTGGAAACAACACAGAATAAAAATAAGAGCTCTGGTTGCTCATTTTTCATTTTTCATTCCCTATTTGGATTTTAAATGTTCTCACACCTTTGCTGCTGCACCATGATCTGTTAAGCTTTTAATAACTACTCCGTTAACTGTGTCTTCTTCACTAATGGCAATTCCAAATCCTCCTTGATCCTGGGCAAACAGAGAAATGCAAATACTTAGGTACTGTGTTTATCAAAATGTTAGAATACATTCACTAAGGACTAGCAAAGCCTGCTATAACAAAAGTTTGGGTTTTCAAAATGTATCAATGTTTTTAATTAATCTATTTCTGAAATAGTTGTTGCCAACCTACAAACAGTATACTGGCTACCAGGATAAATCTGAAATACTTCTGAATTCAAATCCACTCCTTTGAAACTTACAAGGTCAATTGTGATTCAGTTGGTAAATTCATAAATAAGAGTAAGAAACACAAAATGTTTGGAAATTACTAACTGAGGTAAATAAAGCTTCATGATATAGCTTAAATTCATTATTTGAAACCACAGAAAAAATACACGCAGGAGGGGAAAATACAGAAAATGGAAAAATGTATGCTCTTCCCATCAAATTAGTAAATGTTTGTGGTAGAGTGAAATTTCCTACTGCTTTCACCTAGAATTAAATCATCCAGATACCATAATCTGTAAGATATTCTCTTGGTTAATAAGGGGTGGTGAGATGTCTTCCAAGGAGAAAACTTAGAAACAGTCTGCAAGTCTCTATCCTTATTGTGCACTGAATGCAATTGGCTTCTCCATGTCAACAAGCAGAAGCAGCAATTTTTCCACCCTCATTTGGCAGCTTCACAGTTACAGAACATCTGGCCATTTTCTCCCAGATGCACAATTTCCACTGAATATGTATGGTGAACGGGGGATTTGGCACTGATAATCATTTACTCTGAACAACTAAGGCAATGATTTTACCTGAGGCACCACCGGCAGCTGGTTACCAAAAGTTCTGCAAATAGGACAAGAGGTCACTTCTTTTCAGAGACACAGGCAAATTTATGTGAAGTTAAAGAGACTCATGAGGTTGCCAAAGGCAGTTATTACGTCAGGAAAACTCTGGGGTCCACCCACAAATAGGAAGAGAAGACCTCTAGAAATCTCTATCCTGACTTACAGTAAGATATAGTTTGTTTGCCGTAAGAGGGACTCCATTACAAAAATGCAAGCTAGCGAATACAAATATGGCTGATGTAAAATTAATTTTCAGCACATACCTTAGGGAGTTCCACATACTGAATGTTTTTACATGAACTGAAGTCAGAACAAGCACTGGAGTTTGCAGCACTGTTATCAACCTAATAGAAAATGAAAACATAACCGTGAGCAATTATATTCAACATTTTGCATCAAAATAAAGTGACGCGCAAACATTCTTTAAACTGCTATAACCTATTCACAAGAATGTTAGATTTACTTCATAGTTTAGATGAACATAAAATAAACCAGAATTGAGCACAGATGTATTAAGTTTAGCAGCTTTACTAACATCTCATTTTTTTTTTCCCTTGAATAACTTTTTCTTTTGTAGTAGTTGCTATGCAGGGAGGGCACTCATCTATCCAGAACAATGTTAGTATCTCAGTCAAATGAGAAAACAAAAAAAATTACTTTACCTCTTGATGTTGAAGTGTCCCTGAAGTACAATGTGAACCCTCTATTGACTTTGCAGGGCAAACAGCCATCTGATTTACTGCATCTTTACTTCTACAATAGATTCAGTTAAAGAATGTAGTAATCATGTAGTAATACAGCACCATATTTCTTAGAACAAGTTTAAGTCTAATGCTTTGTTTTACTTTATTTTTGGCACTCTCAATGCAAATATCAAAACAGAAAACTCAAGACATATTTAACAACTACTAAGAACTGGGTTCAAAAGCACATCTACCTTACCAAAATTAAAACAGAAACACTCTGCAAAACTTGAGCATATTAAAAATAAACCTTTTTAAAGAAACCTGTAACCGGAACTTACCTGATAAAGATTATTTTTACTTTAGATGGTGCGCATTTGATTATTGAGGAAGCATTCTGATGAGTCCTTCCATAGAGTATTTGCCCATTTATCTATATAAAGGAAGGCCGCAATTATTTCTCAAAATATTTTAATTCCCTTAAACTAATTTTTAAGCCTTAAAAAAATCCATTATCCCACCTCACTGGCTAAAACAGCAATTGTATTAAAATAACAGAGTATGTTGTGTCCTGCTTTTATTCCCTTCTTCCAGTAAAAAATTCCTTATAGTTTGATTTCAGACTAACACTGTCACAGTGCTAAAAATCTCATTCTCCGAGTTATACTGCATTGATTTGGCACATCATCTATTTCCACTTGCCATTGATCACCTCATGACTGATGTGGTGATAAAGCAGGGCCATGGGAAATTCTAAGTATGACAAATAAATGAATCGCTTATATCCAGCCACGAGATTGCTGTTATTTATCGAACCTTAGCTCTGAGCCAGGCACTTTATACACAGGAGTGTGAACACTGGCACATTCACAATCTGCAGATTTGACCTGACAATCATTGTGCTCATTTGGCAGAGCAAACTCACTGAACCCCCTTGAAGTTCCTATGATTCAGATATGATGGAGGTATCAGTGTGAATGTGCAGAATAAATTTCGTCAAATTTTATTAATTGCATTTTTTCTTGGAAATGAAAAACTACAGTGCAGAAGTTCAGGGGAAATGACTGGAAAACACAAATGGAAAACAATACAACACACACTGAGGTAGTACCAATATAAACAGAGAAGCTAAGCAGAGACGCAGCAACAGTGAGCAACACATGCAAAACATGTGAAATGAGGGTTCAGCATAACACCAGCCCCTCAGCTCCCATGCAGGCGGTGTCCACCAGGCATGGTCACAAGCATACTGAGCCCTATCGTTTACACTGGAGGTGACAATCCAGATGCAGCACTGCTTCCAGTGTTTGCCATCAGCTTGTGAAAAAACACAGTCAGGTATATCAGCTGGAGACGGGGCATGGCCCACCACAGCTGACGGACAGCTGCTTGGGAATGTAAGGAGCAAGCTCAGATGTCTCCTCTCAGAAGAGGTGAGACAATCTCTTAGCATCAGTTTGCAGGTTTACGGTGTGCACAGTAAGCAAGAAACCACATGAGAGCAGACTCAGACAGATGCGTGGCAATGTGTTCTGAGGATACTCAGCATCTGCAACATCAAGGTTTTAAAACCAGATGTTTTACCTGATTCAGGAAAACAGTCTAGCAGGTAACAACGGACTCTGCAACTAACAGGTCCCCCAGGAGAGTAGGTCCACAGTGCCACAAATCCCTTAGTTTCTCTCCTAGTCTGCAACTGCCAACCTACATTGTTTACTCTCTCAGTGTCTCCCTCAAGCTTTGTTCCGTCTCACCACTCCTTCCCTGTACCATCTCCCCAGTGCATCCTCAAACACCTCCACATACAGTTTTGAAGTTACACAAAGCATCTCTGCTATCAGAAAGAATGAGAAAAGCTATAGCACAGAATACATCTCCAAGTATCATCAACTGAACTGTGGTAATAGAAAAATACATCTTATGCTCATATACATATTGGAAAAGTTAGCTGCACATTCAGTGGTTGGGTCCCTCCATCAAAACCACTAGAAAACTGCCCCAATGTGTTACGAGATAAAAGTCCGTAATACAGATGGATCTGTTTCTGTTTCCCCCAGTTAATTTCCATTTTATATGTTACACAACATAAAAATATTCTGGTATTATCACACTTCCAGTAGACAGAGAAGCAATTAGAAAGTCTGGAGCACTCCAGAGATGGATGGACTAAAGGACTTCAATATTTTCCATGGTCTGCAATGCCCTTCCATACTTCTTCATAACCCAGAAACTCCTGTCATCCCCCATTTTTATCCATTTTTAATACACACACATCATTACTTAGTACTATTATAACCAGGAAAAAAAATCCCAGCTATTTCGCATACACCAGAATTAAAATCTGGTAATATAGTGATGTCAACTTGGATAACTTGGGGATTTCAAAGTCTACTGAAGAACATCTGTATTGCAGCAAGAATCTAATATTTTAGGGCATTTTGAGTCAGTATGTTTAGGTTTCAGTATGAATTGCAAAAACTCACCTCTAGTAACTCATCTGCAATCTGTAGCCTGCCATCTTTGCCAGCTGCTCCATTTGGATCAATTCCCACTATGAAGACACTCATTCTGGTTCGGTCTTTGTTACCAGCAAGACTAAGTCCCAGACCCGTCCTTCCTTTTTCCAGCTCAATCATGTGTAGCTCTCCTGGTAGATTTCCATAGCGCTGCACGATCTTTTCTGAATGTAAAATTTTGGGCAGCAGAGGATGGATTTACATTAGAAAGTTTTACAAGTCACCTAGACAGTCAAGGTCAGTGTCCAGTGGGCGGTATCTGACAGAAGAATCCCAAACTGGATGAGAAAATTTTAAGCGTATATCACACTTTCTTTTAAGCTAAGCCTCAGGTGATTTATAACAGTATTTCCAGTTCCTTGTTTTCCTTCTAACTTCAGAAAACATTAAAACTTCTCTTAAAAAGTAAGAGACTTTTCACACATAAAAGCATTTATCTTCCCTCTGGTAACATCTTCAGGTAACAGAAGCTATCACAGCAATCAGTGTCATCGGTTACCTAGAGTACACTGAAAGTCTTCAAGTAGTCCTACATGTGAAACAGTGAATTTGGACCACAGAGGAAAAGACAGATGAGGAAGAACAAATTACTTTTATGTTTTACCATGTGGATCTGACCAAGCACAGCTGAAAGCTGGCAGCAACGCTTAACACTCAAACCACTAAGCACATGAGGATGAAGCAGTCCAGATTGGACCCCCCATATTTTCTGCTACAGTGCTAATTCAACACCAAGTATTTCAAACTTTATCACAAAGAATAAACTTACTCCAGCTATAACCGAACTCATCCTCCTTCTCCACATCCTCTGGGACTCTGCTAGAAGATGACTGTGCAACTTCACAGCTCATTCCTGAAAATGCTGAAGGAGGGGGCAGCGGCAAGTTACAAAGCGAAGTCTTTTCTGGCTCTAAATCGGACTGACCAAATGCCTGTGGAGAATAAGAAAAATACAGTGGCTAAGCAGACACAGAGTCTCTGTAGGGAAATTAGTATACAAAAATGTCAAACAGCAATGACTACAGCGTTGAAGTTTAAATACCAAGCAGATGGAATTCTAAATTAATAACACGACACAGAAAGGCTGCAAGAGATCCAAGACAGAAACAAACACCAGGCAAGGTAAGAGATAACATCACTCCAAAATGTATTCGGAAGCAAACAGAACTCACAATAAAAGCCCAATTCAGTAAAGTTTTATGTGCTACTTCACATTTCAGAAAAAGTCTCTCACAAAGACTGAACTGATTTTTTTTTTAATGCTATATTTGTAAAAGACTTCTACTTCATTTTATTTTTAAAAGCTATGACATATAATTTCTTCCTATCATATGCTTTGGGCACCAAATAGGAGAAAAGGACAAGGAAACAAAGAACTTGGTGCTTTCAAAAATGTCTCCAGAAAAAAGAAAATAACTGGCATATTAACTGAAAGGACAATTTAAAAACAAAATGAAACCGACGATAAGTGAAGAAATCCACAGTAACCGAACTTTTTCAGTCTTATTTACTGCTGCACAGGGGAGATATAGGAGGATACAGATTAAATCACAAAGGAGAAAAATACTTTTGGTCTTGATGTATATGGTCTACTCATATTCACAAAAAGTTAAAAGCATAAACACACAACTACTGCAATATAATGGTTAAATACCCAAATCCACAACATGGCAAGCCTCCATTCAAGTCAGTTTCCCTGAGGAATACGGACTCTGATCAGGGATTTGGCTAAGTGTTTGTAATTTATGTCATTTTTGATTGCTCAGAGCAAACACACTGGCAAGAAACTCATGTCTGAATATCATCATTCTGAAGCTTACGCATGCCCAACAGACTTTGATACTTGGCAGATCAGCTGCTGATGTAAAAACCAAAAAAATCAGATGAAAACCAAGTATTTTTCCAGTATTAGTATTTTCAGGTGTCACCCTAGCTTCACAGTCCTGTTCTCATAATTTCAGCTTTCGTTACCTTCATTAGCAAAAGTTTGAACACGGTAACTCAGATGGTGTCTCTGGGTGCCAAAAACACTTGAAACAATTTCTTCATCAGAGGTAACAGTGAAATGAATAACAACATACACCTTGGAAGACTTCAATGTGCTTTAAATTGAAGGTGTTGAAAAAACTAGGAAGTTACCAATTTAGTCTTGCCAAGATTTAAGGACGGTCCCATCTCTCAGGGAAAATGAGTTACCTTCATTCTCTCTATACTCCAAAGATTTAAAGAAAATGCAAATGCCCTATTTCAGTTTCTTTGTTCTGCTTCTGCTTGAAAAAAGACCTTCCTTTCGTTCAGGAACTTGTTCTAGGAGCTTAACTAAGAAGTCGTTAAATGTTAGAAGTGTGGGAAGTTTTAATACGGCACCCAAGCCACTCATTTTTATAAAAAACACATATAATTGCTATATAATTTTTTGTATCATTACATCGGTCACATTGATCTGTGCTTCAAAACTAAGACAGTGCCATCCTGCTCAGATGATATCTTGCACACTAAACTCTATGTAGGAATTATTTATAGTTTATGCAAATTGTACTCTAAAACATGTTAATAGTTACAGGGCAGACATAAACTTCAACTGACACAGCAAAATTCTAGCAAAGATATCATTACCGATCAGAATGAGAGCAGGGTGGAAACACTACTTAATAACTTTCAAAGTGATTTTTTATAATCAAAAATTTATGTATCTGCCATGGAGAAAATTTGGTGACAGACCTCTACCTCAAGAAGAGGTGAAGGGAAAAGTAGTTCTAAAACCACTAATTTTTCAGAGTGCTTCCTGGAGTTTTAACTAGAAAGCTACATAACATACTGAAAAAATGAGGAAATACAGTGTGAAGCAGACCAGATCACCAGACCTTACAGCAGTCTCTGTGTTTTAAAAACAAAATGAACACATCACTTCAGTGGTACTCTCGGTAAGTGACAGTGTCCAAGAACTTCGCAAAATTAAAGAAAACATGACCAAAAAAAAAATCAGAACAAAAAACTGCTGTCGAGGACCTCTGGAAGAGCTATAAAGTGTGGATGTATGGCTACTTCCTGAGAGATTAGTACTTACAAACTGCAGCCACAATAATTTGGTTGACAAAAAAATGCTTCTTTGCTTCTTTCTGTACCTCTGTGCATGCATACATAAAACCGAACACGTCTGATGTTTAAGGAAATGATGAAACAAAAGTAAAAGCAAGGCCCCTTTTTAAGAAGGGTAAAAAGGGTGTTACAATGCCATTTGGGCAGAGGGGACCACATCCTGCCTCCAGAACTCAGCCTGCCATGAATGCACCGCCAGCAGTAGAAGCTGTCCCATAAGACAGTTTACACACACATAAGACTTTTGCTCCCTGAATCGGGCCACACACAAAAAACCTAAAATGCTTTAACTCATGAAATACTTTCAGTGTGCCACAACACAGTATTTCATTTAAAATGCAAAGCATCAGACACTGCATGAACCCATTTGGCTACCAGGGTCACTCCAATCACAGCCAAGCAAATATAAAAAATGGCAGCAAGTTTGGAGCAGTATCACTTTCAACACAGGAGGCACACGTGGAGGAAGAAGCAGTACTCTGGAAGGTATTACAGGCCATGTACAAACGTACAGCACACACATGGTAGGACCCACTCACTGGAATCAAGACAAACCTTGAATGGTGTGGGAGCAAAAGGGTTAGTTGGGGAACAACGGAAGGTAACCCTAATTGGATTCGATACCTCCTACAGTAACAGAAAACAGCAATCCACATGTTACAGCACCTTTGGCAATACACAGCATTATTAATGAATAACTCATTTTCAATTACAAATTCATTTTACTAACTGCAGCAACATTATTAACTCCATTTATAAAGGGACAAAAATACTTAATGGGTTATTAAAGACCCTGATTCAGCAAAGTTTCTTGCTGTACATGAACCTTAGCTCAGCAGAAGCGACAGAGGTGACAAAAGGCCATTCTTATCTCAATGCTGAAAAAGGAATTATGCAGAAACTGTAAAAACATTAAGTTTTCTCTAAAACTATGTGCATTTTTTCAGAAATACTTTTGAAAATATAGAAAATACAAGCCATTGTTTACGTTACACTTCTACTCCCTTTCCTCAGAAACAAACACAGATTTCAAAAGCATGCATACAATTACACACCACATATCACATCATAAATGTTTGTTGTACATTCAATATATTTGACAACATGGGAAAAAAGACAAAGGGCACAATCACTCCCAAGAGGTATAACCAGCTAGAAATGATTTTATTAAATCATAAATGCATGCATCTAAGAACTAAGTCTTTATTTATTGTTGTGTTAGAAGTTAACCCTGTTCCCAATCTGAGCAACATGCAGTAAGCACTAACCACAAAAAGAAAGAATCTAACTTTTTTCATATTTCCAAAGATGTCAGCATTCTGTTCATTGTGCATTAAAAGAATTTTCATGAAGCCGAGGGAAAACACTTTCAGCATCATAAAATGAAAGCTGCTAACGTGGGTTTTTTTCATGCAAAAAGAAAAAAGAGATATCAAAGCTGGAAATTCCTTACCACATAAAAAGAAAATGAAGGGCATAGCAGCAAAACACCTCATACTGATGAGAGAGTTACACTCAGGTTGGTATTTTAACATACACCACAGGGACTGATTTTGTAATTGAGAACCTACTCCTCTGGTAGCCCTGATTAGATTAGATTTAGTAGTTGCAATTAATGGAGCTGGCATTTTTTAACTTCTTCAAAACTCTTCTATGTGCGTGCGTGTCTGTGTCTTTTTAATTCACCACACAGAATTTGCACTCTCATCAGCACAATATTTTACCCAACTTTTTATAAAAGAATTTAAATGAAGAGAGACACTAATGGCAAAGAAGCAAACATATAATGTTTGGTGAGTCAAAAGCAGACAATGTGTCATCATCCAACCTTGTTAGTGTTGAACTGAGAAGAATCAGCAAACGGGTTAGTGCTGCTGAAGACAGCTGGCCTACAGAAAAGACTGTTCTGCGAGAAAGGCACAGAAGGATTCTAAAAGGAAAATATAATAGAAACTAAGCAAAAACATTTTTAAATTAACCCTCTGTGACTCATGAAACAAAATTACTTATTAGCAGCCTGTGCTAATCAAACAAGGTCCACTTCCTGCATTTTGCTACAGACATGTGAAGGTAAGCAAAAGTGTATTTGCCCTGTGTTTGTATCAGCTATGTTTAGCAGAGCATAGAGGAAAAGCACCCATCTTCATACCTGTTCTAGCCCACAAAGTGCATAAAAGTGCAGAATTCAGCAGTGTGAACAACAGAAAATTTACTTGCTGTGATATTCGTAGTATTTTGTTCAAGCATCTCAGCATATGGATACTCTTACACATTAGTTAGTTATAAAATTTTGGATTTCTGGATTAGAATAAACACAATTCTTTGTAGTAATGTAATAGCATTAGTTTTATTTTGAAAACCACAGATTAATTCTCATAATTCGATCTACCTCTTGTGGTAACACACTCACTGCATTTGCAAAAGAGAAGGTTTAGTAACATTAGGCATCTCTAAGCAGAATTAATATCTAAGAATAAATTTACAGATCACCTTGTATGTGTGTATATACATCTATAATTTTCTGAATTTATAGTTTAATGAAACTAAATTCTCTGGTCTCCTCCTTAAACAATACAAGGTACCTCCTTATTATTATTTAACACAAAGAGTTTTCATACTTAGACAAAATTAAAGGATGTATTTTGATCATTTATATTCCTTATGCAGTTTTTGTACTGTAATCTATTTTGAGATCAGAACCTTTTTAATAAAGAGGGAACAGCTCTGATTTTGCATAGTATGTTGGAAATACTCTTCAATATATAGAAAAGTAATTTCTGCACTAGTTGCATCCATCTGGCAATTGCCTAAATGTCTTAGAGCTGTAAGTTTAAGTGTCAGAAAATAAGTAGCATAGTAAGTGGAAAGGAATGTGAAAAGATTGCAGTATCAGCTGATACATTTATATCACGGTAATTTAATAGAGATATCTGTTGCTGTTTAAAATTTTCTTAAAGCATTTTTTGTTTTTTAAATGCTTCTGAAAATAAAAATTGCATCCCTAAACATTTATTTTCAAATATGCTTTTGCAAAACAAAAGTGAAGTAGTTTGATAAGACAACGTATGTCTTGGTTCTACAGTATCTTCAGCAATGAGAAAGTAGTGCTGTGCATGAACAAGGTTTCTTCACCGGTGAGTCACTGAAAGTCAACAGGCAGTTTCCCTACAGTACAACAAGATGCTCTGTTTACACATGCGATTCACATTTGATTTTGTCTTTTACAAAGAAAAGTTTGGGAAAAGTAATTTGCCAGTGTAATGATCCTATTATGCTTTAACCATTACATTTGTCATCAGCATAAAATTTTAAATTGTATCTTGATGAAATTTTAAGCAACTAAAATATTCATCACAAACATTTTGCATAGAAACAGTGAAATCCTAGTAAAAGAGAAAACAAAAGATCAGCCACAGTAACTCAAAATCTTGCCTTTTGTATTTTAGGCACAGCGCCTAAAATACTAATGCTAGCTCAAATTCTAATTCATGGAACAGCGTTGTATTAATATGGACTGACTACCGTGATAAAATATGCAGCATTTGAGTTTGCTTGAACAGTTAGGTTTAGCATGCACAGTCTAGGACAAGAAAAGCAAGTGTTAAAATAAAGGGTATTTTTCCTTTTACTGCTGGTTTTTTTTTTCAAAACAAATTCTAAAATAACAGCATTTATTTTACCTTCTTTTTTTATTTTTTATTTTTTCAACTAACTTGTGGTCAGCATTTGCTAAGGTATCTTGTGCTCCAGGGTGCTAAGGTATCAGAAACTAGCTATCATTTCTTTCAGCACAATGCTTTAACCCTACAAATTATCTGGGATGATAACTATGGTGATAGACTAATTCTTACTCAGAAATACCCAAAGCAATAGTAGTACGAAATACGGATAGGATGGTTAACTGCTTGCTAGCAAAACCTATCAAGTGGCTTTTCACAGCCTATTTGCATTATTTGAGTTATTCTGGAGTACACTTAGGCTCTCTTTTAACTACTAGAACAGCCTTAATGAAAAAAAAAACAAAGGGGAAGAAACCTACTCATTAGTAACATGTCACTTGAAACTGACTGCCTTGCTAAATACACAGCAGTGCTATATTAAATATAGCTACTGTGTGCAGGCAGAGCTAGCTATCTGGGTGACTGCACATGAATGAAGGCAGGAAATTCCCTTATAAGATCTTATTATACAGATGCAAGTTTCAAAAGATGAAAACAATAAATATAACGCCATTTACAAAGATCACAACACAACATGTGTACAGTAAGGGCATTTGCAATGTTTCTGCTTACAGAGAAACAAGGGTTTGTTAATAAACAGTCAAGAAATAACCAAAAAGCTTAATAACTGGAAAATAAAGAGAACAAAGAACTACAATTAAAAATCGCAAAGGAGCACTCTCTAAAGAAAATTAAGTTGTGATAAAGTAATGGCATTCCCATCCCAAACTGTCCTAAACATTCAGCAGTGGCAATTTTGTTCACGTCACAGCAAATGCAAAAGCCTTACTTTAGTAGCTTGAGCATCAATAACCAACATTCAATAGAGCTTTTTCATGCAACTTTACCTTAGATGACTGACGATAAAATGGGTTAGTAGTTTTCTGCCCACAGGGAGCAGAAGCTGAAGAAGGGTTATAAAGAGACTCTGGCTGGGGAACAAGAGTTATGAGACAACTAGTAAATAAACGTGCAGCTTACACAGACTCTACAATGAGGAAGTTTAGTTTCTAGTGATGCAAGCAACTTATATTAAAGCTCAGTAGCTTTTGTCTGCAATGTCCATGCAGCTTAGTGACGGAAAACTTCCGTGTACTTCTAGGTGCTTTCATTAATGTCCAATGAATTTTTAACAGATGCTGTATTTCTGCATGTGCTCCTCAGACATGCTGTCAATCTCTAAGAGCTGGTTTTAGTTAGACTCCTACTCTGCCCCCCAACAAATTATCTTTCTTGAGGCTTTTCAAAATAGTTTGAGGACGGCGTGCTGGAGGGTAATTCCAAATCCAAATCGATTTCATTCTAAATGGAAATAATACTTGAATCAAATCTTTGTTCCTAAAATAGCTGAGATGGAACTTTCAGGATTAAATAACCCATTCCCGAACACCACCACCTTGACCATTTGTTTCATCTATTACTATGCATTACATCTCTTTTCATATTTTTATGCTTACCTTTGGTCTGCTTATAATGCTCTGTACCATAAAGACTACAGGATTGCCTGCCTTCCGTATGGCTTCCACAGCTTGTTCATGACTGGCATCTCTGAGGTCAATTCCATCCACCTGTAATTGGAAGACCTCATCTTAACATTGCAAGAAGCTACAAGAACCAGGAGTCAGCTCTGGGTTCTGGCAAGGGAACTTTGACTAAAACCTAAGTCCAAACTTCCATTACTGGTGGAAAGATTTCTACTGACTTGGTAGTCAGTACCTTGAGGTCCCTCACACACAGGTTTGAGATTTCCAAGAGCACTGAGAATAAATATTCTCTATGGTTTTAAAAACAGGTTTTTGAACATTCTTGGTTCAGGCTCCATTCGTTTTTCCAAAGGCAACATAATAGAAGAGGTATGATAATAAGAAGAGATAAGGTAATCTGAAGACTGGTAGCGTTTGCCAAATACCACTTCCTGTAAATACTATCTTGGAATAACCTACTTCTGAGGACTTTAACAGATTTAAAAATTGAAACTTATTCGGTGCTGGAAGGTCTTTCATTATGGGGTATTATGTCAGCACATTTTTTCCCTTTCAATTCTTTTTTTGGGGGTTTTTTGGTGTTTTTTTTTTTAAAGCAAGGTAAGATCAATTTTAGCTACTGAAAAGCTTTCTCTCTTCTAGAAGAAAGCATTTACAAAGGATGGCTAAGGACAAATTTTTGCCTGGTTGCTTTTTTTCATGCCTTCATATGCATTGGTGTGTAAAACAGTTTGTCTTGCGATCCAGGTAAGAACCATGTTATGGTGACGTTAGCATCAGTAAAGCATTCTCACAATGACCATAATAAAAGCTAGAAGCTAACACAGAAAGGTTATTTGTTAGTGGCAATTCTTGCACGCGAAGTTATATAATGAGGATTACCCCTACCTTTTTAATTATCTAACTCCACCTTACACTTAATCATCCAATGTAAATAAAAAGAGAAAATTCTAAACCTATGCGGAACTGAACAATAACACCAAGGGTCTACAACCCTCCATCCCTGAAATACTTTCTGCACTAACAGAGAGAAAAGCCTAGATATGCCACAACTTGCGAAACTGAAATAATACATTCAGAAACAGTCACATTAACACAACATTCATTACTTAATTTCACTCACCCACTCCAACTTCTGCAGGCATCATTGTCAGAGACAATCGCTGCATTCATAAAAATCCAGGTATTCAGATATAATGAATGTTTTTTAACTTTGTCGCCATCAAGCAAAATTCTACCTCCCAACTTGTTATTCCCTGGAAACTCTTCCATCCTGTTTTAGAAACTGCTACCTATATTAAGGTATTATTTCAAGATCCTTTATATGAATCTTGAAGCAGACAGTAAACTGCAGTTTGAGTACCACCACGTAAAGCAAGCCCAGTCTGATGCAGGGGAAGAATCACCATCTCTATCACCCTGCTTGTTATACTCTTACTGATGGACAGTCAGCAAAGGACATCCAGCAGTGTTAAGAGGAGTGAGGTTCCTAATGGCCTGACACTGGAGACAGGGTAATGAATGACTTACAGTCATCACAGGAAAGACACATTCCTTTCAGTACGCTCATTTTTCTTTAAGTGAGAAAGCAGAAGTGGCTGCATGAGCACAGAAGAGAAATCTAGACAAATTCCTCCCTGCAACACCATTGGCTACCCTATCCTCAGGCATGAGCATAATGCTCAACTTTCTTTATATTAAATCCAGCCTTCTTCATGTCAACAGGAAGAAAAAGTCTCCCTTAATTCCTGCACAAGAATAATGTGATCTGATTATGATTTAAGAGGGAAATAAGTTTGATGTTTATTTGCATGATTTCCTATTCAGTGGCCATTTCTGTTGCCCTCCAATATGCAAAGGTAAAACCTTTTAGCTTCACCACGCAAGCTTTTTCCTACACATGCTGACTTTAAAACAGGCAGGTAGAACTGCTGGCTTTATAGACCAATGCTCACACAGTCAGTCATCTATGCTTTAGGTTGTACACTCAACTTAAAGCTGTCTGCACACAAACATTAGCGGATGGTACTACACTCTATGGCTCAAGTGGTGCCAGCTGGAGCAATTACACAGCTGCTGGCTCACGACCACACATCCATCTCAGAGGCTCACAAGATGCTGGGGCTATGCAAGCAAATGCACTCAGCTGGTACCTCCACGATCCGATCTCCGGTTTTCAGCGTTCCATTTTTGCCAGCTGGACTGTCTTCCAGGATGTGCTTGATAAAGATCCCTCTCATCACTTCTCCATTACTCAGGCGGCTCCCCATCCCTCGTCCTCCAACAATGCTGATTCCCAGTGACTTGCTAGGCTCTCTCCACAGTTCAACCCTGTTGTGCCAAAATAAGGACCAAAATAAATGAAAATCTGTTGTGATTATGCACACTGAAGACACCTAGATTTGCACAGTGGTTTAAAAACACTCAGAAATAACTCCACCTTGGGAAGTTTTGCTTTTCAGTGGGTGTTATCTCCTGAATTGCTCAGAAAGTCTGTAATTCTGTCTACTGTTGTTCTCTTTATTTTGGATTCTAAGCAAAACTTTAAATCCTTCTCTTCATCTCTTCTTACTGGCTCCCAGAGAGTCAGCTTATAAAGATAAATTACTAAAGCAATCAAGATACTGCTAGATTGCATAGATTTAGCATGGCAGTAAAAATCAACAGCAAATTACTCCTGCAATGCACAATATATGTAAGTGCAGCAATTCTGTTTTCTTACTCCTCTTAAAATGTATTACAGGTTTCAAAATTTTTCCATTTCAAATGAGATTTTATACTGTGCAACTAGATCTGCACTTACTTTCTGGGCTGGTTCCAGTTACTAAAAGCTGCATTTTGAAGTTCACTTTCTTCTCCCTCCCCTTCTTCACGTTCTGGAAGCTCTGGGAGTTCCCTGCTGATGAACAGGAACATGCAATTAATTTTTAAAGAACCCATATAATCACTAGATTTCACTGCAAAATTTCATGTATTGCATCACCCTGCCAGCATTAGAATTTGTACACAGGATTCGTGAAAGGGACTTCTTTTTCAGATGTCTGCTAGAACATATACTGTGTTTGGAGATTCCCTGTCCACTTGTCTCTGCGATTAAGTTGCTACTGGTTGACAACCACAGAATAAAAGACTGTATTTTGAAACTAGAACCAACTCAAAGCTGAAGGTAATTACTTACTGTTTCCAAAATGAAAGAACAGCAGCATTCAAAAACAGTTACTGCTTTTGGAGATTAATTTCAAGAAAACAGAAATTATTAGTCACTTTGAGTATTTTGGCCTGTAACTGTAATGAATATTTGAAACTCAAGGAAAAGGACAGCATAATTCATTCTTTCCAGTATACATTCCGGAAAGACCATCAATGCCAAATTCTTGTGCTGGACGCAGTGAGTATTTGCAGCGATACCTAAATCAAATAGCATGGTATTAAGAGAAGTTTAGGAAGAGGCAGAACTCAATCTCCTTTTTGGTACATCCAACAACTATAAAACAGCCTTTAAAATGTCAGAAAAATTTGCTAGCAAAAACTGTACTCTGAACACCTTTCTACTGCAATGGCTGCTGGTCTGAAGAAAATCACCCACCTTTCAGCTCTTCTAAAATAAAACCTATGTTTCTGAACTGTGCAAAGTGTATGGAGTGAGTTACCTCTAAGAGCCCTACGGGAGAAAACAGTAGGTCTTTCGACTCACCTGACAGTATGTGAAGCAAAAAGTTCAAGTGGCACAGCTTCCTCTGCCTGTTGTCCCAAACTGGCCCTGTACTCGTCTAAATTTTCTGCTGGCACATACGTAATACTGCAATAAAATGGGACATGATTAAAGTAACATGAGGACCACTGGTCCTACCTTTGGTGGGTGTGAGGAATGGATATGAGGAAGCGACTCAAGACCAATTCATATAATTATTGACTTCAAAGCCACAATGCTGGTACATTGAGAATAAGGAGTTATATGAATCCTTTGTGACTTTGCAACAAACATGCATTTATGGTCAAATGAGGTAGCTGACCAGCACGTAGTTTTCTGAGGGCTGGCCACTCCATTTTAAGTAAATGGTGCTCGAACAACGACAAGAGTGTAATAGAGTGAATCCAGCTTCAGTTAAAACAGAGATTCCTCGTGCAAAGACAAACACTGAAGGATCTATGACGTGTGAAGCACCACTACCATCCTAAATACTGGCTGAAAATGCTTCTGGAAGTTGGTTTGCAGGAGGTTTTGTGCTTTCCTGGACAGTGTTGTATCTATTTTAGGTTTCTATGCTTTAGGTGAAAAATACTGCACAGGTTTCAACATACAAATGTGTTACAGTTACAGCACACCACCTATGCTGCAGGGAGCAATCCCCTGCTCAACTCCCTCCTCCACCCCTTCATGCACTTCCAGGCAGCTTGGGACAGTCAGACTGCCATGTCAAATGACATGCAGACTCCTGAAACCCTGGTACAACCCAATCATGTTTGAATGCCAGAAGAAGAAATGGCCCAACAGACTGGGGAGGAGGGAACAGAGAGAAGGAAAAAAGATTAAGGCATGACAAATATTTCTTAAAAAAATTCCCTCTAAAGGCAAAAGGACACCATTGATAAACAGAGCTAATTAGACGGTCCTCCTTTAATGATGTTTTGTCTTCTTAAAAACCTTTAGTTGTTCAATAAGCAGCTTGGCTATCAGATCCAGGACTGCCAAGAAGTAAGGCTGATGGAAAAACAACAGACAAAAAAGGGCTGTCCTACCATTCATCTCATGGTTAAAAGAAATATGAACGTATTTCCCCACAGAACAAATGGGGGGGAGGGGGGGGGAGAGAAATCTTGACCACTTCACGTGAACGTATAACCTGCCGAGGAGAGACTCCTTCAGCCCTGAGTCTCTCTCTCACTTGGAACCCTCTCCTGTCCATCACTCCCTCCTTGGAATCCTCTTCTGTCTGTCACTCCCTGACTGCCACTGGCTCCCCCTCTCATTGGTTTTCTGATGAATACAGCAACCAGCAGAAGACAGAGCAAACAAACTTTTATATGACTAATGCCGTCTGTCTAAAACACTCTACCAAAACTGTTGGTATGTGAACTATTACAGAAGCCTGACCCCTACAAATCAATGGGCCCTAATGCTATCCAACTGAGAGGGTAAAGAGAGCTGGCTGATGTCATTGTGAGGCTGCTCTCCATAATCTTTAAGAAAGTCGTGGAGATTGGGGGATGTCCCAGAAGACTAGAAAGCTAATGTCATCCCCATCTACAAGAAGGGCTTAAAGGAGGATCCAGGAAATTATAGGCTCATCAGTCCTTGAGAAAGTTATGGAACAAATCCTCCTGGCGGCTACCATAAGTCAAATGAAACACGTGATTGGGAAAAAAAACAGCACAGATTCATCAAGGGCAAATTGTGCTTGGCAAACCTGATCACCTTCTACAACAAAGTAACCTGACGGGTTGATGTGGGGTGAGCGGTGGACGTTGTCTTCCTGGATTTCTCCAAGGCTGGTTTCGACATGGTTCCCCACAGCCTCCTCCTAGAGAAACTGATGCATTACGGTCTAGACAAGTAGTCTGTGCAAGGGTAAGGAACTGGATACTGAGGGTGGTGGTAAATAGCTCCTTTTGAAACTGGCAATCTGTCACAAGTGGGGTCCCCCAGGGATTGATAGTAGGCCCAACGCTGTTTAGTATCTTCATAAGTGATCTAGATGATGGGATCAAGTGTACCCTGAATGAAGTTTGCCGACAGCACCAAACTGAGTGGGGAAGCAGACACTTGGGAAGGGAGAGCCACCCTGCAGGGAGACCTGGATAGGCTGCAAGATTGGGCTAACAAGAACCTTGTGAAGTTCAGCAAGGACAAATATAAGGTCTTGCAGCTGGGAAAACATAATCCAGGAGTACTGCAAAGACTGGGATCTACCCCACTGGGGAGCAGCTCTGTGGAAAGGGACCTGGGGATCCTGGTGGAGAACAAGCTCAACACAAGTGACCAGTGTGCTGCAGCAGCAAAGAAAGCCAACAGGATGCTGAGCTACGTCAACAAAAACATCACCAGCAGAGATAAAGAAGTCATTATCCTACTCTGCTCAAGGACTTCTCAGGCCACACTTGGAATTCTGTGTTCAGTTTTGGGGCCCATTATACAAAAAAGATGTGGACAGGATGGAAAGGCTCCAGAGAAGGGCCAGTAAGGGAAGCCTTCTATGTGAGGAAAGGCTGAGAGAATTGTGTTTGGACAGCCTTGAGAAAAGACGGCTTAGGGGAGACCTTATCACCATGTTCCAGTATTTAAAGGGTGGCAACAAAGAAGATGGAGACTCCATTTTTACAAGGAGTCACATGGAAAAGAGCAGGGGTAATGGGTACAAGTTACTCCTGCGGTGATTCTGATTGGACACAAGAGGAAAATTTTTCACAATGAGAACAACCAGCCATTCAAATAATCTCCCCAGCGAAGTGATGGATTCCCCAACATTGGACACTTCTAAGATTCAGCTGGACAGGTTGCTGGGCCACCTTGTCTAGACTGTGCTTTTGCCAATAAAGATTGGACCAGGTGATCCTTGAAGATCATCTTCCAACCAAGGTAGTCTATGAAAATCACCACAAGCACCATCTTTATTTGTCTTCTTCATCCGTGCTCAACCGTGTTCCCTACCTCTTTTCACATCTACCATATCTAGAAAAGTGCAGAAGATGGTCATTAAGGAGGTGCCTAGGGTGCTGAATGGGAGGAACTCTCCAGTTCTTTCAATGGAAATTTCTACATCATCCACACTATCACCAGCTTTTTCCCTTCCTTAAATCTCCCCCCTCTTCTACCTTGGCATTTTTTCAACCATGTAAGTGTCATGTGCTTGACACAACGCGTTTTCATTTTGAAGTGCTGGGGAGTTAGCATACACTAGGGAACAAACACTCAGCAGGTCACGGACTCTTATGTGTCATTCCTGAGGGCATTCCAGCGCTGGGAAACACACAAGACACACAACAGTTATTCTGCGAAGGCCTAGCAGTGAAAGGGAGAGAAGCAAGAGGGAAAAGAGTTTTTGAAAATAATCACTACTACTTCTCAGCCACCTCCAACTCCAAATGCACTGAACTACAGCGAAGCGCTAGTATTATGGTCACAAAACTCTGACAGGGCAAACGCTGCTGCAGAAGCACCACCCAGTAAGCCCATAAGAATTCCTTGCCTCTGCAAAAGCAACAAGATGTGCAAGCTGCACTTCAATGAAAGAAAATGTATCTTTTATCCAGTTACATACACCTGTTTCATCCCAATCAAATTCATCAATTTTCACCTTATAAAAATAAGTAGGAAATAATGTATTTTCCCTTGAAAGACAGCTGCATTAAAGAAACCAGAATTACAAGCAACCCTTCTGCTGGCTAGAAGGCTTGGACAATCTCCTGTATGCTAAACTGCAGCTGGAAGCTATTGTTCAAAGTATGGAAAGGAGAACAGCAGGCTCCTAAAAAGGAAACAGATATGCCCAGACTCAGCCTGGATGAAGACTGGTAGTAGTAGTCTTTATCTCATACTTCGGTGCAACATCAGCATTAGATATCAGCTAAGCGGGAAGCAAACCATGCACATTCCAACTTCTTGGATATCCTGTTGTTTTTCATTATATGAATGAATATCCGACATTGTGCTGGGACATTCAAAGGTATGGCTCAACGGATGCTCTCAAACAGCCTTATATGCTACTTACAAACATCTTCCAAAAGCTTTCTTAGGTAGGTAAACTTCCCTTTCTGAGAATAAAAAAGGTTCACTCCCCCATTTTGAAATATGCATCTAAAATTGAACAACTGAATCACCTAATTGATTTCCACAGATGGAGTCAAATTTAGATAGCATCACTGGGAGCTGCTACATTTTAGCTCTTTGGAAAACATTATTTCTATTCTAGTGCTTAACCACAGTTCTAATTGCCTAATTTTAAGTACTTAAAAGAATGTTCAGTATGTTTTTAACTGTTCATTCTTATCTGCAACTAAACTTCAATAATGCCTCAGCTACTTCATAAATATAACACTTACTAAATAGAACACTTACTTGCATTTTGCAAAATAATAGCATAGAAAACTAAATTGTATGGAGCAAATGCATGAAAAGGTATGTTCTGTGTAGGAGTTCAGCTTTGTTTCTTGTTCATGATTTCCGAAGTTCAGTTAAGTGCAAAGGGCTCCCTAGCTGCTCTTATTAGCTAAGCTGTGTTACTGATATGACTGTCCTCCTCCCCTCTCTCCTTCGCATGTTGTTATTGAAATGAAAAGTTACACAAAAAAACTAGCTCTGCTGAAAATTCATTTTAGGAAACATGTATACCAGAAAGCCATCTTTGCTAAGTGGTTGTCTGTCCTTCTCCTGCCTTCTGTGACACACAGAAAGGTCAGATTGTACTAAAGACCCTGGATTTATATCTGCCAAGAATTTTTTCCTTATTTAGTACTTCATGGGCAGACACTCCACAGTTATCAAATCCACCACTTGCTGGATCACTACTGTAGCTCACTTCTTGGAGGTCACAGTGAGGTCTGAAGATACCTAACATCATCCTGAACAGCTCAGCGTGTGACTGGCCCAGAACAAGAAGGGTATTGAACTCGCCTGGTCAACTCTGTTGACCTTTTGCTGTAGAGTGGGAATAAAAGTCCACCCAGGCACCTGAATGGTTCATCTGCAAAAGGGACTGATAATTGCCTTAATATGGTCATAGGGAAGATCGCAAGAGAAACAAGCACCAGGAAATAGGGATTAAGACACAGAAAACAGGAAATGAGTAAATGACTGCTCTACTATTGTGTTGTAATTCGTATCTGCAAGAGAAGTTAAAGTTCAACAATTTCAAGGGAAAGTATATACAGGGTTTAATCATTTCCTTTCTTTCATAGCTGTACAGCTTGAAGGAGAAAGTGTTATGGTTTCCTTTCTTGAGAGCTACAAGCACCCTCTTTCCCCCAGAGATACGCACTAGTAATGAAAGCAGTGACAATGGAAACACCAAAGGGTGTACATATGAAAATATCTTGTAAACACAACACCGCATGCAGTACAGAGGAACATTTATCACATGCTTGACTGAACAACCACACAAAACCTTGAAACACCAACAAACCAAATAACAAAGTATGGAAAATGTTCAGGACAAATTACTGTCATTGACATTTAAGGTTTAACTTGAACCTTTCTATACATGAAGGAAGTAAAATGTAAGTGCCACAGAAAATATGACACTGAGATTAATCCAGATATCAGTACATTGTACTCATGGCAATTCTAGCTGTGAAACCTGTACACACACACACACACACACGCGCGCACATACGTATGTGCTCTGAGCACATCTGTGGTGGCTGTCACAGATGAAATTTAAAAATATTAGCAATAATTTTTTAGAATACAGGTGTTTTCATTCCAGTCTGAAGAAGTATGCTCCAATCTTCAAGTTTAAAGCCATATATATACACACACACATACACGTATATGTACACACACAGTCATACCTTTTTTAAAATTAGATATATACACATACACATGTGCAGCCACATGTGCATGCACACACACACACCCAAAGAGTATGTACCTATATCTGGATATATCCCTGACATTACTATGGATGTCATAAAAGCATGGAATGATTTTACAGACAAGTCGCAACACAGAGTCATAATGAGTTTCTGAATTGCCAATACTCACACATAACAGAGGGCCTGATCATCAGCAGGTGTTGGAGAAGATCTAGAATGTGAAGCATACGATGCAGCATCTTTTTACAATGATGTTAACAAATGTCAATGTCTCATGCTGAATGCGAGAGGCATAATTATGTAGTTAAAAGTGTGAGCTTTTTCTTTTTTTTCTTTCTCTTTTTTTTTCTTTTTTTTTTTTTCCCCTTCCACCTCCACTTCATCTACACCTCCCCCAGAAAGCATCTGCTCTTTATTATTGTCTACAGCAGTGATTATTAACAAGCATGGAAATGGAACTGCAATCTATCTTTTATTTCTTGATCAGTAATTCATCCCCATACTTTAGGCAGGTGAATTCTGATTCAGCTCTGTAATTATCTGACAGATGTTACAAGCAGCTGCTGCTGAGCACAAAACCCTTGCTATTATTACAGAAATATAAGAGCTCCTGGCAAGGTGGAGTGAGAAGTGAAACAGAATGCATTCTGGTACGGCCACACATCTGGTTTTCCCACACACAAAGGAGAAAAAAATTAAACACCTAAGTCTGAAACTCAGATTGCTGGTTCTTCAACATTCAAAATCAAATTTCCTTTAAGTACAAACAGCTTTATGTTTTCTCAGCAAATCATGTTTGCCACTGAAATACAGCTTTGAAATGAAATACTTCTGCCTAATCACTTTTTGGGGGCACCCTGCTACTCAAAAAAAAAACCTCAAGTCTAAAAGTTAAGGTGCCAACTTTGCAGCCCTGTACGGATAAAAAGGAATGATATCAAGAGGGCCACACATGAGTGCTTGTGCACCCTTGTTTCCTGAGGATGGCACCAAAGAGATTCAACTTGCTTATTTGAAATGCTGGCCCTTAAATCGCAAATCCTGCATGGTGGTGCACCACATTAGACCTGAAATGACATCTATACAGCTGTGTATCCCCCTCAGCAACAGCAAAAACTATCATGAGATAATGTTCCATATCTCCAGATTTCTGATTTGGGACATTACCCACATGTTTGTATTGTATGATAGTATTTTTCTGGTATCCTGAGAAGTACAAATTAACAGAAAAGTTTAATTATGCTGAATAATTTTGTATTGAAACTACGTAGGCCCAAAAATATTGTCCTTATTCTTGCAAGACTTCTTTAGAAGCTACCAAAAGATTTGACCTTAAGTTCTTTGAAGTGCAGACGCCAGATTCACTTTAAACCCTTATCCTGGGAATGCACCGAAGAACATAAATAGAACATGAAAGACAAAAATCTAAAGTAAGAATATGAATAGCAACTGCCCCTTTTTTGTTAGATCTTTCAGAAAGGGGATGCACTTTTCTCTGGAAAATCTGAATATTCATTCACATCTAAGACAAGATTTTGGTATTTCCAATGCATCTGCAGAAGACTAAGACTACAAAACAAAACTTTTAGTCACATAGTGTAAAATGCAGCAGCTACAAAAGGATAAGCACAAATAATGAACACGTCTGTGTTTGATCATGTAACTACGGCACTAATAAAGACTCCTCACAAAACAACGGTGCTGTAGCATTTGTGTATCTAAGCAGACGTACACACACATGCATGCACACATACTGATTTCAGTCACGGCAGTGGGAATTATAAAACAGTTTGAAAGCCTACTATAATAATCAATGTCACATTTCATCAATGCTGACTCGCTCATATTCATGACAGCATTGACAATAATGCAATTCATTATATGAGCATATCCCACTATTTAAACAAGTTTGCATTAAATCATAATCCTAAATGCATGACACCTATGGAGCATACAATGAAACCTACCACCCACCGCGAAGATACTTTGCCTACCTGTTCCCAAAATGCCAGGTCTCTTCAAAGCTAGAATACTTCTGGGAAAGAACGGAATGCCCTGCAGTCCATTTTGAACTGACAGAAACCACACAGTTACCTGCAACTGCACTGGGATTGAACTGATCCCTCTCAAGGCCAGCAGCCTCTTAAATAAGTAGAGGCTTCTATTACCAACAGCTCCATTAATCACATTTGCAGGTCTGACCCAATCCATGTTACCATGGGTTTGAGAAAAAAAGTTACAAGATTTTTGGCGCTGTAAACCCAGCATTGGTGTGTCTAAAGCTGTCCACAAGCTTAGGAACAACTTCATTTCTAGATGGTTCATGTGGGCAAAGTTAACTCCACAACCACAACAGTTATACAGAATTGTACTTTAAGGGAAAGTTAAAATTTGTAAATTGAGTGACCTTGAGAGGAAGAAAACTTATCAAGCCCATGGATTTTTCAAAACTTGTATTAATTACTGCAAATTTAAAGTCTTACTCCCAAGAGCAGGTATTTATGCACCAGAGCAACAGCTCCTTCACACTTCATGTACTAATAAAAAATTGGAAGTGACTTCACCAAACAGACTGTTTCTGCTGTTTGTCACAAAGGTACTGAAAATGTTTTAAGTAGTACTTTTCTGCATTAACATCATGTGTCATACTTTCTGTCCGGCAGTCAAAACTAAAATCTATTATAAAGATCCCCATCAAATGAAATCACTTGTGCAATGGCCAGGACCCTCCACCTTTGAGGAACACAAACACCTTCAGGAAATCCTTACTTTCTTTACCCTGACTAATCCCATTCCTTCAATAAAACCAGGGCAGTAACGATGATGATTACTAATGACAGTAATAACTTTTCTAAGAACATCCAAAGCCTCTCACACAAGTGATTTTATTTCAAACCCATGAAGCTGTAATCTGAAGGTGAATTATCCATCTGAAGCTGTAACTTAAAAGGTAAACTCATGTTGTAAAAACAAACAAAATTTTCATTTAGATTACTTGCATAAATAACCAAATTTTGATTATTAGCATCTTCCTACTACAATACATCATCTAGCTTTACCTACTTTATATCTGGTCCAATGAGTGAATGCCTCCTTAGCATAGCCCGGGCTTGTGCATTGGTTAAGTTACTGGTTGACTCTTCATTAATGGACAGGATGCAGTCCCCCACACCAATCCGTCCATCACGACTTATTGAACCTCCATGAATGACGCTGCGGACTATCATTCCTGAGCCATCTTTATTGGAACTTACCGTCATCCCTGTAGTGAAAAACACATAAAACAGTTAATAACATCTTTGAGCCCCAGCTCTGAGTGCCAAGAAAAAGAAATGTAACCTGGAGCAAGGAAGGTAAAAGTCAGCCAGCCGACCTGCCAATGCCAGCAAGCCTATAAACATTACTCTTATTCTCCCTTGCATTTACTTCTTTCCAACAGGAGACAGCAGTTACAAGTCACAATCACAGTATCTTACTTTACCTTGTGTCATTTCACATATCAGGCTCAATATGAAAAAAACTAAGTCGAAAATTTGAGCCGAAAATACACAGAAAAGGTAATGAAATTGCTTCTAAAACAGCCAAATTTACCACTCTTCTGGATGGTTCACTGAGTTTACACACCACATTTCAGTTTAGTTTGTGATGGTTCTCTTTGGAACGGAGCTGAAATGATTAAACAGTTAATTAGGTTCATAGAGTCAATACTACCACACCCTTATTTTCAACAGAAAGTCTGAATTAGATTTCATTGACATGGTAGCTGCCCTCCTGCTCTCCTAGGTGGGCCACCACTTAGGCCCAGAAGAGCATCCTGACTTGTGTGAGAGACCACGCGCTACTGATGGATACACTCCACTACCCGAGTTACACCACCCGCTGTGGCACAGTAGGACACTACTTCTCAATACACACCGTTTAACTCCACTTTCTTTTCACTAATGGGAAATCAGACAGAGATGCTCTTCCCCCTCCTCCCCCATGGGGAGCCCACAGGGACTTAATTGTAGTGCTGGGCTTCACGTGTCTTTGTGACTGTTCTTACATGCATGAGTTGTCACTGCTATTTTCAGGGCAGTTGGTGCACATGAAATCAACCCTGCTCATAGTTCCAGGAAAAAACATTCTTCATTAAGGCAATGGAAAGGGCCTGAAGTAGAGTTAGCTGAAGGGCTAACACCCTGGAAGTCCACGCAGTGGACTTCCAGTATCTTAATACTGCCAAAATCTTTTTATTCTTTTTTTCTTTTCTTTGAAACATGAAACACAACATGGAAGCTTTGCTTTACTAAAAAGATGAAGCCACTGGAGTGACAGCGCCCTAGAGTGTAACTGGAGGAGGGGGTAGTGACTACCACGCTATGTGTTCTCCTGCTTTTTCATGTAAACATCAGGCTAGCAAGCACATCCGGGAGCGCAGTTGTATGTCTGCAAGCCCTTACACTATTGTCCAGACTGTCAGTGGAAGGAAGACGATAGCTACCCAAAGCAAAACCATCAAGGATACTGACTATGAAAAAATTCTAACCATTTATATACAAACATGTCTACAGAAGACAGAGACTGAACACATTTTTCAGTGACCTTAAACCTTGGGAGACAGACAGGCTGAAAAGAGTTTAGAAGCCATAATTATACATACATACATTTTTATATATATATAAGCCCCAAGCTACCCAGACTCAGCCAACCATACAAATATCTGCCTATATATCTGTCTCAGAGCAAAAAATAAAATACTGTAAACATTTAAAGAACAACACTAATCCGAATATTCATTTGTGCTTTTTAAGGCTCCTTCCAGAAAATAAAAATTTCTTAATAGTGTTAGCTCCTCACACCCATTTGTAGTTGAGATCAACATAGCTGTCCTAGTATGAGAAGGTGGACCTGACTAGCAAGGAATAGCCCAATAAGCTTCTTAGACACAGGAATACATGTACCTCTCTACTTTGAGATGCGGAATTCAAAGCTTATCTTTTGGAAAAACTGCAAAACCCATCTTTATGATGGCACTTTATATTAAACAGGTGAAAGAATATGATGTTACCATTGACTGGAGATCTATATTTATGATTTGCCAAGTAATGATGTCGGCTGTGGTCAGGCATAATTTAAACATGGGAGTATCAGACTTGTGATAGAGACACACAATGCCACTGATTTATTGCCTTGCTATTAGAAAAAGTAGAGGTGTACTCCCTGTCCCCTAGCCCTCAGATTAGCAATGTTACAATGTTGAGCACATCACAGATGGCATTTACAGATGCTGTCCTGGCGTGGATGCCCCAGCATTTACACTTCCATAATCCTTCCAACAACCATCTCTTGACAGATATGCTCACGCTGGTTACTCAGTCAGATCTGAATGTAAACACAACTCAGCGACATAATGGTCTTTATCACAATACAGGCAGCATGCACAGAAAAGCCAACTGCCGAGGAAACAGCTGAAATGTGGTTTGAAATTCTGAACCTAACTTTGCTGCTTGGTTAAGCCAGCAACAAACAACAGTACTACTGAGGCTAGTGTAATAGCACTTTAGAAAAACATCACTCCTGGTTTCTATGCTGATACCCTCATTACAACAGATCTGAAAGGCTGATGTCACACTTAAGACAGCTACAGTTTCAGGTTAAAAATGCAAATTCCACTGTCAAGTTGCCAAATGTATCACATAGGACAATGGCATTTCAGCTCTTCTTGCATGTGGGTGCTTTTACCTTTTAAAAATCACAATCAAAAGGTTAGAACTCCAGCTGCGGCTGGGTTTGAAGAGCTGTTGCAAGCTATGGGTGACACCACTTAAAAGAAAAAAAGATGTGCCAGTTCTCAACTGAAGTAATTGATGCAGCTGCAGCTTTCAAGAACATTCACAGCTCTTGATTTAGCTCCTTTTGTAAAAATGAAAGTTAAAAGCAGTGCAGCCATGTGTGTAAATTGGTCACTGTACCCAGGCAGCTTCACAGGCCAGAGCACGCACAGACTAGAAGAAAGACTACAGTCAAAAGCCAGTAGAAAGCCTTATTCACATTCATACTGTGCATACATGAGAGGCCAGTCTTACTTTTCATGCATGTAATGTTTGCCGATGTGCACCCTGCCCCAAATTTGTATTTTTATGCTGTGTTACACTTGACACGAAATCTGCTTTGTACGTTCACTGCACTTAAAATACTCGTAGACATACTGAAAAACACTGCTCCATTGAGCTAAGAGGTTTTTGCAAACAAAACTTTAACAAAATCCGAATGCCTGGAACTGCACTGTGACCTGCACTTTATACAGCCTGGCAGTAAGGCCAGTAAAGGTAGTAGTTACACAAGCACCTCATACCAATGAAAGTCAAAACTTACACCCACATTAGTCTTGCCTACAGCTTTACGTTTTGGAGATCACTTCCTGATCCAGTATTGTGTCTGGCTGTATCACAAAGGAGAACGTGATATGGGCAGACAGAGCATCCAGACATAGAGGGCTGTTTATTCCAGGCAGAAGTGCCCACTGAATTACAGCATCACAGCACCTCACCCACCTCTGCACATCAAGGGAGCCCTGAGCGGTGGCTGTTTATCAACAAGGGGCTGACGGGCTGCTTTCACAGTGCTTTCCGTGGACAACCCATCTTAAAGCATTTGCGGAGTCAATGCAAACAGCCAGCACCCACACGAACTCCTGCCCTACCAACCTCAGAGAGTCTTGAAGGACGTGAAGCTGGGAGAAACGGCAACAGGAACCTAAACCAAAGCAAATGAAAACACACTGGCCACATACGGGAGCACCACTGCCTCACATTGCCCACGTACGGGAGCACCACTGCCTCCCACAACAAAGCCTCCCTCACGCCGGCCCTGGGAACTCGATGGGAAGGATGATAACCCCATGCTACCCCTCACACTGCCCAGGGCTGCACCAGATACCAGGAGAGGGCAACAAAAAATGTGCCTCTGGTCAATATGCTCAGGAAGTTGCAGATTGCAGATACTTAAAACTCTGAAATTCTCTGCAAAATGGTAATATCATTGAGCTAAAAATACTACCTAATAAAGTTATCAATGATCTCATTTTCAGAAATACTGAGGCACTTAAGATACAAGTACAAATATGTAGCAAGGAAGTGAACAGCTTGTTTAGACCCTTTTGACCACCCCTAGAAAGCAAGATCATTTTGTGTTTACATAAATTTGAAAGTCCAGTCTCCAGCTCTTTGAACAAAGTGTTCTTCTACTGCATTCCTTGGCTATATCTCGTTTTTCCACTATATTATATAAATGTATAGACATTAAAAAACAGTGTATTAGAATGGTTCTGTTAACACTTAGGAAAGACTAAGCTCCTTTATGGGGAAAAAAAATTCTCAGTGAGACTGGTCACTTTACTGTTGTGTTCATGGGAACAGCAAATGGACTCCCTGACATCATAGCCAAACAGGGCAAGAGCAGCAAAGAATGAATATCCTGTTACGCCTTCCCCATTGAAAGGGAAATGTTTTGTCTTTACTAATAAAACAGGAAACATAAGCGAAAAACAGAAAGCCATGTTCCTGAACAGGTTACAGAAAATGTTAGCTATCTTACCTAGACTTGAATTGCCTTTTGCAATAGTGATAGTCTTCTCATACATGTTTTTGACCGAATTTGGGGTTGTGGAACTTCCCTCCAAAGATACTGGGCATCTCTTTTCCATTAAAAGCACCTGATCCTAACACAAGGGAAAAGAGCATCAGTTCAGAATACAGAGATAAAAATACAGCTGGACATACTGATCTCAACTCATTTTACCTTATACAAAAAGCTAGCTGCATAATTAATACAGATACCTTATACAGACATTCGAAAAGTTGGTCCATTAAAGATCAAACCGACATACATGAAGTTTCTCTTTTCATTCACGTAATAAAACAAATCTACCACAAAATACATGCTTTTAATTTAGGGACATCAGTTACAGTCTTAAAATTAGTGGAGTGAATTCAAGGGCTCTCAGACTCATTCACCACAGATGTCTGACAATATGCCAGTGCTAAAGTAACAAATCTTGTAAGAAATTACAGTTCTTTTACGAATTTCTGAATAAATCGCTGCATGGAAGGAAAAAAGAAACACGTCACAGTAACTGTCATATAACGGAATATTATGTTCGCACATTGTGGCACCACAGGCCAATTTGTGAGCTGGACTGCGCAGGCTTGCATGAACACCAGGATGCAGGACCTTCACACCACTGCCCCTCAGCTTCCTAGGCCTGGTTTCCAGCTGTTCATCTCCTCCTTGCACCCATGCCTCTGTGGAGGTTAACAGGGGATAAGAAAAGCCCCCTGGCCTATCCAACTGTGTTCCATTGTGGTCCAGCAGTATCTACTGCTGTGAGGCATGAACAGAATTTTATATACCCTTGTATCGCCAGACACTGGGAGATGACTATCTCTACACAACAAATTATCTCATGTTTTGGATAGGTCTATATCCATAACTTTTGATATGAGCTACCACATAAGGTGGACATTTATAATAACACCACCATACATGGCTGTTAGCCAGCATCAATTTCTGTGGGAGATTCTAAGGTATAATATGGCCTTTCTGTAGGTTTTTGCTAATTATTATTAAAAAAAAAATAAATCTTTACATTTCTTGTGGGATCAAGCTGCACTGTAGTAGCAAGGTTTGTAGTTAGTGCTATTTCTGCTGTTGTCTGAGATCCAGTCCATGACGTTGTGTTTTCACTTTCAGTTTGGTTGATATCGGAAACATCCAGAGGCAGGAGATCCTTTTTAGTAAAACCAGTTGCAGTTTCAAGGCTATTGTCCACTACGGACTTCTGCTCTCCCACTCTCTGATTCAGGTCCATGTTGTACAGATTCTTGTCAGATACACAGAAATCAGCTGCAGCATTTGAATGTTCCTCTCCAACAGGCTGTTAAACACAGGAGACCATGAACAATCAACATTCTTCTACAGTATAAATAAAAAGTGTATTTCATGCTAAAATCTTAAACAGAAACTAATCTCACAGAATTTAAACATATTTGTTTTAACATATGTGTCTTCAGTAGATTCCAACAGGTATTTTACTACAAAATGTACTTGATTCCTCAGACAATTTCTTCTGTTTTAAAATACCAGAAGTCAATGAAAATAAGATACTGCTGAAAGCAAAATTCTAATTTCGTACTCAACAATAACTCTCCACTAACTTCAGCAAAGCAACGCCCACTTACACATTCTCAAACTAGATGTAACTCCAGCAAGTTATTAAAATTAAAGCATCCAATTGTCTTTCTCAGGTAGAACTTTGCAAGACCAAGGTCTTTACTTTCAAAACACTTAGCAAGCAAAGAGCAATTTCAAGCAGCTCAGACAACAAGCATGCAATCTAATTATCCATTTAACTGAGTAGAAACATATTTAGATATCCCTTCCACACAAAGCAGGAAAAGTAAAATCTTGGTCAAATCTCAGCAAAAAATGAACATGGAGGTTTTGAAGTGTGACAACAATGAAATACAATGATGTAGTTACAGAAACTTAGCCGTTAGTACTTATTGCAAGTGTATCGATATGGCTGCAATACGAGGATTAAGTTCTCTACACAAAATTTGTTTTGACTTTCAAGATTCCAAGGTCCTGCATTTCCAAATTTTTAAGGTATTCCAATAATCACAACCTTCTGAAAAAAAAAAAAATCTTCAAATATTCTCTAGCTGAGCTTACAAAATGAGTAATTTTAAAAACATGTAGGCCATTAGATATTAGAAAGATATATGAAGGACTTAGAGGCTCTGTATCAGTAGTAAGGATTATTCTCTGAAATGTAGTAAATGCAGCCACAAGAAGGTCTACCTCTGTATGTCTTAGTTGTTATCCACTTATCCACTGGTCTTACAGATTTTTCTATTCCTTTTCTAAAAAATGGGGTAAAACATGTTTCCTGTGATTTTGGGATATTTTGTATGAAGGGCCTTAGAATTAGGTTTTTTTCACCTTTCATGAAGTGCATACATGCTTGCTCTGTCCCCAGACAATCATCAAAAAAGGTTCACCTGTAAATAAGTGGTTTAAGTAGCATCTGAGAAAATAATTCAGCAAAGCCTAAATACAACTTAGCTGCGTGATGTAATCAATGAAATAATTCCCTACCTTTTGGAGAACAAAACATTAGGACTATAATCTATTTAAATTATTTCATAAGGTTTCAAAGACAGCTGGGACATCTACTTTTAAGTCTGTTTTGTATTCATTTCCAAATCAGTGAAAACAAGACCCAGATCATGCTCAACGTGTTCCATACGCCATATATACATAGTAGAGTTGCAGCACATGCCCATTTTTATTTTTGTTTCACTTAAAGACAATGATGTAATTTTTGAATACAAACACAATTTCAGGAATTTGCAGCTACAGCAACATGTGGCCTCATTAGAGCATTTGCATTACTTTAAGTATTATTTTTTTTCATCACCTATTTTAAAAGTGACACCAAAGACATTCAGAACCCCTCAACTTCCCTGCGGTCAGAAATAGCTGAAATAGCTCTGCATTCCTAATAGCATCAAATAGCATTTTTTTCATTTTTACTGCATTTAACTTGCTTCAGAAGTCTTCTTACATGAACAGCATTTTCTCGTTATGTTTACTTTGTGAAGTCACTCATACTTGCAGAGTATAAAATGTTACTTGATGAGAACTTAATACTCACTTCATACTGGTGCAGAGAGATGACTGCTGAAGTCAGGATCATAATCTTTAAAAAAGCATGTAAACTGAAGCCATCTTTAAGTCAATGCTGAAAATAACTTAAGACTTTCTACAGCCTTAACGTGACATATAATGTAAATCCAGCCTCTATCTCATAAAATGCTTCTCAGCATGCCAAATGCATAATCCATTTATGTAACAATTACAGGGTGAAACAATGCAATCTGTCCCACTGGCACAGCAGATACATGCTCTTTTGTGGATTAGGAGAAACCATTAGAAGATGAATTTAGCTTTCCAACCAGTGCCTCGTAAGGGCTGAACGTATTCCAGAAGGGATCGTTACTAGAGCTCAGGTGTGGAGGAAAAAGCAGCAGCTATTCTATTCAAGACCACAGACCGCAAACCTGGCGAAATCCCTACAATGTTGCTTTCAATGATGACTGCTAGGAGGAATGATTTGGAAGACTCTGGATTGGCAAAATAAATCTACAGATTGCCAAGAAAAAAAGAGCATGAAAACTCACGGAGAGAAACAAAACAACAGCTCTGATAAAAACAATCGAGTCATTATGGATATTTCACCAGCAAGAAAAAGAAGATACTGATCTTTGTGATACTCTTAAAGAATTTATCTTCATTTATTGACTTTAAATAGAAATTATTAGCAATTAGATGTTTGATACATACAGACTTAATTATAGTATCATTATGTACATTTCATTCAAGAACACAGTAAATGAATTAGCAAACATACTAAATATGAAGCATAAAAGCAAAGCTTAGGATGAAAACTTACTCTGGCTTTTCCTACCTAAAATATTATAAAATAATGCAGTTATTTTGTGTTACCACTCTTTTCTGTGCTCTGAAGTAACAGCAACTAAGTTTTTGTAGCAGACTACTCACCACAGCTTTAACACTACAAACATCTCACCATACTTTATCTGGCTATATGAAACAAAAATCCAAGCTTTCAGCCTTCTAGCTGCCTCTCTCTTCAATACACACATCTGAAAGACACCAGCGCTAGCCTAAACAAAACTGCACTTTAATCTGGTAACAAGAAGTGCAGTTTGAACCAGGATGACACAAAACAATTATATCTGATAATACAGCCTTTTAAACTCATAATCAAAGTTTATCATCAATAAAATCATCCTCCGTTTTACCTTGGGAGTTGACAATGGAAGAGAGAAGCTGAAGTTCAGCTCATCGCTACCGGTACTGCCATGCAGAGCTATCATTGAAGCCTGGAAGACGTCACCCTCTAGAGAATACTGCGATTCAAAGGTGGACTCATCCGCTAGATCTGCCTCGCTGGAGTCCACCTAACAACAAAAGCAATTCAATCAGCCAGGCTATCTGTTACCTTCACACCACATAAGCCCCGAACACATGCACCTCAGCTGCTCCGTTCTGACTGACACTTTTTTTTTTCCCCCTCCAGGTTTTACATTGAAGTTACATTTGCACTGCACAGGAGGAAAAATTTCTGCTTCAATTACAATTCATGTTACTACATCTTAAGCGGCTGCAAAGACCATCTGAAGTAAAGTGAGAGTCTGAACTGGAATGAGTTGCAGGGCTGAGGTAGGCTCATGCCTGTTAATAGAAGTACAAGGTGTCAGAATTCTGCTGTTCTCTGGCATCAATATTTTGATTTCTTTAAGGCTTTTTTTTCTTTTTAATTTTCTTTTACAAGAATTAGCACTGAAAAAATAATGAGCTTCCTTTAGTGCCACCTGTCAGGTATGTCCCCTCCACCCAACTTCATAGGTTCGGCTGATTTCAAAAGGGTATGAAAAATAATCTGGAAACTGCATCGCTTTTCAATACATTCATAAGAAAAAATTATTACATGATCTTTTATGATTTCCAAAATATTTTATATTTGAAAACAAGATTAATATGGACAATTCTCCTGTCTTACGTGAGAAATAGAATTCTAAAAAGAGTTCCAGGCGTGGACTTGGACAGTATTTTTTGCCTTTTTTTTTTTTCTTACAGGAAAGACCATTTTTTTCAAGACTCATATACTTTCAAATACTAGAAAAAAAAAAAAAGTCCTAAAACACTTACTTTATGGTGCTGCACATACTACACTTTGATTATAATTTCATTTTCCCTAGCATAGCTCAAGAAAGCAGCGTATGCTAATAAAAATAATCAGTGAGTTAACATCCATGTCCATACCATAAACTTGTATGAAGCAGCCAAGTGCACCTATCTGCAGACATGGGACCTAACTGTTGTTTTTCAGCATCTGCGGTTAGTAATACTATGAATTCATTACGTTGTACTCAAAACGGCAAATGTACTCAAATCTGCCATGATTCAACATACTGGTTCCTTTTTGGGTTACATACGATCCATTTTTTTATTTTCCCAACCCTAAAGACTTAACAGCTAATTCAAACTGCTCCTTTGGTGTAACTTACTCTCAGACCATCTTCTTGAAAACGCAGACTAGTGTTACCGAAGCTATGGCCTATAAAAAGGCATTGTGAAAAACGGGGACAGACCTGTAGAATCTGAGAATAGATTCATCGATGAAAAACAGTATCTCACAAGTCCACTCTGTAAACGCATCTTCAACTGGGTTGACTGCACATTCAATTTTGTATTTTGCACATTTAATTAGTTAGTTGTCAGAGTGACAATTTAACCATATTATGATCTGCCATATATTTTCATTGTTCTTTCACAATGTTAATTGTTTTATATAAATCACAGATAGAAGACAAATTTTTAAATACTTAAGTTTTAATCTTATCTTTTCAACACATCTTTAATTAAAGGATATTTACCATACATAACCTGGATTCTTCTCAATTAATATATTAAGGGAAATACTATTATCTAACTACTGTACCAAGGTAACAAACTGCAGAAGAAAAACCAGGCATTCTTGTTTAAAAGCAAGTTATTAAAAACAGCTTGTCATTTCCAAATGTGAAAAAAATAGCAAACATACTGGAATCAGTAATTCCGAGATTTTTGCCTTGGAAGGATCTATTTCAGGTTTTTCTTTGGTTTTGGGGTTTTTGTTTTTTTTCTAATGAATTAAGTTCTGTTGTTTAGTAGAAACTGCTTTCCTACTCATGTCCCCAGAAGATGAGGGCCAAACAATTTCAGTACCAGTCCCAGTACCACTAACCATGAGAAGACACACTCAAGATGTGTTTATATTCTGTTTTTTGGGGTTTTTTTTGTAGAGTCCTATTTCCTTTGTCTTTTTTATCTGAGTCTTATTAGTAACTTTGGGGCTATTTAAGGCACTGAATGCTCACGTAAGCCACATTGTTTGTACAAGTGAACACCTTTTGACCTTGCAAATCTCATAATCACTGATGCTGAAGTCTAAAGAATAGTATCAGGAGGAAGTGTTGGCAGCTTTTGAAGACAGGCAGCATTCCCTGTAAGGTTGGCTTACATGCAAAAAGAAAGTTTCAAGATGGAGAAGTAACGTATTATGGTATACAGGCAAAGAGATTTATTTACAGAATAAGCACGTGAACATTTCTCTACACAAGGTGAGACTTTTGAAGGGATATACAGTGCATGCAAGAAGAGGGTAGCCATGTACTTTTGAAAATCTCAGCAAAATAATTCCTTTTTTTTCCAGCAACTAAATATCATAGGTCAGATTCACAGCTCACGCAAACAGCCAAAATCTCCAGATGCCAGTTTCAACCATGTGGAGATCCATCCCAGCTACAGTGGACGAGTAATGTGGTGATAGTAAACACTAAAAAATAAGTATGAACAGTGACAAAGCAACCCCTTTCATTACAAAATGCAAAGACTTAAGAAATCTTTGGTAAGTTGGGCCACTAACCAGAGCCAGCTCAGCATGGAAGAGGGCTGCATCAGCTGGCCCCTCCTCCTCAAGTGACTGGGCAGTGTAGAAAAAGCAATCTTCCTTAGCAGAGACATAGCCCTCCTCTGGTGAAAGCTGCAGAAAGAACGAAGCTCTGAGTTGGATGAGTGGCCAGGACACAGGGCGTGCAGAGTGCATTATGTGTGTGGGTTTAAAGAGGCAAATGAATTCCAAATGCAGCAAAGAGTTCATTTCAATCACAGTCACAGTGCTGGGCAGGTAAGAGACAATTTTTTTTTTTTTTTCAAATTTACCTGAATTGATTCAGCTTCACATCTCATTTTACATCCCCAAGTAATGAAAAAGGCCTAGCCAGATATACCACAGAGCCCACAGCTTAGTCCAAACTCATTTCAATTTCTGCTCTTATTAAACATATACTAAAACTGCCATCAGAGCAGCCACCAGGGAAAGGGCCAAACAGCACAGGCCTTTACGAACTTACTAGCTGCAGAGTAATCTTGTTAGCAGACAGGAAGACTGCATCCACTGTATATGTTTTGAGATCGTATTTGCTGGGTGGAACAGCCTCAAGAGGACAAAACATGATTCTGACTATAAACCAGTGGCTTTTTCCAATGTAATTTGATACTAGGTGCATTCGGCCAGTAGTGCAAAGAAGCCAGTGATTATTCACAATGTTTAATTAATTGTCAAGTATAATATGTGCAATATTAAAGTGCAAATGCTGTATGTTTACAAACTGCTGGGAACAGAAACAAAACCCCCACGCATTTTCTCTTTTAGAGTGACATCTTCTTAAGTATGAAAATGTTGATTTGCAATACATTTTGGTATGTAACGCAGAGCTTCCACTACAAAAAGCAAATTTAACAAAGAAAGTTAAAAACGTACCCTCTTACTATGAAAAGCAAAGTTTCTAGTAACTTAAACATCAGCCATTCCCTTCCACCCTCTCCACAAACATCTACTAAGAGGGAAAATTTGATATCTGCATTCACAAAGATTACAAGATTATTATTTCATGGAAAGAAAAATGAACCCCAAAGACTGCACTTGGACTTACAAATATAGTGAAAGATATCTTCTCTGTATGTACGAACTGATGACATTCTACTGATTGGAATTTAACACACCCTGGACAATACTCCGCTAGCATCCTTACTGATACACTATTTCGGTTAGCCTAGGTCTCTTTCAACGTCATTCTTCCAATTGCTACAGACTACTTTCTAAAATCAAGCCTGAAATATTTATGGCTATATTAAAATAACCAGGTTGAGGTATATGAACTGAAGACTACTCACCATTGCTTAAATGTAAAGTGTGCAGTCTAAATACAAAGACTGCGTATGTGCTATACCTTGCTAAGGCAAATTCCAGGCAAACCACATAAAATTGACTTTATGTCACCATTTCACACATTCACAGAATCTTGTAAAGTATAGAGAATTATGCCTGGCAATTTGCAGCCCTGAGATACTGCTGACTGCAAGATGTTTCACTGTTTTCTCAGCTGCAAGACAGGCATGTTAGGTCCCGCAATCACTACACCAGTCATACACTACACAAGCCACTCCTATGTGCAAGGAGATAGAGGAATCTGTTAAAGACAGTTTCTGGATGTTTTGAGCCACCCAGCTGTACCCCAAAGCACAGAAAGTGTATGCAGAAGTTAGGATCACCATGTACCAGCTTAAATTACATGAAAAGTACCCACGGAATTCCCAAATCCTTACAGGCAGTGGTTTGGCAACTCCTATTTTAACTATTCCTGTTGGGGCTCCTTTCAGTGCTTGTACCGCTTCCTCCAGGCTGCCATTTTCCAAGTTGATATCGTTGACAAACATAAGCCGATCTCCAGGAAGAAGTCTGCCGTCTTGCTCAGCCACACCACCAGGAACTAATGAGCGAATCACAATTACAGTGTTTGCTGGATCAACAGGATCCTAATTAAATAAAAGGAAGAAAAAAATTTCATTTTCATTACTCTTACATGTCTTGAGAGGCTAATTTTTATGCATAAGCTTTTAATAACAACCCAACAAAGTTGAGTTATTAAAAAAGCTGGAGCTCTGTTCCACATGAACCCTCAGCAGGAACATATCCTCCTGTGCATACTGTCCATATGTTTAGACTTCCACCTACTTTTAATTCTCAAATGTGAAAATTATTACTCCTTTCTAGATGATGTCCCATCATATACCTCCAGCATAAAATACTGCTAAATTGTAGAGTGCTGTTCATACCATAATGAGTAATTACACACCAGAAATTCAAATACTTCCTACTACAATGACAGCGTTGCAGACTTCATCCTCCCTTACACTCAATGGTCTGGGAATATACAGTTGGGCAGTGCAGACTGGGGCAAAGTTAACACACGCACTCTGGTGGAACAAAGGGCCTATTTTCAACAACATTCTTACACTTCGTGGCACCAGATCTTGTTCATCTGAGAAAGCACTTTTTAAGAGGCAAGTCCTTGTGCATGCCTAATTAAACACTTTATGGGAGACAGGAACATACCAATACAGCACTCCAGTCAACAAGACAAAACGAAGTGGTGTTTGCTTTTAAAAACTAAAACTGCTTTGAAGTCCCATCCTCCAATGCACTGATTTTCATAAAAACGCTAACATCAAATACTAATAACAGGAACATATGATACTGTTATAGCAATTACCACAGATGCACACATTTGCATGATTCTCACAGAATTACATTCACAAGGAATACCGTTACGTGTTACTGCTTCCAACACACAGCAATTCACTTGAGTGCACAGAAGAAAAGGAGAAATGTAATAACGTATTAGCTTTACTGATAGCAAAAGGAAGAGAGAAGCAATTGTCTACAAACTGGCATGCAACTGCTACATCTGAAAGGATGCACACCATCAAGGCAGCACCCAAAACCACAGGAACTGGAGACTGCTGAAAGCCAGTGTGAGAGAGAAGTGTTGAGGGAGGGATGGAAGGACTCCAAGAAGACCTTTCACACTTCACAGCAGCTAATGTGGTAAGAAGAACGCCATGGAGCAATAAAACACTTCGCAAGTGGAAATATGACTAGCATTGCTGGAGATAGTGCTTAAACCTGAACACTGATGTCTTCCTCACTATTTTAAAAAGTATTTACACTGTCACTTCAGATGACACTGCATGACACATTTTTTCAAAAAAATCACCTCTCCAGTGTATGTGACAGCCTTCCCTGGGGTAAGAAATCATGTAGACTTTCCTAGAGGCCTGTCATTGTATAAAACAGGTGGAATATATTAGTATGAACATAATTTTCCTTAACTTTATTCACTGTTTATTGAAAATTTAATGGAAACAGCAAAATACAAAGATAAATCTCACTGTAAACTTATTGTTCACAGTCTTAGATGAAAGCAGAAATTTCAGTGACAAACTGAAATGTTTTAACCACATGTCAAAGGAGAGAACATAGGACAAATCACAAATATTATAACATCAAAAAAAATGTTAGTTTCAGAAAGCAGACTAGAACTGTAGGATTATAATTAAAATCACATTTGAAAAAATATATAAAAAAATTCAAGGTACTTCCCACAATCCTGTAGTATCACCATCCATAAATAAAATTCAGTAACTAACCACACAGGCAACCACCATTTGTGTCAACGCTTCAGAAGAGGCTGAAGCAAAACTATGCTTTACTTTGTGCTGACATGGACTCCAAGTACTGAGGCTCAGCTGTGGTGTCTCACTGCAGGGAACCATGAGTAACACACTGAAGATAGTAACTCTTTCATAAACCAGAAACTTGACTATGCCTTTATCCCTCAGATTATTAAACTACACTGCTCTTCATCTTTATCAGCATGCAAATGCAAAATACTGCTGAAGCATAGATTAATTCTAAGCAGTGCCTTGTGGGCATAATTTCCACCTGGAAGTGACCTCCAGATGCAAATACATACAGTCTTATGAGACAAGATCCAGCAGAGACCTGGGAGGAGACCAAGTCCTGCAGCAGCATCAAACAGCTGGTCAAAAGCCTATGCTGACCACAGGGAGAAATTACTTGAAGTCAGATTAAAAATTATCCACTGTGACACTGGGAAGAGGAGCAACATTTGTTCTGGGATCCTGACCAGGAGACAGGCACTGACCTGTTCATCAGGACACACCAAGAATCACAGCTTGAGATACCCAGGAATTTTGAAGTCAAACAGAAAATAAATGGGGGCATTTAGGCACGCCCTGAACAGACAGCAGAGACAGCAGCTAAGAAAGGGATTTCAGAACTGCAGTTCTGGATTTTAGTAAATCCTTCTTTAAGCACGTAAGTCCTTTATTGGATCTTGCCTTAAGCACCTCAATACAGGAGCAAAATACATGGCTAAATGCCTGAATATTCTGACTACATCGTCCATTTGCCCTGGGGCATTACAAAATAAACTTTCTGAAGACCCATATATTACAGATTATCTGTTTTTCTGGATGAGTATTGCTGTTACCATTGGAACTTGTAGTCTTAATACAGCAAGAGAAGTAATCAATGTAGCTAGTGGGATGCCTCCCAGCAGTAATACCCATTTAGCTTTACTATATTCCTTGGTTTCCATTAACATATACCCTTAAAACATGCATTTACATCATACTGTGAGATCCAAACAACACAAAATATTTTGTCCTCTATTCAAAGAAAGGAGTAGAGGAATTACCTGGTAGTCCAATATGCTAAATCCAAGTCCCATACTCCCTTTCTCCAGCTCAATGTGCTGTACTTCTGTTTCCCACATCGCCAAAGATGAGCTCTGCGCCTCTTCCATACTCTGACCCTCGTCAGCTATTTCCAAAGCTGTTCCCTCTGTGTCCGAGGAGCCAATGAATCCAAGTTCTATTCGAGCCTGAGAAAAAAATGTTCACCATTAAAATGTAAATGTTTGTGAATCTTCAGAGACAAAACTCTTTTCATGAAAAACAAGATAAAAAATAAGCAATGTGTCTCTAACCACACAGAAAGTGTAAGAACTCAGCAAAATTAACAAACAAGTCCGATAAATCTAGCACAGAATTCACGTATCCTTGTAACAAAATAGCTATGCTGCAAGTATACGAAAGTACTCATTGGAAAAAGTATTTACAAAATGGAATTTCTGTCAAACTAAAAACTTTAGAAAACTTCATTAGTATATGCATTCAAATATACAGGAAATATCTGTTATTAAATGGTATGTCTAAAAATATGCCTTGATCTAAACATAGCAACACTGACAGGAGTCAGAACATTTGAAAATGGAAAATACACACACATACATACACACGCATGTATGTCCTTCACTTCCCTTGGTTTCATAGAACAGCTTAGCAACTATAGGCTGAATTTGGTGCCTTGCCCAGAACTCATAATTAACTGTGTCTCTTTACATACAAATGCTACTGCTCTGTATGCTACACTGCAGGCCATTCCTACATGTTTAGTACATCACGCTGCCCAGAGCTTTGCAGGTATGAGTGATACAAGTGTATCTAGCAGTGAATGCACACACAGTTCTGCACAACACAAACCCAGAAAGCAAAGTTCAAAAACAGATTAAATATATTCAGGTTCTAAAGAACACACAGTTCAGTTTGCCATACCCCCATAGCCCACCTGCAGCACAGAACTTAAGTACTTGGCTAGATAGCTCTCTATCCCAGAATATTTCTGCCCATGACCTACCAGGACTGACTTCTTCTGGTGGCCTAAAGTACGGCTGATGAACATAATCTGCCTTTTTCTATTTATGTGGTTCCAAGTCCTAAAATATTAAAACGCATTTCTAATCTTATACAAGAACTTTATATGTTTTTTTCTCAAGGAAACTGTAATTCTCAGTGATTTTTTTAAAGACAAAATACCTTTTCTGTGAGCTGAACCTCAGATAGACTTAGACTCTCCAGCACTTCTGGGTGAGTGATGGGGGGAGCTACCGGACGACAGCACACCATTGTCACCTTAATAGGCAGTTCTTTCAAAATATTGACCACATCCTTGTGATTTTCTCCAAGCAAAGAGATCTCATTCACCTCAATAAATAAAGAATACACACTGTTCAGAAGTACACACAGTATTTAGAATTACAACAAAAATGAGTTTAAAAAAAAGCAATTCACTAATCACCTCATTTAAAAAAAAACAACCAAACACACAAAAAACCCCACGCTAATGGATACTGTCAACCCTTAATTTCTACTCAGTTTGGTGCTCAGAATCAGCACCAAGGTAAGTTTCCAACTGAATGGACAGTCTCATAAATTGCATGACACCACACTACAAACACCACATACTCTGTCGCTTCATGTTTCTTGCATTCATGTGAACCAAATTCACATTTTAATTCTAAGAAAATGATTTAGAAAAGTAATCGGGTGTTTAGTCCCTTCACTGTGTAAGGGTATCCTTATTAAATCTAAGTGCTTTTGCTAGGTATTCTTTTTTGGTGACCTTGAACTGTATCTGAAATTCAGTTACCAGCTGAAAAATGCGTGTAGGCACATGCATTCGCATAAATATGCGTAAGTACCTATGAAGTGACTGCTCAAGCACTTCTGGTTACAGCTGGTATGCAGTTAGATATGCTACGTTCCCAAAGTCATAACCTGTGAGAAGTTAGTCAATGCTCAAAAATCTTACTGATTGCAGACTAGGATAAAGTTGTATTTTTTTCTTACTTCCAGCAGTTCATCTCCACTGAACAGCTTCCCACTTCGTCCAACTGGCCCCTCTGGTAAGATAGACCTGATGAAATGATGTCCCACTGTAGCTTCAAGGCTTATCCCTAGTCCACTGCTTTCGCTAAATTTGTTAACTACAGCCACCTAAAATAAGATTAAGAAATGTTTACTTTTGACGTATTTATAGCCATACCTGTTACTTCCGTTTCAATTCACATACAGTGAGGTGAATATTCCAGAAGTGAGAAACCAGAAATATTGCCATGTGTAATGGGGACAGTCAGGTAAAAACTGAAACTTTGATCACATACCACTTCAACGTAAACAAGTGGGACCTGTATATGACAACAATATATCTACATACCTCTGCAGAGACTACACCTGTGGCATGGAATTTTGAAATAAAGTCCTAAACTCACATACTGCTTTTCAACTGTATCTACAGTAAATGTCCTATGCATTATTTAGATCATTGAAATATGTGAAACAATACTCACAGGCACAGTAACCTAAGAAGCTTGTGATTATTTTGCTAAAATAAATACAGAAAAATACATACCTATATTAAAAATTTATAAACAAAATAAAATCATCTCAAGAGATCAAGGAGCGTATGTATGATTTTTATAAATAAAGGAACAAATACAATACAAACTTATTTTTATCTGTATGGCAGCAACATAATAGGTGGATATTTAATAATAGTCATCAGATTTTACCTACCACTATTTCATAATTCGAGCCCATAATCCTCTGCCACTTTGCCTTCGTAGCTGCTTCTTCTGTAGTAGTCAGCTGGAAATCTAAAAGTTATGTCTGAGATTACTGTGACAAAAACTGAAACATCCTGTCTTTTCCTGTAACTGATAAAGTATATGGACCATGCAAGACTACACAATCATTTCCATGGTGCCAGAACTCTCCCAAATATGACTTAAAACTTGCAAGTTTTGCCTCACTAAGCTCTAGTTTATCAGAGGAAAAACTTCCAGAACAGTATTAGATCCAACCCTCGCAAAACTGTGTATTTTGAAAGACATGAAGTTCAGTTTGGTGGGCACAGATGAGAAGAAAGGACACTTACTTAAACTAGCCTCAGCGTTGGGTGAATTTAACGCAACTTTTCAAGATAATGGGCACAAAGCCAATGAAAATGTTACATGCATGCCCTGGGCATTTGTTAAACCAGGCTGTATGTGGGCTGATCAGATTCATTCAGGAGGATGGCTGAAATACTTACGTATGTGATACTGCATACTGATTCTTTTGGACAGACTCTGCATTTTATAGAAGGTGTCCAAGGAAAGTTTTCAAACAAAATCTGGAGATTTTGTACTTTGAAAACTATGAGCACAACTGTAAAAGATTTTTTTTAAACTGTAGGCCCTAGAGGGCAGTGAGAGAATGCAAGTCCTAGCTTTTTTTTTTTTTTTTGTTCAATTCACATACACATACAAATAATTCTAATAGCTAAAGAGCAGCAATAAAACTGGAAGGGAAAGAGGGAAGAAAAGTAATGATGCGAAAAATACAATGACAGGCTAGGCAACAAACTGCACCAAGTTTTAACTTGATTGGAAGTTTATCTGCAGGCTGAAAAACAGAGAAATACTTTCCTCCTGCTTATATTCCCCTCATTCACACTGTTCAGATTATAGGGCAGGAAACAATAAAAATCAGTATTTAGATACAACAGCCAGCAAACACAGCAGATTTAACAGGACCCTACGTATTCCAAGTCCATGGACTGTGCTGTGACTACAAGCACAGCAAGTATCCAAATAAACTCTTCAGATAGGAATGCTCACCCCGAAGACTAGAATTATCTTCATCACAAAATTAAGTCCCCAATTCCCACTCACTTTCAGTAAGAATGTAAAGTGACTAACAGCCTCAGGCAGCGTTTTACATCTAGTCATTGCTCAGAAACATTACTAAAAATAAAGCCAGGTAAGGTATTGTGTGGCATTCGAATATGACAATACTTTCCCCAAAGCAGAGACCCTGCAGTATCTGAAGGAAAGGTGTTAAAAATAAAATCTTCAGCTATTCAGGATAATGGAAAGCATGAGTTATGAAAAGTTACATATTACAGAACTCGTATGGATGATTTTTTTTCAGTTCCCCTCTAGCTCTGGGAGCAGGAAAGCGCTAGAAAACATATCAAGTGCTGTCTCAACCTGGAAAACATATCACATAGGACTTCTGAAATGCAGCACAGTGCTCTAACAGCTCAAGAGGGAAAAGAGAATACCCATTAGACAACAAGAATTTCCACAAAGAGTGTGGGAAAAGTCAGAGTGTATCAGTGCAGCAGAACTGAACGGATTTCAAACATTATCAGAGAACACAGATTGAAATGAATGCAAGCACAGGAATTAGTGAAAAGGAAGTTTATCAGAAGAGGCAGAAGTCCTGGAACTGCCACTGGGCAGTTGCAGGCAGTTGGGAAGATAAGGCGTGTTGTGGAATGCAGAGGGAAAATGTTTAATACACAACTAGACTAAAAAGAACAGAAATACAAAAGTAGACTAAAAAGAGGGCTAAGCATGTAGCAAAAGCAGACTGCTTCATGTGACATCTTTGACACATAATACACTCAAGCACTCAAGAGTACATGCTTATTACATGCATGATTACTTTCACTTTCTAGCGGTACCTCAGCCACACAGCACACAGGAAAGGGAAAGACACGCAAAACACCTGATCTTTGCATAAGCATGCCCAAGTGCATTTTCACAGAGTAAAATATTGAATGTTGAGAACCTGTTTCCTGTTGTTTTATGTCCTCTCCAATATTTACCACACTGGCACTGCATGGCAGTGATTGAGATTCGTGTTCTGTTTCACTGTTATCTGGAAAAAGAAGAAGACGTCTTTTCAGCTATTTTATGCGTTGTAATATTCATCAAGCTCACAGGCATGCCTCAGAGCACCGACTCTCTCTTCCACTGGGCTTCAGAAGATCCATATTTGGCAAACGGAATCTGGCATGAGAAGCCCAGAAGAAATGCCATATTTTAAAGATATTTTGTCTTCTATTAATGCTTTGCCTTCTCCAACAAATTTTTCAATGAAACAAGAAAAAAAAAAAGCACAACTATCAGTAGCTGCATCTCTATGATTGAAAGAAAATTTACTGGAAAACATACAACATTTTTTATGACTCTTGTATTACTTGTTTTTTTTCTGCTTTTCTTTAAATTCCTCTTCTTTCCTTTGTGCAATTCAGGAACCTGACACTGAAAAGGAAAATGCTACAGACTTGCATACCTAACAGACTTTTCACTTGTAGAAAGCCTATCCTACCACAGAGTTCTGTTAGGTATGTTGCTGGCTGTCAGCTGTACCTTCAACATCTCTAAACTGGAGAAATAGCACTTTCTAAGCATTTCCTCTGCAATTTTTGCTAAAGGTGGGAATGAGAGGATGCCATACAGATAACATACTACTGGGTCTTTCAAAATCTTGTGCTAGGTAGGAATTCTGCCTCAGTCCGTGAGGCAACATGAGACACTTCTGCTGAGATCAACCTGTAACACAAGCAGCTGAAAAAACCTGTGCATGCATCCTCTGGGCAGATATTCTTTTCAAACACAACAACTTTCAAGATTTGGCACATATACTTCAAGATGTTCCCAGTATAAGATTAAGCTTCCACTAATCTCAACTCATCAGCAGCAAAATTAATATTGTTCATTGGCTTCTGAACTTTGTACATGTATGTAGTTAATGCCCTGTCAGATTAATAACCTCTAGATATAGGTCACTCCTCTCATACCTTTAGCTTGTGACACTGACATGCAAGAGTGAAAGGAACTAAGACTTGCTTTTGCTCATTGTGGAGGGTGTTTCTTTGCTTGCTCTTGAACGCAGCCCTCACTGTTGAGCACGAATAAAACATTCACTGCCTTCTTACCATCTGAAGATTTGCAGGATCAAAGTCTTGAAGCAAGAAGTGCAATGCAGTACAGAGCTTTAAACGCTCACTTTGAAAATGGAGCAAATAATACCACTGTGTCTAAAAGATTAATCAAACCATAGTAAACCAAATTCTCCCCTCATGTACAACAGCTCTGCTATCAGTAATACCTACCCAGAATAAATCCGGCGCATTTTATTTTCAGTTTGCATTTGAGAAGAAAAATGTTTCAAGCCAACTTTAAAGCAAAGCCAGTTTTAATTACCTTTGGCTGTGCTACTATCCATTGTTTGGAACAGTAAGTCCTTTTCAACAGCAGCACTGAAGTCCTCCTGGGGCTGAATACGACTTTCCTGCTTAAGCCCTCTTCTGATCAAAGTGAGCCGAACCGTTTGTCCCGTGTGCCGCAAAACATCAACTGCTTGCTGGTTAGTAAAACCCTGAAGATTTGTTCCATCCACCTGCAAGATTAAGCAGCTTTTCAGCCCACAAGACACCACCCAGGAAAAAAAAGAAAAAAAAAACACGTCCAGGACAAAATAATATGGTGAGCTCTCAGCATCTGTTAGCCTGAGCACAAAGCAAGCAGAGGGACAAAGAACAAAAACCTGGATGACTTAACGACATTGGATACACTAAGCCCTTTCACTGGAGTACCCCACAGCTAGGTAACAACCTACCACAGCAAAGTGGGGAGAAGTGCGTTGGGTGCCCACCACAGTGCGTCCAGACAGATCTGCTCTGCAAGGTGGGAGAGGACACAGTATGTGCTGCACAGGGCATGTTGTGCAGCCTGCCTGCTCAACTGCTTCAGCCACCCCCACCTCCGAGGATGAAATACTGAGCGAATAAACCAACACAGCCATGGCCGGGACAGATGGGAAGGGGAGGGTGAGGAGAGACACATCCGTCCACTGCAGTAGGAAGAACCACAGAGAGCAGCCATTCTGAGGCCAAGCAACCTCAGACACAGTGAAGTCCAGTTTCCCTATCAAACACTGTCCCAGCCAGGCAGATGTTATTTCTGGTCCATCATTTTAATTTTAAAGAACAAGATTTTGGTCTCTTCTATTTGAAGCTACCCCATTATCTCACTAACTCAGGGGTTTTTTTTTTGAAACTCAGGACTTTGGCATTGCTCAATTTCATCCCATTATCCCTAGTACACACCACTTTTTATTCTCCTTCTTCCTGCAAACTCTATCTTACCTATCTCTATCTCACCTCTCAGTGCCTTTAATTTCTGAAATACTTCTAACAATAACATATTCCTTGACTCCTGTAGTTGTTTCACTCTACCTATACAACACACATATTCCATTATTTTACTTCCTCCTGCATGAAGAATGACTCCCCCTGGATACTTAATCATTTTGTTGCCCTTCTCCGAACTTCTTCAAACTCTCTTGCTCTTCTAAATATAAAGCAATTAAAAATGAGCTGGGGTTATTCAATTTTCCCTCCACACTTAAGCAAACCATATTTTAAAAATGTTTATTATTCTTTTGTCTGAGGTCACGCAAATCTTTTTCTCCTTCTGCATCTGCAGAAGAAGAAATCAAACTTTGCACTAATCAATTTTAGCCATTTGTACTCAGCATTTAAATCACTATAAAAAACATATATACTTCCACATACAAGCATGCAGGCATATCTGCACTTGGAGAGAGACCATAACTTGTTCTTAGTGCTGCCTTCCCACAAATGCAAGGACAGATCTATGACAGCCAAAAAGATGTGGTTCCTGCATTCATGACCTGATTCTCACCACACAACTAACATTCAATGCATGAAAATATTTTCTTGTTTCTCTGAGCATCTAAAACTTTAATGATATACTTTTAAAAATAATTTTGAAAACAGCTGCTTAACTTGAATGAAACTTTTAAACTTTGCATTTTCTAAGCAGTCTCAAAGCTCCTACTGATAAGATATAAATATACAACACAGATTTTCTTAAGTACAAGTTACACACAGGTAGCATAATCAGAAAGATAATGTGATCGAATACTCTGTCAAAAAAAGGACTCACCGTTTAAACACCAATTCTAGATGTTTTACGCAAGTACTATATGAGCATATTTTTAAAACTTGGAGTTTTGCAGACAAGTAATCTCATTTCTTTCTGTGTTTACTTACAACTATAATTTGATCTCCCACATGGATTCTGCCATCATGTTCAACAGCACTGCCTTTTGTAATGCTTTTCACAAAGATACCAGAAGGTTCTGGGATGAACAAGCAGAGAAAATTAAATTAACTAATTTATTAAGAAACAATTTAAATAATGCAACCATCTCCAACTAATGCCAAAAGCCAAAGGGAGAAAAAGAAAGAAAACACAATCTCCAGTTAAGACAAGGAAAGAATCATCAAGAAAGTATATGCTTTAAGTAAAACACATATATTATTATTTTCCTAAAGGATGAGCCTGATTAACGTCAGCTTGCATTGGACCAGACTTCATTCAAAATCTTACAATGCCAAAGTCCCAATTCTTGTTGCAAAAGAAGAAATATTCTAACTTATTTTAATCTAGACATTGAAAGCAACATTGACAAATAAAGGTATCTCTGACTCTTGGTCAGATTTAAAACTGCAGGACAGAAAATTCAGTTTGAGTACACTAACTTGGTAAGTTATGGTTTTTCTATGTACTTAAAAACTACCCAGGAAAATGCATGCTTGGATAAACAAATGCAGAAAATTAAAAGCAATCAGGACTACAACCTACATATGAACCAGCTTTTTAACTACAGCTGTAAGTATTCGATCCAATAAAAAAAAAACACACAAGAGGAAAAAAGAATTCAAACCCCAAAAGAGAATCATTTTTGACCATTATCAATTTTGAATCAGAAGGAAAAATAATATATATAAAATGCCTACAAAAAGGGCATTTTACAAAAAGAAATCTATTTCAGGAAAAACACACTGGAAATTGAAACAACTTCAACAGCTCAGTAAAGTGGAAATCTCTGGAGTTCCTACATGCACATTTTGCATAGTACACATGAAATTGAGAAAAATACTAGCATGAACTGGCATGAAATCAGGTCTGAGGGTCTGTACAGGGCTGTATCAGAAATCTTAACAGAATCTACTTTCTCTCAACAAATATTCCAACTCTGTACGTTTGATGGGAAGATAATCTACTACAAAATGGGTTTTAACAGCTGTCAAGACATCCCAGCACTTTTGCAGACCTGAAACTCATCATTTACTGGGCCTCAGTGCAACAAAAGTTAGCAGGAAGGAGGGCTAAAATCTATGTTTCACTCTAATGACTACATTAATCTTACACAGAGTAAGACTACAAATATATTTAAATCGCGACACTGACAATTCTTTTCTGTTTTTTCTTCATTTGTTGCTTTTCCCAGTTTTGTGAATAATTAAATGGCTAGTCTTACTAACTTCCAAGTGTTTTTATGTCCTATAACAGTTGTATGGTAACATGACGAGTTGTTATTTGTCATTCATGAAAGATTCAGCCACAGATCTTGTCCAGTAGTTTTATTGCTGCTTCGCTGACAGCAAAGTTGTTCTTTAACTAAGTGTTAAGTCACAAAATTAAGTAAGATGCTCAATTAGTTCCTAAGGCAAGAATATTTTCTAACACAGCTACATGCAGCACAATAACTTAAAATTGAAGATTGGTGATACTCCAACACTAAACCAGTTAAAATACGCTGTCAGATCTATCACATGTTCTACAATTTAATTTGCCTTTTAAAGATTCATCTGGAAGTTGCTAAAAAGTGGACTTGCACAAACTGTGACCATGCCGTCCTATGGAACAGATTGTTAAAATTTAGCCCAGCTTCTTGAACGCAACAAATTATGCCTATAAACTGCCAATAATGTGGGACATATCTACCCATACATTTTTCTAACAATAAATGCATGGGTAAAAGTCAAATGAACAGCTCTTTGAGAAATTTTACAGCATGGTCAACAACTGTCCCTTCCCAGCAGTACTGCATTTGCCAAGTCCCCCCTAGGGAGGCCTAACAGAGTTCTGGATCATTTTTCCGAAAACTGTAGTTGAAATTGTGAAGTAAAAATACACAACTGTACATGAACACTGCTGCATTTATTTAAATGAAGTTACTTATTGGCTGCAACAGCCCAGAGGTCAACAAACATTTATTATATCCAGAAGTCACTAAGGAATTCTTGATCTATACACACTGTTTAAAAAATAATAACAATACCTCCTAATATGTTATACAATTTATTAACTCAGAATATTAATGTATTATCTTATAAGAGCCTTTTAAGAATGGAAATGTAATTTAAAAAGCCCAGCAAGTTCTAACGGAAATGGCTCAATCTATTTTAGAATTGTTTTGCAAAAACATATAAGCACAAGCTTTAGCCAAGAGTGAATATAAGAATTGATTAAAAAATGTTGTGTTTGGATTTTATAATAAAACTAACTGCTTGTAATCTGAATGTCCTTCTCACAAAAGGAAACAATTCCTTTTTCTTTACAAACTGTAAAAATATTTTATATGCTCAAGGTTTTTAGAGATGCTATATGAAAACTAAAATTACGTCTTTGATGAACATACACCATAGTATGCAACAGATTGTACAGTAAACTGCATGAATCAATCATTACCTGATGTTTTGTCTCCAATGTAACCAGCAATAGTTATTCCTAATCCCTGGTTGTTTTTAGTGAGTTCGACATTGAATTTCTCCCCATCTTCAGAGCTATCAACAGAAGCAACTGCCTAATAGGAAAAGAGTGATTAGAAAGGAAGCTTTTTTTTTTTCTTTAAAGAGTCACCACATTCTTTGATGTCATTAACAAGTAAAATTAGACGCAAATGTGAAAAAGAAAATACCAACTTTGCTTCTGCTCTTACTTAGCGTTCAGCAGGGAAAGTAGACATAGGTAACATTCCTTACTGTGAAGCAATGCAGGTCACGCCCTCCCCGCCCCACTGCCCCTAAGCTATTACCCTCTAACCTATAAAATCATTATTTGATACTAAAATGCCTGGTGAAAATTGTACAAATTGAACAATGAACCTCTTGTGGAGTAAGTTACACAAACCATGCTTAAATGTTAGAATATGCAGCTTGTTGCCCTTCTGGAACCTCCTCAGAACCAGCTTTATACTGCTGTGTTATTAAAAAGAAGAAAAAAAGATCAGAATTATATTCTGTATTCTAGTTGTTTAATAACTATAGCTATTTTTTCCTACGCATGCCAAGTTTAAAACATAATAAAAGCTATTACCAGTGAGGCAATTATGTTTCTTGGTTTCGAAAGACTTAAAATTTCTGTTTTAGAAAGTAGCAGTTATGCTTCCAGCTAGTTAAATAACGACAATCTCCGCTAATATCTACTACAATCCTGTGAACTTCAATAACAAAGAATTTTGGGGGTAACGTATTCATCTATTTATTGATAATGAAAGTACAATAAATATTAAAATCCCATTTCAACAATATTGCTTTTGTATTAAAAGAAAAAGAATCAACTTATAAAACTTAATTTCAACTTTTAAAAAAGGTTTGTTTTTTTTTTTATTTTTCATCTTTCAGCTGTTTAAAATAGATAGTTACTAGCCACTTCCATAGCTGATATATATCAGTATATGATTACATACACAAGGCTTCAATTTCATTGTATTTACATGGACATCAATATTTATGCACGTATTTAAAATGGGAATTCATACAGTACAAGTCTATCAAGATCCTATTTTATTCTGCCTCTTCTGCATGACAAATAGCAGCTAGTATTTTTTGAAGTGCCAATGCGGCAATGAGGCAGATACTAACTAAACCCAGTTTGATGAGTATGCATGTGCCAGGACTTCAGGAGAGCTATGATGCTACTTGCCAAAAGAGAATCTGACTTCAGTTCTTTATCTGAACAACTCCACCCAAAACTACAATCAAACACAAGAAAAATAAATTTCTACTGCTTTAACTACCTCTCTGCTTGATAATACAGGGTTACTTTAGCCACAGGTAATGCCACTAAAAAAACTGCTCCAATTTCTATAACCTCATCAGTTTTCACAGGATAGACATCTACAGGAACAAGACAAGAAGTGTCCATTTTGGAAAGCCATTCTGCTCTCACTAACAGCTTCAAGAGCATCATAAAGTCTTCACCCATCCTGTATCTACCAGGAAGAAAGAGACAAACCAAACTGTTTCCATCATCATCTTCACTCCAGACCTGAATTAATGAGGCTTGCAGCACCATTAACTGGGTGCTCCTTCCAAGAGCAAGGCTTTGTGCAAGCAGTTTAAAAATAGCCTGTCTCCTGCCTGGAGAGATATACCAGGAATGAGGTATTGAAAAGGATGGAAATGGAGAGGAAGGTGGCAAAAAAAGTCGAATTTTGCCACTTGGTGGCTTTCAGCTGTTTCCTGGGTACTAGAAATCCTCTACATCCTGTAGCTGCAGATACAGCCTTTCACATTGCATCATATAACCTCAGAAAGGCAAATACTGAAGAAATATACACAGATGAAATGATCAAATTCAGCTTCTCTTTTGAGACTGCTGCTTTTCGGATAAATAATATTTGGGCTAAATATTGATGCCTTTACTTAAAATACAGCCAGGTTTTTGTGCCTCTGAGTGATGTAAAGACACAAAAGACTGTCTCTCCTCTTAGATGTTCGGAAGACTTGATGTCAAGATTAATTTTCTTTTCCTTATAGCCACAAAACAGCGGATGAATATATATTTGTTTTCCATAGATTCCACTACAATGGACAGAGGCAAAATAACGGTCACCATGAAAAAACTGTTAATGCTTTTTTTCTTCCAGAGTGACCTATCTGAAATGTAATTTGTAACTGGGGAGAAAATTTCTAGAAAATCAACAGGAGAAAGTAAAACAAAAAAAATTTTCTAAGACATAATTTCTGTCTAGTTGTAGGCTCGAAAACAACCACCTTTTTCTCTCTCATTCACTTAGTCCACGTACTCACATTTAAATGTATCTGGTCATAAGTATATGTGACAAAACACTACTGTTCCTGGCTTCCATGAAACCAGGCTTTGCTGCAAACATGCAAATGAGCTATTTTGTAGAGGTTTTGAGCTGACAGCACATGATAATATTTACAGCATTTTTTTAGTGGCTGACAGTTGTAGAGGAGTAGTGGCACAGAGAGTACAATCAGCAGGGGAATAAGGGTAGCAGCTGGCTGATTTTTTTCGGAAGATGTCTAGCAAATGAGCAATGCCGGGTGATGTAGGAAAGAAGCAGCACCTGTGTGCTGGTTGGCACAGGGAGGAACTGTCTGATGGATGGCTGCAACGGTATGGAAATAAGAAATGTTCCTGTAGAGGAAAAGGACAGGTGGACAGAGAAATGCCACAGAGCCAGTTTGCTATGTCTGAAGAAAACACTGCACGGCTTCAGTTGTTCCCAACGTGTTACTGCACAACCACAAGCAACCCAGAAACAGACATTATTCACATCACACTTATGGAAGTCCTAAGCCTTGAGGGCTTCAAGCATATAGGTCTTTGCATTGTGGATTCATGTCATTTAAATTCTCACAGACTGTCACCGCTACGGGGGAAGAAAAAAGAAAAAAAATCCTGGCTTTTGAGAACGTAAGCATGAAAGACATTCCAATAGCAATTAAAAGAAAAGAAAGTTTGAAGTAAAAGTTTGCTATGAGTTAAGTATATTCACTGTTGCTTACCTGTTTCTCTGGTGTGGAGGTTGGTACTGGTGTACCTGGCGGGACTGCTGGTGGAGGTGGCTCCTCAATAGGACCTCTTGCAATTACCAGTTTCACTCGATTCCCACATTGCCTCAGAACTTGTGCCACCTGCTCGCTGCTCATTCCAGCTAGGTCTGTATCACCAATTTTCAGAATGTGGTCTCCACTACACAATCTCCCATGCTGGAGGAAGAATAATCACGAAAAAAATCCTGCCATTTCTCCCACATAACATACAATTAGAAAAAAGATCACATAGCTTTAGTCACTTTTAAGATAAATGAACCAGGTGACTTTTTTTGGGTGCCCAGTCAATATCTTGATAACATGGAGAAGAAAAGTAGGTTGTTTAACGGCACATTAATTTTACTAAAATTTCCCCAGAAAAATCCAGGACATCTTTTTTCAAGCAGTCACCTGAGCACAGAAAAAAATGCATATAGTCATGGTTACTACCTACTGGTATTTAACAACTGCATGTAGATTGGAGAACTTCAAGTTTCATTTCCAAACACACTTCCAAAAGCCTGTATACAAATGCGTAACTCAGCTTTGCATTTCTATTTAAAAACTGGTCCTCATGATGAATCCTAACTTCAAAATAAAATACATTTCTCCCTTTCTGTGATCCAATTATTTATATTGCTTTACACTGGTTTACTTTCCTAATGATTTACCTTCAATCAATTAAAAAGCTTCACATGAATTTAGTCCATATGAAAAGTATTAAAGAGACAGGTCTGTAAAAGGAACTCATCTACCTGCTCAGGGAAAGAGTACAGTAGTAAACCCTGCCCATGCATCTCCAGGATCTGTTATCAGGCAACCACCTTTGTGGCTGCAAGACTGAATAGCGTCTGTGCCTATTCAGTCCTTGACCATCATTAACACAGCCCTAGATGCTTGTCCAATGGACAAACTTGAAATGAGTTGTGATCACCAAGTTCAATTTGCATGAGCCCTTCAGACAGAAGCAGAACCTGTGTCCTCAAGCGGGCACATGAAGCCATATGCCTGCTCCAAGCTTCAGTAACCCCACAGGAGAGAAGCAGACGCTCTTCTCAGCTGTTGGGGCAGACCAAGTAAGTGTTTGGTGTGTCCCCCACCCTTGGATAACAACCAGTATATTCCTGAAAGAATCAGGACTCTAAATGCATCCACTCCAAGCATGTATGATGTAACAGGGTTGAAAATGCGGTTTAGAGCCTAATCCAGCTTTAGCATTCAAATGCACAGATCCCCCGCACTAAACACACCTTTACTGAGAATAAATTTCACCACTTGCTCTCTCTTTTTTACACTTAGGAGGAAAAATCTACCACTGCTTAGTATGCTTATGAAAGTAAAGGGTAACTTCACACCTTACTGAACAGTAAAGAGAAGGGTGGGTTGAATTTACCTGATCAGCCACCCCACCTGGGAGGATGGTTTTAACAATCACTCCAGTTGACTTTCCTCCCACTATCCCAAATCCCAGACCTGAGCCATCATTCACCAACTCAATAGTCTCCACATGCTGCCAGTGAACCTAAAAGAAACAAATATGAGCTTGCAAATAATTAAAATAAGGACATATGTATTAAAACCTGCAAAGTATTTTCTTATTTCTTGGGTGTGTTTTGAAAGGAAGGTGGGAGGAAGGTGGAAATATGGTACCTTTCTAACAATTACTATTAGGTGTAAGATTACATAATATTTAAGCAATAAATTACTCATTCCATAACAGTAGGCATTTCTCTGCTAGAAACCAGAGCTGGCTAGTGAGTCAGGCCTTTCAAGAACTTGCTGAATGAATTTAAGCATCAACGTAGGACTGTCCACCTCCAGGGCTCATCACAGTCAGTGAGAAAAATACTGCTGCTAGGAAATCTCACAGGACTGGAAATTAAAATCTCTGGACAAGTGTATGTTCACATTGGCCATTATAACAAAGCACAGGAGAAAGCATAAACCCAATTCAGAGGTTAAGGCTAAAAGCAGCACCAGGTATTGCAAGGTAGGCATTAGCAGAATTTCCCCGTCTAATGAACAAGGATTTCTGGGTTTTCTGATGTCAACAGCATGAGAATGAAGTAGCTCTGATGGCAGGCTTCATGTTGTGACAGGAGCGAAACTTCTCTGAAAGAAAGACAAATGCTACCTCACTCGCATTGGGCAGTACTGAAGGGACAACTGGAAGCTCCTGCTATTGCTTCTCCTGAAAAACAAACTACACCATAAACTCATCTGCAATTTAAAACTGCACCCAGTGCTCCACCAGGTAGGATCTTGAAAATAAGCAGTTATTTTGGAATAATCAAGGTACTGAAAATCCAAAGCTCTGCAAGTACCTGTTTGGGAATCCACAGTCTTAACATAAACCAATGATGATCAAGCAAAGCCTGAGTGAAAAATAACAGCTGCTTTCCCCCAGCATTTGAAAGCGAGGTGAACACAAGGACTGGGAAAGGCATGATTAAAAAAAAACAGAAGGAGCTGTGGCCGCTTTGAAAGGAACATTTTTTGAAGCAAGGGAAGCTGTTCGGAGAATACGGAGGTAACCACATAGAGGAAGAAGTGTGTCACAGGAATACTGGGAGGGAGCAGGCCTCTCCTGTATGCTGACAGGAAAAGTCAGGCCAATCAGCTTTATTTCTGCACACAGAATAAAAGAGTAACTGTGAAATTTCTTTACTAGAGGTTTTATGCTAATGATTACAATCAACACTGAAATAGATGCTTTTTCCAGCTTGATTCCTCCGTATACTTCTGATTATCAATTCCCTTAAAGAAGAGCCACAGATGACCAAACAGTGAAACCTACAGAAACCAAAGACAGGTCTTTTCATTCCAGCACAAGCCATTACATAAATTAAGACACCAGGAAAAGAAAGTGCAGTTAATATCACCATGTCTCTGAGCCTAGATGTAGCCTTCTCTACACCTAGATGCGCAAAAGCTTTCAAAAGAAAGGAAATGCAGCAGAGCTGTTTTCTGTGGGTCCTGAAGTGTGTCCCTACACATGGCATTTTGATGGCTTGCTCTTGCTGCTTTACTTGAGTCCCACCACTAACAGACAACAGAGACACAAACAGAGAAGCACCCATCCAGCTGGAGGTGCAGATCAGATTGCAACGCCTCAAGAATTTCTGTTTGCCCAAGCAGAAGGCAAAGGGAGAAAAAAAAAAAGATCCTGTTTACTGCTACCTCAAAATAAAGCTTCATGGAGTACGGCAAACATGCTGTACTTGCATTGGTGGATACAGAGAATTCGACAGATGGGAAGAATGAGTATGTTCAAGATCAAGATCCCCTCCAGCAAGCCTGAATATTTTCTACTCTTTGCGTGGGAAAAGGTACAACAAAGATAAACAGAAGAAAAACCTCAAGAACTTTGAAGGAAACGTACATACAAGCTACAAAAAAATAGCTCCAAATACTAGATGCAGTAAGCACACACATGCCCAGAACTGAATACACAGACATTTGGGGCATACTCACCGGGTTGGAATGGGCTGAAACTGTGCTAGCAGCAGATGGAGACCGGGAAACTACAGGACTGATGAGCTGAGGGAAAGTGCCCCTGGCCACAACGAGCTGGACGTTATCTTTTGCTTTCTGTAGGATGCTGATAGCCTGTTGATGTGTAATTGTCTGATCAAGGGCTTGTCCATTAATAGCAAGGATTTGATCTGCTTCCTTCAGCTTTCCATCTCTGTCATATATGTGTAAACAGGGAAGGGGATGACAAAATAAACAAAACAAGAAAAACCAAAGAAGTGTTGCCACACAAATTACAATATTTTGACAATTTTCCAATATTTTTAATAACCTGTTCTCTATTCCCCACACTTTTTAATCTCTCCCTGCAGTTTTGCTGAAAGGAGCTGATGCGGCACCCTGGTGATCGCTTCCTTTGAAGCTAATCCCACCACCACTCTCCCCTCGCTCCTACCCTCTAGCTAGCTTTCTTCTCCCTGTACCCCCATGCGAGACTAAGCATATTAGATCTCAAGTCGCTCCCAACCATAGCCTGGGAACTTATGTTTATTCTTGACTTTGAGCCTCTTGCTTAACAGACCAAGTGCTCCACTTTGTTCAGTGCACCCATTCTGAATATTCAACAAACCGTGGAGTGGAACACACTTTCATCAAGATGTTACGGAAACAAATTTTGTTTTGCAGAAAACGAAGGGGAAAAAAAAAGAAAAAAGAAGGGGAGGCAGAGAGAGCCACAGAAAGAAAATGGTAACAGAGATCCCTTCTAAATGAGGGGAAAAAAAAAAAAAGCCCTGAACAAATTAAAAAAAATAACTCTCCACTTTCTGATAAAGGAAGCACTACTGTAAGATTACATATTGAACCCTTCCCCAGCCCTACTTCAAAGGAAGTGTATGAAGCCTACACAGATGAGTTGCCCTCTGCTTCCTCCACTGCTTCTATTGCTTCTGCAACAAACCAACAAAAAATGTGGAGTCTTGTCTTCAACATCCTGAAGCGGCAATGCTTTGAAAACAAATGGCAGCACCTGAAAACAGGGATCCCTGCTACACCGGCTTTTGTGAGCACCTACACTGTAGAAGCCAAGGTACCCAACAGCATTCAGGAAAACCACTATTTAGCTACAACCCATAATATTTCACCCATGAATTTGAACTGGTTTTCAGAGTGCTCTCAAAGACTTATTACTGCCAGGGCCTTTCTGATTTATAAGCCGTGTAACTGTTGTTGAATATTTCTCTCCTCACCGGTGGGTCCCACCAGTGAGACCAGTAAAGATAGGTCTCAACTCCATGGAATAAGAGAAGTAAAAGCAAAGACCTCTTGAAGGGGAAGGAAAAAAAGAGAAAAATAAAGTAAGTGGAATTTAGGCAGATTAGAGAATACTGTAATGACACAGAGCATGCCACTTTTCATAACTGTATTAACTCTGTAGGCCATGCTCTGCCCTCTGTTAAGAGAACAGTGTTCACAAATAACCAGAAAACTGCTCCCTACAGCACAGTGAGAAATAGCACCACGACGACTCAGCCACCCCACACAGAGGGTACCCCACAAAGCAGCTCTGGCTAAGATCCTGATCACCAAATCCGCACACACAGTGATACACCCCACCACTCTGCAGTGAGACAGTGCTGCTGCCATTTACCACTGAGTCCATTTGCTCCCTCAAGCTCTTCTTAGAGCAGAAATCCATTTCTCTCAACATCACTTGTGGAACCAGGATTAAAGCATAAGCATATTTTCAACAAGCTATTATTATTGCTGAGTTTCCAGTAACATCAGCTGAATATCTCTTTTTAAGACTCCAACAACTTTAGGTCAAGCCTTGCTTGACTTAAAAGCTGGGTTTCACACCTGCTCTGTGGGACACTACCTAACAACCAACCCTGCTAGTTACAACTGATTTTTTTTTGCACCAAATTGTTTTTCAATACATTCAAGGATGGCAAAATCTATATTCCAGCTTTAAAAGCAATGACACAGAACAGTAACCTCCCCATTTTCCCTCTTGGAAAGGAGATATTATAAACAAACAATAGAGAAACTATATCTGTAGTTTCCAGAAAATTCAGAATACATCATTCACTGCCCTGTTCCAACACTACATAAATTGCAGTGATAAGTAATTTTAAATCTGCTATGATGCATGGCTTAGAACACAAGAGAAACGTGCCCTTGTACCACAAAAGCAACTGCAATAACACAACTAAATTGCAGTGTCATGTTAACACTTGCTACAGTAAAATATTCCAGTAGTAACCTTACCGATGTGCCACACTTCCCTCCTGGATTTCTTGCACAAATATTCCTAGTTCTCCCCTGTTTTCACTCTTGAGTCCTACGACACTGAAGCCCAAACCACCACTTAAAGGTTTAATAAGCTCAATGGTCTCAACAAGACGACCCTGTCGAGCAGAAGAGGGAAAAAAAGGCACAAATGTTAAACATGTTGAAAAGCAGCCTTAATGAATGTGGTAAACAACTTGGAAATGAGTTTCTAATTTGACAGCTACAACTGGACACAGTTAACGCTAGCTAATAACTGAAACATAGGTGTTCAGTTCTGGTTTCTCACTATCACACAGAAAAATGACAATTATGAAGGACTTGGGAAATAAAGATTATTACAGCCCAGAAGAGGAAATCAGGAAACAACAGCTAAATATACAGAGCTTAGGCTCAGTAGTGACTAAAGTAGGATATATGTGTCTATGAAATTTTAGAGGGTACAGGCCAACTCTCAAGCCAAACTAGAAAAAGAGGACAAATTTCAGAAAGAGGGAAAAAGCAGGACCGTGCAAAAGGCTCTCCAGGAGAACAGCAGCAGAATTGCCCTATCTGGCTCCATTACCGGTTAATTCGAAAAGTGCTAGAATATATATGCCTGGCCATTCTCAGCTCCAGCCACTGAAGGGACTTGTACATCATTTTTGCCTACCACAGGAAAGCAGTAAGAATACACAACAATGAGTAGCAAGGCCAAAAAGGAATTTTCCATCTTATTTCCAAGCCAGTCACAGAACTAGCTTTCATTAGTTATGCATACAAGAGCATACTCTGACAAAGCATCTCCCTCACACACAGAGCGGCAAGCCTACAATGAGCACGGAAGGATAATGGCATACTGATCTGTGAGAGGCATGCTGCCCAGCTAAGGACAATAACTCAGCAGCGACAATGTCAAGGCTACTTTTCCAGCTGTTTTCTCATTTACCAACGGTTCCTCAAATTAAAAGGTTATTTTTATTTTACATAGTGAATGAGCTCTGGTTTGCTTGATAACTCAATTGCTTTTAATTAAACATTAAAATACATCTATTTTAATGTTTCAGATAATGAGTGATCCACATTTCGTGGTTACCAGATGACATGCTTACCTGGGACATATTTCTGATCAGCTGCTCAAAGTCATCACTAGAGGACTTCCCATTAATCTGAGGAGTAATGGATCTCATCGAAGCTTCTAGCACGTTAGCTGGGCTGCCATTCTGCTGAGCCAACAAATATGACTCATTATGCGGCAAGGACCCCACGTTCACACCATGATGGAGAAGCTGGGGGAATTCACCAGTGGAATGTATGGAAGGTGCAATATTTACCTGTAAAAGAGTGATGGCAACACAGATTTACAGACACAGCAGAAACCTCCTCCTTATCCAAGAGCATCATGATAGGCCAATTGCTTGTTAAAAATACTTGAAATCCCAATTTGCAATTTTAAAAAGACATTTTAAAGAAAAAGAAAAGAAAAATTTAAAAGAAAAAATATCTTTTAGTTGTGAATTATTGGCATAAAATATGAAAGAAATTGATGAAAATAATCTAAAATTATTTTCCGTACTCTGTCTAAAATTATTTTGGTCTTATCAGCATAGCAGCCTGAAGAACTCCAACACAATGGTAGAGATAAAGAAGTATGAACAAGCTTTTTCTACAGTATCATTTTTTTAAAAAACAAAATTATCAATTATTTTACAAGAAAATAAACAAATATATATACTTGGATGAAAAAAGAAAGAAACCTCACCAGCTACATAGGGAACAAACTTCACTGGTCAGAGTTTCTCCAGCACTATGCACTATGGCTGCCAACATGACTGTCTACATGAGCTAGAATTAAATACAAAATTACTGAACCAGGCTGATCTGAAAACCACAGTCATACCTTTACACAGCCAGCCCTGACAATACACTTCCCTGAGAGCAGAAAAGAAAATAAGAAAATTCTCCACTTTCCCCAGCCATAGTAAATGACCTATTTTCAAGCGCATCTCTGCCAACCAATCTAATGAGTGGCTGGTGGTGGTAAAAAGCTCAGGTGAAGCACGAGCTCTCATTTGGCTGTTGTCCCACTCGCCTGTTGACTGTCAACAGGCACTCTTTTACTCCACATCGATCTGTTTCGTACTCGTCTGACACACTAACCACAATTTAGGACCACAACATTGCAGCCTCAAACACTTTTCATTTTTACAGTGCAAATTTTCTAGCATTCTGCACCATAACACAAAAGACCAGAATTCCCCTTCCTCAAAGCCCTATTTTTAAACTTCAAGTGTCAACAAAAAATTTCAAAATTTTAAATGTATTCTAAAATGTCTAGTACACCCGTCTCAATTTTTTAAGCATGCTGCTTCCATTAGGTTTATCAAATCATTCTCCCAACAGTCTGGTCATTAAAAGGTCAGTATTGTTCTTCATCACACAATTCCTTCTCATCTGTGTGCTTGAGGAAAATACAACAGAACAGACGTCATTTGTTGAACACCTTATGTGCCTGGAAAGACCCTCAAGTTACAGAAAAAAATACCAGAAGACAGCACTGGAAAGAAAAGTCCACAACAGCACTTAGCCTGCTCTGCCATAAAAATCTGGAAAGAGGAAAACCAGGATGTTTGGAACTCAGTGATTTCCATCACACAGTGATTATGTTCTGTTGTCCATATCTGTGAGGAATCACTTGAGTTATGTTTCAAACAAATAATAATGCCTAAAATGTGTACACATGCACTTCCTTTAATGACATACAGTCACAGGTAGATAAGCCTTGTTTCCCAGTTCACCACATGTAACAACGCCCACAGATGTAAACAAATTCTGCCCTTCTGTGAACACAAGATTTCCCCTTACATTAAATGCATGGATTTGAAACTAATAAAGGCTATGCCATACTGCTTTTATTATCCGCATGAGTCCATATAATAGGTTAATTCACTTCCGCCTCTCAATGTCATCCAACATACAAAGGTTTATCACTGAGTTCAGCCAATTAACGTGTTTCATTTCTTGTTCTCTGCTTTCAAATTTTCTTACACAGCCCGCTGCCATGTTCCTTCCCACAAAAAATTGTCATGGGTCTAATTATTATTTGTAGGAGTATTTAACACCTCTGTAATTAGCCAGTCTTGCACTGCTTCTATCTAAAAGCATTTTTGCATTTCCACAGCAAGATAAAGCAGCCAAAGAGTAAATGAGACGCAAACCCAAACTACCTCTCATGTCCACTCAAAGGCCATAGTATATAGGTCTGATATCACAAATGTTAGTAAGTCATAGATATACATTCTTTTTCTAAATTGCAGTGCTCGTTATAGAAAATAGCACTGAATTGCCCTTCCTGCTGAAAGCTACCACTCTCAGAGCTCGCTTGGTGAAAGGAATCCTGCTCAGGCAAAGCCAGCAAGGTAGCCAAAACAAGCAACACAGTATGAGCAAAACATGCTGATTTTGCCCAATGTAGATTAGTGAGAGCTCACATAACCTCTTCGGTGCAGCCTTTGGAGTGGTAACCTCAAACTAAGTAGGCAACGCTCAGCAGCTGAGAGGGGTAATGATTCCAGCCAATTTGATTAAACCTAGAGAAAAACACATGAAATGTCATCAATTTCATTTAGCACCATTCTAAGCACAGCCATTATTCTGTCTTGGGACCCTTTTAATGTGACAGGAGCATCCTGAGGTTTCATCCTTCAGGATGGCAGAAGGGGAAGGGTCACTGGTATTACTGATAGTCCCATAAAATCCAACTATGCGTGAACTCCCCATTTGAATGGAGTGTGCAGTCATCTTCTAAGACAAAAAAAGGGAAAAGAAGGAAGATCCTACCATAATGCCGAGAGAAAAAATTGAGACTATATCCAGAGAGCTAGAACCCCTTCTGTTTTACAAAGAAAGAGTCATGCAGAATTTTAAGGCACAGAAATTGTAGCTGAGGAACTGCTACTGTGCCCACCCCACTGTCTATTTTCTTTCCATCTTCCTTCATGAATTTCACTAAGTTTTTTCCATGTTACCGTGCAGTGTGCAGACTGCTAGCATAGGGACAATCACAGAATGTGAAACCTCTCTCTGGATAAAAAGTCTTTCCTGTTTCTAGAACGCTCCTTTACACAGAAATGTGTAAGGAGCAAGCTGCGACACTACAAAATTCATGCAATGCAAAAAAAACAGATCAAGCGAGACACAGTAATTCTAAAATATGACATTTTTAGAATAGTATGAATGATACAAAAGGTGATTATGTCATGACATTGTTTTTCTCTAATATACAATAAGACACTTTCCTGTATTCATGAACAGCAAACTAAAAAAAATTGAGCTACACATCAAAAATAACAGGTTATTGCCCTTAGATGAATTCTATTATATGCCTTCTCTGAATCTAAAATACTTCTTGTGCCACTCAGTATCCCATACAGCACAACCTTCAGTATGCAGACAAGCTCTGTGCCCATCCTGTACTATGTTCTATATATGTTCTCCTAGTATTGCTTAATAGAGGATTGCTTTAAGCAGCTCATTTCACTGTTTGTCATGTTCAAATGGCAGTCTAACGATGACAGGCACATTAACTTCCACCTGAATATGTGCCCAGTATAACTCTTTCTTCTCCAGGTAAGTTTGAAAGAGTTCTTCAATTAAGATGTAACAGTCTCCTTAGGGATTTTCATTTTTCTCTCTCCGACAGAAAACTCCTACATCTTCATGCTAAAATAGAAGCAGCACCAGGTTGATTCATATTTTAGTTTTACATTGTATGTTTTCATAGACCAAATCCTGTTCAAACTGGCAAAATAGTGCCCACCTTTTCAGTCTGACATCTCATCCCTTCTGCGTACTTGTATGAGCTGGGACATCACTGCAAACATATATGAATTGACTGACCTCTGCCGTTCCTTCTGACTTCCAAACCAGAAGATGGACGTTGTTCAAGTTTTTCTAAGACATTTTCCAGAACTAATTATTAACTCCATTATTCTGAAAACACTGGATGTTTTTTATTTGCATGATGGTCAAAACAGCACTGAAAAGAAGTGCTGCATACTATATATAGTAGGAAAAGGCAAAAATAACCCTCCAATTCACACCAGTTCAACTAGAACTTTAAACTGCTTTACCTCAAATCTTCAGCACAACTACAATAACAGCACAGCTACAACACAGTACCAAACAGCAGCTCTTCAATAGCAATTGATAGCAACACCTGATTTTCATCACACCTTTTTTATACAGACACAGCTATACATTCAACAGAGGATATGCTTAACATTGGAAGCCCACCTCCCCTAAAGTGCTTCTGACTTGTGAAACTCCAAGAAAAAAACAAAACTCTAAGAAAAAACGTCAGACTCTTAACAGAATAAAGTTTTATGTATGTGTGTGTACAAAAAACTTAGATTTCAGAAATACACACACACTTACATTTTAAAAACATTTTTGTTTTATAATGACATCTGTAATGATCCTAAAGGTAGCAGTTCAGAATCCACAGACAAACTACAAGCAGAAATGTGATGATCACTCTCTTCCCTGTCCCCCCTGAAATACAGGCTTATAGCAAGTAAAAGTTGAGAACTGGTGTATATTCTTGCTAACCACAGAAGTACAGGTCATTCCAGAGGGAGCAATAAATCACAAGTGGAAATCTTAGAAAGACGATGCTCTTATGGTTGCATTAAATATTTTTCATAACATATAAATTGCACTACTTTGCAGTAATAAAATCACCATAATTCCATCACGAAGTAGCTTTACAACACTGTGATTGTGCAAGTACCATATGAAAGAATATTGCTTTGTTTTATAATTTGGTTTATGCTAATTTTCCTTGATTGGCTTTCTCTTTACTGTATGTAACACCTGCAACGTGGACATAACTTGGCATAACACAAGAAGAAAAATTCACAAATACCACCGAGTATAATAAAACTTACATCAGAGTCACACAGATGCTAAATGCAGTCAAACAGTGCTTATATGCAGTCGCTCAAAATATTTAAGAAAAAAGGAGCTACCCAAATCCCAAACCACACCTGCAGCGTATCAACATTTAAAGCAATATAATCAGCCTTGCTAGGTCTCAACTTGGACAAGAACAAATTCTGGGTGTCTGCTGGCTGCTCCTTGACCTCTCCATCCTCAGGACAGCAGAGCAGCGGACTCCAAATTAGCATTTCTTATAAGAACTTTGTTTCAAAGCACAGAACAAATGGCGTTGCTGCAGAAGGGGATTCAAGGTAGGAAAGAAAGGTCTCCTCCAGCTGGGCAAACCACAGAGCTAAGCGACTGATCACAAAAGACACAATTTCTCCACTTCTCCCTCTAGCTCTTTTTCTCTTCTCTCTCTCTCTCTCTCTCTTCTCTCCCTTCTTCCCTAAATCCCCTGTAGCACTAACACCCATCTATCCCATGCAACCTAGTACATGCTGCGCTGTGGAGGCAGGCTCATCCTCACCACTACATTGCGAACAAAAAACTCGCAAGCAAAAAAAATCTGAGGAATGCAGCCCAGCCAAGGGAAGGGTTATTTTGTTCTGGCAGAGCCCTGAGTGGAGTGGAGGCGGGAGGAGGAGGGGAAGAGAATCAGGGAGAGACAAAAAGGCAAGGAAGAGAAGCAGGAGAAGACTGCCAGCACAGTCTGAATTTTTTCTTTAAAATACTTTATAAAGAAAATAAAATATTATCGAGAAGTTCAAAACATCACAATCTCTATTTTTCTTTTCTGTCACTCCCTTATCTTCAACCAAGATTGCTCTTCAGCATGAGAAACAAGCATTAGCTGAAAAATAAGCATATGAAGAGGCAGAAAACAGTTTCCTTCAGTGCTCCTTAACTCCAGTGGCTTGTGAAGTCAGGGCAGTAAATCTCAAAAAAACATCCCTTTGCTGTCCCTAGACTTCTCCCACTCCGCTTAACTTCACAATGACATATTTGCAGGGCAAACACATCCTGCTTGCTCGTTTAAGAAAAAAAAAACTCGTTTAAGAAAAATAAGCACCAAAGCATCAATTTGCTGACTTTAGCATCATGCCTCACCAACATCCAAATGAAGCAACATACCACTCAGTCCACACCACTGCATGTCACAGAAACGCAAACTCAAGAGTCTCTTATTAAGCACACACCAACAATTAAGGGGATCACTTTCCAATTAACACACAGAAACTTTAAGGAAACGGGAGAGCAAGTCTTAAACACCTCCATGCATGAAGAAACACACATTTTTTCAGATCTGCTTTATGTGTTTAAAAGATCCCTTATCTGTAGGAAAAAAAAAAAAAAAGAAAAGGAAGTCTATTTTAAACCATAAGAAACGGTAGCAACTCTCACTGGAATGCAAGGAATATTTGCCTGCTAAAACTGTATATTTGCATCCTATTTTTTGTCAGGAAAACATGACAGATGTTTTCAAGATTTGCCAGCTCATTTTCCAGACTCATTGCACAAACAGAAGACTGGGTTCTCACTATCGTCTCCATACCTGCCAGACAGGGTGCCTCAAGACAGGAATACATCCTACCCTTAAATGTACTGAGGCCACTACAGGCCCACAAGTAGGTCTCACTTACTGACCTACTTCTGCTGGGATGCTTGCAAGGAATCAGTTTGACGTAGAAAGTAAATTGACATTATTGTTTCTCTACTCCCATCCTTTTAACCTATACTTTCCTAAAAGATAGCCTTCTGAGAATCTTGCAATAGTAGCTCTTTGAAAACTCATAAACTAATTAAAGACACAGCAGCAGTTTTAACAGACTGCCACTTACACTTCTCCTTGAGAAGAAACAGACCCCCATTCAACTTGCAGTGCAGCTTATCGCGAAACATAAAAAGAATTCAGCCATCTTAGTCTCGAGTGAGTAGGGACTGCAACACCTGCCCACTGCAGAGCTTAGCACCGCTTGTCATCCTGTCTCAAACATAGCTCTGACTGCACGTGCTTGGGAAACAACTTGTCTCCTTCCTCAGTCTGGCACGGCTTGGCCAGAAAGCCTGGTCACTATTCACATGCCTTGCAGTTTTCACCAACATGTAGTTTAAAAGTTTCAAAAGCACAATGCGTTCCCAGCCATAAAAAGAAAACTAAAGGGTGTCCTTGAACAAAACTGAGCCTTCGACATTGCCAAGAAATATAGCTTTTTGAACATGACTGCCTATTTCATTATTTTTTTCTTTGCCCTGTTTCAATATGCTTTATAAACATTTAAATAATGGAAAGAGGACACAGACAATCTCATGTTACATTGTAGAGAAGCAATGATTCTATACAGAAAATACAGGATACTTTCTGAAGAGCTGACACAAATCTAAATATGGACAGAAGCATACATCTGCACGTGCAAGTGTTCATATAAGCATGTATCAAGAAAGGAATTCACATCCAAGTAGCTCCCCTGTCAATTAGACTGGATATGTACCATGCAACAGGCACAGGCCACTAAAGTTACTGCACAGATAAACCTGCAGGGTTAGGGTAGAAGGTAACACTATCATTTGCTTTTTAAAAAATACACATCTGAAATTACCCATCTGTAGTATCAGATGCTTCATCTTATGAATTTAGGTGACTGTATTTAAAAAGAGAAGCATCCTTTAACTTCACAGCTGATGTCTGGAAGTGAAAATTTAATTTTCCTTTTCACCAAGTTCCCATTAACGTCCAGGCACACTTTCATTTCTCACTACATGTTCCCAGAGTCATCACCCCATAATTCACACAATTTCTAGATGTCACTGTTAAATTCTCCTTTTCAAATAGCAGAGCAAACAAATCCTTAGAACGGCTTTTTTTCTTATATATTTCAAATCACTCCAATGTCATCAAGTCTCTACATACCAAAACATGCAAAAACTGAAACACACAGTAACGTATAGCACTGTAGACACCATTCTAACTCATTTCTTGTCTCTGCAAAATAGCAGCAAGACGATCTACAAGAAGCAATAAAGGGCCAGATTGTGCTCTTCTGCCACACAGCTGAAGCAGCGTCAAGATCATGAGAATTCCTCACCAGCTGCAGTCCAGTCAGAGACCAGATGCAGCTCCACGCTGACGATAAGGTCAGTGTGCAGGGGCCGCATCCTCCCACTTCGTCATTTCTGCATACCAGCCACAGAGCTGCCCATCTTGCAGGAATCAACAGGAATAACTATTTGCAAAGCCAGATACACAGTTTAATCGTAATTCAGTTACTGAACTACTTTTTATATTCTTCAAATACGTATTCTGCTGACAAGGAACTTAAATTATGGTAAAAAACAATCAAGTCAATATAGCTCAGTTGCTGACCCTTTTCTCATCCTCAAAGACACACAGAAAAGTAATACTTCTACTTAAAACCTTGAGCAAGGAAAAAGGAGGTTGGAGCTCTTGTTTCTCTTTGATCTTTTATTCCTATACAAAAAAAATAGATCTTCATGTCCTTGTGAAGTGAACATTCCACAGCTTCCTTATATATTCTCATTGTAGCAGGGTAAGACAGGAGAGATCAATAAAAGGCTCCTAGAAAAAAAATCCTTAAACCTCATACAAAACATGTTCCTTTTGAAGGACAGAGACAGAAAGACGTATGTTAACTCCCTGCCCATTTACATCGTGCGTAACAAGCAAATACATAAAAAATACATACATAAACTGCGGGCCTCAATAAAGCCCAGAAAAATCAATGGGACATTTAATTTAGGCTATTTGATTTCACTACTCAACATGCAGAGACACACACATTTTTGCACCTTCTTAGCAATTCTTGCACCTGGGAGGCTGCTTTTCCTACCTGATCTCTCAGTTGTTGAACAGAAGTCTGAAGGTTGAGAATTTGATTAAAGAGAGGACTCTGCAGCACTGATTTTAATAAGCTCAGTTTCTCCTCACTTGCAATGTCACCTCGATCCCGAAGTTTTGCCTGTAAGCGTTCCATGGCCTGGAGGGCCCGATGTGTATCTGTAGCGATAACCATTCCTAGTCAGTAGCAGTTCAGAAACGGCCACATACAAGCAGGTAAAAGATTTAAATGTATCCCTTTCTACTGTTCAAACTACAGAGGACTTGAATGGTTCAGTTCTGAACAAAAATCCCAGCCCAAACATGTCTAATGAATCAGGAAGTCAGAGGCAGAGCACAAAATAGAAGCCAACAAAAATTACATTTTTATCCATCAAGAACTGGGTTACAAACGTGAAAGAGCCTTCATTAAAATTCAGTTACAGGAACTGCGGCTACAGACTACTGTAAATAAGTAGTGACAAAAATAGCCATAATAGAAAACATTTGTCTTTTTCAAACAAACTTTTTTAATTCTAGTGAAGATTAAACCAATGAAGGCTAAAAATTAAATGAATTAAACAAATTATGTTACACCTTTTGTTTTCAAATACAAATTACAAAACCCCAAATGCATCATGTATTTCTAAGCACAGTAGGTATTTATTACAAAACCTCCCTCAACAGTACATACCAGAGTCCTAGATCTATCATGCACGCTTCATTTGCCCACAAAAATATAGTGATACAAATAAAAACAAAATTACCAATTGTTTCCAACATGTTTTCTGCTTCTCAGCTTCTATTCCAATAACGGTAAGAGGCAGCAAATACAATATTTCCCTGAAAAATAACAGAAGGGGAAAAGGGTCACATTTATAGAAGTACTAAGCTCTGAAGAAGAAAAAAGCTTGACTTCTGAAAACAGCCCCGAAAAATAACAATCCACAAAAATCCATCTCCCTTGGTGACGATATTCTGAGTCTCTTTGGAGCTTAAAACCTACCTGAAAATTGCTTTTAGAAATATACTTGATAATATTTTTGCATTTCCATATCAAAGCTCTCTCTGCATACTGTTGCACAACACGTCCTGCATTGCTTTAATCAGAAGCTATGAATCATAGCTGTCACTGATGCTTTACACAATTTCATTGCTTTCCTTTTCAGTGATTCATAAAAAAACACTCCCTGCGGGATCACTTTTCAAGCTCTATGTTGACAATTTCAGGTGTGTGAGCCATAGCACATTTTTTTAAAGTAACCTTTTAAAAAGAAAAGCTACGTAAGTCACGAAGTCTTCATGGTACACAGACTTTCAGGACTCACACTACAGCCTCCACTATTAACGCCTACTGGAACCAAGACTCAGCTCTGGAGGATGGCTGGGTTTTCACCAGCGCAGATTTCCAGGCAGGAAAGTCTACACTAGGAGGAAGAAATTCTGAAATTGCTTTGTATTTTCTTTTTTATTGCTTTTTGGGTTGTGTTTGAGTTTTTTTGGGTTTTGTTTTTGGGGTTTTTTTTTGCCAACGGTATGTCTGCAATTGCTTATAAATCTGTAGTGATGGAATATGTCTGAAGGAGATGGATAGCTGTGGAGAAATGAGGCGTTCAAATATCACTGAAGGTATATGAACTGAGCTGTGCATTTTGTCATCTTATCTTTCACAATGCTGCCTTTGTTTTCTTGATTCTAGGAAAGCACTTCAGTATAGCATCCTGACTTGAATCTGGTGAGCTTACCAATATACAGAGAGCTGTGATCTCTAAGCACTCCATAAAAGTGATTTTTTTTCCTTGAAACTTTGGAGAAAAATAGGGAAGGAATGGTGTGGTCAGAACTCCAGGTAAGATGCCTAACTAAAATTCAACAGGACCATTAGTTAAAGAACCTGAGCAGGACAAGCATGAATCGATCCTCACAATAAAAGCAAGAAAACAGCCATTAACAGATTCACTTAGGAGGAACACAAGCCAGCATAAACGTTTTGACAAGTCTATATTATTTGCAGTTTATGCAGAAAACCCAAATCAAGTGAGTTTCAAATGGTTTCAAGCTTTATCACCAAGAGCTCCCTAGTTTCGATATGCCTAAGGCTTCCTATCAGTTTATTTTATTGCATTTGAATTTGCCAGTACATTGATACAGAAACACTGATCATCCTCGTTAGGACAATGTACCACTTAGGGACAGATATTCAAATCCCTTGAATCCGACTTTATCAAAGTACCCTTATTCCATGATCCAAATTATGCATGTCAGTAATAAATAAAAACAAGCCGTTATAAATTTGTTTTCTTATTGGCAAGGCAAATTCCAGTACATGAGTACCAGATATGAAATCTAAAGCAAGTATCTTGGGCTTTCACCTTGTCACTGCAAAAACGAGAAAAAAAAAAGATCTATTTTACATGGGAAGGGCTGGATGAGATTATTTAAACATTATGAAGGAAGGTGGCTTCCTCAAACCTTAACCACTCATAGCTTTTCCTTCTAGATTAACAAACTACTATCATGTCCTCTATTCAGAACGCCTGTTTACAAATAGAGGCATTTTTGTCATGTTCACAGGTGTTTTTCCTCAGTGGCAATGCCAACCAAAGCACTTCTTTCCCATTTCACCATTCCAGTTCTTCCTCTACACCTACTCTTGAGGATGTGTTGAGAATGCAACAGAGAACTGTGTGAAAAAAGAAAACGTGGAGTATTTTTCAGCCATTTCAGTGCCATGATCCTGTTTATCCAAGTACTATATGCACAAGCATGATACGTACAACTCTCAGCTTCCAAGGAAACTGATCAGGAAAAACAGAGGGTTACTGTTCTTCTGCTTTAGCTCCCTGAGAAGAGATGCAGCTGTAAAACGTCCATATCTCTTGGTGTAGCTGGATATTGCTTTATATGATTCAACTTGCCTAAAATCTCATTCCAGGTGTACTGTGAGAGGCATGTTTTACAAGTGACAGAATGGACAAGGTCACCACTGTGTTCGTGCAATCCCAGAGGTACGAGCTCTGATGATTTATAGTGGAAGCTTTCCAAAAGTAGACACCAACCCTAAATAGTCTATAGATGGAGATGATCCTATCTAATTTGCAATGAAAAGAAGTCCTTAGGTCTACTAAGACACTCATACTTTCTATTTACTTCATGCTTTAGAAGTAGGAATACTGCCCCAGAGCTACCTTAACATCAGCAAATCCATCTTTAACTATCAGTTTAATTCTCCTTATTTTGTGTTTATATTAGCAGGGAATCCCTCCTTAGCTGACCAGCTTAATGCTTTTGTCGATTATGGCACTAAGCGGGAGCAAGACAGAAACTGCCGTCAGGATGTTTTCCTTCAGGACACTTCCTCTGACGCAGAAGCAATGCGTTGAGGGACACCAGCCTCTCTACATGTCACAGTCCAAGATGACCCCTGTTTGCTCTGCCCACACTCTGAAATGGCGAAGAGCCACGTGACTGTGCTCCTGCTGTGCCACATCCATGCTAACAAGTGGGATCTGTCAGCACCAGCTTAGTGCCACATTAACATCGCCGAAGTACAGGGGAAGCAAGCACACATCTGCCCAAAATGCACCACAGAGACATATCCATAACCACCACCACCCACTACAGCAGCAACTCCTGTCCTTTAAACCAGCTTGCTTCTACGTAGTTTAACAATAATGCGCTGGGGAGAAGTATTGAGGCATGCATGATTATTTCTTGAAAGACGTTAAGTCTATGATTTGCTATAGTATTTTTATAATGCCATCCCAGACTTCCAGATGCACAAATGAGTTTAGTTCTGACCCTCTTAATTTTGCATACTCCTGGCAGTCTGTATCACAGGAGTCTGAAGTCAAAACCAGCTCTTCTATACATGATATAAATACTGCTCATGCCTCAACGAGCTTACTAGCTTAGCTCAAAGTAGATTTAACTATTTTTGTATTTCAGTGCTAAAGTTCATTAATCTCTTCACAGTAATAAGAACACAGACCAACTGAGTTAGACTGTTTTATTGGCAACTTGAAGAAACGCTGTTAAATGAATAGCAAGGTAAATTCACTTTCAAGTTTTTGAAGGCCCACGTACCTGAAAGATGTGCCTGTAAAAAAAAAAAAAAAAAGAAAAGAAAAAAAAATAGCACCTTTATTTTTTCTCCTGTTTTACAACAGGAAAGTAGAAAACACCAGTAATTTTAGACAGGTACATCATGAGAAATACGCCATCTTCTACTAAGTATGCACAAAAGTTGAAAATGATGCCTTTCAAACTTGCACTTCTGAAATTTGATTCTTCCCATGCTAACAAACAAAAATGTGTTATATACATGTTTCTCCGCTCTTTATGCTGCCCTTCTATAAGGTCAGTTGTCAGAAAACAGTTGCCATGCTGCAGCTCTGGTTTCTTTGTTCCCGCTCCTAAAACACTAAAATCCACAGGTGTCAGAACTTTAAAAAACAGACATGAAATTTACGTTGATCACCTCCTTTCCACCCCAACCGCACAAGCCACTCAGTTGAACCGCCAAAACACCCATGAAAAGGGAAAGACGACCCACTTCCAATGATTACTCTTTCACACCTGATCATGTAGTTCCCACAAGGAAACTGACTCTTTTTCATTGACAGATACTCCATTTACTATTTCACAAAGCCATTTCAGATAATACCCTGGAAACTAATGCTCATAGCACTAGATTAGCAAACATGCAATGCCAAAGATAGAAAACACAGTAATAGGCTTTGCCCTGCAGCTCCTGAGTTACTTGAAGTGCTCTGAGGGTACAGAGGAAACGCCTATCTTAAGAGTGATCTCTAGGCCCAGAGTTTGGCTAGGAGTTGCTTGAGATTAAAACTAAATCTGTTTCAATTAAACAGCATGGTAATCACAACATGAGTTTTATAGCTGCTAAAAAGAGCATCTCAAAACTTCTAATCTGAATTTCAACACCTGGGCTTGGATTTGGCTGGGCTAGAGATACCCTTTCGTACTTGATTTTTTATCCCATGCTGCTTCCCTCCCATACTTTCTGGCTATCACTCAAACAGGCATGTTGTGTTAGCAACGTCTGGCACAGGAATGGAAACCAAAAGGCACAGGAAATGGAAGACACTAATTACTGCTAAACCTTCTGCTTTGCCTGCAATTTCTAGGAGTTCTTCCATTTCGCCCTGTTACCGCCCGCATGCTGGCTACCATCCCTGGGAAGAAAATTAAGGTGAGCCCCAGACTTCTCTGGGGGAGTCCTGTCAGCATAAAGGCAGCAGAAACCATTCACAGTGAACTGAAAGATCTCACACTTTTTTCTGTACTCTTCCACTGTCACAAAGGCAATTTTGCAGTTGCATACAGCACTGTCTAGGATTACTACCAATATCACAAGAACTTGACAACTGTAGCCTGACTGGTATAGCCTTCACGGCCCATAATGAAAGAGAAACACCTACTTGAGCACGCAGTAAAAAGGTGTGGAAGTAAATGTGGGAGAGAGCAATGACCAACTGGGTAAGGAGGATAAACAAAAAGTGGAAAGGAAGAAAGAAGGGGAAAAAAGGCTAGCCTACCATTGTACTGACAGGACATAAGCTTGCCAAACTGACATCAACCACTGGGTTTCATCAGCAAAGAGACCTTGGACTGCACACTTCTGGATGACAGAAGAGAGAAGTGATTCAAATGAAGGATTTAATACAAGCAAAAGTAACATGCGCTGTTCCACAAGGAACAAAGCAGACTTCCACTGACTACCTAAAATGTAACAGGCAAGCATGAGAAGCCTGAAATTTACATTTAAAAGCTATGCTAATGAAAATTGTTCTGCAACATTCAAAGCAGAAATAAAAAGGCAGTTCAGAAACTAACACACAGCCTATATTAAGACTATAAGCAGTTTTGTTTGAAAAGTGACATTACTAGCCTCTTGAAATTTAACACAATGCTGAATGCATCAAAAACACATAAAAAGATGACAGTGGTGGCTCTGTATGTTAGCGAAAAGTACTATGATAGAGCTGAACAGCATTATGTATTTTAAACTATGAAAATAGAATTTTGAACATTCAACTATTTTTAACCTTCCATACACATCGCACTAATGTAGTAATGGGACTCACAATGCTTTTGGATGAACAAGCAATCTTTCTGCTGTGTTTAATTAATCATGTTCTGTAACACTGTAAGGAGGCCTACATGAGCGTAATATCCATGTTAGTTGATGTGGAAGTTATAATTGCAACTGGGAAACGGGCCTAACTTATACTTAATGCTTTCAGTTACTGCTAAACGTGTGTGATACAGGGTATTCAAAAGTCATTTGTAAAGAGCATGGCAAAAACAACAACATAGTAGGGGAAGTTATTCTGGTGGGATTTTGGGGTTAAGGAAACCAACAGATCATTTGTTTAACAAAAAAAAAGATCTTCCAGTAAATATTTAAAATTGAGATTAATTGGAATCACTTTCTTTTAACTCTTGATATACAGTATTACCTTCAGAAACTGAAAAGCAACTTTTTAGTATATGCAGAATATATGCAACACTATCTATACTGAATTGAGGTATGAAACCCAGGCATGGTTAATACTGCCTCTTTACATTTTCAGCATAGGCAATTAATTACCATATTCATTAAACTCAGTTAAACATGATGAAACATATTTCCTACAACAGTTGCACTTCTTAATGTATACTGGATGTTTCACAGAGGTGACAACAGCATACATAAATGAATAAATATGAAGCCCCACTGAATAGCTGTCAGTAAGCTTCAATAAACAGTCACCATTGTCCTTACAAACTGAAAATACAAACTTCTCATTGTATATTGTGACAGTAACAGGTGAGTAATGCAGAAAATCATTACAGCACGTAACAAGACTACCATGTGTCTCAGATGCAAGGACAGGGTCTGAAAAGCCCACAAAAGAAATACGCCAGTACTGCCTAGGCACAAGTGGCATATTTATATATTGACTTGTTGGGAATGCCAATGGTGAAACAAAACTGTCCTTACCCATGATGACACAGTAAACTGCCAGCATGGCATTGTATTGGCTTACGCTGCTTCAGCAGGGTGCTCAAATATAAAGCCAATTAGAAAATTTACTGCATACACTCCACAGAATTTTAAATTTTCTTACACAAAGCATGTACCAGATGATTTAAAAGGTCTTTATAAGGGCTCTCAATACACTGATTAAAGTGTTATCTATTAAAACAAAACCATTTACAGCGATCTCCGCAACTGAGGAGTTGTATGGCATTCCCCTCTGAAGAATCCACAGACACAGAGCCAGATAGAATATAAAGATCATCCATTAGTATGTAAGTAGTGCAGCTCTCTTTTCAGTAGCGCTGATACTGATCTAACTTTCCTAGCGGACTTTTGTGAGAGGAGAGGGGTGAAGGTATCCAGTTCCTGATGAAAAAGCTTCTTGAAAGCAGAAAGGAAACCATTAGAAACACCAGTGCTAATAAGTAATTATTACATGCATGTTACTGTTAACACTATATGCAGAGATAAAAAAAAAAAAGGTATACTAAAAATGGATAACAATTTTGAAAAGAAAAAAAAATAAGGTGATTCCTCTGTCATAAAAAATGTTGCTAGTTAAGGTGGGTATGTCCTTAGATATTCTCATTCTGCATTCTCTTCTTCTAATGTTACATTACTTTCCATTTCCATAGAAGCATCAAATAACATTTCCCAAAAATACTGTACCACTTTCCCCTTTTCCAGTTTAGATTCTTCCCTCCCAATGAGTTGCTGTTATCTTCGAAAATACAGTGCTGATATGGAAACCACAAGGCATTACACAATAGACTTCTGCAGCGGCAAAATTCAGAGCCTCTGCTCCGGCAAAAGAATCCTGATGCCCTTTCTGGCACCAATGCCAGTAAGGATGTGTTCTGTTCAACAGCTTATACTAAGAAAATCTTCTGCGTGTGTTAAGAAACAAAAATATAAAGGGATGAGGCAGTGTTTATAAAAGCGAAAGAAAAGGGGGGAGAAAAAAAGAATACAACATTGTTCAGTCAAGTGGCAAATCAAATCTGTTAAATGTGTAACACGGAGTTCAAATGAACGTCTTTTTTGAGAGTTCTAATTTTTTTTTACTTTCTTTCTTCCTATTCCTCTTCCCAGTAAGGTAGCGGGGCACCGGCAGCAAGGGGGGGGGGGGGGGGGGGGGGGGGGGGAGGGGGCCACCACAGGAGAAACAAACCACCCGAAAACGCAGACTTTTTCCTTTGAACAACCAGACCCACCGGAGGGGCTGCCTCCGCTCCCACCCTGCCAAAACGCTCACGTTTAAATGCAGAACCCGGGGCGGGGCGTGGGGGAAAGGAGGGATGCGACAGAGACACGGCGGGGTCCGGACCTGCGACAAGCGCCAACGCCGGCCCGGCAACAGGTACCGGCACCCGGCGCTCCGCCCGCCGCCGTCTCGCCCGGGCCTCTGGGTCGCCCTCGGCTGCCACCGAGTCTCAGCGCCGCCGACCGCAAGCCGTGGGCCGCTGCGACCAGGAGCCCCCCACCCACCCCCACCCCACCCCACCCCACCCCCGCCTCTGCGGGCCGCGGCCGCCCGCAGGTGAGGAGCCCTCCCCCGGCATGACAGGCTGCCGATGGGGTTAGAAGCAGCCGGGGGAGGCTCGGCTTTTGTTTACGTGCGGACGGCTCCCCGCCAGGCCGCCCGAGCCCCGCCGCCCGCCCGCCCGCCGCAGGCCAGAGCCGCGGCCCGGCCCACAGCGCCGCTCCCCGCCGCCGGCTACGGCCCGGACCGGGGCGGGGGGGGGGGCAGCAACAGGGTCAGCCCCCCCCACCCCCTCCCCGCGGCTCCACCGCCTCTCTCTCCTCCTCCAACCCACCCCCAGTAAAACCCGCGGATCAACCGAACAATAATAAATAAAACTTCGCGAGGTAAATACGTTTTAAAAGGCCGCTCGAAACTCCAGCGACACGGCGGGCCCCTCCCCGCAGGACGACGCAGGCGGGCTTCCACCTCCCTCCCTCCCCCCCCCCCCCCCCCCCCGCCCTGCTCCTCGGCGCCCCGCTTACCCTGGCGGCTCGGTGGGCCCCGCGGCCCGGCCCCGCTCTCCGCCTTCGCCCTTCCCGCCCCCGAGTAACGGCGCCCGGCCGCGCCGCGGGGGGAGCGCGCTCAGGCACGCCCCGCCGGCCTGAAACCTAATCCTGCCCCGCCGCCCCCCCCGACCCGGGCCCGGCCCGCCCCCCCCCCCCCCCCTCCGCCGGCGGGTCTCCGGGCGCTGCGACTGCCGGGGCTGGCTGGGGCGGCGGCCGAGAGGGACTGCAGCCCCATCCCCGGGAACCAAGGGGATCGAGGGGGGCACGTTTGAGCGGTCCCCTCCGGCGTGTGGCGTCGCAGCCCTTCCAGTAAAGCCCCTCTCGCCCCCCCGGCGGCAGACGCGGCCGAGTGGGGCTGACAGCGGGGGGCTGGGCCTTCTTGCTGCCCCGCTGGCCACCGGGGGCCCTTTGTGCTTCAACTGGCTGAGCCTGAGCTGGGACGGAGGCAAATGGGAAACGTTAGCAAATGTTTAAAAAAAAAAAAAAAACACAAACAAAAACACAAAAGCCAGCAAACAACCCATGGTGAAGTCAGACGAAATGATGACTAAGGTTATAGGGCTACTGAAGGGATGGTTTTCCCTCTAAGCAACCTCTGGTTAGCTTCTGAACTAAAAGTTAAGAGGATGCTGTGTACCTTTCATGTACGTGTATACACCGCAGGGATAAAGCACGTAGTGCAGGAGTGTTTCCAATGACCACAAAAAAAAAAGAAAAAAAAAGAAAAAGAAAAAAAAAGTAAGTTCTGCAAAGAAGTGGAACTATTTTGCCGTTTGTTTACTTTGCTTCACCCAGCAGGAGTGCCAGGAGATAACCCGTTGTGGCAGATTTTTTGTCCCACGGGCAATTTTAAAGAAAGTTACTGTTCCTGAGAAAGAATGGAATACTGTCGTTATTTATATAAGGGGATCAATAAATGCAGTCCTGGCACAAACACTTTCACAAGCAGAATATTTATCATGTAAACTTTAAGAAACACAGCTCTTTGTACACTGCATGGATTTTTTTTTTTCTTCAATATGGAAGATTAAATTCTAAAAAAACTTGACCCTCCAAACAATATTTCTCTTGCTTAGTATGGTTGGTGGATTGAAGAATTTCAAATGATTACCTACCTTTTCCTTTGCTGTGTATTAAAATATGCCTGTAATTACACCTGTTTAACAATCATTCTTCCACTTCTTAACTAAGAAAAATTTATTTTCATTATTTTATTCACAAATTACGTCGTTTGATCCAGCGTGTGCCGGGGAGTATATTGCTTTTTTTAAAATCAAATATAGAAGGTTTGTTTGCTAGAGCTAGGACATTGAATGCTCCATAAACTGTCCCACGGGCTTTCTGTGTTACGTGAGCATTTATTGAATCCAGAATGAAAACTTAAAAAATAAGGTACAATTTGTTTGCATGTGTAATTGTTCAATAAATAAGCCACAGTAGATAACTGCAAAATCAGACTGTTATTGTTATTTTTTCTGTTGCTCAGGCTTTAACCATGGCATCCCACTGAAATGAAATACAGTGACTCTAGTAAGTTTATTTGGAGCTAAAAACAAGTCAAAATGAGGTGCAATTGTACTTTACTCCAGATGTATAACATCAGTTGTGCAACAGTTCTTCCCAGTGCAATTTGTGTTTTTATGGGATATACCTTTCAGATAATTTTTTAACATGCAAACTGCTTTTCTTAAGTAGAATTGCATTTTCAGTTATATTCAGATTTTGTCAAGTCCCTTGAAGTAGATATTAAGTAGATTATAGCTACGGAAGTTCAAAACATGATGCTACCTTAGGCCTTGCCTGTATTAAAAATATTTGCATGGGTGTAATTATGCTAACGTAGCTGTACCCACAAATCTAGCCCGCTCAGTAAACATACAACACATCTGTAAGGGGAATTTGCGTCACAGTAACATAATGAGCTGTCATGTACAGAAGCTGATGAAGAGTCATGCAGACACCGTTCCAGCAAACAGCGAAGGAAACCTTTAGGGGCTGGAGTACACTAGTGGTCTTGTGGATATACCTGCTAATAGCTTTAGAAAAGTAACTAGAAAGACATCAGCAATTTGTATTTACTCACGTCTTCTTTTTGCCAGAAGTGTTATAAAGTAGGACAAAAAGATAGTCATTTCACTGATTCCACAATGAGGAAACCATGTTATCTCTCCAGCCCTTTCCCAGGAAAAGAGGGTCTCCAAGTATTAATGCTTCCGCGGGGTGGGTTAGGTGATGTACTGTGACACACGATGTTTAAATTACAGTTTGTTAGTGTAAGTCCTGAGGCCATTAATGTAATTTTGAGAGATGCTGTCCTTAAAATGTAAGGACAGAGAATCTATTCTGTATTTCAAGACTAAATGTGTTTACAAACTAAAAAAATAATTTATATATCTACATACGTGTATCCACGTGATTTTAAATTAAAACTGCAAGCAGTTTTTTAAAACATAAGCTTTCTGCGAAAGACCATTGCGACCACAAAATCCATAATATAATATTCTGTCAGAAAGGACTCTTGAGAAGATGAAAGGGAACTAAAAATAAAAACCATTTTATCTTCTCAAGTATTAATCTCCAGTAATATTTTATTTCTCAGGCCAATTTATAATATACTCATGGTAGAAGTATCAATATTGGATGAGATGTCTGCCTTCCTGATTTACTTACCTGCTGGTGAAATAACAGAGATTAATATTAATGATGTACTGCTTAGATATATTAGAAAACATGAAGGAGAAGTAAACTCAGAAAAGCAGTCGTAACAAAAATAACGGGGGCACCAAAAACAAGGCTATGTGTCCCTTAAATCATTCATCAGGCGTCTGTTTGGAATGCGGTCTTTTAAAATAGTAATGGGAACAGGATCTAGTAAATTAAATGAGAGCGAGAGTCTGATCCTGCTGTATCTGAGTCACAAACATTGACCTCACTGTGAGAAGGATATTGCCTATGAAACATTTGACAACATTTATGGCACGAGTCAATTTATTTCCTAACAAAAAAGATGCATTCACAACAGTAATTGTTTAGTTTCATCACTCTGGGTATAACATTTTGACATTGGTATTGCATGCCCCACTGCAGAATGGGTAGAATATATAGAGAGAGACCTAGAAGAATTCTGAGAGGAAAGACTCAGACATATTTATATATTTTATGTTTATGCTCGAAAAATTCCATCTCAGAATAAAGCATAAAAAGAGACTGATAAACTCTTTTCATAAGCACTACCTTAATTAAAAATTGAACACATTTCTGCTTTTATAACCTTACTCTTCAATATTACAGCATCATTTTGTTCATGTATATTCATGTGTCTTTATGCATACGTAGACACAGTATTACACTTTTCAGCAAAGCATTTACTCAAATTTTAGGTTAAACACAACTAATAACAATCTTGCTTGTTGGAAAATGGTAATAATTATTATAGATCAATTTTTTTTTCCCTAGATGTGTAAACATCCATTGCATTAAGTGGAATTAAACTGTAGAAAAACAATCTGAGATCAAAGGTAACTATGATCCTAATTGCTATGGCTACTAATCTAAATATATTAAGCATGTGGTTATGCATTCTGTCCTTATCTATACAAATAAGGCTGGATCACCATTTTTCTTCTTTTTCATTGAGTTCTTTGGAATACAATACTTTCGTACTACAATTTCTAGAAGCTATACTAGCAGAAGCATACAGTCAAATTAAATATAACACTCTTCTCCTCCATCACCTCATCATACAAGTTACGCTTTGAAAGTCAGATGGCAAGAAGTAGCTATGCAGTTGGAGGTAACACCATGCATGTTGTTATGCAGAGTTAAAATTAGGAACTTTCTCTTAACTTTGGTGCTTGGAATTTATTCAATTTTTGGATTATTATGCTGGCAAGTACAGAATATTAGTTTCACTTACTGGAGCATACATGTTGGCAAGAATGGTGCATAGATTTACATTTTAAAGGTTTTTAGGGAAATTGTCTCCCCTGGGGACATACTTCATAACTGTTATTATTGCTATTGGAGGTTACACTTGTGCGTAGAAGAGAAAGTATGCCCTGTAAGGTAAAACAGAGTAAAAAAAATCATAAAAGGTATGTTAATTATTTATAACTACAAAACAAAATACTTGAAATGATGGCAAATTAAAAGGGCATTTATTTACACACAAACAGGATTGCTTAAAACCACAGGCCTTGCCCATAGCAGAGAAGTGAAGCCAAATAAATGACAAAGCATATTAACCTTATCGTAGATTTTTCAGACACATAATACCTACAAGGAGAGTCTGGTTTCGTCAGATTAAGGCTTTTTTTTTTTTTTTTCTCCAAATGTTGTGTTTTGCCAAAGGTGGTCATATATTTGACAGACCCTACTCTCAGAAAATCTAATTTAAAAGGCTTTTTTCGCAAGTGCCTCAAGGGGCACAGTCCAGAGCAACATGGGATCTGGAGTACTTGTCAATGCAACAGTTGTTCCAGTATTTGAAAAGACAAGCCAGTATCTCGTTAATAAATTTTGTGTTAGAAAAATTGGTAGGTCCTACATAAGATTTCCTTGAGTTGTAAAATATTCAGAAGGGGTGGATCTGACCATGAGTTTGTATGCAATACATAACAAATTAATGTTATGTGTTGCACCTCTTCCCTGTGTTGAGGTGTCAGAATAGCAATATAAATTTATCTGAAAAAATGCTATGTAATTAACCAGTTTTACAGCCAGTTAATATATGGGAGGGAGACATGTTTCTAGGAAGAAAAGGAAATATTTCTCTGGCAGTTTGATTTATTTTTAGAATAAATCCCCTTGAAGATGAATTGGTGAAACTAAGGTAAAGCAGAGCAGTATGTATAGATCAATTTGTCATATGGCTCTGCAGTTTATCACTGTCCAAATAGTTTTTATTTTCCCCCGTATGCGCTGTTTAGCTCATCAGCGTGCCTGAGATCCTGCCCTATACCGTGTATGACGCAGATTAGCTGTAAGAGTACACGTAGCCTTCAATTCTTTGCTTCTGATTCAAACTGTGAAATTGGAGAGCTGTTTTCTGTTTCAGTGGTTTTCAGAGCTAAAAGCTTAGGAAAAAATACAGCTCTGCATTTGCAGTCTCGAGCCTTTTGTTCCCAGAAAGAGTCACGATATTACCCATTTTGGATAAACAGTTCCCTACCTATTAGACCATCAAAATGGCATCTGCCGGTGCCAGACAAGGACCAGCATCAAAACTGTAGTCTGTTTGAGAGGGGCAATGAAGACTTACAGATCGCTTTGCCAAGTCATGGTGTGTACAGAGAGACCTTGCAAACACCCCTCCTCCCTGACCTTCCGCAGATGGTTTTCCAAAGGGGCTTCCACATGGCTCCGTGTGATCTCTCTCAATTTTAAATTACATATAGAGAAGAGGCCGAAATGTACATCTGTGTCCTTCTTTCACCTTGTTTATGGTGCAGCCGCACTTTGGTTTAGGACTAAAACTATTAGTATTACTAGTATTATTAACTGCAGTAAATACCATTGGTACGTAGTTGAGTTGAATATCTGATTATTACAGACTAGGAATTACCAACACGGTGTTGGTGTTGGTATCAGTATGGAGATTTTGAGTCTAAAATCCAAACATGCCAAGTACGTATCCCTCTGCTGAGGAACTAGAAAACTATACATTGCTCATTCACATCAGGCCATTCATTTGCAGAGGGCAGGTGACATCTCCGAAGGAAATAGCTCTGATTTCTTGAAAAGACCACCCAGAAAAAAAAAATAAAAAGGCTTTATTAGCCATTATCCCTGTCATCCTATCAATGCTATTTTGTCTAGGAAGATCAGCACCTGTAAAAACAGGAAGCAGGGCCCGGGGTGGGGACGGGACATTTCCCGTATTGAGAGTATCTCCTGTTCAGTAAGCTGGATGAAAGGAGGAAACTTCTGGTGCTTTGTGCTACAGACTCGGCCCAGATGTGAATGAGCATGCCTGTAACTGGATGAGTTTTTAAGGCCTCAGGCAGGTTCACTGATGTAAAATCTTCAAAATTTTCTTGGGTTGGTGCTGGACTTGTTCTCCTCTGTCTGCGCTCAGCTGCTGCAAAGGAGTTCACTGTTCCTACACACCATCAAGAAAGTACCAAGAAAAACTGAAAAAAAACCAGTGAGGAAAGAGGTTTGATCTACCTAAAAGACTTAAAAAGGTTGGTGTTTCTGGAATAAGCCCATTTATACAAGTATATGACAACTGAAAGATCCATTTTACTTTATTCTTAAATAGGAATTCAGTACTAAGTGAAAATCACTTTAGCAAATGAAACTAATAATAAATTTGGTTCAACCATACTCTCACCAACATTAAAAAAGCTGTGTGAGAGCAGGAAGCTGATTCAATAAATCCCTTTTTTGTGTTAAAATGCACTTTGGTTTAGGTCAGCTGCTTCTCTTACAGATAAGGGTTCCTCCTCACAGTGGTATTGCCACGAAGAGAGCTCTTAAAGACTTTGATATGATTTGTAAAAAATTTGTCCTTAGCTGCTCAGTAAGTGCCAGAAACATCCATCATAAGTAAAAAATAAAAATGATTATTCTGTATAAAAAACCACAACTGTAGTAAGCTGAACCCCTCACAGCAGTAAAACGATTGCCCATCTGTACTCACAACTTTGTATGAAGAAAACAGTTCCTTTTCTAGCTAGATGGTGTTGCCACTGTCATTGGCTGAGTTTATATTTTTTTTCTCTAACCTTCTAAGGATTCATACAGTGTGCAGAGCACAGGACAAGATCTCAAGGCACTCATAAACTTCCTCCAGTTTTCTGGCTTGAGCCAACATCAAGTCTACAACCAGTCAGAATTTCAAAATGTGTTATGCAAAGACAGACTCTGATGAGCTGCATTTTTTTTTTCATCATATGGTTGCCTTTTAATTTGTGTTGCCAAGGGGACAAACCAAGAGGAAATGGATTTAACAACTGCAAAGTGATGAATTTTAAAGCTGCTGTTAATAATATTTGAACTCTGAATCTAATTTGTATGCAGCAGGAGTGAAGAATAATAATGTCATTTCAGAAAATAAACAAAACCCAACTAAACAAAAATCACCCTTTCCCTCCCGTGCTCTTCTTTCTCCTGTCCATATCATTTGAGAAACTGAGCTTTGAAAAACAGAACTCTGAATGCCTAAGCAGCTGTAGAAGCATGGGAAGGTAAAGGGCATAAAAATAGTGAACCTATTGTACCTCATAACCCTGTATTACCTTAACATACACAGACATTCTTGAACACGAGGAACGTCTAAAATGCACATCTGGTTCATAAAATGCTACTCTTAACAGCAGAAAGGAGCTGCTGCAGACAGCAAAAGAGACATTTCTATGCCTCCCCCCACCCCACCCCTGGAGTATTTTTCAATAGGAAAGACTTGACAAAAGAGACATGAGGGAAGACGGCAGAAGGAGAAAAACCTATGTCGTTTTTTGGACTGCTCTTTGCATAAACTATCTGTAACTAGCTGTATGCAAACTTAGACCACTGTTTTGCATACAACCCCCTGCCCCGCAGCGCAGAGCCCATCATCCCGCTCATGTGGCTACAAGCAGCCGCCTCCTTCCCTCTTCCAGGTTACTGCCTGTGTTCTCCTATTCTGGGACCTAATGTATGACAACTCATGTGGATTTCACTGCAAGAACGTTGCTGATGCCTTCAGACATCTGTACCTGCAAGGTCACACTCACTGCAGATGTCTTCTACAGATGTTTTTTCTAATAACGTCTCTGTCCATTCCTCTGTAGTGAAATAAATGTTGGACCTCGGTATTGAAACTATCCTCAGAAAAGTGAGAAAACAGTTCTTACAGAATTTACTTCAGCTGGAGAGATCAAAAAGCCTTTCTCCAGACCTGTGTAAGTAACTAGAGGAGGCTACCAGTATTGTTGCACCCAACACTCAGCCACATCAGCAGGCCTGCAGCCTGGGTCTTCACACCTAGAGATCTGTCAGCTTTACGTTTGTGACATTGAATTTACCTAGATGACTCCGTCTTTGCTTCCTGATATACTTTCAATCTACCCTCAGGTAAGCCCTGCTTGAATTCATAAACCCCACATTTTTCTGCCTGATTTTGATAACTGTACCCAGACTTCTCTGTTAGAAGATACCTTCGTGGCCAGGTCCCACAATGACCACAGGGCATCCTGCTACTTCACCGTCTTTAAGGAATTGAGATCCCTCTTGGAGGGGGTTTAAACTCACATTTCTTGCAAAAATAACCTAGACTGTCCTAGCTAATGGTATGCTGAATTGGACACAGTCACTGCATTTGACACCAAGACTGCTGCATCTCACAGCCTCCTCATACATGGCATTATTGACGTTAAAAACACAAGTCTTTAACCTAGCTCACTCCAGGAATGTCACAGTGGTGTCCTTGACCAAGAGAGCCCTCAGTCCAAACAAAGGGAGGAATGAAAATTGAATCAAGGTCTGCTACACTCCAGGTGGAGAGTCTGCCCACAGAACTATTCTGTATATATGTGGACATCTCTACTCCATATTAAAAGAAGCAAGCTTTCCTTTCAGTTATCAACTACCCAGAGAACTTCATTATCCATAAACCTTACATGATAGGAAATGCCTCAGGCTGAGGAGTGAGAAAGATTTGTATACCCTTGCCTATGTTCTTCCTTGACAAAGCAGATTTTGTCCCAACATCATTTTGTAAGACAACAGATGATCTCTGCCCATATCTCAGTATTTACATCACGGCCTTGAAAGCCATAGCAAGGAGTCACTAAGTAATATATTTGCAAGCATATACCAAGCTGGACTAATCACATTTTCTTTGGATCTAGGTCCAGATTTGTTACCTTTACTTTTTTTTTCTCAGGAAAACATCCAAACAGGTCTCTTACTTCTTAAAATGCTCTCAACTTTGGGAACATCTTTATTTTAATATTTTTGTATGAATTGTAAAGGAAATGCTCGAAATACTTTGAACAGGCAACTTTATCTTCCAAATAGTGTAATAAGACTTACTTTGCCTCTGCAATTTTATTCAGGAACAGTATGTTTATACCCAGTTATAAACAGTTTTGAGGAAAAAAAAAATTTATATACCATTTTTGTCTTCTGACTTTCAGCTGCCTCAAGCTTTTATTAAGCCAAGAGCATCAGCAGTTTGATAGGAGAGTGTGTACCAAGTGCAGCAGTGACAGTCATGCATTGCTTAAAAGGGTATTTTCCTTAAAAGTGTGGCAGGGGATAAGTGATTTTTCAACCTTGATGGGAGATTTGAGAAATCAAATTTTCTGTGGGAACATAAACGTCTTGTAACCCAGAGGTACTGAAAACACTCATTAAGACCAGGGGGGAATTGCAAACTCTAGAAATTAAGGAATTTGAACATCTGTTAAAACTCAATAAGCGTTTCTCCAATGAGTGAAATAATAGATCTGATATACTTTCAGCATAGAAGCTTGGAGAGAATCAACAAAAGAGATTTATACTTCAAATTAATTTGGCAGATGGCTCAAAAAAAAAGAGTTTTTTAATTTCCCTTCAAAATTGTAAATAAATCAGTTGAACACCCAAGAGAAACTAAGAGACATTTGAGGATTACATTTACCAAGTGTCACATGAAGAGAGGCATATAGTCTAATCAAATATCCATCACTGCAACTTGCTGAAGCTATAACAAGCCCATAAAGCAGGGAAGGCATCAGGTCCCTAGCAGTTTCTCAGTAGAATTGGTCCCCAGGGTGGTGCAAACTGCCGCTGGGACCAGTCCTGACTTCTTGTTGCTACTTAGCACTTCAAATATGCCTGTGTGGTATGATGCGGTGCTGTGCAGAGTTAGGCAACCTAGCTCCAGGTGTTCAGAGATAGCTTAAGTACCAGAAACACTAGATCGACATTGGTGCAGTATCTTGACTCGGCTAATTAGTTCTGGGCAACAGAGCATTTTAGCCCAGGAGGACACTGTGCTGGTGTAACCTTCCTGCTCCTGGTACCCATGTAGTTGCATCATGTGGACACACATAATTATCAAATATACACTACAGGGAATGAAAAATCCATAATGCATGCAGATGGTTTACATACCATCAATGTTTTACAATACAATAAAATGCAGGCGATTTTTTTAGTGAAAATGATTGAAACTGAAGATATACGAATCAGTTGACTGTTGCAACATGAAATATTTTTCTCCAACATATGCTATAATAGCTGCTACAGTCCATACTTACAGGAAGCCTACACTGATTGAGGGACACTGTAGAGCAGAAAATGAGACAAAGAGGGAAAATGGGAAACAAAAGTTCATTGTCTCTTCCACTGAAAGTACTAGGAGGCTTCAAATTAAACTAAAAGTTACTAATTAAAATAGAAGGGGTTAATGCTTTGTTCAACATGTGGAGCTCCTTGCCACAGGACAGAAGTTTACATGGGATCAATACAAGTTTAGGAAACATATTAGGGACTCAAATATGAAGATATGAAAAATAATAAGAGAGATAGAATATATTCATTACATTCATAATAGTAATTTTCTCAATCTGTTCATTAGAAACTGTCAGATAGTGCCCAAATTCCTTATTGGAATAAGTGCGGTAGCTAACTAGAAAGTATTAAAATAGATACCAATAATCTTCACAAAAGAAGACACTATGTAAAATCATATAATCATGGAATGGCTTGGTTTGGAAGGGACCTTTGAAGATGATATAGGCCAACCCTCCTGCCACTGGCAGGGATGTCTTTCACTAGATCGGGTTGCTCAAACTTGTCCAACCTGACCTTGACCACTTCCAATGATGGGCATCCACAATTTCTCTAGGCAACTTGTTCCAGTGTCTCAGCATCCTAATTGTAAATAATTTCTTCCTTATGTGCAATTTAAACTTAGCCTCTTGCATTTTTAAACTGCTGCCCCTTGTCCTGTCTCTACAAGCCCTAGTGAAAAGTCTCCATCTTTCTTATAAACCCCACTTTAACTATGGGAAGGCTGCAATAAGAGCCTTCTCTTCTCCAGGCTAAACAACCGCAACTCTCTCAGTCTTTCTTCACAGGAGAGGTGCTGCAGCCCTCTGATCAATTTTGTGGCCCTCTTTTGGCCCTCTAACAGATCTAAATCCTGATGTCCCAGATTACACAGGAAGTCAGGCTGGTTTGCCTAAGCTTACCTTCATGGTCACAGCATCAGTGAATTGACAAGTTCATGCTGCAACCCTTGTTCTGTTTTGTGACAGTCATTCAAAAGTGGATGTCAAGTCTACTGTCATAAAGTACATGGTAGACTTGACCATTGGTGGCAAAATTTTACATTACATAAGGCACGTCATGGAAAATTTAGCCATGCAAGGATTATTTTGTTTTGAAAAATACAAAAATAATGTAATTCTCATAAATTAACACTGCAAAAGAACTGCTTTTTAAGTAATATTTGTGCAATACTCAGTTGGAGGGCTCCACTAAAAGCTGCTTTTCATATGGTTACTATCTATATCAACAATAAGTTAGTCTTTTAAATACCTTTTCAAATATTTAAAAAATAATAACCATTTATTATAAATGAGTTTATGCCGAGAACATCACGGCAATATGGTTAGATTGGGCCAGATGGCTTGTGATTGGTTGTAGTTTTAGAAAGCTACACATCAGTAAAGGGAAAGAATTTAACGTGCGTATTGGTCAGCAGTTTCACTGAGCAAACTATAGTGAGTAATGTATCCTTATAATGTCTGAAGCATAAAAGGATTAATCTAATGGAATTATGATGTTTAATTTACAAAAAATATGAGATCTTCACATGTACAAAATATCCTCATGTCCAAAGCTACTGGTAATCAAGACATCTGTCAGTATTTTCACCTCCCAAATCAAGCATTTAATCACTTATCAAGACTACTGCTCCTCCATCTCAAACTTCATAATTTCTTATGGTTTTTATAAAGTTCAAAGCCTGACTTCAAAAATTTAATCACATTTAAGAAGTATGTAAAGCTGTAATTCCTGTCTGACTGCAGGTAAAACATAAATCAACCATTTCAATGGTTTCTCTGTTCAACCTAGCACGATCCCGTGATGTGTTATGTTGATCTTTTGCGCATCTTCTTCATAGAAACATAGGATGGTAGAATCATGGAATCACAGAATGATAGAATGATAGAATCATGGAATCACAGAATAGTTGGGCTTGGAAGAGGCCTTTAAATGTCATCGAGTCCAACCCCCCTGAAATGAGCAGGGATATCTTCAACTACTCCAGGTTGCTCAGAGCCTCATCCAACCTGACACTGAATGTTTTCAGGAATGGGGCATCTACCACCTCTCTGGGCAACCTGTGCCAGTGTTTCACCACCCTCATTGTACAAAATCTCTTCCTTATATCTCCTCTAAATCTTCCTTCTTTTAGTTTAAAACCATTAGCTTTGTCCTATCCTTACAGGTCCTACTAAAAACTCTGTCCACGTCTTTCTTACAAGCTCCCTTTAAGTACTGAAGGACCGCAATAAGGTATTCCTGGAGCCTTCTCTTCTCCAGGCTGAACAACCCCAACTCTCTCAGCCTTTCCTCACAGGAGAAGTGTTTCATCCCTCTGATCATTTTTGTGCCCCTCCTTTGGACCCACTCCAAGAGGTCCATGTCTTTCCTGTGCTGAGGACTCCAGAGCTGGACACAGTACTCCAGGTGGGGTCTCTCCAGACAGGAGAAGAGGGACAGAATCACCTCCCTTGACCTGCTGGCCACACTTCTTTTGATGCAGCTCAGGACACGGTTGGCTTTCTGGGCTGCGAGCGTACATTGCCAGCTCATGTCCAGCTTTTTATCCACCAGTACCCCCAGGTCCTTCTCAGCAGGGCTGCTCTCAATCCCTTCATCCCCTATCCAGTATTGATACCAGGGGTTGCCCCAGCCCAGGTGCACTTGGACTTGTTGAACCTCATGAGGTTCACAGAGGCCCACTTCTTGAGCGTGTCCAGGCCCAACTTAGTGAAGTAGATTTAATGATGAGCATAGACAGAAATCAAGCCACAACTGGTGTACATACCCTGCAACTTTCATTATTAAATGGGCTATTCCACAGACCATTTCAAAGATCTTTTGAAAGACAAAGCATACAAATGTCTTATTAAATTTCAGAAGATCTCATTTCTTAGTCTTTTCTCTCCGTTCATCAACTGGCACAGTACCCATTGTGTCTTCCTCCTCTGATCAAGATAAAAATATTGCTCTGCAATCAGGGGATTCAACCAAAATTAGAGATAGTATTCCCTACATTAGACGTTTTGTGAAACGTGACTTGAAATCTAGCAATGAACATTGTTTAAAAGGTGGTACCTTAGCATACCTTTTTCTTCCTCAGGTTTTGAGGAAAAAAAACCATCTAAAATATAGCAAAAGTTCTCTTATAGAAGGTTACAGACTGATGTTTGAAAACAGACTTACATAACTTCCTTCCTATGTCAAATGGCTGAGGACACATTCCATTGGAAATTTTTTTTACATTTAAATGGGGTTTTTTTGTTTGTCTTTTTGTGTTTTAAAGACATGATTTGTGAAGAGCAAGCTTTTTCAGCATGTTCATTTCTAGTGGGATTCCATTCTACTTCATTATGTGCTTGGCCAGCTATGAATTAAAAACTCCTCCAAGAACTGTCGAAATAACTTCAGTCAGAGGTGATTGCAGGAGAGAGCTGGTCTATCTGTTCTCATACAGACACTGTGTTGCAGGACGTTGTACTGTCAGAGTGATAATACAGCAAAAACTGATGTAATACTACGGATATTTAAACTCTGACTCAGAAAACCCATACCTACCGTTAAATTTCTGTTCTGTCCCTTTTATGACTTTTGTTTAGTACCAAATTGGCCTGTAGCATCCCAGTCCCTTTCAGTGCATGACTAGGGAGTGCTAACAAAACAATCAAAACTGGCTGATATACCAACCAACCAAAATACTCAAGTTGCAACCCTGGCAATGGTATATTTCATTACAATGAAAATGCAGTTCCTGAAAATGTATTGCATTATGAGCAAGATGTGAGCACAGTAGTATAGTTGGTTGTTTTAATGGAAAAAAGGAAAAGTAAAATAAGTACTTGCAGGGAGTGATGTTTTCTTATACCACAACTAACAAGCTTGTAATTTTTTGCCTCATATAGCACGCATAATAGTTAAAAATGTTATTATACCAGTAGATGTCAGTACAATCATTGAACTCAACTATAATATAGAAGAGTATACTCTTCATATTCACTGCTGCAGACAAATGAAAGTATACTGATGAAAGTTAGTATATCATGAAACACTTAGTCCGACAGTTTGGATAAGATTGACTTTTTAAATGGATTCATGTATAGCATCAAGAGCTTGAAGATTAAAAGGTATTTTAAAGGTATTTTCAAAGGTATTTTCCAGACATCTTCTTTACTTGCTGAACAGCAACTCTAATTTTCCGTTTTCCTTCCAAAACCATTTGTTTGTACAGTAATGAAGTCATAGCAATTGCAGAAATAGGTATCGGGACTTGGCTTTTTCCAACCAGAACCTGGGATTAGAAATCCATCCAAAAGTATGGCAACATCTTATCAAAGATAACTGTGGTTTTCTCTGACCTTTCCAGGACAAGTCCAGAGCTAAGAGGACTACAGGTCATGCCCCATTAAACCTCAATTACAAAATTTTCATGTGATTTTCAAGGGGACAGGGGAGTTTGAATAAAGCTTGAGGTAATCAACAGGAATAGACCCTGGAATTCATTAAGAGACTGGATCCTGGATACAACCATTATCAAGTGTCAATGTCAATACACTGAACACTAAATCCTGAACACAGCTTGGTTTTGCTTACCTTGGACCAAAACAGGCAAGTAGCATCCATCAAAATAAAGAATCAAAAATGAGAGGTACCTTCTCAGTTAGCTGCTTTAGCTGCCACAAACAGACATTCCTTTCCCGAGGCCTTCAAATGCTACCTAGACAAACTGATTGCTGGTCAGAAACAATAGACATTAATTCACACAGTGACAAATTCCATCTTACTTTCATGTCTCTTACATTTTCCTATTACATTTGACGTGCTTATCCTAACTGCCCTCCACAGAAATGCTGAAAAAAGCCCAAGGAAATGAAAGTCACGGCTAAGCTGACTTCCAGGCACCTGGATGTCACTTGCTGTGGTTACTTCCCTATGTGCATGCTGACATTTCCTTGCCCTGGAGACAGGGGAGGAAAGATGTGGGGAGGCGGGGGAGAGCATGGCAGGTGCCTGGGTCTCCTCAGGACAGCACCCCGGGGCAGAGTCAGGGCATGAACCCCCGTGTGGGCTGACTCTAAGAAAGACAAGAAAGCCAAAGAGGTAGCACAGGATCTCATTTTCCATGCTGGTGCTGTCTTTCCTCCCTACTGTTGAATATTAATTTAGCAGTGTTGTAATGGACTTCTCATTCTTGTGCCAATTTAACTATTTTTAATGTATATCCTTTTAACTGTCCTGCTGTGGGACTTCTGTATCATTTACATGACTCTTTGCTTTGGAGCCCCTCGGGACAACTGTTGAAAAGAGCACTCGCCATTTACGTGTGGCAGTGACCGGTTTCTCACTCTGTTCCTCCATGTGTAGCGGATACACTTTTCCTGGCTCTTCGGCTGTCCTTGCATAGATGACACACTGATCCACAGGACGCAAGACTGGAAATAAAAAGGCCTGGCTTCCGTCTCTGGATTTGAACTGCTCTGACAGCTATCTGCCCTCCTGATGCTTTGTCATCTGAGGATAGCAAAGTGTTTTACAAACTGGAGGTAAAAACAATAAATGCTACAAGAGTCATGGTTAAGCCCTGTTTTGTCCACAGAGAAATTTGCAAAGAAATTTTATTCATGCAAGTGATGAGATCCAAGCTTAGCAGAAAGAATTTGCTGTAGTTTGAACCCCACGCACATATTTCACATTCCTGTTATACTTCTATACACACCTATCCTTTTTTCACAAATATGCATGTGTATGGTGGCTTATATAGGCAGTTAAGATGTTGGAATCAGAATCTACTGATTGTTGAATTGGTATATTTACAGTCACATTAAAAAGTAAAATAGATGATGATGTTGTTCTTCTGATTTTAAGTTTTCCTATGCCAAAACTGTGATTCTTTATTTTTTTCCTGCTATTCTTTATGTCTTTCAATTTCTTTATTTTTTACGGACACCTAAAGCGGAACACAAAATTAGATTCTCCATGATAATTTAGGTGTTAGTAATGACATTAACTGTTAACAGAAACACAAAACTCATTCCAAAACCCAAAGGCTATGGCCATTATGCAGAATGAAATCAGTTGAGAAGTTTACCTGTAACCAAAGAATTAGAAGCAGAGAGAAGAAAAAATTTCTATTCAATGACTGTTTTTGAAGAAACTCGGATATACTGCTGTCAAGTTAAAGAAAGTCAGTACAGGAAAATTGCCCTACTTCTTTAGAGGGCTCCTATGAGGACCCTCAAGGTGTAATGCAGATCAGAGTGTGCTGAAATGGAGGAATTTCACCAAGGCACATGTTCCTGTCTCTTCTCTCTGACTTCTGTTATCTGTGTCTTGGCTGTGCACGATTGTCAGTTTTCTACAATGAGGTGGAATATTTCGTGAATGATTTGAGAAATGCACATTGTTCTCTAAAGACGCCAGGGTAATCAGCAACAGGTCTGTTCTTGAGTAATATCCTTCTTGGCTTCATGAATCATAAAGTTTAACATCTCTTCGTCAAACTTAACAGACTGTATTATTTACAATCTCCACAGTTCTTCTGAAAGTCAATAATCAGTCCCACATTGCTGATCATTACCAGACAGCTGGCATTAAGATGCATAAAGTACAAAATATCCACTATAGGAGGATGGTTACAGAGCTTGAGACGAATATGCCTCAGTGACACTAAGTTCTCTGACCAGATATGTGAACAAGAAAGAAAAGAGGAGAAATCAGGCACTCAGGAGACTGTAGTTAATATACAGCCTGGGAAATGTGGTTAGGATCAAAGACGGAGAAGAATAGATATTCTGTATTAAGGGATGGACTAGCCTCTTAAAATTAACAGACCCCTGAAAGCAAACGGCAAGTAACACATAACACTGCAAAGCCTTTCGCCCGTTTCTCCAGTACTTCTATCAATCACACAGCAATAGGTACTACATGAGAAGGGCTTGCCTCTGTGAAAGAGAAAAAAGCTTTCTACTTGTTGCTCTCTGAAGAGTCAGACATCTAAAATTAATCATTGACATTTTGACAAAATGCAAGGGAAAACTTGGTCCCCTCAGTAACTAAAGTTGAAAAGAGAGATGAAGGTTTATAACCACCAGAGAGAAGATAAATTTCACATGATATGACATAGCAAGCGCAGACTTTCTGTGAGAGAGGGTTGTATTTAATTAAGCGCTATTGCATTTTACTTAAACTTAAAAAAACTTTAAAAAGTGATAGAAGACTGCCTGTCTTGAATTTCCAGGCTGCATAATCATTCAGACCTTGCTAATATTTGCTGGCTGAATGTTCATTTTGTCATGCCTTCACCATACGAGCAAGATCTTCATGCTATTGCACGTGCAAGAGCTTTCAGTGCTTTAATAACCCTTAGGTGGCTTGGCCTCACCACTAGGTCACAAAATTCCCCCCAGTAGGGGAATCATAAAGTCCAAGAGAAATGCAGATCATATCTGGCTAGGATCTCACTGTGGCACGTCTCCTCTGCTCACCGCTGAAGTGCCTGCTTCCCTTCACGCGGCCGGGCTGACCCTAAGACAGCTGTCCTGACCCTGGTCCCTAGAGGGGCATCTGTCCAGACACAGGTGAGCTGAGCTCAAATCATAGCCTTTGAAGTGACTGCTCAGCTGGTGGAGGGTGTTATGACAATCTGCTGTGAAAAATGATAGCTCACCAGATGGTGGCATCACTTAACAACATATGCAACTTAGCTAAACCCTCCTTCATCCTACTTCCTTCTTTCCAGGAACTCGGCAAGTGCCAGTTGTGCCCCAACATACTAATTTTGCGCTGCCGTGAGATAGCAAGAAGCTCCAATTTCTGTATCTTTGCAACGAATACTCGACATATCTTGATGAGGTATGCAGCATTGCTAGCTTACTCAAAGGCTGCGTTGGAGTGAGCAGCCATGTGTTTCCCTCCCCTCCATATTGCATGGTAGTGTTGCAAAAAGTAAAGGAAGGGTGAGCCGAGTAGCATAAGGAAGGCAGCAGCTCTTCACTTCTTTCTTTTTCCCTCCCTTTTGAAGACTGATAGGCCACTCCTTTTACTGAAGGGGATCTTTGACAGTGAGAGTTATGAGAGAGACCCACAAATGGGACATGAAAAGCAGCCTGCCCTAATAAAGCTCTTCATAGTAACAGAAATAAACAAGCCCTCTGGTGCCACCAGTGGTTTTTCAATGGTTTGCCTCAGTGGTACAGTGGCTTATTGCAGGGGCAATATCCTCATGGTGCCAGAAGGAAGGCATTGAAGTTCAAATCCACAAAGCATTTAGGCACCCAACTCCGAGACCAGAACTGTTTGGAGAATTATGCACCTGGCCTTCAGTCAGGACAACAGAAAGAAAAGCACATCATCTGAGAAAAGCACAAGGGCATACAAATTATTACAAACTACAATGAGGAGGCTGCCCTGTTTCAGCCCAGCCCAACCCCCCCCTCTTTTTTGTGAACAGTACCAGGTGCCCAGCTAATCAAGACTGGCGCACGGATGGGCAAAGTTAGCTTAATCAAAGTTCAGTTTGCTCCCACACTACTTGGTGGTGCCCTCAGGACTGCACTGCCATGGCCCCAACACAACAACCTGGCATCAACAAAAGGCTCACAACACTTCTAAATAGTTTGTATCAAACGTATTAAAAGTCTGTGTCATGAAAGTAATAGAATTGCATATGAGTGTGCATTGATGGAAGCAATATGATGAGTTTGACTGCTGATGCTTGCCAGACCCATAAGGCAAATAAAAAAAATTAAAAATTAAAAAAGATATATCCACATCATCTGACTTGAAACACGGATTACAGAGTTCATGTCCGTGGTAGAGCCAACTCAATAGTTTAATTCACAAAAGAATGAATAAAGTATATCATTTACAGGGGACCAAGTTATTCACAGATTAAATTGGTCAAAAATGTATTTTTAAAAGTTGGAAAAAAGAGTCTTCATAGAGTTTTAAGGAAAAGGAGTTTTTTTTAAATAGAGAGTGGCTGACTGAAAATCACAGATGCAACTATATATTGAAGGCATTTGGAAACCTAGCCCAGATGCAAATTTTGTCTTTGTGTCTGCAACGATCTAACCTAAAAGTGAGAAACGAATATCACGGAGTCTGGAGGTGAGGTAGTAACAGAAATCTGGGTGTGAATTCTGTGATTCAGATGTGTGTCTTCATACACATATTACTTTTCAGGACACCCCCATCTTTATGTAAATGATGGATTCCTAAAATGTGTACCATATGATTTGCAGAATGACAGTGCCCCAGTTTTGCATAAATTAAACAGCAGATCCCGATAACTAGGCTTTCCCATTTACATTATGCCTCAGTTCCAAATCCATGGGATATAAATGAGAGCAGCATATGGTCCAGAAATGGGAAAGCTGTGGGACCTTCATGTACGCACCATGGGAGCAAATGGCTGTCCCACAGATGGCGAAGTATTTAGATGCATCTCCTGTATGATGGATGCCAATGCGCAGGAGGCTGAAGCCATGAGCAGCCTCTAGAGGTCTCTGCTGGCTGGTATGCCTAGGACAGATGCTAGATCTACACAAAGGGTTTGCAAGGATAGCTTTTCTTTTTACATCTTGGCTTTCTGTTTTCAGTGCTTGTCTGTATGTGGAAATTTACGGCATAGCTGAATGATCGTGCCATTAAAGCTGTACTATAGTTAGAACTTGTCCGTGAGAGCACTAATAATAAAAAAATAATTGTATTTCAGATTAATTGCTTCACTTTGGTCTTTTCCGTGAGCAATGCGGGGACCAAACACATTTTTTTACTCTCTTGGCCTGGGGCCATGAAGAAAAACTCATAAGGCAGAGTGGGTGATAAAGGTCTGAGAAGGTACTTCCATATCCCACAGAATTCCATAAGCACAAGTCATATGCAACACTATTAGCATTGACAGAGCAAGCATTTAGACACAGCCAGCAGGGACAATATCATTGAAAGGAAAGTCAGAAAAATCTTTATGTGAAGAGTAAATCAGCTCACTGGTATATTTTGAAATACCAAGCTCAATTATTTGGAGAAAAATTTTAAGATATTAAGAAAAAAAAATAAAATAAAACAGAAGTTGTATTTCAAAAGCTACTTTGTCGTTATCTGTGAATCCTTAGCTAGCTGTAACAATAAATGAGTAAGGCCATGGGGCCCCTAGCACACTGGTGTGTGTCCCGTCAGCTATAATCAAAATATGCATATAAAAGCAGCAGAAAACTCAGAAGAAACAGATATGAAAATATTTTTGGCAAATGACAGCAGTTCACATACTGAAGCAAGGTACTGTGAGCACACAAAATTCCTCTCCCTTCCCCTCCTCCCATGGCTGACCCCATCTCCCACACCCTGCCCTACCCTGCTGACCCCATTCCCATTGCCTCCTCCTGCAGCCATGCTCCTTCGCCCTCCAGATGCTTTATAGTGTTGCTGGCATCAGGATTCTTACCGCAGACTGGGAACTTGGTGTCCTTTTGATAATGCCTAGCTGGACTGCAAGGGGCAGGCATCCACATGAGTTTTGGAGAGGGCAAGTGGTGGGAGCTAGGCCAGGAGTTGAAAGGATTGATCCTTTTATGCTCTCAGGATGGGGATTTCTGGGTCAGAGCCTGGGCAGCAGAAAGGAGAGCAGCAATGTGCCAAACCAGGCATGGGGGCAAAGATGGGGCAGCAGCAGAGTGCATGGGTGGCTCTGTATTGGGGGTTGATGCCGTTTGAGGGATACCCTCTGCTGATGCTGCTTGAGACCCTGAAAGCTGCTCTAGCACAGCACTCCAGGAAGTTCATTTCTTCACACTTTTGCCTCCTTTCCCTTTTTTTCCCCTCCTTCTCCAAAATAGAGTTTTCTTTTTCAGAGTTAAAGTCAGTCAGTAAACTTCCTTATAAGATACCATGTCAGGCCTTCAAAAAGCGATACCAGCACTTGCTAGGGGTAAGAGGCAAGAAAGGCCAGAGACACTTCAGGATTTTTTTTCCCCCTTTGTACTGGTATATCTAAAATCCCAGTTCATCCACAACATGTAATAAGGATGTAATAAGTAGAAGGAAAATTTTATAAAATCTTCCTGTATTTAAGATCATACATCGGATGTAGAACTAGGACCTCACCAGCATGTTCACTGCACTGGTGGCATCCAAAGAATAGAGCTTTTTCTCTGTGGTAATTTTGAAAATCAATGGCAGACTTACGTATGTATGTATGTTAGAACAAGCTTATTCCTCTATTTTGGGTTTGTTTTGTTTTGTTTTGTTTTGTTTTCCTTGTCTTTCCTTTAGCTATTTCTCTGAAATTTTTATTCAATTTGTGTTTACAATTAGTTTTATGAGGGACATCCTCCTTCATCCTACTTTTCTGTTCCAAATGTCTGTTTTTCTGATTCTACTTTGTTTTTTCTCCTCATAAATTGTGGTGAATCATTTATCTTAGGCTTTCATCGTCCTTTTATCCAAAGTGTTTTGAGATTTTACAGATTTTTTTTTTTTCTGTGAAGGCCTTTTCCGCATTTCAGTTCCATTTTTGAAAGCAAATCATTTCTGTCTCTCCTCTTCTGCCTTCCACTTTTTTGTCTTAAAAATCTCATCGTTTTTATCATCAAAATGGCTTTCTAGCAATTACTTATTGAAAACAATACGTATACACAGACTGAAATGGAAAGTAAAATCAATCCCTGTGTGCAGAACTCTCAATAAGAAGCCTGTCTTTCTGCAGGAGATACCATAAACACCCATAGGTATCATATACATACATATATATATATGGTATTGTATAATGTGGCATAATGTTGCATACCTGGAAACTTCACAGCTACATGTGTTTGATTGTATAAAGTCTACTGCCCTCCCCATCCCCAAAGGGGTGCCAGAGGGGATCAAATATATCACTGATGTAGCTGCACAACAGTCAATGGAGTGACACAAGAGTGAAATCTGTCACAGAGTCTTCTGGTAGAGACCAAAGATCCATAAAAGATCCAAATTTACAAAGTGTAATGAATTTTTAAAATGAAAAATAATTGCATGCATATTGCATGCATAACTGGATACTGTTTTCTAATTATTCCATTTATATTTATACTGTTATATTTTAACGTTAGATTTACTCATAGGATGTTCCAGTTACATAGTTATACACATGAGAGCCTGACAAGTTGTATTCACTACAGGCAGTATCATGAGTTAATTTGCTAAACATTTAATCATGAGACCAAATTTCGCTGTAAAAAAAAAAAAAAAAGAAAAAGAAAAAAATTCATGAAAGGATAGCTAAATTGCTAGGCACTCACAACAAATTTCCAAATGAAAAATGTATCATCTCCTCCATTACAATGGTGTGGATTAAAATGTCAATGTTTTATTTTCACTAATTTAATTGTGAAGAGAATTAATCTTAGAACTTTTTTTGCAGTTCTTTTGTTCTATGTATGATCACAAGAAGGTCGATAATGTAAGTAAAGCCAGGACAAGCAACATGTTTCTTAATATAGAAAGTGTACTCTAATAGCTCAAATGAAAAAAAAAAATAAATCCTGCTTGTCATGAAAATGTAGCAAATGAGCTCTTGGCTTTCACTGCATTTAAAGTTCCAAGGTTTAAAGTTGACCTGTTTATTGGCACCCAAGTGAGTAATGGAGGAGTTTTATTTGGAAATACTTCTGGAAAGTATTCAACCCAGTTTTGGCAGCGTTAATTTCACTGTAGTTTGGGGAGATTTTCACCTTTCTTGGAGTGTGTATCTTGCTGGCATTAACCCAGGTGTAATCTACCAGAATCGTGTAATCTAGTTTTTAAACATGTTCAATGAACATTTTGGGAAGAGTCACTAAAAAGACATACAACATCTCTTCTGTTTTGCATGTGGTATCTTATCTTTTGGTCTCAAACAAAGAACTTCAAAGCCTTAAGAAGTACTCTTCATGGAATGAAACATTTTTCACAAATGCAATAACGAGTTATCAACATTTAGAGTTGATCTTACAATTTACATACTGCCCCCATCTCACTGAAATTAACCTGTTCAGGAACAACTTCCAAAATGGAAAAAGAATGCTATCTCTTGCATAACTTATTTTTTTCATACAACTACTCCAACCCTTAAGCTCCATTTTCTTTTCTTTATTAGAAACATAAAGAAAATTTATTTTTCATTGGATTTAATTGTCTCAGCCACAGAATCACAGAACCACAGTGTGGCTGAGGCTGGCCAGCATCTATGGAGATTGCCCAGTACCACCTCTGCTTAGAGCAGGGTCAGCTACAGCAGGTTGCTCAGGGACGTGTCCAAGTATGGAGACTCCACAGCCTCTCTGGGCTCTGTTCCAGTGTTTGACTGCCATTGCAATTAAAAAAAAAAAGAAGTTTTTTTTCTTATGTTTAGACAGTATTTACTGCATTTCAGTTTGTACCCATTGCATCTCATTCTGTCACTAAGCACAACTGAGAAGAGTTTGTCTCCATCTTCTTCAGTTGCCCCATCAGGTATTAATACACATTGATAAGATCCCACCAAGTCTTCTCCAGGCTAAACAGTCCCAGCAGTCTCAGCCTGTGCTTGTATGGCAGATGCTTCAGTCTCTTCACCTTTTTTGTCACCCTCACTGTATCCACTCCAGTATGTCCATGTCTCTCTTGTACTGGAGAGCCCAGCACTGGACCCAGCACTCCAGGTGTGACCTCACCAGTTCTGAGTTGAGGGAAACTGATCACATCCCTCGACCTGCTGGCAACACTCCTTCTAATGCAGTTCTGGACACTGTTTGACTTCTTTGTGGGAAGGGCACATTGCTGGCTCGTGGCTAACGATGTCCACCAAGTCCCTTGGGCTTCTTCTGCAAAGCCACTTTCCAGCCAGTCAGCGCCCAGTCTGTGCTAGTGCATGGAGTTATTCCTCACCAGGTGCAGACTTTGTATTTCCCTTTGTTGAACTTCATGAAGTTCCTGTTAACCCATTTCTCCAGTGTGTCCAGGTCCCTCTGAATGGCAACACAGCTGATGTAAGAGCCACTCCTCCTGTTTTTTTATCATGAGCAAATTCACTGAGGGTGCACTCTGTCACATCATTCAGGTCATTAACGAAGGCGTTAAACAGTGTTGGACCCAGTATTGACCCCTGGGGTACACCAGTAGTGACTGGCCTCCAGCTGGACTTTGTGCTGCTGTTTGCAACCCTTTGAGCTTATCTGTTTTGACAGTTTTCGATCCACCTCACCATGCACTTACCTAGCCCATACCTCATCAGCTGGTCTGTGACAATGTTATGGGAGATAGTGACAGAAGCCTTGCTGAGTAAAGTTAAACAGAATCCACTTCTTGCCCCTCATCTATTGAGTCAGTTGTCTCATTGTAGAAGACAATAAGAACAGTCAGATACGATCTCCCCTTCATAAATTCATACTGACTTCTTCCAATCCCCCTCTTATCCTCAATGTGTTTGGAAATTGTTTTCAGGATTATTTGCTTCACAGCCTTCCCAGGGACTGAGGTGAGGCCAACCAGTCTCAAGTTCCCCAGGTCCTCCGTCTTGCCCTTCTTGAAGATGGAAGTGACATTTGCTCTCTTCCAGTCATCAGGGATCTCTTCTGATCACCACAATCTTTCAGAGATAACCAGGAGTGATTTCACAGTGTCCTGGGCCAGCTCTCTCAGCAGTTATGTGTGGTGAGGTCCCAGGAACTTGTGTATGTCCAGTTCATTTAAATATACCCTAGCCCGATCCAGCAAGGGTAAGTTTTCTTTGCTCTAGATCCGTGTCTGTTGGTTTTAATTGACTGTTCCTTAAACTTTAAATTAATTTTATAAGGGGATTTAGTCATATGACTCATGAAATTTAATAAGCACCATGAGGCAAAACCCCTACCTCACTCCTTGAAAAATTGCCACCAAAACTTAGTGATACTACTTTTGTAATTTTTGGACAGAAAAGTTAAGAGTTACATAAATACAAAGGACTTTTGTGGGAAGAGTAGGAGGAGACAGGTTGGCTGACTGTTAGCGTAAAGGTTTGAGAAAACTGATGGCTTAAAAAATCCTTCATGGTAAACCATTCAAATAATTGAAATTAGAATACAGTGTTGAATAAAAGTTGCATCAGTGACCTTTATGAAATGTTTTTTTCTCAGCTCTCCAAGATAAGCAAAAAACTGTTGTAAATGGCACCTGTGTTGAATATCCAAGCTGGGTCCAAAACAAGAGTGTGCAAGGTATGAGGACAGAGTTGTTTAGAGAGCTGTACTTCCAGGAATAGGTCAATGCAGACTACTGGATTTGTGCAGATCTGGCTTGCATCCATGCTAGAAGAGTTTACTGGGAAAAAAAGAAGACTTCAGTTTGTACTGTCATCAAAATGTCGTCTTCTGCAAATACTATAGATTTTTAAATAGAAACAAGAGATCATTTTTAAAAACAAGTATCTTTTAAATATAAGGAATTTCTTAAGACAAGGTAAAAAATGAGTGCCCAAAGTCTGAAGAGTTGGAAAAAAGCCTATCCCAAACAAGGAGAATAAAAGAATCAGCAATTAATATGCAGACCTTTTAACAATAAAGTTGCCAAGAAAGTAAAACTTCTGTGCCACAGGCATTATTTTACATGCAACAAAAAGCCACCACATATGTGCTAGACATGAAATAAGACTGGACGAAGCACTGGAAATATAGTGATACGCAAAGATGAGGGACTAGATGTAACTTCACTGTTTGGATTCAGATCTGTTCTTCCTTTACATTTAGGCACACCACCAACTGCTATATGGTACATAGCTCAAAGTAAAATTAAGAGTGAGGAAAAGTTTGATCCATACCAGCTGGCAAAGAGTTGTTTTTTGCCAACTTTAGTAGGACTTGCAGGAGCTGTGTTGGGATTTAGTGCCTCTGCAAAAATATCTGCATGCTGAAACATCAACTCTCTGGAGTTATCTGCTTCTGCTGGGTGTTACCTGTCCGGAAACAAACGTTCACCACCCAGAAATGTACTTTTCTTTGATACAGTTCAGGAAGGAGTGTGCTTTGGGGAGAAGGAAAGCCGGAAATGATCTGGGAAACAGTGATAAATGTTGAAATCAACCATCAAATCTATGTACATATAAATATACTCAGTGTGAGATCAGGAAACAGGAAATGTGCATGGTGTTTATTACCCGCACACAGAAGTGAGACCAGCTGGCTGCATGTCCTGGAGTGGTCAGGATAATCCTGTAATTAACACTGCACCACAATGGCAAAAAAAAAAAAATAAAAATCCTGCTAGTCGTCTCATACTTGAGGATGAAGGTGTGGAGGAAGGGGGCAGTGAACAGCATTTAAAGACCATTGTTAGGAATTTTTGAGGAGCTGGCTCTATACCATGTTCACAATGCAGTATTCCTGTGCATAAGCACATCCTCAAGCGTCCAGGGAGCTTCTAGGGGGCCTGCGTCAGGACATCCTGTTTCTTAACTGCAGAAATACAAGCCGTATTTCTCTTGGAAACCAAGAGATGCTACTGCAGAAATGTAACATGAGACATAATGCTGCCGATGCCTGGAGGCAACAGACATACACAAGTATGATTTACTCTTTAAAATTTTGTTTTTATAGTACTATCCCTCACCGTGAAAAGTAAAGGATTTCTGAGATCACATTGCAATAGCCAAATCGATGGAGATCACCAGAAGGGGAGACCCCTTTTGCAGGGATGGCAAAAGCAAAATTGCTCTGGAAGACACAAAGCTGCAAAAAAATTGGGGCATTTTTTTTTTGAGTGTTCAATGGATATTCTGTGCCCCCACTTTCTAAGAAGGCTACTTTCTTCAACTTCCTTTAAAATTTAACATGATCAGATAGATCTTTTTAGAAAAGGAGCCAAAGTGTTATCTTGGTAATACACCTGCAGAACTACTAACAGGTCATATCCTTTCCTGCTTCATTCACAGACACACAGTAATGTTGCCACTGAGCAACAGAACAACTTGGTGTTGGTTAAGGACCATTTCACCATGGACAGATTACTTTCTTCCACTGATTTTTGGTAGCTGTAAGAGAGAGTAGTTTGATGGCAGGGCTGTGCGTAAGGGAAGATGTGTGGGGGTCCAATGACTAATGACAACTGAGCCTTACCTGCAGTACTTTAATGTGAAAAACTCAGTTCATGCAAAATGGTAATGCTCATGCCTGGTTTTGTGGGGCTGCTGTGAGTTCACCATCTCAAAACTCCAGTTTTTCTAAAATGTTAAATATTAATGATTATTGATCTATCACAGATCAGCACTACAACACAGCCTCCCTGCTTTGACTAATCCAAGCTCTGCAAAGGAGAAGGAGGGATAGGGTTTCTGACTGTAGACAGGCATAGTCTTCCTTCTCTGTCCAGTGGGTTTTAGCTCAACCCCAGATGTTACTCGAGAAGAGCCACAGCTCAGCACCTCTGCCACTGAGCAGCGCAAGAACTAGTTTGAAGATATCCCATGCATGCACTTAAAATCACTAACTGATATTTCACTTGGCCCCGTCTGACAGTGGAAAGCATAGCGGACAGGCCCCTGTAGCCTCAGCCTTTGGGGTTTCCCTCTACTTCCGCCATCTGCTCCCACAGAAGACATCCATTTTGCTGTTTGCCAGTCTTGGTGCTGCATTTGTCCCAGACTGTTCATCGTGTGAATGTCAAAGCCGTGTCATTGTGACCACGAGTGAATAAATAGCGCACAAATTCTCAGTGATGTTTCAGTTACATACCATGATGGGGTCATGAGCCTTTAAAAATGCTGTACTGTGCTCTGCTCTAAGTGCCTGCTAGCTTAGCGAGAGAGGAGGGGTTAAAAAACTTGCCTTGTCCTTTCAAAAGTACCACTTTGTTTTAATCTTAAAATAGCCTCCAGTTCATCTGCGTCTCCCAAAAGGGAGCTGTTTGCAAACAGCTCGTTCCTTTTCTCCCTGCCTGCAGCCCCGCCTGCACAGACCGGAGCCTTCATTCTCCCAGCCAAGGCAAACGGGTTGCAATTCCCCTTGGATTTCATCCACAAATCTCCTTAATTGGCAGGAGAGATTGCCGCTGAGTGGTGTGAAGGACTCTTTCCTCCACAGGGGCTGATTGTGCTGCCTCTGCAGGACTACCCACACCTGCCAGCCAGCAGAGCAAGAAGCCAGCATTGGTCATCATCAGATACGAGCCTCCTGCCTAGTTAGAATGCAACGCTTTAAAGAGCACATCGGGAAGAATACGTGGCGTGCACTTGAATATAGCGTTATTTTTTTGTGGCTAGCACTGTCGCATTTGGCACTCAAAATGAGCCAAAACTTGCCATGCAATGTCCTCCCCATTCTCGATGGGCTGTAGTGTGGACTAAATGGCGAGTATTCAATGCTACCTAGCCAGGGTTGTCATCAAGGGATTACAGCCAGACAAAAAGGGACCAGCTAGTGATGAAGTATCAGAGGTCAGCACTTTGTCTTCCATCCGTCTCACCCATGACAGCACCCCTTACACTTCTCCTATCTCCGGGATGATAGCTACAGGGGAGAATGTTTGTCCATAGAGATATATCACCATGGGGGGAAGCAAGCCAGGGGAAAACACTCAGCGGCATCAGTTTCTCAACTTGAGGGTACTTACCAGCAGTGAACGTGGAGAGCCATGCCGGCTGGCAGCAGTCAGTTCTTGCTCTCAGGACCATAATGTGCAATGCACAATAGCAACTCTTTTCAAGCCGGTGCAGCTGTTCAGCTCCATCAAGCACCTACTGAGTTGAAGGGTAGGCACTTCATTTGAACACTACAGCCTCAATTTTAAAAGGCAAATGAATTTCCTGAAATGTGCAGAAGTGTTAGCAAGTCATGCAAATAGCATACATGAGTTGGTCATGGTAATTTGAACACTTAATTTGGATAGCTGTTTTCTTAATAAAGAAAAAAAAAAAAAAAAGAGGGGGGTGGGGAGAAAAATACCCTGTGCTCCATCTGTCTCTCTAACTAGCTGGTCATTTTCAGTCTGTTTGCAGGTCCACAGTAAAATGTGAGCTTGGAAGGCGAGTGCAGGACTGACCAATTTTACCACATTAAATAAAAACAAGCAAGTACTTTATAGAAAAATATCTGAATGGCAAATTTCTTATTTTAGCCATTCATAAAATTCCTACAATCATATGTCTTTCTGGGAAAGTTTTCCCCAAATTGTTCCTGTGTGTAATTCTTGTTTTGCACTTTCCCTCACAGCACATAGTTGGACCTCTGTAACTTTAGCAATGTGAAGCTCAGATTGTCCTGTTAAGCTTTTGTCAGGTGAACAGGCATTGCACTGAGGAAGGTTAACGCTAGCTCAGCCCATCCTCCAAATTCCCCATTTAAACGTATTAGTGCAGGGCTGAAAACTGGGGCTTGCCAGGTAGCACACAGTCTTGACCCTATGTGTCTGAATGGTTTCTAGCATGCTCCCATGCATGGTGCAATGCTCTTGACCCACTTTCACCTGCCTTGCTAGTCGTGCTGTAGGAGTGTGGATGTCTAGCTTGGCTTTGAATGGGTAACAAAGGGACACCCCACCTGGCAGTCAATACCCATGCCAGTGGCCATCAAACAGCACAGATGGCAAGTACTGCTCCAAGCAACCCTCACACTCACCTCAGCTTTGCTGAAGGAAGAGTGCCGTATTTCAATATGCATGTTTAAACAGAAGAGATGACATTCGTGCATCTAGAGCCTCCATGTTTTGCTACACGGTTGCTGCTGAATGTGGTAAGTGCAGTTGTGTCCCGCGACTACACAGTAGATTTCACATTTACAAGTTCAGCCTTTTGGTTACTTGGAGATATTCACTTAAAATCTGTAGCTTCCTGCATTAATCTGAGACATAACATCCAGAATGAGCAAACACTGAAAGCAGGGAAAAGCACTGAAAACAATATTAATGTAAAAGGCCCAGGGGTACTGGAGAGGAATGTTGGCCCTATCCATTGCGATGATACAGCACTTGTTCTTGAAGCAGGAGGTAAAGCTCTCACATCTCAGAGGAAGAATATTGAAGTTTCTTTGACTTCTTGGTGTGAGCAAGATCTCTCTAGAACAACTTGAGAATTATCAGAATACTGCTGAAGACTGTTGTGCTATTTGATCACTCACCCCAGAAGTATTACATGAAATGTAAAGTATGATAGGGTCCCAAGCATGCTTATTGCACAAGAGAAAATTTTATCCAAAGACAATAAAAGCTATGAACGCCTGGAAAAAAAACCCTGCTGCATAGTTTGTTCTCTGGACTGGATGTAATTCTATAGAAATGTAGCAGTCTGGCCAAAATAAAATTAAGGAAATTAGTTTTGGTGCGGTATGGGATTTTTTGTTTTGTTTTGTTTTAAATCAGAGAACATTATGTCTTTGCAAATGAAGTATTCAAACAATAAATTCAGAGCTGGGAAAATAGATATCTTGAAAGATGAGCCCTTCTTAATTAAATAGGATGTCAGCTATTGAAAGAATTATTTTCTAAAACGAGTTTTCCAGCTGAGACGTGACTTTTTTTTTTTCTTGTACTATGCTGCCTAGTAGACGAAAGTGGGAAAGAGGATCTAGTCACAGAATCCCCTTTTCAACATGCCCAGTGGTATAACTTACAGCTCCAATCCTGCAAAAACATGGTCTCACCCCATCTGCATGGTTTCAGTGGAACTAGTCACAGTGCATACAATTCATATGGTGTTCGAAGACCTCTTGTCTCTACATTATGTACACCCTCTCTGGGAATTAGTTGTTAAGGAAGAAAAATGAAGACAGAAACCTAGACAATAGAAAGGAAGGACAAGATTTAGAAATGCAGCTCTGTTACAGCAAAGGGAGGAAGTTTCTTGTTAATGGGACAACCCCTTAGTTTCAGTTGCGGTTAAAACTCTCAAGTTCACTCTAATAAACCTAGGTAAGAAATTATGTAGTATGACAACACAATTCTATTGAAAAGCATGGGTAATACAATAAACCAGGACAGTAAAGCTTGGTCAAACTCCCGTTTTAATGATCCCATTATCTCCACCCTGTCTTGGTACTGAGTTACCGCTCAACCTATCCTAGCACATCCATGCAGACAGCATCCGATGGGGTCTTGATTCACAATGCTGGAGGCTAACGCACTCATCAGTGGCTTTCTTCTTAACTTCCCCACACAGGCAGTTCCAGATGAACAGTTTAGTAAGACAGAGTACTACCACGGCTTCTTTGCAGTTTGGGGGAAAAATGCATTTCACTTGTCTTAAAGCTGAAGTTCTTGCTTTATTTAAAACCAATGGGAGTTTTGCCATTAGTTTGAATAAAGCAGTTTGTCAGACCGTCCCTTTCACTGTAAAATTTTCAGGCAATTTCACCATACTTTGCAACTACAGCTCCAAACTCCACTGAAGATAGTTATGTATATATGCAGTTACCTGTGTAATCTCATTACTAATGTTCTATGTAGAGATACCCAGGTATGAAGACTAAATAACCTGGCTAAATTCCATGTTAGGTTACGCCTTCTCAAGCTTAATAATAGCAATTTTATATAGTTGCGTTTAGTGTCAGTTGGATCATCCAAGATTCAGCCATCCATTAACACATTAACATCTGAAAATTAGGCTGGAATAAAAACCACTGTTATTTCAGCCCATTAAATTCTGTGTTTGGTAACTCAAAATTTAATCTTTTCTCTTTTTCTTTACTACAAACATTCAAAATAACTGAAAGAAATGCTACTTTTAGATATGAAGGCACACACCACAAATGTCTGTAAATATTTGTTGCCTTTGTCCAATTTTAACACTTTTGAACAAATGGCTAAAGGTGAGAGATGGATAGACAAGAAATTACTCCTCTTTCTTTCACAGTACTAGACTCCAATTGAATAAACCAAAACAATTTATTTTTTTAATATTGCACTCAGTCTTGCTGAGTGACTTCTCCACTTGCTCATAAGCATGTCTGTTATTCACTACCTAAAATATTTATTGAATAAAGATTACACTGGGCTACAAGGGCACGTGGAAACGTTCAGTCATTGAGAAAAGAAAAAAAAGGTGGGCAGTCAAGAATTAAAAATTATATTTTTCATAATGAAACTCTTTAACCTAAATTCCCTCTGCTAATAACATGTAGGAAAAAAGTTAGTGAGTACTTCTATTGTCATGCCAGACTCCGTGGGTGGCTAATCCTTATTTGAATTCTGATTCAGTTTTAAATGAGTGTAAGGAGGGTGGAATATTGGACTAGAACTGTTTATAGTGAAATAAAAACTCTGGAGCAGCCTTCATGCAAGGACATCTGCAAGTGCCTTTATCTGGCAGCAAAAAACCCTTTATTCTTATAGAACATTTTTTTTACTTACTCTTAGACTCATTTTCTCTTCACTACATATGGTGATTATTCTAGAAAGGCACAGAAGCCTAAATACATTACTTCTTAAAAGAAAAATGCATGTGCCATAAGTAGTCAGTGTCAAGACAAAAGTGTTTGGAGTTATTAAGCACATTTTACATTTCTCTCTTCCTTGCCCCTATTTTGTGTGGGGGATGGAAAAGAGAGGCACTTTGTCACAGCTGCGTTTTCATATTTAAAAAACTAAAAGAGGAAACAGAAAGGAAAATAAATTGAGTGCAATGCCTTAGTACTATAACTACATGAAGGAACAGCATTAGTCAAAATTTCTTACTTGCTGAGCTTTGATGCACGTAAAATTTTTACTGCATACATATCATATTCTGATGGTCTCCAAAACACAGCAAGCATAACAGTGCAGTTCACAAACTGCCTGAGAAGCTAGTGCTCTTTCCTAAACAGCACCCAAGGACAGCAGAAAACTGTCTGTGCTCAGCATACTCTAACTTAATGAAGCAACCTAGAGGAAAAAAGGACAATCTTATTCTTTAGCCACATTGTTTTCAAGCAATGTGGTGGTAACTAGGAAGCAAGAATAAGGTAAGGTAAAAAAAAAATAATATGAAGGAGTATTTTAAATTTTTCAGGGCTCTTTTAAAGGTAACATTTGGGAACAGCAGCCTCGTCTCATTTCTTTGTCCTATGGTCAATCAGACTGTAAAAGCAAATCAACCAACCAACCAAAAAATACAATCACAAATTCTATGTCTCTGCTTGTAAATAAATGCATGGAGAAAAACTTGATGTTTGATGCTTTGAGAGGACTCAGCATATACTTGGTAATGTGCATGCAGCCTAATTTTGGGTGCCACTGACCATCCTGCTGAAACCTGCTGCGATTTACATGAAGGGAAATTACAGATGTCCAACCCCTATAGTCACCTGGGCCTGCAGCATGCTCCCATTGTGCAGCAGTTACTGGAGAACATCGTCAAGGTAGACCACTCATTAGGACAATGAGACAGCTCAGCCTCACAGTGAAGATGTCATTTGCTTGGGAGTGCTCTACAGCAGCAGCTGGTTGCATCACACATGCGCTCATTAGGCTACTTTTTATGGTAGACAGTGTAAAGTTAGAGCTGAATCTCAGGAGATTGACCTCCCTTGTGAGGGCATGATGTTGGGGAGCACAAGGCCTGAAAGGAAATGAAGTTGCTACCTTATTTCATCTGGACAAAATGGTGTAGGTTTGTTTATTTCCCAGTCTCTGGCACAAAGTGGCCCTGGGGCCTGTGACCCAGCTGCATTGCACGAGGCCCCAAATGCAAGCACAGCCCAGCCAGAGTGTCCTTTGCCTTCCAGGTGCCCACACAGCATGGACATATATAATCCCACCGCACAGCAACAGTTGTTTGTAAGGCAGGAGTATCCTGTCAGGGACATATGGACCTCCCCAACACAATGACAAAACCTGGTGGTGCCAGAACATGGTCCTGCATGCAGATTGCCAAAATGATCTGTAGGGAAACTCAACTGTGCCCTGCCTCTGAGCAGGTCCCTTTGCCCCCACCCTGCTCCCGACCCCTCTCTCTCGTTCCAGGATTTGCAAGCAGGGGTCTTTCTTCCCATAATTGATCGTGCTGACCTCTGCTCTTCCTTGCAGCCTGAGGACCATCCGTATCCGCCTTTGTCTCAGCTCTTATCTTGGCAGTCCCTCGTCCCTCATCCTCACCCCGTGGCCCACCAACTGGAGTTTCCTGTTTTCCACCCCTGCTCGCAGCAATCTCTGTCTTATCTCCCTGCTGGTTTCACTCTCAGCTCCATCTGTTCATTTGACATTTATGAACCTCATCAAGCATTTGTTTTCAAACCCATCCAAATTTAAATACCTTCCATTGTATTTGTGCTTGCTCAGTTCTCACATTTGTCACTGGGATGATAACTGTGCTGAATAACCTAAATTTGGTTCTGACTTAGGCTTCCGTCCTTTTCCAAAAGCCTGCCATGCTTTCAAAGCCTCACAATGAGGTCCCCATGGCTAAAACAGTCCTTTTTTTGTGCTCTGTGCCTGTCAGGCATCCTCCAGATGCATGAAACTTCTGATGTAAATAGATCTCCTCATCCTACCCCCTGTTCTCTCCCAGCCGTAAAATGTATTTCTTTGTCTTCAAACATCGTCTCATTTTCTCATACTCCCTCTTAGTTTCATGCATTTAGTGGCTGATTTTCACTCCTGTGAGAAGAATTTTTTTACTATTTCAGGCTGATTCTGCCATCTCTAAATTCAACGGGAAACCTTTCCTTCACCTTGCCTTCCTTCTCAGCAGGGAGGACAGGTTTGAAAAGAGTCTTTTTAGAATAAAATAGCTCCCTCCTCACTAATGTTTATATATCTTGGCTGCTTTATTCTTATCTGAAATGTCTCATTCCTCCATAATTTTAGTGGTAGTGAAGTGTCACATAGATAAAGGCAGGAAGGAAACATAACTAGCTTAATTTATCCTTATTTTTATCTCAACTAAATCTGACTTAAATCCCTCAGTTATTAAACCGGCTCCATTCCAAGTATGCCACCTGCACAGGATACTTCAAGAAATATGCTGCAATCAGAACTACAGCTCAGAGGCCGAAAGTTAAAGAAAAAAAAACCCAAAGCCACAAAACAAACAAAACCTGGAAAGCAAAATAAACACTTCCAACTTGCAAAATGCAGACTAACATTGAGATCCTAACTTTGTAGGTCATCATTTAAAACTCCTTGCTCTCCAGTCACCTTACTAAAACAGCCACAGAAAATCCATACCTCACCAGTGTTGGTTTTCTTAATCCATACGCTAGCTCTTTTTTTTTTCTTTTTTTTTCCTTTTTTTTTCCTTTTTTTTTTTTTCTGAATCTCATCCTAGTATCTTAGATTAGTCTTTTGCAGCACGCAGGTAACTTTCTGACTACCACAGCTACCAACCTTTCCCTTCATTTCTAGCCTTCAGGTGTTTAGTTTCCCATATTCCCCACTAATACCTGTGTTGTTCTTGTCCAAATGAACCTATAGATGGAGACTTCACCTTCCCAGATACCTAGTAATGGTTCAGATAAGTTTTGAGGATACTTTTATCTTAAATAAAGTCAGTTTAGTTCCGTTATCAGCTTCACTGCTCATCACTGATTTTTATTTAATGTATCTATATTTCACACTGATTTTTATTTACTGTATCTATATTTCATTATTTTTCAGGACTGCTTAATAATATTCAGCACCTAAATCATAGCTCCTCCCATCTATGATTTCCCAACATGCTGTCTTACTATCAAAAAATTTTGTACCTAACAATATTTTTTTCCTTCTCTCATATTTTGCAGCTTAGCCCATAAAATGATCAAAACACAGCCAAGGAATTTTCAAAACATCTCTAAAAATCAATGATGATCGTTTTGCCAAGCCTTGGAATAAAATGATGATCACAGCAGATATTGCTATGGTAGGATAAAACCCTGGCCCATCTCATAAATTCAAAGGAACCCATAAAACTGTAGAACGTTAATTAACAGGAGTATCTCTCTGAAATGAAATATGACAGAGAACCACAAGAGAAAACAGAGGCAATGCCGTAGCTCTAAACTCAGTATTTCATGACCAACATGTGATCAATTAGCAACACCTGTATTAATAGTACAGCTATCTCAGAGCTGACTTCTGACTTTTCCAGGGCATAACATGGGGCAGTAGGATAGATTTGTGTAATTAAAATGCAAACACCTGTGCTGACTTTTAAAGACCAGATGTGCTTCTATTAAACAAGCCCTGAGGTTTGCTTAAAACTAGCACCTGCTTCCCAGTTGCGTGCAGTCACCTGGGTTTCTGTGTTTAAGTATATTTTAAATTTTGAATGTCTTTGGTTCTCTTTGCACAGGAAATGCCTGTATTTAGGCACTTCTTTGCAAGCAAGGCAAATTACCTTGTCTGCATGGCATGTTCCAAATTTCATTTCCACCCTTCAGCTTCCTCCTGAGGTTCTCTCCTGGATGTTGTAAAATAGCCAAGAGCTAAGAGCTGCCCACTGTGCTGTCCCTCAGTGCTTGATTCTTTTGATACCTTTAGCTGCAATGAACAATGACAAAAATGAAAGCGAACTTCTAATGAGCCAGCACAGCCCATTAAACTACAGCATCCCTTAGGCCACGGCAAAAATGGCAAACTTAGTCAGTAGCTCTACTCTAGTTTCTCTTGGCACCTTGCAGACACGTTCATGTGCTCTGCCTGGCAACTCCCTGCTTTGTAACAACACGGATTTGACTTTGGGGCTGAGCACATATGCATCCTCTGACTAGGGACTCCCTCGTGCCATCTGTTGTGTACCAGCTGCACTGTCCCAGCATGCACCAAAAAAGCCCACATGGTTTGAGACTTGCAGGTAAGACAGTGCCAACAGCTGCCTCCTGGTAAGCAGATTCATAATTAGAGGAATAGGACTGTCCGCACATCCGCATAGTGAGTGAATAGCACGGCTCCATTGTTCAACTTAATAAATCTCAGGGTCTGCATCCAGAATGTACTCAGCAATATATTTATAAATTTTGGCAGCTAAGAAATTAGCCAGATAATACCTCAGTCAACATCTCTTTCAGGTATCAGAAGAAATGACAATTTCACTGTAAATCACAGTCTGCCTACTTTCCTCTCAGCCTTTGTCAATGACAGCTGATACAGATAACAGCTTTAAAACCATCAGGTTTTGTATTCAAGAGCCTCAGCGAGAATAAGGAGCTGCTTCACTTCAGGGTGTTTTTAATGCCTAGTGGGAACTAGGACCTAGGAGTAGGGCAAGAAAGCAGGGTGTTTTTTTTTTCTTTTTTTTTCTTTTTTTTTTTTCCAACAGCATTATCTGCTCAGTGCTTGATTCTGCAATCTGCAAGATTCACATGCCGCCTGGTCTAGGAAGTGATCTAATACAACACAGTAGAAATACCCTGCTTCAGTGAGTGAGCAGCCAGCTGTTCACAGGGTCTACCCGGAGGCAGGAGGATAAGTGAAAAATAAAGCTGCATCTGTATTCAGTAAGGCAGGATAAATTGTTACATGAAACTTTCATGACAGAGAACCACAAGAGAAAGCAGAGGCAATGCCATAGCTCTAAATTCAGTATTTCATGACCTTCTAGGGACTTTCAGAATGATGAGAAAAGCAAAAGTGGCCTTGACTTACAACAGAATGGGCAACCAGGTCCTCAAGGTGCTTGTCTCCAACTCCCTAAGGCATTGTATCACTGTCCAGGTCTTCATTACAGTATTAAAACTATCTTCATTTTTATTCTAACTCCTTTTTTCATCGTTCTCCTCAAACAAAAAAAAAATAAATGTGTTTAAACACAGCCTAGAATGAAATAAGTTCTCAATCTGCAGGAACTGTTGTATCTCCAGGGCAGCAAAACAGGAGGAGCAGCAAAGCAATCCATAACTATTTTTATCTGGGTGCCTGTGGTGAGAACAGATATTTGATGATTTGCCTGGAGCACCAGAAGCCTTAGCATCAGTTTTGAAATTGTAAGATACACAGAGAGCAAGAAGAGGGACATGAAAAGTTCAAGGAGTGGTAGACTGGCCTTTTGCAGTGTCTGATGGAGCTTATGGGGAAGTGGGTCACTCAATTTACCCAAAATTTACCCAAAGGTGTTCAGCTTACAGGAGCAAGAGGGGAGCCTACACCAGCCCTTGATGTAAAGACTGAGCACAGGCGTGAAAAAATTATGATTCTCAGTCTACAGCATTTTCAGAAGGACTGAGTTCACAACTATCGGACTTCTCCACATTGGCAGGTTTTTACCCATTTAGTCGCATCTAGAAAGCAGGTAAGTTAAGCACCTCAGTAGCATTTAGAGAACTCCACTTCTTTCTGCTAGTGTGGAAAATGCACAGACACATACACGTGGTGTACGCATGCGCTTACACGTACCTAAACACACAGACACACACGTATGAGAAAAAATGTGGAGCTAATAATGAGTTTAATTCGGCTGCCTTTTTCTTGTTTTTAATGAGGTTCTCTGGTATGAGCATGGTAAACTTCAGAAACACAGTAGACATCAAAGGACCAAGAGGAGGCATTTTGTTGGTATTTTGATAGCGTAAATAATAGAAATATGGCTGAAAGAGTCCTTTATTCTCTTAACATAAAAGCCCCCTTTTTTTTTTTTTCCACTAAGTCATCTGAAGCTGTGACTGGTGAGCACTGTGCTCTTCATCTGGATTAAGTGCCCTGCATTGCTGCATCTTGCTTTGTGATCTCCAGTTCACGTTTTTTTGGGAGAAAAATGTTCAAAGATTTGGTGCAAGGGTTCAGATTGTCCTTTACCGTGGAAACACTTGAAGAGTGTTTACCCCTTCCATCTCCCTCTAGCAGCAAGAGCCTGGGAGCAATCTCTGCCAGGATCCTGCTGGCCCCTTTTCCCAAGACATTTTGCTTCAGCTGCTCCTGAGAGCACGGTGCAGCTTGGGATGCAGGAACAGCGTGTGTCCTCTCCCGTGGGCAAGGCTCTGCAATCAGGCCACCAACGGGTCACACTGCTCCCTCCCACGTCCTCACAGGGCACAGGCAAAAAGGGAGGGGAGGGGAAGCAGATGAAGAAATAATTCGGAGAGGCAGCTCAGCCCCAGCTCTATGCAAGGGGAGAAAACAGTCATGTGGCGAAGTTCTCTGCTTGCAGAAGGCAAATTAATTCCAGAGATGCGAGTAGGATCTGGGGCTGCAAATTGGTATGTGCGTGCAGAAATCAGCCGGTGGAGGCCACGTTTTCCAAGATGTTTAGGCAGCCACAGATGCAGATATACATGTAGCCCCGGATCCTCGGAAATATTTAGGCACCTATCTCCAGTAAAATTAAAGGAGCTTAAGTGGATGTCAGCATCTAATTAATTTGTATGGTTTTGGCCCTTGTGAATTTTGGAGAGCTTTAAGGCCCTTATACCTGCATACCTTTACAGATTTGTCCTCACATGCCTACCCAAAGATGTGAAACACAATCAACGCTGTTATTTCACTTCCTCTAACCTGTGTCAACAAGCTCTTTCTTGACAATTTAAGCCCAAAACTTACATGAGCGTAACATAAATTCTGAGTTGCTGGTAGGCTGGTCCTTTTTAACCTCCAGATTTTAAATTGGTTCTTATATGAGAGTTACTGGCACTAGTCCATACTTTTTTTCCTTCGCGATCTCATTTCCCTTAGTAATATTCCTTCATCCCTTATTTTTGCCTACAGTATTCAGGTCAGGGCTGGATGCTGTTGCTTTATTTTTTTAAATTAACCATTTATTACATTTTTTAAATAAGCCAACAAGCATGCATAAACCACATTCAGACATCTGGTTCTGACAGCAAGAAGCCAGCGCTGCCTTATGGTCATACGTAATTGTCACAGATCTATCTTACAGCACATATCCTAGCGTTCAGCATGTCCTCCAGCATGCATTAGCGGTTCAGCGCCATTTTCTCCTGGCCGTCAGAGCTGCACACAGCAGCATTTCCTAGCTAGGTCTCGCCGTGCTCGTTTCATTTCCAAAATAACTTCAGCTCTCCATTCCTCTGTGATTAAATTCAGTGATCCACTTTGCCTTTTCTTTTTTAACCGCTGCCAAAATTGGCATTTTGACAGCCCTGGAAACTGAAGTCCTCTGTTCAGGGAACAGCTACAGGCGCAGGCAGTGCTGTGAGTTATCCCAGCCCTGCTCAGCCAGCACACCCCAGCCTCCACTGGAGAAACCGCTCTCAGCTGCAAGACTCTTTTTCTTTACTCAAGTCGTTGGGGTCTTGCATTCCCCTGTAAGACAGCCTGCAAGCACGGTCTGGTTAATGACGGCTGCAGCGGTATCTGTCTGACAGCAACTCGACAGTGACCACCATCTCGTTTCGTAGAGGCTGTTGGGCCAAGGGCAGATGGCAGTATGTTTTTTGCCACGACTGCCTTAGGTTGGATTTGAACCAAGGACCTGGAGATGAAAGGCAGGTTTATAGCCTTGTGAGGCCTTAGGTACACCTGTCTTAGCATCTCTGCTTTTCACTACATACTTTTAAAAATCTTAATTTATTTTTTTTTCATTCCAGCTTTTGTTCATCCTGCTTGAACCAGGTTCTCTACAGACCAGAACCCACACACTCCAGGATCTCTGTTGCACCTTTTGAGTTCTCCCCTCTGTTCTTGATTTCACCACCCTTTCCACGGACAGAAAGAGCTCCATCTCTCTTCTGTCCTCTGCCTACCCTCTTAATATAAAAGGTCCCATCATGCCAGTGCTTTCGGTGTTAATGGGTACAGTTTCTTGATTCTGCCTCTGTTTGACAATGCTAATAAACTTCCTGACCATGGGGAAGGTCAGAAGATATTTCTTCTTGTCTTGCTTGAAGTATGTGCCATAAAATTAAATTAAATAAATATTGCCTGTGTCAGTAATACATGATTTTAATGGCACACTTACCTATACTCAAGCATAATTTAACAGCAATGGAAGCACTTACAGCATCCAACCTTAACTGAAATAAATTCGTACCCGTCATAATGGTGTGACATTGAATCCTTTAGACAGGATCCTCCCCCACTTTTATTTTTCTATAAACTCCCCAAATAACAAGAAACAGTTTCTAAGATTCATTAGCTTGATGTTTTTTTCTGTGTGCACTAAGAACATCAGCAGACAAAACTGTTTTGACCACTCTTTGTCAACACCCCATTGCAAATTAAGTGAACCGACGATATTCACATTTTTCTGTACCAGTTACAGCTTTAAGAAAAAATAAATTCAGCAATGTATTTCAATGTATTCAACCCATTAAAACCAATTAGTACTCAGTCAGTTACCAGCTTTAGCTTGGCATGTTAAATATGTGCGTGCGAGTCCTGAACTCTCCTGATCACAGTGACCTATTACAAGCCGTTAAAACCAAGCACTGTGATAGGGTGTCAGAGGACTGTTAGCAACTGAAAAACAAAACCTGTGACGTCTGGCTGAACATGATGTCCTTCTGGTGGAGATAATTTATGGTTTGTTTTCATTTCTTCACTGAACTGCCATGATCTAACCTTTCTGACCTCTCATTTATGGGATTTGTGGTAGTTCAAATCATCATCTGCATTCATAAATGCTCCCACAGGTAATGACACAAAGCAATTCAACAGGAATTTATTGAGGAATTTTGATTAAAACCGAGTCCTGAAGATGTGAATGGACTGACCTCCACACAGTTTTATTTTAGAAGCAAAGTTTCTTGAATCATGAGGCTTCTAATATTTTCCAAAGAATGTGACCACATTAAAAACTTAATTAGTCCCTAAAGCTTAAGAATCATTCACTTACAGACATTATTTTATTTTTATGCATGATGCCAGGTTAGCATAAAGTACTTTTGCAGTAATTTTCCTTTAGAGTTCTTTTTTTCCCTTCTTTGAGGTTTTCCTTTGAGGTTTGTGTAGAATGTGTGTGGGTACTGCAACTGTTATATCAATAATATTTAATCATTCCTTTTTACAATGTTATGCACACACTGCAAACAAAAGAGCCATTGATATTAAAAAAGTAACAATTATTGTCTGCAAACTATGACTACTATTATTATTTTACCTGTAGAATACATGAGAAAGGATTTGTCCGGTGTTCTAGGCTTGCAATAAGATTTGCTTTGTAAGGAGACAGACTGTTTCATATCAAAGCTAGGTGGTATTATGGAAGGATACAGAGCAGTTTTTCAATATTATCTCTCCAAAGATATCAAAATGCTGGACAGGAAATATGTCTCAAAAGATGATATTTTATATTTTTCATAGATGTAACAGAGTGCTGTCCTTGTCTTGCTTTCTTCCCATCTAATATCGGAGACTTAATGTTTATATCATCTTAAATCATTTCCAATCTATTAATATACTGCATTGATCTGCCATTCATCTGATTGTGAGAGGAGGACATTAATGGTTTCCATTAGTCCATTTTCTAATTTCCACGTGTTCTGATGATAATAGATCTTCACTTCATCCATTTGCGAGGAGCTGTGGGTTCCAGCAGGGTGGGCCGCATTACAGATGATGGAAATTTCTAGAAGGAGAAGAAAAGCAAGGAGCAATGATTGTCTTGGCAGCAGGAAGAACAGCAGGTTCTTCTGCAGAATCCACTCATGAGAAAGAAGACGTGCAGGCAGGCAAGGAGACTCAAGATGCGGTACGTGACTGGAAACCCGAGGACCAATATCACTCTTGTAAAATCAGAGAGGATGGGATGAGCGATGAGGTGTGGTGTCAAGGCTCAGTAACACGGCTCCCACACGGGAGACAGCTTGAATCTAGAGCACTCCAACTGGGAGGAGTTATCATAAACCTGCCTGAAAACTAAACCCCAAGGAGCATGATGGTGGTTCCTTGTGTATTGGCACAGTAACAGTCAATTTACACATTTTTTTGAAATTCCTGAAGAATTTGTTTTCCTCAGTCTTCACTGGCAAGGGCTCCAGCCATACTCACAGAGTGACAGAAGGCAATGGCAGGGGTTGGAAAGAACTGCCCATTATAAGTGAAGATCAGGTGCGTGACGATCTGATGAACATGAAAGTGTACAAGTCCATGGGACCCGATGGGATACACCCACAGGTACTGAGGGAAGTGGCGGATGAGGTTGCTAAACCGCTCTCTATTATATTCCAAAAGTCATGGCGGTCTGGTGAAGTCCCCACTGACTGGAAAAGGGGAGACATAATCCCCATTTTCAAAAAGGGAAAGAAAGATGAACCAGGGAACTATAGGCCAGTCAGTCTCACCTCCATGCCTGGTAAGATTACAGAGCAGATCCTCCTGGAGGCACTGCTGAGGCAGAAGAATAATGAAGATGTGATCGGGTACAATCAACACGGCTTCACAAAGAGCAAATCGTGCCTGACAAACCTGGTGGCCTTCTATGAGAAAGTCACAACATCGATAGACAAGGGGAGAGAAACTGACGTCATTTACCTGGACCTGAGCAAAGCCTTTGACACTGTCCCGCATGACATCCTGGTCTCCAAGCTGATAAATTATGGGTTTGATGGACTGACAATTCAGTGGATAAAGAACTGGCTTGACGGCTGCACTCAAAGAGTGGCTGTCAAGGGGTCCATGTCCAAGTGGAGGCCAGTGACAAGTGGAGTCCCTCAAGGGTCAGTGCTGGGACCGGTCTTGTTTAACATCTTCATCAGCGACATGGACAGTGGCATTGAGTGCATCCTCAGCAAGTTTGCCAACGACACCAAGCTGTGTGGTGTGGTCAGCACACTGGAGGGAAGGGATGCCATCCAGAGAGACCTTGACAGGCTGGAGAGGTGGGCCCACGCCAACCTCGTGAAGTTCAACAAGACCAAGTACAGGGTCCTCCATTTGGATTGGGGCAATCCCAAGCACCGATATAGGCTGGGCAGTGACTGGCTTGAGAGCAGCCCTGAAGAAAAGGACTTGTGGGTACTGGTGGACGAGAGGCTCAACATGAGCCGTCAGTGCGCACTTGCAGCCCAGAAAGCCAATCATATCCTGGGATGCATCAAGAGAAATGTGGCCAGCAGGTCGAGGGAGGTGATTCTCCCCCTCTACTCCACTCTTGTGAGACCCCACCTGGAGTACTGCGTCCAGTGCTGGAGCCCCTACTACGAGAGAGATACGGACGTGCTGGAGCGTGTCCAGAGAAGGGCCACGAGGGTGATCAGAGGGCTGGAGCACCTCCTATGAAGACAGACAGAGGGAGTTGGGGTTGTTCAGTCTGGAGAAAAGAAGGCTCCAAGGAGACCTTATAGGGGCCTACCAGTATCTTAAGGGGGCCTACAAGAAAGCTGGTGAGGGACTTTTTAGGATGTCAGGTAATGGTAGGACTAGAGGGAATGGATTAAAACTAGAGATGGGTCGATTCAGATTGGACGTTAGGAAGAAGTTCTTCACCATGAGGATGGTGAGACAGTGGAACAGGTTAGCCAGAAAGGTGGTGGAAACCCCACCCCTGGAAGTTTTTAAGGCCAGGCTGGATGGGGCTCTGAGCAACCTGATCTAGTGGGAGGTGTCCCTGCCCATGGCAGGGGGGTTGGAACTAGATGATCTTTAAGGTCCCTTCCAACCCTGACAATTCTATGATTCTATGAATTTCTGAAGAAGAGGGGCGGGCACGAAGTTGAGTTGAAGTAAATATACAAGGATGGTGTTGATTTCATAGACTGAATGAATAAACCCTGCAGGTAATCACAGACATGCACAGCACCAATATCATGAAGAAGCCTTCCTTGCTCTTTCTCTGTCCCTCAGACTCGGTCTAGGTAATTTCACTTCCCTTGTCTTCCCTGCCAACAGCATTGCAAAGGTACTAGTTAGGCGTCACTGTTCAGAAATCTTCATTTCCATTCTGAAACTTCAGCATCCTGAAAAAGCATTATGGTTTGGAGCACAGAGTAGAAACTTTGAAATGTCCTGTGAAGGGAAACAGCTAGGCAGAAAAGTCATTTTGAAACAATGCAAACATTTCGTTCTGGAAGAAAGGGAGCTGGCAGAAAGAGCAGCAAGGTCCTTGACTCAGCCATAGTATCCTCTACCCCTCTGCCCTGAGAGAGGAACCAGCTGCCCAGGAGCCCTCAGAGGCACCGAGAAGCCCCTGAACAGTGACTCTGGGAGGTCCTGGCTTCACAACAGGTGAGCCCCAGAGCTTCCACCTCTCAGCATGGCTGCCAGAAGCCTAAGCACCCAGACTCTTCACCTCATCGCCTTTTGTCAGGAGCACCTTGCAATACAGACATTTTGTCAGAAGCTCCTTGCAATACAGACATTTTCATGAAAGATGCATGTATTATTTTGAGATCCATTTAGCTATTTCAGGGGGCGGGGTGGGAGCAGAAGGGGCTTTATAAATTTGTGTTTTCTCTTGAGTTGATGAGCTCTGGTTCATTTACATGTAACCACCGCAGGTTTAAATAACTGAATTCTATATATTTCCAGGAATAGGCAGTGTGGGAATGAAGGTCCATGGATTTGGCTTCTTTTTATTAATCAAAAATCATTTACTAAGCATGCATAATGCAGAGCCCTGTTGCTACCCAGTAGTGGGTCAGGAATATGCCTATTTTCTACACGCTGTTCAGAACAAATATTGCATATTGTAGTGTGAAAAACTAATAGCTATTGAAACACCAAGCTGTTACATGTAACCAAACTCCTGCATTTTCAAGAGAATCTTTCTTTCAACCAGAATTTATTGGTCTGTTCTACTCTACATTTGAAAGGCAAATGCCACGTATGCTTCATCTGTTTTCACAATGTAGAACCTGTGGCAGCAATGAGTAAAGGTGAGTAAAAGAGCTTAGAGGTAATATCAGTGGAGCTATCATTCCTCCTTTAGGAACAGACAGTAATAAAAGCTCATAAAGTTGTTTTCCTTGGCAAGATTTCAAGTGTAAGTCTCTGAAACAGGGCTTCAATGGTCATGAGTTGGCAAATCATCCTTTTAAGTCTCACATGCTCACACACATTGCACAATTTGAACTTGGCCTGACATCATCAGTTTTAAAGTTGAACACCAAATTCAGCATTTTATAGTTTATTGATAATGAGGAGGAAAAGAAAAAGAAACAATCTGATCTTTAAAGATGTTCATCTACACCACAGAGAGAATATGTACACATGCAAACCTGTGATATAAAGCAAGGGGAAGATGAGGCAGGAATTCTAAAGGAAAATTAACTGTGCTAAAGAAATGACCTGCTGAACTTGATCATGCTGAACACCGATTTTCCAGGATACATTTTGGAAGAATTATTTTATCCATAGCACTGTGCATAGTGCTTTATCTAACAAGTTTTAAAATTGAATCTAGCTTTGAAGTGGGTGAGGGGAACCTAGATGTTCAGTTCCAAGAAAAAGTGGTCATGAACTTGAACAAGTTTTCCACTCCCACCCCCACCCTAAATACTTTAAGAAGTTGCTGACAGATTGTCAGACTCTGAGGACTGCGTCTTAGTGAGGAAGCCAGAAGAGAAAGAGCAAGAAATTTGTATCCTAAGGAAAAAAAAAAAAAAAAAAGGAGAAAAGAAAACATTAAATTTTTAGCAGCACACTGCCTCCCAGGGCAGCAGACAGCCTGTGGACCGCAGCTAGCATGATTTAAAAGCAGAGTCGTCTTATGAGTTCAGCCACTGAAGGAACTTAGGAGTGGAACCAAAAGAGCTGGCACAGTGTGAGACGCAAGTGCTGCATTTTATGAGCTGCGCAATAATTTTAAAAGCTTTCTTCAATTTATTTTAGCTTGAGGTATGAACGCCTGGGCTCACCAGGCACTGTGAACATTGGAGCACCCTGCAAGCACGTAGATGCTGACTGATCTCTTACGTGGAATTCCTGTCAAACTGAAAGTGTGAGGTGGGGGAGGGTCCTTCTAAACCAGACTTTTCAATCTGATGGATAATTATGTCCTTCACCAATTAATTCTCTGTGGTAGTAACTCAATAATTAAAGAAACATTCTCTCCTGAATGCCGTAGTTAATGTGTGTTCAAGCAGAAAGAGGAGAACTGTAACTCCAGGCCAAAAGAGGAGAGTGGTGAGAGACCTGGAGACACAGTCTGGAGATGACCCCTTTCCTGCTGCTGGAGGACACAAAGGAATTTGCTCTTCTTCACCACCATTAAAAATCTTCACCCTGCAGAACAAAGTACAAAAATATGATGATATCAATAGTTCTCATTTCATTTAACCTTATTGAAGTCTATAGGATATTTTCCATGGGCTCCTGACACTTATTTCAGCTCTGAGTTGATTCATGCTGGAACCGCATCCTGTGCTTACCAGACCTGGCCCTGAAGGGAAGTGGTTAAGCTCCGCTCTGCCAACCTGGCAGGAGAGGGTGTAGCTCTGCAGGCAGCTGATCCAATTGAGCTGCTGAAATTGAATAGCACATTCCAGATTAGATTACTGCAGCAGAGACTCACTTTGAGCAGGGTTTCTATAGGGGTGGTGGGGAGTGGGTGACCCGTCCAGCCCAGTGACATCACCAAAAAGGATGGAGGAAGAGATGGAGGAGAAGGTGGGGTGAGTGGAGGCAGAGGAAGGGGGATGCTGAAGAGGAACGAAGTGACAAGATTTGCACTGGCAAGTGAGATTCTTCAAACATCAACAGCAACTGCAGCACCAACAAAACAACAAACAAGCCTCTTAACATCTGTGTTATTTTTAAAGTGTAAGAGTCTGGGGAAGGGACAAATGATAGCAACTTCCCCCTACATCCAAAGGACACAGCGGAAGGATCAGTTTCTTCACTCTGTAGCTCTAAGTCAAAAATTAACCTCACTAATTCTAGAGAAACCTGTATGCCAGCCATGCTGAGCTGAGTGGTGGTGTTTTTTTGAGCAACAGGATGACAACATTTAATTCATTTGTTTTCATATCAGAAGCCACATGCTAGCCTTGGGCATCCTCACAATGTGGGCTCCAACAGAGCTGCACTACACATCTGACTTCCGAGGCGTCTTAAGTTTGGGGGGAGGAGAGGAAGGGACTCCACACCCTGATGCCACAAAACCATCCCAACACTCAAGCCTTGATAGAGGCAGGGACATAACTCGGACTCTCCTAATTGCTGGTGCTGGCTGCAGGAGGTGCTCTGGGTGCTCTGCCCACCTGGCTGTTCACGGGGAAGTCTCTCCCAGGGTGCAAGCTGAGCACAGCCACTGCTGGTAGCTGGGAGCTGCAATGCTGGGAGCAGCATTGAGAATCCAGCAGGACAAGAGCATGAAGGTATCGTCTATAAGCAGATCTAAATCCCACCCATCTGTACACAGCCTGAAGGGGTGGGGGTGGGGGGCACAACTCCTGCATAACGCAGGCTAACACCCCTCCATGATGTGAGGCTTTGGGAAGGGGTTAAGAGGAGAGGTGTAGGCTCCTGCTTCTGAGCAGGTGAATTCAGTTTCTGGAGCAATTGAAGAAGGAACCAGGATCTGATTGTTTCCCTGCTCATTTTAAAGTTCAATCCCAAAATGAGGAAGGAAAATTCCAGCAGAGTAAATTTTTCATCAGAATTAGTACTTCTGATGCCTGCTTTCCTACAAGTAGTTCACGACAGAGCTCATAACCCAAGTAAACATGATTCAAGTCTTGAACCGTGCTTTCATGGACCAAGGGGACTCTTTGTTCCATCTCTTCTCTGTATTTATTAACATTCCTTTTCCTTCATTCATATGTTTATTAGTATTAACTTACTCTAACAATAAATTCTGCCTGTAGCATCTTTAGAAAACAAGTCCCCAACAGTATTTCTCCAGAGTCCATGTCTTAACCTACCGCATCTGCCTGAATGCCTAAAAACATAAAGCTTAAGACCAAAAGACATACCATTTAACTACCCACTCACCTGACCATGACTGGACTTTAATTTTGTTTAAATCATATTTACTAAGCTTTTAAAAGTTGAATTCAGAATAAAAAGAGCAAAGAGCCAATGAAACACAGCCAGTGATGCAGTCAAGAAGCGTGAAGCAAAGAGGAAACAACCTTGGGAAGTTTTGACGGATTGCTTGGGGTTGTAAAATATTGCTGGTTGGCTTTGGAGGTGCACCTCTGCAAGGCAAGCATGAAGAACAGAACAAGTAAAGTAAAGCTTATGGGAAATCAGAGCAAAGCTGATTTAATGCCATTGGGCTGCCTATGGGCCATCAGGGCTCCCCGGCTGAGTTGGTCTCAGGCCGCTTGTTCTGCTCAGCAGAAAAACCTACAAGCCAACCGGTGCTCACAGAGCAGCAGAAGGCTACTCAGATAAGCCTCAATCTGCCTTTGCAATGGTATTTTTGTTGTTTATCCACCTGTAGCTATTAGCTTGTTCCAGTTTAATTTAAACAACAATGGGTCTCCAGCCAGAGCCATATATCAATTGCAATGCATTCTTTGGGCTATAGCAAAAGTCAAGATGAACACCTGTGATTTCCGTGACTGGAAATATACTTACAGCAATGGAAACAAAATCAATTATGTAAACAGATCACTGTTCTGTGCATCGAATGATATGGATTTTATTCCTTATAAAGCTACACTCAGTTTCAGCATCTCTCCATGCCTCAGTTTGACCTTCCCTCATTGGTGTAATAATATTTGTTCATCTCACTCTGCAGGCAAACTGCAAACCTTAGAGCACATTATTTTTACCCACTACAATTGAATATACTGTAAGACTCCGAAGTGGGTGGTGCTAGAAGAACTGTACTAAAACAGTCTCCATTTATTTAAAAATCAGGAGTAGACAGGGTCTGGCAAATGAAAGATCATGCTAAACATGCAAAGGCTTTTAAAGTAGTAGAAGAAAGGGGTTACAGAAGAAGAAAGAGATATGCTCAGGATTGGTAAAGCTTCTGAAAAGGAGGTCAGAAAAGATTAATTTGTAGGGTCAGTAGCAGTCCTTGAGAGGAATTGTCTTTCATATCAAAGGTACCTGCACTTGTGCCTGTAAGCTGCTCATAGGCCCTCAGAAAAGACATATATCTGAAAAGACACACATCTGAAAAGACACTACAAAAAGAGAACTAGGATGAATTAGTTTAAGTCTTTGTAGCAGTAACCTTGAGGAATGAACTTGCAGAAATATGATGAAATTTCAGCTTAATGGGAAACAGCAGTAATGTAGTCAATACAAAGGAGTGCAATAAAAATCCACTTGATGTAGATAGGTGAGGAACAGGAGCTGTTAAACAGTTTATTTCTCATGGTAAAGAAATGTCACTTAATTGTGCCAAAGGAAGAAAGGAAATTGAGAGCATATGCCGTGAGAGGGTATGTTGCACTAAGTAAGAAAAATATCTTGCAATCATATGAGTATGCATGTCCTCTTTCAGTTCACAACAGCATAGGATGCCATATCCACAAACAAAAGTGTGGAAATTATACAAACTGCAGGACTGGAACAAACAAACAAACGAACAAACAAACAAACAAACAAACAAACAAAATAACATAAAAATCATACCTGTCCTCTGCAATTTTTTATTTAAATTAAAGGAAGATGAACATCTTCAAGAATGAAACTTAATATTGCACAAAGTAGCTTATGAGAACAAATTCCTCAAAACAGATATACAAACACATATGCACATGTGGAAAATCATCCTTCACTGAATATATCAAGTCAGTCTTCAAACTGTGCGTGTGTCTCCTGGGGCCTTCTGGTACAGACTGCTGATCGAATGTGATAGCTGGTGAGCTGGCTATTATTCACATGGAAGTTGGTTCAGAATTAGATTAACAACCTCATTTCCCATGAAACTTGAGGCTGTGTTTTGAGCATTTTCCAAAGACTGAAAGGTACAGCACCTTGTAAATTACTCACATGGGGCTGTATTACCTCCTCTCCTTCCAGATTCACCTTTACTCACACAAGTGTGCTCTGATGGGCTCCGAGCTGGTTCTTGAGAATTTTTATTTTCCCATCAGTGTTTATGATTATCACACATGGGAAAGTCCTCCTCCTCTTATCCATTGTAACTGTGGCAAGTCCGCAAGCTCCCATTTGTGCAAGAGTCTGCAAGAGTTCCTTTCAGTACAATCTTCCATGTTAATAGTTACCCCTATATTCAACACAGATTCAAGGCATGCAGGTATCTTTCATATCTACTAGAAATGCACGATTACCAAGGGAAAAATACTCTTCTCTCCACTACTCCCTCAGGGAGCACGGCTTTAAAACTGGAACATAGCCCAGACCACTACACAACAGCAATACCAGAGCAACACCCAACCAAACCTTGAAGCACATGCAAAGAAAGGTAAGCAACTCATGTACTAGTCATACAAAAAGGAAAGGCTGACATAATTTTAATATTGCGAGTATTATTCATTTACTGTGCAGCAGTAAATAACATAGTAGTATATGAAAAAAAATCTTGAATGCCAGATGGCAGTGACAACTGCTGCTGATTCAAGGCAAGGCTGTATCTGAATGATGAAACCATTGGGGAACTACTGCAACTGCAGTAAAGAAAAGGGACAAGTCTTTAGGGGCAATCTCCTCCAAGCTGCAAGTCATCCAGGTTTTCAGAAAGTCAACTTATCACAAGACCAGCTTGGCTAAATGGGAACACATGGCTGAGCCCAAGTGCAAATGGTCTTACACAGGAGGTGGAAATGAGGACAGGCAGCAAAGGAAAACCACAGAAACATTGTCTGGGCATGCAGGGATATTGTCAGGAAAGCCAAAGTTCAGGTAAGGTTGCTAAATTGCCAAAGGACACCAAGGGCAATAAGATGAGCTTCTATCTGCACAGATGAATAAAAGAATAAAAAAGGAACATGTCATCATGCAGCTAAATGAGGCAGTGGAATTAGCGACAGTGGATGCATAATATGCATATATGCCTGTATCAGGAATAGTGTGGTGAGCCAGACTAGGGAAGTGATCATCCCCCTCTACTCGGCACTGGTGAGGCCCCACCTCGAGTACTGCATTCAGTTTTGGGCCCCTCACTACAGGAAGGACATTGAGGTGTTGGAACGTGTCCAGAGAAGGGCTACAAAGCTGGGGAGGGGTCTGGAGGACAAACCTTATGAGGAACGACTGAGGGAACTGGGGTTGTTTAGCCTGGAGAAGAGGAGGCTGAGGGGAGACCTTATCACCCCCTACAACTACCTGAAAGGAGGTTGTAGAGAGATGGGGGCTGACCTCCCTGGTGACAAGTGATAGGACAAGAGGAAACTGGTTCAAGTTATGTCAGGGGAGGTTTAGATTGGATATTAGGAAACATTTTTTCACTGAAAGGGTTATTAAACATTGGAATAGGCTGCCCAGGGAGGTGGTGGATTCACTGTCCTTGGAGATGTTTAAAAAAAGGCTGGATGTGGTACTTAGGGACATGGCTTAGAAGTGTTTTTTGTCAGGGTAGGGTAATGGTTGGACTTGATGATCTTGAAGGTCCCTTCCAACCTCAGCAATTCTATGATTCTATGATTCTAATAGGCTGAGATACCCTGTATTCTTTGCCTTGGCCTTCATGGAAACAATCCCCGAGGTGTCCCCTGACAGAGTCCGAGGAGGAGATCCACTAGCTGTGGATAAGGATTGACTCAGAACTTAATTTGCCTACTGCAGCAAAAAACAATAAAACATGTTTCTATAAATACATGCACAAAAAAAGGAGGGCTAAGAAGAATCTGCGTCCTTTATTGGATACGGGGGGAAATAAAGCGAAAAGGGATGAGGAAAAGGCTGAGCTACTTAATGCCTTCTTAGATTCATTCTTTAATGGTAAGACCGATTGTTCTCTGGGTGCCCAGCTCCCTGAGCTGGAAGACAGAGATGGGGAGCAGAATGAAGCCCCCATAACCCAAGGGGAAATGGTTAGCTACCTGCTAACACCACTTAGACATACGCAAGTCTATGGGGCCAGATGGAATCCACCAAAGGGTCCTGAGGGAGCTGGCGGAAGTGCTCACCAAGCCACTTTCCATCATTTATCAGCAGTCCTGGCTAACCAGGGAGGTCCCAGTTGACTGGAAGTTAGCAAATGTGACTCCTGTCTACAAGAAAGACCAGAAGAAGGATTCATGGAATCACAGGCCTCCCAGTCTGTCCTCTGTGCCTGGTAAGGTTATGGAGCAGATGATCCTGAGTGCCGTCACATGGCAGCTACAGGACAAGCAGGTGACCAGGCCAAGTCAGCATGAGTTTATGAAAGGCAGGTCCTGCTTAACTAACCTGATCTCCTGTTATGACAAGATGACCTACTTAGTGGATGAGGGAAAGGCTGAAGATGTTGTTTACCTGCACTTTAGTAAAGCCTATAACACCATTTCCGGCAGCATTCTCCTGGAGAAACTGGCTGCTCATGGCTTGGATGGGTGTATGCTTTGCTGATTAAAAAAATGGCTGCATGGATGGGCCCAAAGAGTTGTGGTGAATGGAGTTAAATCCAGTCGGTGTTCGGTCACAAGTGGTGCTCCCCAGGGTTCAGTATTGGGGCCAGTTCTGTTTAATATCTTTATCAATGATCTGGACAAGGGGATCGAGTGCACCCTCAGTAAGTTTGTAGACGACATCAAGTTGGGTGGGAGTGTTGATCTGCCTGAAGGGTAGGAAGCTCTCTTGGGAAGAACAAGTCTCATGAGGAGCACCTGAGAGAACTGGGGTTCTTTAGTCTGGAAAAAGGGAGGCTGAGGGGAGATGTTCTTACTCTCTACAACTGCCAGAAAGGAGGTTGTAGTGAGGTGGGTGTTGGTCTCTTCTCCCAAACAGCAAGAGATAGGACAAGAGGAAACGGCATCAAGTTGGCCCAGGGGAGGTCTAGCTTGGACATTAGGAAAAATTTCTTCCCTGAAAGGGTTGTCAAGCACTGGAACAGGCTGTTTAGGGAAGTGGTTGAGTCACTATCCCTGGAGGTAGTTAAAAGATGTGTAGATGTGGCACTTAGGGACATGGTTTAGTGGTGGACTTTACAGTGTTAGGTTTATGGTTGCACTCAATTATTTTAAAGGTCTTTTCCAACCTAAATGATTCTATGTTTCTTGAGTAATCTTGATCCCTGTGAGTCCCTGGGACCTGGTAGGAAGCACCTAAGGATGCTTGATCTTTGAAAGTTTCTGGGAAAACCTCCTGATGATAGGAGAAAGTAAGATGTTGCAGTCATCTTCAAAATGGGCAAGAAAGAAGATCCAAAGAACTGCAAGCAAGGTAAAAGGTGGCAATCAAGATGGTAAGGCTGGAGCCCTTGCCCTGCAAGGACAGGCTGCAGGACTGGGGCTGATTCAGCCAGGAAAAGGGATAGCATCAGAAGCACCCAACAACACCCCAGGCACCAAAGGGAGGGGACGGGGGAGATGTAGCCCCACTGTTTCCTAAGGTGCTCAGGTGGAGGATGAGCCACAATGCTCACAAACTGAAATAGAGAAGGTTCTTACTGGATATTAGGAAACAAAATTTCACTGTAAGGACAATTAAGCAGGAGAACAGATTGCCCGGAAAGGTCGTGCCATCTCCATCATTGGAGGTTTTCAAGACCCAACTGGACAAAGTTCTAAGGAATCTGACCTCCTACTTGGAGCTGGAGGTTGGACTGGAGACTCTCAAGGTCCCTTCTGGCTGGAATGACTGTGTGAGTCTATAGAAATTTAAGGTGGGGATGAAGTTTGGCCCTAACAATTTCTGAAATAAGAATTAAGCAAAGCTCTAGTTGCACTATCTGGTGGAGATCTCTGTGTCCAGCAGTCCCGGATTTCACATCTTTGGCTTCTTTACTTTGTCTGTCACCACTTTGTAGGCCTTCCTTCTGTCTTCTGCTTACTTTGGTTCTCCAAATGAGTTCCAAGGTATTACAGAAGTCAATTAGAGTTCATACATAGGAAATAGCAAGCAGCTGTACAGGACGCTGAGCAGTGTCAAATTGTTCACATTCAGAACAATGTCGTGCTTGAATTTTGACATTGTATGAGACTCTGAGTGACTTTAAACAAGCAAGAATCTAATACTCTTAATGCACAGGTAGTTCAGCAATAAGAAAAGCACTTCAATTCTAGTACAGAGATTAATTCTGTATAGTAGGAAGACGAAGATCGCCACATGATGGATTAAAACAGTGGTCCATTTAGACCAATTTCTTCTTTTTGAGGAAGTAATATAGGCTTTAGAGGAAGCTGTCAAAAGGCTAACCTAGGAGGTATTTTCTTCCATCTGCTATAGCAGCAGCTCCCACTAAAATAAACAGGATATGTACATATATGTCTTTCCAGTCAAGTCTCACTTCACCAGGGAGTTACAAGTCATAAGAGGTGCAGTCCACTTCACTAGATCTCTCTACATTTAAATCATTTGAGGCTGGCCTTTAAAACAGGGTTCATAAAATTAAGAAGCTGGATTCACATGTCTAAATAAATAAGAAGGCCTTTCAAATGAGATGTGAACATTCTGGTCCTCCCAGCCTCAAGAGAATTTGTGTGATTCCAGTTCTTCTGAAGACTCGTCCACAACTATTTATGTATCAAATAGAAATATTTGATAAATAGTAAAAATAGCTAAGCCTATGCTAGGCTAACCGTGTTTGACATATTCGCTCTATGCCTCCAATACCTTTGTTGACTAGGACTCATCAGCACCTTTGCTTTTTCAATATGTGTAGATATTTTCCCATCAAATCAATTTAACCATTTTTAAATGGTGCTCACTATCACAGCATCTAATCATCCAACAGTTGAAAACCTAATCCATGAACTGAAGCACCCATCTGGAAGCAGATGGGTGATCTGTTTTACCAGCTCTTATTTCTTTCTGTTCTCTCCTCTCTAGCTTCTTCCCTTCATTTACAGTGTGGTAGCCATGCAAGCTAAGGTGTGCTGCAGCTAATTTCTTTGTTCATTTATAATTCTTCCGTTGCAAGTTTATTCTGATAAAGCCACTACTCCATTGTATGGAATTCCTTAGTCTTTCGTATCTTTGCAATTGCCTACTTCACCCCGACTCTCCACCTTCCCCTACAAAACTCTGCCAGTCTAAGTGAAGGTGACTGCAGAGCACTCTTGCTTTGCCGTGAGAAATGACAGGCTTTACACTGAGAGTCTCCCTATTTTCTATTAGTTTGATGCAGCTTTTTAGAATGCATTTCTAAAGTTGTTTTGTTTTGGTTTGGTTTTTTAAAAAAAAAGGCAGAAAAAAGAAAGGAAAGAAAAAAGGTTTCATTTCATTGTGCATTTAAGTGAAATCTTTAAAACCCTTTGCAGTATTTTATCACATCAGACTTGTCAAGTCACACTCATTTGAATGAGTGAGATTTGAAAACTTCTGAGTGTTATATTACATTTTCCATTGATATATGCCGTGAATCTTTACGGCTGCATGAAAATGAGGCCAAAAGTAAGAGGAGACAGCTCACTTCAAATGAGTGAGACTGGATAGGTCTGTCATATGTTATTTCAGGTGCTCAGAGGATAGCAATTCTAAGCAGAGATGGGTGATGCGGTTGACAGGTTTGCATGGGTTTAGATAAAGAAGGAAAACTTAGTTGCAGAGGCAGAAAGAAAAGGGTATGAAAGAAAAGGGAGTCATACCCTTTGAAAACTAACTTGAGTCTCATCCCATACTCAAAAGAGGTAAAAATGTCACAGCTGAGAGCCCTTCTGGAGGTTCTCTTGAGCCGCTGCAATGACACAGGACTCTTCATAGGAGAAAGCAGGCATCACTCGCTCTGCAGGTCATTCCCTTTGGCTGGAAGGGGGGACTATGACCCCATAGCTACCCTCTCCCCTGCGCAGTGTCTGCTGTCACAAATGGTCCTAGCAGGAAGATGCCTGTGTGGCAGAGAGACTTAGCACATTTTGGTTGCACATTAGTTAAGAAGCCAACCACAGACAGGCGCTGTTCCTAATTTTCAGGAATACTTACCCTCTGTTTGTGCATGCAAAAGTTGACTTTATATTCCCATCGCTGTATTTTAAAGTAGCCGAACAGACTTCTAAATGTTTCTCAGAGACTTTTCAAAGGAGATTTGATTTTTGGTGCAGCTGAGGAGAGAAACGCTGGTAACAGATACCTCTCAGATTTGCACTGTGCAAGACATACTTTTCTAGTATGTGCCTGCAAGTCGATTTTTTTTTTTGGCAGAGGGAGCAACGCAGCAAACAGCTCACTACCATGCGCACAAGGTGTTCGGCGATGCACAGTTCTAGCAGAAAGACTCTTATAAAAGATGCAGAAGGGGAGCGCTTGCATTTAATGCGTTGACTCCCACGGCGAGTGAACTGGGAAGCTTTGAGAGTCAACGGCCTAAATGCCAGCCAGGGTGCCCTGGGATGAAACCCCAGGTTTCCCCTTCAAGGAGCGCCTGGCCGCTGCTTTCCCCTGCAGCGGGCAGTAGAGGGAGATGTTGGCATGCCTTTTGGTAGCAGGTTTGACGCGGCTGGGTTTTTCTTTTTTTCGCCACTTAATTAATTCAGCGTTTGAAATCAAACCGCCATTTAAAATGCACTGGTATTAATACGCAAGGGTAGGCAAGTAACGTGGAGAATTTCCAGTAAACTTTCTACACAACCGCAAATTTCGAGTACTTTTGTGGGATGTTTTTGGAAAGTCGGTGCAGCAGAAGCGGTGGCTTTTACAGCGAAATCTACTCAGGAGAGAGTTCGTGCATGGAAGCATTTGTTCAGTGTTTCTGAGGCTGAAAACAAATCAAACATCACGATTTTTAGGAACACAGAATCGAATCTAGAAACGTGCTTTTGTTGGTTTCAGCATGTGACATACTGTAAACATTTTAAAAGAAGAGAGGCATAGGTATAAGCATTTTTTGGGTGATATTAGCATACACTGGAAAAACATATGTGAATATTTTGATGCCATGGTTGTGACAAGATCAAACTTCATCATTTTTATCTTTAAAAGCAGCAATAGTAAGAAAAAAAAATCAACATTTTTCAGTTCAGCATATCGAAGGGGCCACAGAAGGTATGTTAATTTTGTATCGGCCAAGAATTTTCTCTTTGTGTTCAGATTTCATTAGGATAGAAAGAAAACCTAGTATTTTCATTTACTTTTCTGTTTGGGAAGAATATCTGCTAACTTGGGATGCTGGCATTAGAGCAAATGCTAGGTCCTTGTACTTCTTCCATGAGTCAAGTGAATGTTAGATTTGTTTTTAGAAGCCAGGTAGAAGGAGATACACAGGGGACCTGGTTCTGTTTTGACTGAAAGCAGGTTTCCACAGGAAGGGGTCCACTGACTTGGCAGTGGAGGTAAGCATGAGCAGGATGAGGTGCTCTGGTGGCATTTCTGCTGCTCTGGAGAGGGAGAAATGCCTTGTGTTGAGAGCTCCCCTTTTCCAGTCACTCTGGAGATCTGCTTACCATTCTGTTAGACTCAATTAATGTAAAAACATGGACACAAGTGAGGAAAAAATAAATCAGGCACTTTTGTCTGGAAATTGTTTTGCTCCCAGAGTTCAAAACTGATTTTTAAGGCACATTCCTTAAATTTTGGGTTTTTTTAGTCTTACTTTTAGGTCTTGGTTTTCCTCTAAGTGTAGAAGAGCCAAGAAGGTGAGGTATTTCTTCCCACTACAAGTTATTCAAATGCAAAGTATAGATATTACCTGAAGATACTTCAGAGACACCACCTAGCTCTGAGGCAAGGGAAACATGTTATTAAACACCCAGCTCCTCAGGGTGGTGGTACTTGAAGCCAGATAAATTATATCTGTGACTTACATTTCCGGCACTTACATGCAGGCACAAGGCTGGCTTCAGTCAAATTCTCCGTGCTGCTTCTAGCGGGTGGGTGAGGCCGCACAGCACGGCTGCACCACCAGCTCGGAGTCCCTTTGGCAGGTGACATCCGTGCCATCGGGCCATCGCAGCACTGGCGCTGAAGGTGGTTATTGCTACCAGTCGGTTTGTCAACAGCTGCTGCAGGCAAAGGTCTAGCAAGAGGATAAGAGCAACACGAATGGCAGGCAAGACCCCCTCCCTCCATCCCCTATCCTCTGTCATGCTGGAAAACGGTGTTTCTATGAACTTTTGAAGCACAAGACTTGTGGTTTTCACATTCTGGTATTTCACTGATAAGTACAGCAGGTCTAATTGTTTTTCCATTTTGTCAATACAAAACCGCAGCAGGTTATCCAAAACCCGTGGAGTTCCTCTAAACTTAATTGAGGCACAAACAAAAGCTGTGGTAAGCCCTGAATCCCTACCTAGGCAAAAAATTTTGGTTTTTACTGTGCCATACTACAAACTTCAGTGACAACCTGCTACACACAGTGTGCAGGAGATAACGTGAAGTGTCACAAATACTAATATCTAAAAGAAATGTGAGGTATACAGCTTTTAGATTTTAAAAAAAAATTATCTAAAAAGTAGAAGCACTGAGAGAAAAAAAAAAAAACCCCACAGTTGTAATGAGAAAATTCTATGCATTTCCTGGACAATGTTTTTAACTGGAAAAGTGTAATCAGATAACATCGGGGTAAACTTAGCATCACATTTAGCATTAATTTTAATGAAAGCATTTTATTTATTTTCTCTTTAGAATAATAATGTAAAATCAAATTTAAATTGTAAATAGTATCCAGATACTACTAGTTTCCTGGCTCAAATGCTTCAGCACATATGGCAGAAGCATAAGCTTGTGCCAGTCTGCCTACTTTGGGTAATTTTGCATGCAAATAGTTTAGTCCCTATACTGAGGTGCTAGAATGTGTTTAGTACACTTGAAAATATTTGCATTGCAAAAGGAGAGCTAATCTCCTGAGGAAAATCAAATTGATATTTTGTATTAAGGGACTACTTTGGACATTGTGTGGCACTGTTATGTGGAAAATGATATTTACAGTACAGCTAGAATTTTTAATTGACCTTCATAAGAGAAGGACCCACTACTGCTTTGCCAAATTCATAAGCTATTGGAACAGTCTCTGGTTGTCATTCACCACAATGCTCCTTTGCTACTCCTGGATCTTTTCTCTGATAATTTCATCACTTTGATAAAGCTATTCCCCATAAACAGGTTTAGCAGTGATTGCAATGTTTAATAAGTACTCAGAAGGCAGGTTGGTTGGAAAGAAGAAACAGCACCTATTAATGGCATGAATAATTAGCACAGCTGGGTCTGCTCTAGCTTCTGGAAATGTCCATTTCACATTGGACATGCTTAGAGGCTCAGCTCTTGGCTGCTTCGTGGCCTTGCTTCCCATCCATAGCAATGCTAATATATCCATTCCCATACCAGTAAGCTGATATTCAGACTTATATTTCCAGCCTTCCCCTCACGCACGCACACACACACAAACATATATCCTTTCTTGTTATTTAAATTCATCTCTGACAACATTCATCTTTGAAACAGCATGTAACTCATTGAGTATAGCATCTAATACCATACTGGCTCATTTACTTAGTCAATGCTATTTGCATCCTGTCCCTGTTGTATCTGGCTGGCTGTCTCACGACACAGGACCAGCATGACTCAGTCCAGTCCGATTATGTTAAACTCAGCTGGTATTAGCTGGACACTGTGATGCCGGAGTCAGCAGTGACTCAATACTCAATGCTTTCTCCAACACCAGACTCTCTCGTGACACTGGAAACAGATCTGGATTCCCATGTATTTCCAGTCCCACAAGATGCATACTGTTTGTCAAGATGGCTTTTGAAAGGTGTTTTTTATTAAAGTGTAGCTGCAAGTTCAGCCATACATTTCTATAGTTTCAGCACCATGTGTAGGATAGTGGAACATTAAAATATTTTCATATTGTTTTGGGGGGGAGGGAAGTTTTGGAATTATTTCCAGTTAGTTTATATAATTACATTACTCATGTGGCCATTGTACTTAGAGAAAAGCTGATGAAGTTGCAAGTAGACTTTTTTTTTTTTTTTTCAGTCTGAACACAGATTTTCTTGGCCCTGTTTGCTGATCCACATGCAAATACAGCTGGCTGTTTCTGCTGCAGGAAAAGCTCATCTGGGGCCTAACTGAATACTGCCTTATACAGCTGCCATAAACACTCAAGAAGAAAGGTGTAAGCAAGCGCCCTGGGAAATTCCTGAGGCAGTAGCCCTTGAGGTGGCAGAAAGCCTGGGTCAGAGCGGAAGTGTAAGGGACTGTGCAAACGGCTGTGCAGCAAGGTGGTGGCCTTCAGGTCCTTTTGCAATGGAGCTGTAAGCTGGAGCAGAATTCCTTTGTGGTGACCAAGGCTGTCCTGCATTATTTTTTTCTGAGGATGTACTGATAAGTCAACTGACTAGTTAGGTCTTAATAATCTTTAAATGGTTGTTTTAAACGTCTGTCTAACACCAGGTGAAGTAATTTTCCAGCAGGTCCTGTGAGGGCCTGTTGACTCTCAACATATGGAGAAAGAATTTAGTCCAAACACAGAAGTTGTGTAGATGCACTCTATACTGTGCATGGAGCATTTCAATTGTTGCTTTTATTTAATTTGTATTAGCAACTACATTATCTTTTTTTGGTGTATGTTTAATAGATGTAATGGCTGCTAAACTGATTCTTAGACTTTTAAAAAGTCAGAGATTTCCATTATCTTTATGAGGAATTTCCAAAGGTTTTCTTATTCTTTATCATTCACAATCCAGATTAAATCATCATTCATTACAATGTCAGGACCATGTAATCCTTCAAAACTCTGTGAAATTACTCTATGAAATACCACAGGTACAGAGTTAATCTCAAATGGAAATTTATGGGTCTTCAAACCTTCAAATGGTATATTTGAAGTCATCTAACTTACCTCATCTAATTTGCCAAAAGGCAAACCTTACATACCAAATTATAAATATGATTATTTATGACATATTAACAGCTGCCTTCTAATTTTTTTCACTGAATAATACTTAGGTCTTCATTTTGGTGCCATTTCTGGGAGAGTGTCATGCTTATTAAACTCTGGTGAGGCAGGCTATTTGAGGGGAAAACTTTCTAGTAACTACCTGATGCTCTTCGGCTGTGCTTGTTAAGGCTTCAGAACACTTTTGCATGACTCTGAGCATACTCACAGGCCTGTTGCCCTGTATTTGTATACTAGGTAGGAATTATTTGGCAAGAACCCTGTAATGCTGCAAGTGAGAATGTCCCTTCTGTTGCTATCTCACCCTTAGAGCCTTTCTTGCAGGGTGCTGTACCATCAGTGAAATAGCTGCTATCTCACATTGCTACTTTTTAAATCCTCATTTCTGTTTATGTATTTCTATGTGTTGGTGAGTCTGGGGAGGCAGTGGGAGTACAGTCGGTTTTAAATATGCCACGTGTACTTGTGTGGTAAAAGAAGCCACTGGGCAATTGTAGGGCTCCTTGCCCTCAGGAAGGCTTTGGAGTTGGGTTCAATTTCCAGGTACTGACAAAGGAATTAATTACCAGTGATTCAGTTCAAGGTGGTAATCATTTTTTATGTTGGATTTCGGTGTTGAATGTTAGAAGAAAAAAACTGAATTCTGCATTAGCCAGCAAGCATCCCCTTCTCAATACAGGTAGCACAGCTAGCCACATGCTTCATAGCTCTATTAAACTATCAGTAAGTCTCTAAGTAATATCAACAATTAAAGAGCCACCAGTAGTGTTCTGAATTAAAATAATAGTGACAACAGTGGAAGCAGGTCAGATAGTCTTATAGCTACGTGTAAGGCTGACTGCAGACTCGACTCAGGCCCCTGCTCTGCTCACATTTGAATAATTATCCTTTCAGCCATAAGGCAAGTGTTTAATATTTCTGATGAAAGCTGAGATTCTAGATTACAATTATTCAGCAAGTTAAAAAAAAAAAAAGCATCTATTTGAGCAGCTGCATAATGATATTATAGGTCTTTGTACGAACACATCTGTTAGCATAGATACTTCCATAGGAACATTACCTCATCATTAGTATATTCAGTCCCATACTAATAATATGATACCTATCTGTACAGCAAGGTGCCAAACCAACTACAAAGACAGTTTGATGAGAAGCAGCGGTTGTTGATTTGTGAGCACTCAAATGTTCTCCCTGATTTGCGGGGGACCAGCTGGTTAGAATCTGAACGGAATCAAATAATGTGCACTCTGGTGCACGCCATCAGCTGTGCTGCTTTTTGTTCTTCCATTATGTCGAATCAAGGGAAGCACGGTCAAACAGTCTCAATGCGGATCTGGGATCTCTTCCTGATCTCACAGTATCTGTTTTTGTTGCTGTTACCTGGCTTCTTGATTATATCCCATTCTATGAAATGGCCTACGGCCTGTTTTGCAGAGGATTGTGAGACTTGCTTGGTTACAATTGCAAAAGGCTTTAAAGATCAAAGAGCAACAATAACAACAGCAAAACAATCCCTGGCTTTTCTGAGGGAAAGCAGGAGATTCTGATCCAAGCCCCATGCCCCAGTTCATTTGCTCTGATTTTCACCCACAACCCTTTATATGTCTTTAGCACTTCCTGTTGTGAGGGGCAAACCTCCAGAGGTGTTCAACCAGCTGGAACTGCCAGCCTGGGGAACAAAGGTAGAAATGGGGCCAGCTGAATCCACAGCTTCAGCATTTGCACAGGTACAGTCCCATACAGGTTTTACAAAGCCTTTCCCCTTCAAAATATATTATGACCCACCACAAGGTGATGGGAGAAGAAATAAGGTAATTAGAAGAGGTAAAAGGAGTGAAGGATGAGTATGGGAAGGGTGGAGGGGGAGAGAAAGACCATGTGATAGTGTGTGTGAGCACCTGCTTGTATCTTCCTATTCCCAGTGATTGCTGCTTCTTTTAGCAGCGAATACACAGTTCAAAATTAAAATGAGCTAGATAGATGGTCGCACAAAGCAGCAGGCAATGTGAAGTCTCCATCTGATTAAGTCACACTTTAATCCACTGTGCCTTCACATTTCTGATCTCAAATAAGCAGTATCAGATGTCATTGTAGTAATTCCCGTTGTTATGGTACAATCCTGCTACTTACGGGAAAGTGCTGTATGACAGAGCAGCATCCTCTGAGCATCCAGGCGAGTGAAAAACACCGCTTGTGCTCTGCAGCCTTTTGCAGTACTTTATCACTCAGTGTCTGCTGTAGCTCACGGCTGCCTGGTATGGGATTATGTTTCAACAGATAGGCAGTGACAGGTACTGTATGTGGGCCAACAGGAACTTATTATAAACACAGAACAATAAGGAAGGTCTGACTTAGTGTGTTTGTGAAACTCCTGTCTGTTAGCAATTCACTTCTTTTGAAAAAAACAGAAACGGGGCCTCTGCTGCCTGAGGCATGCTGGCACATCAATCAATCCATTAGGTAAGTAAATAAAGCAATAACTGAAGAATAATTCATTTCTGAAATCCAACAAAAAAAATTCAAATATATAAATTACCAGAATGAAATGACTCATGAACAATTTGGAGGCTGCAGTGTATGTTCAAACATGGAGGGGTGTTGGGGGGAAAAGGAAAAGAACAGCAGGGCTAACTGTGAAACGTTCATCTCTCTTTGATCCTCCAAATCTTTCCTTTACTCCTTCTCATTCACACTCTATTGTGAGAAAAAAAAAAAAGAAGTAGAGAAGGAGGAGAAGGAGAAGGAGAAAGAAGAAGGAGAAGGAGAAAGAAGGAGAAGAAGGAGAAGGAGAAGAAGAAGAAGAAGAAGAAGAAGAAGAAGAAGAAGAAGAAGAAGAAGAAGAAGGAGAAGAAGAAGAAGGAGAAGAAGGAGAAGGAGAAGAAGGAGGAGAAGTAGTAGAAAAAAATCCTGCAGCATGTTTCCTCTAGCACTGAGAGTGGGCAAAACAGCTGCCTCCACAGCTGATGCCACCATTAACTCCCCATGCTTGCTGCACTAACCCGAAAGCACAGGAGTCCCTGGAAGACGCAGCACACAGCTCTGCAAGGCAAGCGCCCATCTCTCCTCGTGCTGCAGCATGCTGCCTCCTCTCCAGCAAACACAACAAGTATATGAAATCAGGCCTTCTGAATAATTCATCCCTTATGTTGGGAAAAAAACCCAAAGAAATACTACATTTGCTGGTAGATAAGTGCACAGTAAGTATTTTGAGAAGGGCAGCAAATTTAGAGTCAGAGCTTTTTACTTGCATGTACTAATCATTTATTTGAGGGAGGGGAACAAATCTTACACTGCTGACAATTTCAGTAGGTGTATTTTGTGTGCCGAAAGCCCTGGATGAATCCTTTCAATTCATGATTAAGATTATTAATTAGGGTTATGAATCTTGCAGCATGCTTTTCAACTGGACTGTGCATCCACAGTCCTTGTGAAGAGGTTCAGAGAACACCTACCTGAGACTCTACTCTCACAGCAAGATGGGATAGTTCTCAGGGAGCCAATGTACTTCAACTGAATGCGATTGCCTACTACAAAGCAATGAGTTGAACACAAGCCTAAATTTGAGTTTTTCATTGATATTGGAATATTCTGGAGCCAAGACTTCTGTGGATTGGACTCTAAATTGTTTTAGTGTCACTTAAATACCCACTACTTTAACACCAGTTACATTGGCAATAAAAACACCCCCAACTATGTTAAGCTGTCATCCTACTTATGCAAAATAGCTCCAAATTTTAATACTAACTATGTTAAGCAATGTCACTGGGATGAAATTGATGGTGAATGTGCATAGCTTTTTTTTTTTTAATATACTGTGAGGCAGCCTAGCCAAGTTTTTTTTAATTACCATTACTACTTTAACGTCACATTGTTATTTCCATAGAACAAGCACTGGAGGGGAAAGTGATACTCCTGTAACAACTTTGAAGCAAGAAGTCTTTGTGGTTAACCATTTCCAATTCACTCTGTGCTATGCCAAGTTTTAAACAGTGCCTCTTTACCACCTTGTAGTTATGTACCTTCCTTTACAATTTTGCAAAGGAGCGTGTTCTTGCATAATTGGTTTCTTTACAATCTGACTTGCAAGTTAACCACAGATCACCTAATGTTTAGGACAGATGTGGCATTCAGTGGATAAAGAGAGAAGTTACAAGAACTGTCTTCTGTGCCTGTCCCTGACAATCAGCCACTGAAGCTTTTAATGGAAATACACTCTATTTATCCATGCCTTGCTTTGCCCATGTAGGAAAATAGTGCCTTGATCCATAATTATGTGATCAGGTTGAAGAGAGTCATTAAAGGTTGGTGTGAACCTAACTGCTGTGTCTGCTTAGCAGGTAGCCAGCATTGTGGGCAACTCTAGGTACACCACTGGGAGTTGGGGGGCTTTGTGGTTATTGACCAAAAGTGGGGTGAATTGAAACCTCAGATCTCAAAACAATCCTGACACCTGAGCTGGGAACCTTAATAACGAAACACACCTTGAGCTTTCAAAGTGGCTGGAAATATTTGAGAGGAAAGATAAGAAGTGTTAAAGGAAACAATCCACAATGTGGAATGTATAATGCAATGTGATTGTTAAGTTTCTTGCATATTCAGATGCTTCACTGACCTGTTTTGCATAAAGGGGAAATTGATTTTCATGTTCTATCAAATGAATTTGACCATCCAGAAGGCATGTCTTCAGCATCTCTGGTTAAAATATTCTACGCTCTCCAGAGACTAGGCTGGTGCTCTCTGCAGCTATTTTTCAGAGGTGAAAAGTGCACTAGGTTGATATGTTCTGTACCCCAAAGCAGTGGTCCCATTTTTGCCAAGATTCCCATGAAAAAAGGGAATCAAAGTCTGAGATGACTTAGTAAGTGAATTCTGGGCATTAGTGACCAAGGCTGATCCCATTCTGCTGTAGCATATTTATAGGCACATCTGGTATTCACAAAGAACATGAGAAGTGCCAGAGCCCTGGGAATTCTCAAACACAGAGAGACAGAGGGATGGATCAAGAAAGAAAATAAACAGTATTTACTGTTGCATCTCAAATGCTCTCTTTTTATGTTTTCCTATCTGCCTTCCTCTTGTTTTCTCTAGTCAGGTAGTCACATCTCGACCTTTCTCCAAGTTGGAGCCAGATGCAATCCTTAATGTATAGATAACTATATTTTTCCTAGTTCCTCACAAGAAAACTAGCTCTCTTTTTAAAAAAAAAAAAAAAATTTATTTAAGGTAGGTGCTCATTTCTCTATGAATCTGAGGACAAAGAATTACAGGAGGCTCTCGCAATTCCATTTTCATCCAAACAGTTTCTGCAGTGTTAGATAACACTGCAAGCATGGCCAAAGAGATCAAACCCACATTTTGAATAGCTGTAGAAATGGTGCGCTACAAAACTATCACAATACTTTTAGGACCAGGTCCTTTCACCGACAGAATACGTATATTGAGGCCATTGTCAACAGATGTCTATGCAACCTGTTCTTAAAACACAGTATATCTTACAACTTCTGTATGTAGCCTGTTTGGGTCGTGTCTTCATATTTAAAAAAGCTTTTCTTGATGTTCCATGTTAATTTCCACCCCCCAAAAAAAAAAAATTATACCCTGGTAACCACAGAAAGTAATTGATGACAGCCTCCTTTGTAAAACCGTTTATGTACTGGAAGATTGTCATGGTATCTCAGCTTCCTCTCAGGTTTCCAAAATGAATGAAAAAAATTTATTCAACCTTTTCCCTTGCCTCTCATTCCAGTCACCTTTCATTGGACACTCACCATGTCATCCTGGCTTCACATAACCACTACTTTTACCCTTCATTGGGTTCATTTTATACAAAAACAGCGTACTGGAATCAAACAAGATAAATTCTTTCAGCATGACCTTGGATAACAATAAATATAACCAAAATGTTTATTGTTTTAAAACATTATTACTAGCAGCCCGACATTTAGATTAGGAGTAGAATATATAGACATGCAAGAGATTTTAAAATGCATGCCAGATATTTTCAAATGGCAACAAGGAAACCAATTTACTGTTAAATTTCTAATGGACCGTAAGTAAAATATTGGCTAATGCAGATATTTTGGATAGCTGCAACTGTGGAACTTTAAGAAAGGAATACCTGGACAGCAGTACTTTGAAATGAATCTCAAATTCTCTTTCCTAAAGGCAAAAAATATTTTTGAAAATGTCACTTCAGAGAAGGCTGGATTGAGTGAGGTTCAGCTACAGATTTTCTCCTTCCTGAAATACTTTATGCTTTTATCCAAATGCTAACATTGGTCCTGTGGTGCAAGTCCATCACAACCAGAAGGACCATGATACAACTTACAAGTTGTATTAGCACTTCACACTAACTGCAGTGAAAATGTTCATCCAAAGGCTGTCATAGCTGAGCCGTGTTTGCTCTCCAACTCCTCTTGCCAAATGTGGATGACCTAATCTGCCTTTGCTCAGTTTAGCTTCCAGTTTCAGACTTCCCAGAATTTATGCAGGAGAAAAATTCCCAATAAGAGGCTGTGCTGATGTGCTGTCATGAGGTCTTATGAAAACATGATTCCCAGAAAAGGGCAAATGTGTTATTTCGTAGTAGACAGCAGATACGTGTGCATCTGTGGTGCTACATCTCCTGCAGCATCTGCTCTAACAGTACTGCTACACTGTTTACCATGACCAAATACGTCGTATTTCTGCAGAGCGTGGTGAGTCAGCTCAGTGCCCGGTTGCACCACCAAGGGTTAAATGACTGTGGATTCACGCACCCTATATTGAACATAAAATAGGAATATAGCGTGCAGTTTACCCCCTAGATTGGCATGATTCCTTCTGTATGGGGCATTTACAATTTTTTTGTTTAAAGGAAGTTCTCTTAACTTCCAGCTATGTTTTCCTTTTGTAGCAGCTCCTAATTCATACTGCCATATCCCAGTAATGACTTTGTTTTCAGGACGGAGTACGTCTGTAGAGATCTTGAGAAGACAGAATAATGCTACTTGCTCTCATTCAGCCACTTTCTTTGTGACAGAGAAAATCTTAGTTGCTTACTACAACACAATAACAAGATTGCCATTCAGCGGTGTTTGCCATTTTATAACTGCCATTTTAAAATGTGTTTAATAATTAGCAGCAATAAACACTAATTGGCATGGAAGCAAGTCTTGCAACAACCACTAGACAGTAGTTTTACTTCTGCACACCCACATGCCATCAAGTGAAAATTAATTCAGTGCTTATCTTATAATTGCTGCATTTAATGTTGTTTACGTTGTTTGGAACACTTTCTGACTGATTTTTTAGCTGATGAATTTGTATATAGAACAGCAAACATTACTCTTTTGCTCAATAAAGTTAAATTTACAGTGAATTGGTTTTAGTTATAAGTGGAGGCTGATATAGCTGATATACATTTGCCTCCTGCCAAATTCATGCTTCCAGATATTCTGTAAAGGTAATATAAAGCACTGATGAAGATACTTTCTTCAGTGCTCTTGGTCTTTCTGGCTACACTAGGTTCTCATGTCTCTTCTCCACAGCAAGACAGTAAAAATGTAACATGTTCTGTTTCAGACAGACACATAAATATTACTGGGATAAATAATCCCTGGTCTAATACTACCAACAGTTAGACCCTTCACTCTGGTGGCAGTGATATGTTTGGCCCAAAAGTCAATATTTTGGCTATGCCTGAGAATCACAGTTTTTCTTGGTATGACAGGCTGTCACAAAGAGGCAACTTTTATAAAATCTCAACACAGAGGACTAGAAACATTATTCAGGCAAAAGAATGCCTTCATCACTTAGATATCTACCGCAACATGGACACTTGTATTAAAGGACAGTCTGCACGTTTATAAACCATAGTAAGGATGAAAAAACCACCCTAAGAATTAAACAGATGGAATTGGTTTTATACCACTCTGTCTAGCAAGTATAAGAAAGATATCTGCACAATTGTCCCTTCATAAGCTACAGATGCAATGTTTTCTATACCTCAGTCACTGAGCAATCAACGGTATAGAATTTCTGTTTCTGGTGTTGAATTTTCTAGTTGCATTTTTTTAAAGCATGCTATCTCAAGAAGATAATTACTACTGAATCAACAAATGCTACCCAATGGAGAATGGCGACCCTTGGGAAATGATGTGGCTCCTCACTTATTTGCAAAACAAAAAACTGATTGTTGAGTGGATGGAACAAGAGTATCTAATTTTCTCTTTATTACCTTTAGTAAATGGTAAGGTGTAGTACCATTTTCTCTGAAAAAGCCAGCGTAAATTCTTATTCACCCAAGAGCAGGATGAAAAGAAATGTGGTTATAGGATATCCATCCTTAGCTAATAGAGACAAATTGATCTGTAAGGCATGGGGCAGGGGGAGGGAGGGAAATCTTTCTTCCTCCCTCAACCATGCGTTCCATCTTCCATAACATCTTAATCTTTGTATCTAGAGATGTCACTTAATATGTGTACAACACTCCAAATCAGAAGGTGCAACAGATATTGCAATGGATGCACTGTAAACATAAAAAGACGTGGCTTCTACCCTAAAAAGCATTGCTTGCTGGTCTTTAATGCTTTTTCCTGCTGTAGAGCCACAGAGAAATTATCACCGTGTAAGAGACATTACAATGGGCACAGTATGCCCCAGAGAGGACAGATTGAAAAGTGCCATATTTTTCCCAGTGCACTGTGATGTCTAAATTTAAGCCCTTTTGGCAAGATCTGGGAAGAGGCTTTTTGTTTTGGAAGTCAAAGATTCCCTCATGACCAACATAATACAGTAATGCTATGTGCTATAAAGAAGCTGATGTAATATCCCTGAACACCGGGATCATCAGGGGAAAGCACACTGCTTATGCCTTTAAACTAAGTATATCTCTTCAAATGTCTTTTTTTAAGCAAAATAATAATAATCTGGAAAGTTTACATTTTAGAGGGAAAAGAACAGTAAAGAGAGGGATGAGTCCACCATTTACATGATAACTTGTATGATGCCATATATTTGTATTTAGTCATCTACAATAGCTACGAGCTTGATGATCGAGAGGGACTGATCCAGCAGTCTTCAAAGGAGAGCATTTAAATAAAGAGAAAGGCATATTTCCTTGATCCTCAACAGAGCTTTCTATCCTTTGTAGGGGCCTGAGAAACATAGATTAATATCTGTGGAAATAAATCTACTGATAATGCATAATCTGATTAACAGTCCAGCTATTCTCTTGTACATTGTAAAAAAAGCCAAAAATGGTTTGGTTTTTTTTCCTCCCTGTCCACAGATTTGGACTTATGACACTGGCAAGCTGAAGGTGAGTTCAATAACTAGGTGCCTTTGGCAGCTGTGTTAAGATAATTCATTCCATCATGCAACGCAGTTGCCTGAAATATGTGCCTGTGCTGTGAATCGTACTACACACATAATTTCTAAAAGAGAGGGAGAGAGAAAGCAGTATTCTACCAAAAGTTTTAAAACCTGTGTAATACTTAAATGTGAGTAAAAACCTAAAGATAAATACAAACCATCAGGACAGCAAATTCAGTCCTGATGTAAACAAATCAAAAGCCACTTTTATTAAGGTAGACTAAAAAGTTTAAAACCAATTTTTGTAGAAGTTTCCATTACAGAAGCTTTAGAAGTCTTCCGTCTTTCTGAAGTGCTTCATGAAATATGTTTCGAAAAATGTTAAGTTTTAAAATAAGCAGTGATTATCTGCTCTCTTTGTCACTGAATGCAGTCCAAGGGTTGATATTTAAGCAGTCATATTGATTTCAATTTATGTCTCTGTTTCAGTTATGACAACCCACTCCCTATTTTCCATTTATTTCCAAACTTTTCTAGCTCGAAGAAAGTCTGGAGGACAGCATGCAGATTTCATTGTCATCATTTTGATATACTCTCTATTATTACTATAAACATCTTGCAGCTTTCCAAAGTTGGCAGTTTTAAAATGTATCAAAATAGAAAAAAATTAAACCAAAACCAAATGAAAAACATGTATACAGCAGCTTCATCCCCTGAAGGTTCTGAGTGGGATTCACTATATTCCGTACAGTGAAGACAAATAACAGAAGATAAAAAGGAAAACCTGAGTCTGAAATGTTCAATGTTACCAAAAAAAGGAAAGTTTTGAAGCAATGTGATTTATATGTATGTAGGGTTTTTAAAAAAACCCACAATTTATTTTAGAAAAAGAAAGTTTAGTTTGATGTATGATTTATGTTCTGAACATTTCAAATTGGAGAAAAATAGTAACAGAAAAAAAGGTAAATCTTGCTTTCAGACTAAGAAGATTAAAGACTTTTGATCTAGTACCAAGAAGATTAAAGACATTCGTTCTAGTACTCTGCAGGACAATATAAACACACCCACATGTGGTCATCTTTCCTGAACCACCTCACAGCTTCTGTCATGATTTCTTGCTACCAGTAAGGCAATGAAAGCAAAAATGCTTAACTCTGTGAAAACATCATGGACTACAGAATATTGCTTAGCATTAGTAAACCAGCCTATCCTGGCCAGTACTTTGTCAATACCAAAGATGCAGGACAGCATCACAGAACATGGCAGAACATTTTCCGTTATTTCCACTGCTTAGTAAGCAACTACATCCACAGCTCTCGCACATCCACAACCCGCAGAACTGTGCTAACAAAGATCAGTGAAGATCTCGTCTTCATGAGGAACATGCCGGTCCCCTCCCTGATGCCTCTGCAGCTTTTCTGTATTCCTCTGCTCACCACTGCTCTTCTGTCACACATTTGTCCATGTAGGTCTTTGATATTGCTGTCTTTGTGGTAAAGGGCCTTCGGAGTAGAAGTACAGAGAAGGCTCAGTCTTGCTCAAACTTATCGTCAAAAGTAATCACCCCAGTAAGAGAAGAGCTACTTGTCCTGCCCCATCGTTCTTCCTACCTTTTTGAATTCTTTGATCAAAAGAGAGCATCAAAGAGAAAGAAAATTGTATAGAGAGTGCAAGTTCAATTCAGTTTCCTCCCAAAGTATTTGGTGCACATATACTCTTATATTAAGTAGCAGTTTAATGGGCAGTATTAAAATGTTCCAGGAGGTGGATTCCAAGATTAACTTCTGCCAGCTTGTGGAAATCATGTGTCCTTCTACTGATTTATAGAAATTTATGCTGGATGATTTTCATGTAAGTTTGTTTTTCATCTCGTAATGCATCTCAGAATTTCAAGCTCAGCAGGAACAAATCAGCATTTCCTCAAGACGTGAATGAATAAAGAAAATGTGGATGAACAGAAGCGGAGTTTGAAAACCATCTTCATCTAGCGATCTTTATTCTTTCCCACATCTCTACTCCTTGTTTTCCACACCTTCCTTTACAAGTCACTTTACTCACCTGCTCTTCCTCCATTAATATGTTGGATGAAATGTAATCCTTGGCTTCCACGTTAATCAGACCCTGACCTCGTGGTTCCAGATATGATCCTGTACATTTCATCTGGGATTTTTGAACAAACAAAAAGAGTTTTGCATATTGTGTGTATGCGATGTACAAGTTCTGTGCATGGAAATGGTAAAGATCCTCGGGCCTTCTTCCCCCTCTTCCTGTGTGCTTCCATGATGGCAGGCCAGCCATTCTTTCCTTTGAGGTGCTTCCCTGTGTGATGCAGAGGACAGGCCAGTATTTCATACTCCAGGTTTGGAATGAGCTTTACCCACAGACATTGGAACATCTGGTTTCCCTGATGGCACATGAGCTACGTCAGAGAGATTCCAGTGCAGGAAATCTCCCCCTTTTCTCTTATGCGTCTAAGTGTATTTGCAAATGCCCTACAGAAGGGAGAAACTCCACATACTATACTTTTCACTGTAGAAATACAGACTTCAAGAGTGACATTACACCAATTTTCCATTCCATGTATCCCCGTGTGAGGTTTGAAAGCATATAAAAGCAAAATTGGTACAGCCCAGCTCACTAGGCAGTTCAGGCGCAATTTCAGGAAGTAAGAGGCAGGGAGGACTTTGCCAGATGATCTCTGCACAGTCAATGCTGCTATCCTCCGACTTGGAGTGGAATCAGAGTAGAGAAAGCTGGGAGGAGAGATGTGGGTTATCCCAAAGTAAACTGAGAGTTCAACCAGCTCAACCAAAATCATCTCGATCACAGTCTTGCATCACAATAACCCACTTGGATTTCATTCCCATGTTCAGCCATCACGGGCACTTCCAGCAGCTGCAGAAGAGCAAGGTCATGGGGCCCCCAGCTTCCTCCCACAGACGCCCAGGGAGGATGACTCTGGTCCCTTCCCCTGTAGCCGGGGGACAGCCAGGGATGGGAGGGAAGACCGACTGCAGGCAGACGCAACACCCACCCTGCTTCTGCCTCCCTGCTCATCCCATCCCTTGGCAGGAGAAAGGGCTTCCAGTGCATTCGACGGCAAGAATCCCACAAATCCATTGGGAGGAGGCCCAAACAAAAAGCAGATTTCCTGTGCTTAAAACTGCCTCAGCAGGAGGTACAGAGGGGTCTGTGAAAACAGTTCATAATGGGGGGTATGCTGAAATGAAATCCAAGTGGATTACACTGCTTCGGGTGGGAGGAGGTGGACATTTTTATTTATTTTTTTTTATTTGTTCAGGTAGCTGGTGGCATGCCAAATCCAGGGGAGAACAGAGATATTTTTTACAGATCATTAGAATTAAAATTATGAGCATTAATGTGGTTATCAGATTTCTCCACTTTTTGTTGGAATTCTCCCTAGTCGAGTTGGGTTTGTATTTTGTGGTTGGATTTTTTTTAGGAGAAAATAAGTCAAACTCTTCACTGCATTGTCATGCATCCCCAAAGGTTTTTTATTTATGTTTAACAACACTTAAATCACCATGACATTTACAATAAATAGTGAGTGTTTTATTATTTATTTTAAGACTTTAATTGGCACAGTATGTTAATAGCGTTATTGTCATGGTGCCGCTTAAGAGTTCCCCAGCATTAAAAGAAACCCAACTTGAATTACACTACTACCTTCTCTTACTTTCCTTTAGCAGAAATGTACTATACAAAAAACTAATGAATAAATAAATAAGTAACCCATCCCTTTTATTTTTCAGACTACCCATGTATTAGAGTTGATTTGGCTTTACTGAACTCAGACATTATTTCATGATGTTTTCCAATGTATGTTATGTGTTTTTTCCCAAAGACAATCCTCCCCCCCAAAAAATGCCTAACAGCCTTCCCCTCTTCCCAAAATTTTTTACTGTTTGAGAACTTCTTATTGTTGCATTTTCATTGCTATTTAGGGTAAAAGCTCATTAAAATATTATGAAGCTCACAGCATAATTATGTGGCAGTGGCAGCACTTGCCAATGAATAACATCTGCAGCAATGTGCATGTGTATTTATATTACAGTAAACTTAAACCTACTCATTTATTTTTTCTGCATTACCTCTGTTTCAAGTTCTTTGTCCCAAGCAAAGCATGAGGCAAATGTATAAACCACATAGGCTACAGTGCAGCCATTGTCATTGAGTGTGGTGCCAAATATAATTTCATCATTAGACCAAGGTTCATGCCAGGGTAAACTACTCTGTGTTAGATGTCTGCAAAATGTTATTTTCCCTTTTTATTATATTGTTATTTCAAACTTATCTGTGCTGAGGTTTAGTTCTCTCTGTGTGTCTGGTTTTGGTGCTTGCTGTCTGTGCGTGTTATGTCCTAAGCCGAACTGCATTTGGAAAACCAGCAGAGAGACTAGCCAACATTTACTGCCCTCTCCCAGTCTGTCTCTTACAGTTAAACAGAACTGGAGTCCTCTTGTGGTGAAAATTTTGTCAATAACAAGAGACAGTGTAGTCCCCAAGTATTTGGGTAAGCGCACTGTGTCATTTCTGTTTGACTACTTTTATTTGTGGAATTGGGTTAACTGCAACATGATCACACAAAAAGAGAAGGAAAGCAAGCTGTTCTCCTATAAAAAATAAAGAAAAAGTCTTGTAATACAAGAGAGAGAATTACCACAATCTGTGTCAAAGACAATAGAGCGTGCAAACTCCTCTGAGCAAAGCACATTGACCTAGCCAGCCTATATAACACTGCGTGTGTGCAGCCTTTGAAAATTACATATTTTAAAAAAAGACAGTATAGAGACATAACAAAAATGCTTAGGGAAATGGGCTGTGATTGGAATTTTTGCGGTACTGAGGTCTTTTCAGGACTGTGTTCCTGCTTCCCTCCCTGACACCACCCAAGAGCTGCAGCTCTGACTGTTTGCCAAGTATCTGACATACACCTACCCCTCATTTAAAGCTGTCAATCGTTCTCATGATTATAAATAAAATGAGTCTCCGAAAGAATTTAGATCCTAGAACAACTGATAACGGAGCTTAAAAAGGCTGTGACTGTAGTGTGCGCCTTTCATTCTTCCATGTTAATCTCTCTATTGTTGAAAATAGTGTCCTTTGGGAATGCTCTTGGAGCCTGCACTGTTCTCAGATTTTTTCCCCCTTTTTCTGCCAGTTGTTTCTAGATCAAAACCATTTTCCTAGACAATTACAACCATATGTATTGAAAAATATATATTTTCTTAAAATAACTATGAATGATCAGAAATACAGGTAGCCTTTAGGAAGGTTTGTGTGTCCTCGTGAAATATGGCTCAAAAGCTTTATTAAGCAGGTAGAAAAGTCAAGGCAGCAGCATTCCCTTGTTATATATGTTTAGAAGCACTAAACCTTGCAGCTCTGACCTAAGCTTTTTGGTATTTTTCAGCCAAGCCCAGATCAGACTGTGCATTGCAGAAGTCCCATCACCCAATTTTCTCAAAAATCATCACTACAGTTCTCTGTTTGGATCTCATCTGGACTGTCTCTCACAGCCCTAGGTGACCCTATTTCCTTCTCTTATTACTAATACGCTTCTCCCCACACGCACTTAGAATATGACCCTGTTCAGAGTGAAAAAATGAAATGAGGGGTCTCTCTTTTGTTCCAGATGCAGAAGCTTTGCAGGCAAAAAGGAATAAAAAGACATGGAAAATTAATCTCATATAACTCTACACAGAAAGAAAAGCATAACTATTCATGGGCCTTTGAGAATAAGCTGATGAAGGCATCAAACTGTAATTCTGTTCCCTGCTACCCTAATCATCTCCCAAGTTTGCTAGGGCATGAGAGCTGAGTTTGGAGATGTTGAATGGGGTGGGAAGCTATTTTGTATGTAACGAGAACTGTCTTTCCTTAGCAGTGCTCTTCTACAGAACTGAAAATGCTAACTCTCCCTCTCTGTCCTTACAAAATAGGGAAGTGGGGAACATAACATAAGCACCAGCAGAAATCTCAGGCTTGTTGATGGTACAAAGCAGAATCCACTGTCTTATGTTGATTCAGATAATATCCTAACCTGAAAAATTTAGATATCTTAATGTTCCTCATGAATTTTTATATTGCATCTTTTAAAGCCTGCCCAGAGAGAGATTAAAAGATTTTGTAGTGCTTAAAATAAGAAAGACAAACCTAAAAAAAAAGAGAAAACAAAATAAACATCACTGGCAATTTATGTTGGGGCAGTAAAGGGTTAATCAAGAGCAAAGTAAATGAGTCTTCCATTCCTTCCTCCTTCAGTGTTTCAAAATGGATAAAGATAAAAAAGGATTTATGTTGGGTAAAAATGAATTCTTTATATCCCTTTTTTTTCCTGGTTTTTTTTTTGTTTTGTTTTTTTTTTTTGGGGGGGGGGGGGGTGTTTGTTTTTTGTTTTTTTGGTTTTTTTCTTCTTTGCATTCAGCACCCTGTAGCCAGCACCCTGGCTGTGCCAGAACGCTGTACCTGTGCCAACTTGGGAGCAATTCCAGTGGAAAAGCCTGGTTAAGTTCTTCCACACACCTCATTTTCATAACAAGTGAAAAGCCAACAGGCCTCCATCACATTGTCCAGAATTTTAAAAAGAAGAGATCTACCTGTTATCTGCTAGTCCAGGACAGCAAAATGGGAACATTCACAAATTAAATTTACAACTAGAACTGGGAAAAAAACCTGCAAGAATTTTTGATAGTCCACGGGATTTTACTGCTCAGATCTTTCTGCTGGGATGTAACTCAAGCAATTAAAGAAAGCTACATGCTAAAAAGTTACTTAAAAAGCGTTTCTTGAGCTTTTGGTCTTGAAATAGACCCTCCTGCACAGCAGGATGGATGCCCTTAGAACTTTTATCAAGATATGGACCCAAAACTTTGCAGAGTTGGAAATCCATGGACTTGTCTCCAGCAAAAACACATAGGATGAATAAAGTAAAAGGAAATCAGGAAATGGAGACAGCAGCTGCCAGATTCACCATGCAGAGTAAAAACTATTTCCCAATAAACCCTGTGAGACACCAGAGTGGTATTTCATGTCTGTATATCAAAGCTAGTTGTGTCTGCTCTTTCCTTTCCTTAATATGCTGTGTTACAGGATGTGAAGAAAAATGTAGAGTCTGTGCTTTAAGACTTATTTCTGTGAGCCAAAAGCAAAGAAGATTTTGAGTTGGTTATATGCAGGCAGCCATGCCCCGATCATATGTCCCCATGCGTTTGGGACTTCAGAGTTGAGTCACAGTCATGAATAGGATACACTCTTGCCACATGCAGAGGGGAAAGGAGAATATTCCTTCTTTAGACTAATCAAAAAGATGCGTGGAGGAATTACTTCTGTGAGAATCAAAACTGGCCAACAGAATAATGGATGGCAAGTATTCCAATTATATCTAGAATCATGTATTTACAAAAAAAAATACATACATTTGTTTTTCCCCTTTTTAGATGAAGCAGTTGGGACAGACGTGACTAGTGTGTACTTCAGCATCAACCGCAGACAGCAAGCCTGCTAATTCAATTGTTTATGTCACAAGAACAGTTACTGAAGATCCCAGAAATTCACAGCATCCCCTACCATTAACAGAAAATGACTGGTGAGATTTTATCTTTCCCTAATAAATTTCAGTTAAAGCTTGATTTTAATTAGAAAATCCAGGAGAATTAGGTCCAATTCATTCTTGTTTTGCATGTGGTTGAACTGATCACAATCCAAGAAGGGAATAAGCCTGAGCAAAGGACTACACAATAAACGTGTGCAGTCAACTCTGGATTATCCATGGTTAGATTATCTGGTCAAGTCAGTGCCTAGTGCCACAGAATAATAAACAAGGTACTCTATTCTCCTGGGCTTTGCTCTTCATGTTACTTCTTATTCAGTCATTGTTCTGGACAGAAATAATTTTAAAAGCTTTTTTTCCTAACATTGGTGTACCAAAAATGTATTTGTAGCCTAACTTAAAATTACTCCGTATTCATTATGCCTTTGTTTTTACATGGTCTGTTCCGTTTCATTGCCATCTATTTTCTCCAGGATGACCGAGTTAACTTTCCTTGCCAGTGTTACTTTAATTACTTTACCTCTGGTTTAAAGTCTGCTAGCAAACTGTTTCAGAAGTTATAAGAATCTCCTATCTTAGTCCCAGTTACTGTCTGGATTAGTTTTTCTGCAAGTTGACTGGAGCATTCTGCACTATTTAAAAAACAGAGAAGGGTTAAATTTGGTCTGTTGCTGATGTAGGATTACCATCCATTACAAACCTTATTCTTCTCAGTCTGTCTAAATCAAGGCTAAATCCACTCAGGTCAAAGAAGGTAAAGGAACGTAGGCAAGAGAAACAGGACCTCAGTGTATAATTTGTTCTCTCCCACATCAAAAACATGCCACAGTGAGTCAGATCCCCATTGTTGCAAGAAAATGGTGTGAAAATGAGTAATGTTGGTGTGATGCACAGCACAATCACATCACATCTGCTGAGAAAAACAGAAAAGGGAAAGTGGTAGCCAGCTGCCGCTGCCAGAGAGAGTCATTCCAAGGGCTACACATCTGGATCCTGCAGCTGCCAAACTCATCGTGACTGACTGCTTCCAATCCTGGAGTAATCGGAGATGAAGTAACAGAAGCAGCACCATCCCGGTACAATCAGTGATACGGAAAAAATACAAAATACAGGTATTACTTTACACTAGGGAGCTATTGTGTCTATTTTCTCAGTGTTTGTAAGATGCAAACCTGTTTACTAGCACATGAATACCTAAACCTCTAGAACTGAGAATGATGAAGAATGTTTTTTCAGGGGACATTTTCTAAACGAACATACCTGCCATTAGTACAACAACATTATGTATGATCATGCTTTCCAGTTAGAAGAAAACACGAATCCTCATTCTCTGTTTGACTGGCATAACTCCATTGTTAGAGCTGGTCTGAACATGTTCCCTCTCTCTTTTCCTTCCCTTCTGCTCATTTTGTTATGCCCTGAAAAACACTAATAAACCCTCACATATTTCCAGTCAGAAATCAACATTTTTCAGCAGAATCAGTGACCTAAAATGTAGATAACATTTAAAAATGAGTAGAAAGTGTTTTCTTCTCAAAATTCCAATTAATCAAAAGCTAAAGCAAAAAAGACAGAACTGCTGAGTTGTTAGCGTACTCTGAGTAACTTCTGATTTATACTGCTATGAAATCTGAATCAGACCATCGGAATGATCTTGCATCTATTTCCAGTGTACACTCACACTGCTATTTCAGGGGCGTTAGAGACGTGATATATGAGATTTTTGAGGTTCTCCTTTCTCGTCTAAATCAGAGCAGTTACCTACATTCATTATCTATACATTCATCACATAAATATATTTTGATTAAAGAGTATGGGCTTCTGCAAACTAAATATGCACTCTCAAATATCTGTGTCCATGTCTTTTTTTCCCAAATGGACAAGTGTTCTCAGTGTTACTGAAACACATTCATACCAGCGCATTGTCAGGTTCTGAAAGGCATATGCACAATTTGAAATGGGGGTACAGCTTTCAGTAATACCGTGAACGATCAGAAGTTCCATCTAGGAATCAGTGGCAAAATACACTAGTATTGTGAGGTGGATAAAGGTAATTGTGAGTTCTATCTTTGAACATATCTAGCCACTAGCAATTCCCAGACTTTGTTTAAATGGTTTGGTACTTCTCTCACTGATGTCAGAAACTGCAAGGTCCTGCTCCAAGGAGCACAATTGCTGCATCTAGCTGTGCTTGTAGTCTTTGCAATGTTCCTACTATATACTGTGATGTCTACGATGTCCTTAGATATGCAGTGAATAAAACTGATCATTCTGAGTATACTTTACAGACTATGTACAGTGGCAAGTGCATAGAAGGAGGGGTATAAAATGAGGATGACAACATTAACTAGGAAGCAGTACAAAGTCCTGATATGTCTTAACGAGGGGTCTGTACTGAATCAGCGGCAGAGCTATGAAAATAACACTAGGTATAGACACAGAATTAAGGAAATTTATCAGGTTATGCAAGTAGAAATTTAGAAATGTTTTCAGGCTGGTTTATGTTCTTGTGCAGTTTGCATTTTACCTCGGTTAACTTCATTTCACTGGACTGTCTGATTCCCAGTATTCAAGAGGGTAGTAATGATTAATCAGTTTTATCCTCACCACATGCACTTGAGGTTGAGAAGTGTTATCCTGATTTAAAGACAAAGATGTGTAAACTAAGTGACATACCTGAGATCAGCCAGCATCTGTGGCACAAGATGGGATTTTTATCATGTTTTCAGAATCTTAGTTCAACAATTTGATAGACCAAAGACCACTTTTTAATGTTTAAGAGAGTTTTTGTCTAGTTGGTTGGTTGGTTGGTTGGGATTTTTGTTGGGTTTTTTTTTAAATTTAGCCACATTCAGGTTGTTGATTCATAGCTTTATGATGAATTGGTGGAGAGAATGAAAACTTATGGCTTGTCCATGTATGGGATTTTCTACGATATTTCTGGTTCAAAATCTCATGTAAATCCTGGGATGCACAGTGCCTATATTTATTACAGTTTAGCTAGAGGAAGTCTTAGAATGGAGGAGCACCTCAAAATTACGTACTCAGAAAACAGGGTAGAAGTAACATGAGATATTACAGAAAAGTTGATACCATGTGCTGCTGGACTACTTGTACTTTGGACTGAGGAGCTTAAACAAAAATGGGCCTATAGTGGCCGAGGTCAAACAGGAACAAGGTATATGAGCTTCTTTATGTATAGCTGCCCGGCCTGGGATATCTTGTTTCCATAAGTGGAATATACACAACAGATTACTTCAGCCAATGCCCTTGCCCATGGCAGGGGCTGACTTTTTTACTGACCACAGAGCCTCAAGCAAGGTCAGGAATTCGAAAACCATAGCTAAGAATCCTCACTTATTTCTAAACCTTGAATACTTGTAAAGAGACATCTTCAATTCCAGGACCAAGTATCCTAAGAGTCCAGACCAGTACTGTCCCAGGGATATCACTTTTCAGTTCCCTGTGTTCATACTGTAAGTCATAGCTACTAATTATGCCAAGCCTGTTTGCTTTCTTTATCTCCTACCAGACATTTTTTTTTCCTGTGTAAAAGATAGGACCCTATCAAAAGTTAAAGAACCTGAGGAAGTCAATATTTAGGATCTCCAGCAGTTTTTCCTATTTGGTCCAAAACAATAAAAGACACGCTCTAGGGGATCAGTCACAATATTTTTTTTTCACACTGCTGTAGATCAGGATGAAGGAAGTATCTTTGCTAGGGATAGCTGTGGTCCTGTCTTCAGCCATGGGAATGTATAGAGCTGACAGCCAGTCATGATCAAAATTGTGTTAACTGCAGTAGCCTGGCACCAAATACCCACAGCTACCTTTCCCAACAACGTAACATGAAGCGAAGCGTACCTAATTAGCATCCATGGTTTCCTGCCTGCTTCGAAGGCCACCTGCTTCACACATCTGATTAACAGCACTTCTCCCCTGTATCAATATTACATTCTTTCCTTCTACTTCTTCCTTCTGATATTTGTTAGTGTCAGTGTCCCTGCTACTGCAGACGAATGAGAAAAATAGGGATTATTTTGAAGGGATGATCACTGAAGAAGAAAGTTGTAAACCCACACGGTCATTTCATAATCACCTGGTTTTGGTTATCAGCTTCTGCATATGAAGGCCATCTCCTTCTTCACAGATGGTGAAGCAGCTCCCATAGTACATGTGTATTGGAGCAGAATTTGGCTCAGTGACTTTAAAAAGAAGGTTGTAATCTGTCTTTTTGTGTTTCATTTATTACATGGTGGAGTTTACCACTTTATCCCATAAATTACATCTTACATTGTGTTTATGGTCAGAAGAATGACTGTAAAAATGGTGTATATGCAACATAACTGCTTCATGTTTGCACTGAGTTACATATGCCTTGTTTTTTTGAACAGAAATAGACCTTTCCTTTTTATTTCACAGGAACTCACCCAGCTAGGGGACAATAAGCTTGTTTCTTTCCTGATTCATGCATTATCAACACAATTGTTAATTAAATGTTTACAGTTGCAGATCTTTGTTTAGTACAGAAAAGGGAATGAAATTAGTCAGAAAAAAACCAACCCAGCTTATACTTCAATTTCTCTTTCATATACACAGACTTTGTTTTTTTAATTGTGTCTTTTATCATTGACTACAAATCACGCACACATTAAATAGTAAAATCTTACCTTATGGTCAGCGAGAAAACTGCAGATACAGCTGATTTCAGACACAGAATAGATCTAATTTAGAAATGGGAGAGGGACATTTTTCACCATATTGCTTTTCAGAGCAAACTCTGTTTTTTTGAAGGATTTGGTGAGGACTGTTTAGGATGTTCTTGTTACCCTTTTAAGTCCCTTGGATGAACAAGTGTGCTTATGGTGAACAAAGAGGACGTCTGTATAGTTCAAATACGTGTATTACTTTAATCCACTTCTAGAGACCCATTTTTTCTTGTTACCCATCAATGCCTTCAGACAGCAATACTTAAAACGAACACGGGGTACAGAAAGTCAATGTCTCTGTAGCAACAATACTCCACAAGATGCTGTGCAAAATGCATATCCTATTTCTTTGACAAGGGACGGAGTTCAGTCTGGCTGGCAAGGACATCTAATCTGAAACAGATTTCCTTGCTGTTCAACACTCGTCGTAGAATGAGCTCACATGAAAAATCTAATACTGCTTGATTACTCATTAGTTCCAGCAACCTGCTTTCGTATTTATTTCTGTCCCTAGTCGCCTTCCTTTCCATCATGTCATTACTCCCTGTAGCAAGCTTTGCTGCTTGGAACACAGCATGACATACCAGACCAACCAGGACTATAGCTTAAACCTATCATCAGTGCTAACCATAGCAAGTGACAGTCTTGCTGTTATAAAGCTTGCACAAAGTTCTGAGTATCAATCATATTTTAGACAATCAGCACTCATTACGTTGTTTGTTGGTTTGCGTTTTCTCAAAGCTCACTTTAAAATTAGGAAAAATTTATTCCTCTTGGATTTGTGTTATCCCAGTCCTGCCTCCAAAGGTAGTTTCAGGGTTCAGGAAGGCATTTGCTGTTTGAAGCATGTGGATTAAACCTCATAAAACTCTTAAAAAGAAAGCACAAAGCAAATCAAAACCCTGGTAACTTGAAGACTGTACAGAACAATCCTGCTCGTGCAATGCCTCGAGCATTTTTTTAACGTTTGTCAAAAAAAGAGCATGAGCTTTTTAATGCTAATTACTAAGTGTCTAGAAAATTTCTTTGTCTAAAGGGAGACTCTTCCACAATCAGCAATTTTTCTGGACATTTTCTGGGTCTCAAAAGCCTCCAGCATATGGTGCAGGGGGTGTGATTTCTGGTTTGATTAGGTAAGGCTTTACCTTTCAGCAAAACTGTTTAGGTGTGTATTATTACATTCACCTTGAGGCATGTAAATATCACACCCAGTTCCTTTGCAACCTGAGCCTTAACTGAAAAATAAACCACCCTTCAAGGTGGAAGAAGGCTGGATGTCTATCTGAAAGTAATATCTTCAGGGAAGTCTGCGCATAAGTAACTTTCCATTCTTAAGGCAAGTACTGTCTCACTTTGACTACATGTGGATAAAAACACTCTTGAATCAAAGTAGTCATTAAATTTAGGGCTTTTTCATCTTAAACTGATTGCAAATTGAACGTGATGGTAGAACTGGGCTCCTTAATTGTAGCTTTTCTAAATGTACTCATGAAGTGTTTTGGTCAACCAGCTCCCATGATATGTGTTTAAGCCCAGCACTTCTGCAAGCATTTTGTCTTCAATACACTATTCAGTTTGGTCAAATGGAAACTGGTGTAGTTTCTGTTCACCAGTTGGGGGACTTTCATCTTACAAGCAGAAAAAGTGTCAACCCCCCCCCCTCCGCCCCCCAATTACCTCTCCAAGGTAGAGAGATGAAAACCCATTTTAGAGTGAGAAGGGAGTCAATAAAGCAGTCCAGCAAATTTTTGATACTGAAATATTTTTCCTGCATGTTTTTAAACAGGAAAGAGTTTTGTATTTGCCTATATACAAGAATGCCAGATTGAAAAATACTTGATTTCCTTCCCAAAAAGAGAAAGATATAATCCAGATTTATTAACTGCCAAATAGACTTTATGTTCACTTTTCTTGTCACATTCCAACCAAGTAATTGGGTGTATGAAGATTAGATGTAGCTAGGAACTTCATCAAAAACAACTGAAAATACCTGAATTTTCCTTTCCTTCAAATATTTTCATGAACAGGACCGGTTTAATGAGTATTAACTAAAAATCTGCTAGTAAGGAGGGTAGAAGTGACCTCTCTGAACCACAGATTAGATTTTGCAATCCTATTTACAAATTTTCTCTTTCTTCCCTCAGCATTACAGAAAATAACAGCTCGCTTTTTTCTTTTTTTTTCTTTTTTTTTTTTTTTAATTTGGAGTCTTCTAATTAGTCACTAATTTAGTTGTTTGGCCAGTTAAGTAAGCAGCCTGATTTAAGATGCTATAAGCACCTAATATTTGCAATGAAATACATGAATTCTCCATGCACTCAGAACAATTCTTAGAGGCCAACTGTAAGCATCTGCAATTATAAATGTTTGACCCCAGTTTCTATGTGACAGGTTTAAACACAGCATCAGTCACATGTTCTTGAAATATCTTAAGTATCTACTAAATATCTATTAAATAAATAGACACTGATTCTATTTAGTAGATTTTTTAGCAGTCTTAAAACTTGTTAACCTTCACAACATGTGACTACCAGGAAAAACCCTAAACATTATTTAGAAGCCAGGAATTATGAATGACTATCCTTACAATGGTATAATATTTTCTTGAGAGCTTGCATGTGTGAAAATTAGCAATGTGAAAGAAAATAGCAGGACTGCCAGCCTCACGACAAATAAGTCAAGCTCCTCTATCACTAAAAATCATGGCAATAGCTTAATTATCTGTAAAACAAATAGCACATTTATGTAGTAATTTATATTTGTTTAATGAGTTGATATCAAACTTTTATATTTCAGTCATGCTTTCGTTTTTCATTTAGGAGGTCTGAAAATTAGTTTTAGCAAAAATCAAAATATGGTTATTCATTTTTCTTCTGTCATTTTAGTACTACATAAAAATCAGCAAATGAAAGACTTCTAGTATTCTTATTCTTATCATAATTCTTATGATTTCACTACATTTTTGTGGTTTTAAGACTGAAACTCCTGAAAATAATTATCTTCACTTTCATTTTTACTAACTAATGCTTTTACACTGTATTATAGTGACTTACTATGTATATCTATGTCAGAAATGTATTTCTAATTGAAGATTCTATGGGAAAGGAAGAGAAAAGGAAGGCTGGGTTGGGATTTTATTATTTTTATTTTAATGGCAAGGGCTATTCCTCTTAAGAAGGACAATTGAGGTTTGAAGCCTGGTCCTATAATAACTGCTTTCCCACAGAAATCATTTTAAAATAATGACTTTTGATTATTTAGATTGAGCTAGAGTAATTTTTAAATAAATAAATTCTGACCACACAGAAACTGGTACAAGAATACTGATCAGATATTAAGAATGCTTTTTTAAATCCTTGTGAAATTTCCATCCAGATTTGTTAGACACTGTAATGCACATTTACACTTTAAAATATTGCCCAACATTAATTCTTTAATTTTTCTGGTGTACGCTTCCAGCCTAAGACATGTGCATCTGAATAACAGAAAAAGAGTTGTAGTGTTGAATCCATTTTGGTGCCACTTTCACAATCACTTCTGTAACAGCACCAGTTGATTTTCATTTCTGCTTTGGTTCACAAGAGAAGGATAAAAAGAAGAAGCTTTGAAAGCTGTATTTCCGCTTGTATTACACAAGTAACGCAAACTGTTCCATGTTAATTTTATCAACACCAATATCACACCAAATCCTTTTGCAGCAGTCAGGCTTTTTTTCTACCCAGTAATACTCCTGAAAGTCAAGTGATAGTGTCAGCTAATCCTGGTCATTCTGTAGCACACGTAAAGTTTATGCAAGTTTGTCAACTCCACTAATATCTCACCTTTGACTGGTGTTCTCCCCTCACTTCTGTTCCAGGTGGAGACTTACTGTCGATACAATCCATGCCGTACAAGCTTTCTCTGGTTGCATGATTGCACACTAGACTACTTATTTTATTAAGGGTTGTTTGCCTCTGGGTACTAAATTCTATTGCCTGCGATAACAAATTTCATATATACACATTTTGAATGTTCTTCTGATGGCAGCTTATTTGCTGATGTGACGTTCAGTAAGAAGGGTTATCGGTGTAATACAGTGTGGATAAGTATGCGTAATCATCAGTTTGTTTCAAGCTGACTGTAGACCTGTCTTCTGTGCTCCTACATCAAGCAGTTGGTTTTTTTTTTTTTTATTTTGGGCTCCTTTAAGTACTTGAGATCCACTGAACATGCAACAAAATAGCAAAATTTAGTTAGCATGCATGCACAAGTTTCCTTTCTTTTTTTTTTTTTTAATTAAGCACTCAGACTTACTTCAAAAGTAGCACAAATATGCAAGTCAACTTTATGATTAATAGCTTCAGACTCAAGTGCTTTTATTTTTGGTCTTCATGGAGAATCTACTATTTCCACTGAGATTTTTTCAATAACTTTAGCTGTATTTAAAGTTAATGAGCTTTTTCAATTAAAGCTTCAGATATTTAGCCTTTGGATAACATTTAGATGAACCAGGGTGTATCTAATTATGTTGGGTGAATTCTTAAGAGGCTCTGCATATACTTCATTCATAACAAGCACATTTTATGTTGCGGGCACGTACTGGACCCATTCTAGACTGAATGCAAATCACCCTTGTGGAAACAGCATTACCAATAGGTGTGAGAGTTCGAGGAATGAATGCACTAGCAAATGCCCTTGAGAGTATGTACAACATCAACCATTCTGAGTGGCAGAGAAATCAAGACTGCCATTAGGGTAAAAACTAAACAAGGAAGAGAAGGCTGGGTAAAAATACGAGCCCATTGTCTAAAGTGGGCAAAATATGTCAGAACAGAATATTGAAATCTTGCTGCTTTCTTATAGAAATCAACAAGGGGATTAAACTAAAAAAACCACCACTTTAACGTGAGAAAAAGCGGGGGAAAAAAGATTGTGTGGTTTTCAAATTGTGTACTTTGGTCCAGATGTGCATGGGGAGGAAACGCTGCTTTACACACTGACTTCCCTGGGAGCTGATGTCTTCTGCTTTCCTGTGGGAGTCCTTGGTTTCTAATCACTCTACCAGACTCCTGAGGTGCAGAAGTCACCACAAGAGATAACCTGGCTGGCTCAGAAAAACTGGCACATCAGATTAAGTTGTTGACTTGCATCCAGGGCAAACATTTTAAACTGTGTCTTGTACAACATCTTGAGAACATCTTGAGAACTTGTACAACATGTCTTAAGAACATCACTTACGCTGTTTTGTTCTTGATGCACCACCTGTAAATTGAGGATGGCATTATATCCCTATCTAAAAGAAGCAATCGTGAGGATATTTGCTGGAGCAAAGGGCTGGTCGTAAGGAAGGAATGAGATAAATACCTATGCAGGTAAATAATAAATAGTGTTAAACTACAAAGTTCATCTCCAGACTGGGATTTTAAACATTTTAAACCTAGACACCTGCTGAGCACCAGCCCATGTATTCAGCTCTCTAAAGATATGAAGCAGAAAGGCTTTGGAAGGTAAAATCTGAGTTCAGGTTTCAGTTACTTCCTAATGCAGGGATGTCCAATTGTACGATGTAGAAATGCCTTCAAAGAACATTTTAAAAAAAAAGCCCAGCTCCCTTCTATAAGTCTGTGTTTTAAATTCACAAATACAAGTCTCTCAGTACCCTTAGGGGTTTTTTTGATGTTCCACATACACACTTTCCTCAGCTCTGTTCTATGTATGTTTCCAGATTGGTTAGCCAGACTTAAAGCATGCCATAGTCGATTCAAGGTAATCTCTCACTTCACTTGGCCAGGCAAAATAGCTGATGGAGTAGCCTCTCAGTACAGAAAATGGACCAAGTTGCAATTGCTTACCCTTCAAATTTAAGATTTTAATTCTCTCTTCCCCATCCAGTTGCCTGTTTTCAGAAAAGTTGAAGACTTAGTAGCCTTGATACTCCTCTTAATTTCTCAAATTTTCTGAAGTTGACCACTGGCTGCAAAACTGTCAGATGTGATGGCACAGGAAGACCAACAAGCAGAACAGTGTGATTGTGTAGGGTTTTTTTCCCAAGCACTCCTGATAAACAGAATCTAAAGTCAGGAAAACAATTTTAAAGGTTATAATTGAAGAACAGATTGAAAGAACTACCACTAAAGTACACGGTCTCATTTCTCTCCTCCACCCCATCCTGCTTCAAGTAAAACACTAACAAGAAACTGCAGTTTCTAAAGTCAACACTTGCACTGAGGCATTCTGATACTATACTGCAGTGAACGATGAAAAAAGAAATTGCTCTCTTTGTGACTGAAGCCTCAGTCTAAACCAGAACAGAACAAAGCTGACAGCTGTTTCTTCGAGATTATTCTGAGAAAATATCTGATCCAAAAGAAAACGTCACCTTTTTCCCCAACAAATATAGCATTAAAGGGGAAAAGTGGCAAAATTCCAACCAGAACTTGCCAAAACTGTGAAACTAAAGGTATTTGCCTTAGGAAGAAAAATATCCACCATGTTCTCAGCACTGAAGTATAAAATGGCTGTTTTCCTTCCATCCAAATTTCCTGTGTTTTTTATTAAAAACAATGTAGCAAAAACCTTATACAGACCACAAAAATGCAATTTCATATTATTTTTGTTTTTAGAATTTTCTTTACATGGCATAACCCAAATCCAACCTCACACTTCATTGAACCCTACTTGCTTTTCATCTTCAGGTTAAGAGAGATTATGTCGTAACAGCTGACTTTTCATTTACCAGGTAACAAAGCCGTCTTTCCCTTGGCAGATGTGGCCACCAGGGAGTCACCCTTGGTGACAGCCCAGTGCATAGGCGATGTGTGCGTCGTGCCAACCACCACCCTGGCCAGTTAAGAATCAAGGCGCTAGACTGGGCTTAGCTGTTGGGAGGAAATTCCTCACACAACTGCTTTTGAGAAGCCACAGCTTTTATTTGTATCTTTAGTGGTAATCACTGATTTGGCTTTTTGAAACGCTTCGTGTGACTTGATTGCTTTTAGTAGCTACTTGCCTTTAACTGACTGATTGACTGACACTGGAACAGAAGTACCTTAAAACAGCAAGCACAGTTGGAGTTACAACAAATTGGAAAAGGTGCTTTAAGAACTTACCAAGATACCTTTGTCGCTCTTTTTTGGGCTCCTGTCCCAGTGACTTCAGCTTGAAAGCATTAAAATGAGTTCCTTATACATGCTTTGCAGGTGAGGGGTTTTTTTGAGCTTTAATTTGCTGTTTGATTCGCCCCGGGATTTTCAGGTGTTGCATGAGGGAGTAAAGAACAGAAAGTACCTCAGTTCTTGGTTGTCAGCCATTGGATGATGGCCACAGCATTATTAAACCATCCAAGCATGCTGGGTCTCAACCACAAAATTTAATTTTCCCTACTGCAGGGACTAATCAACTACCAGAGGCACCAAGTCCTGAGGAGACTGGTTTTATCTGTATTTTCTTTTCTTTCAAAGACTGAAGCACAGTTAATTTTACAGTTTTGTCTATCCTCAGGCTTACAAACAATGACAGCAATGCAGCTTGATGAGAAACAGATAAAAACTGGAATTTATGCTTACACTATGACATAAATTAAAGAAAGATGAAAGGTTTAAATAATTAACAGCACCTCCATAAGTCAGATAGAAAGACCCCAGATTCCCTTAAGTGAAGCAAAAAAAAAAAAAAAAACACCCAAAAGGGAAATTAAGCATGCTGAATGGTATCAACAGCTACCTCTTGCTTTGTGTAAAACTGAGAAGGAAAGTTGGTTCTTACTGTAATTGCTGATTTCCACAAAACCACCTCCACTGACAAACTAAATTCGCATTTTTGAGTCTCACAAGAGATTTACAGCACATGCACATTTGTATCTCAAATCTAGTATTCAGAAGAACTATTTCTCATGGATTCACTGCATAATAATCCTTTAGCTTCTTAAGCAGTTGCTAGCATACTGGGGTTTTTTTCAGAAACTCCATGTGTATATTCTCCATCCTAGAAATATGACTAGGCAATTGAACCATTTATGTTTCATTTACCGCAAAGTATAGGGTTTCATACTAAGAGGGGAAAGCTGGGAGAGAAGTAAAGAGAGCAAGGAAAGGAAAGAAATACTGCAGCTCAGCACCACCGCAATATTCATCTATATTGTTTTTAATCATAGAAACTGTTTCTTGGAGTTCTTCCAGGAAAGACTGGGGGGCACGGGGGGAACTTCACAATGAAATAATGATACCTTAAAATGCACCAATACAGGAGATAAAGGCTGTACTATGCACATGTTAAATTTATAAGAAAAAGATGGTTGCAAGCAGCCGTTCACATGACTAAGACAGAATTCTTTCAAAATGATGGCTGTTCAGGCTTTATAGGAAACATTAGCTTAAAAGAAATTTGGAAATAGAAGAAAGTTCCAACCAAAGAAAACAATTATAAATATTCTTAATTGCCTGGAAATAATTTGTCATACAAAATTGGACTGAGATACATTTATACAAAAGCTTCAGATGCGTTGATGTTGTAATGCCTTTTAGGAGTCCAGCATATTTTTGCACAGGGTGTTCCAATAACACATTAAAGAAAAGGATATGACTTTCACTTTTATCTTCTGCCTCCATTCCTCACTCCATTCTCTCCTCCACTTTTTTCACTTCACTTTTCCTTTTTTTTCCTTTCTTTTTTAATTTTTTTTTTTATTTTTGCAGGGCAGGGGGGAGCATAAAATAACTGGAACACTCAGTAACTGCTACTCAGTGTATTTTATTATTTCAGAAATTCGTTCCAAGCTGGGCTGCAATTACATTTAAAACTGGAGAATAATGGGCTATTGACATGTATATGGTTTTAGAAATATAAGGCCTCATTTTCTCAGCTGGAATTTCCCCACAATGTGCATTTGCATTACATTAGAGATGCTCTCTTTAAAAAGAGCATAGCCTGCATTCAGACATTTTGACATTATCTGGGTCAGAGGCAACATTTAAAAGCAATAGCCCTACATCTACTGTGAATCTCTTACATGCACACACAATGCATTAGTGAAAATGAGGGAAACACTGAGAGGTTCTCCATATTAAGCCATAGTTTATGACATACCTGCCTGCACCAGACATTAATCTGCAGGAGATAGATTGTCATGGTCATGGTCCCCTGCTCCTCACCAACTGCATATACATTACCTAAATTGAAATCTGCACTTCTTCACGCCCTGTGCAGTTTGATGTGACCAGAAATGGTAGGATGCATAAACTAGCAGTTTTCATAGTGAATATAATCATTTCCATTTTCCATGTTTTTACCTACACATACAACAGCTGCAAGTTTTTCCTTCTGGCTTAACAATGAGAACTTTATTCTGCCTCAGCTTAGCTGAGGTCTAACTAGCTTGTCAGGCTCAAAATTGCATGGCACTGGTTAGGTATGTAAGCAACTCAGTACCTTTCTTGTCCCAGAAGTGCCTAAGACATAATGAAAAAGGAATGCAGAAGTTTTTCACCTGTTATAATTGTTTTATAAAGCCCTGTACAATGAATTCTTTGTCATCTTCCAAGAATGGGTCATTTATGAACGGTAATGCTTACACAAGTGTGTTTTATGAATAGAAAGATCTGTGTAATTGGTGTGGTATTGCAAGTGAAACCCCATGGAGGTTGCACAAGATGTATTTAACTTTCTAATTCAACACTTGCAAGATTTTCAGATATCAGATGTTTAATTTATCCTTCATTGACATACTCCATTCTAAATAGAAAGGACTCCAAATTAGTACCATCCCACTGTAATTAGTGAGAAATGAAAGCCAGTGTAAAGTATGGCTTTTTCTTCCTTCCCGTTTTCATGTCTCATTTCTAACATTTCTCCTCACTCCCATTTCCTACCACCATCACAAATTTCCCTCTTTCAAAGTCCTCTATATTAATGCCCTTCCTCTCCTTCCTTCTCACAAGTCTGACATTACCTTTGTTGCTCCCTTGACTCTTGACTTTTTCTAACCCTGGACAATCCCTCACACACAATACATCTCTCCTAGCACTTTTTCTACCATCTTCAGTTGTTTCTTTCAAAGCCTCTCCTCTTTTCCTGTCTTCCTGTTCATTCTACTCTACCTCCTTCCAACCAGCAGACCACATTTTCCAGTCCCTTTCCCTCTCTCTCTACCTTTCCTTTTAACTGAACCCTGGATTTTCTTTGATAAACCAGCCCTTCTTGATGACTGGTCCCCACCTCTCCTCCCCCAGCTGGCAGAAAGATACTTCTTTTGCATTGCTATGCTTGCATTTCCAGCTTTAGCTTCTCTAGAGCTATTGAGCCAACAACTGCCACAGAAGTAGCTGTTTAGTAGAACCACAAAATGTGTCCAATAACAGATGTCTGTCCCTTGGGTCTTGGAATAAAGAAAGCCCTAAAGTCAGCAGACTCACAAAGAATGTCTAAAGAACCTCTAAGGAGGACATTCCAGAAGACTGAAGCTCGTTGTTCTTCCAGTTCAGCAAGGAGGGTAGGTAGGACTTGAAGAAAGGGGAATTTAGGATGTCTTTTGACCTGCCGAAATGCTAGGAACTATCATTCTTCTTCCAATGTTTCCTCCAAAGTTTCACCACGTCTCCCTGGGATTTGGATCAATCCTAACAACATCCTAGCCAAAGGTATGTGCTTTCCCTCTTCTGAGGGAAGGATTTGTTGCCTCCTAGTGCAGCAGAAAGGGAAGAGTTATTTACGTACAGGTTTGGGTTCACTGCCTCACCAAAACATGAGAGACTCCATCACAGTTTTCCTCCCTCAAGGCAGAACAACTCTCACAGGTCTCTCTCTCCTAAGTGGAAAAGGTGTTGGGAAATGGGAACAGATGGGGTGGTATTATTTTTCCACAGCCAAGCAGGCAGTTCCTGTTCTTTTCTTTCCCCAAATACAACTTAGCTGGCTGACAACTGGTCTGCTTGTGAACAAGCATTCCTACCTAACGCATTTGCTTCCTGTACTGTGTCCCATTAGACAAGATAAAGCGGTTTCACTTCAGTCCACCATAAAATATCAACACCCATGCTGCTAGGTAACCCCAGAAAGGACAAGCTCCCACTCTTATTTTGATTCCTTTTTCTCACACACGAAGTTAATACCTAGCACCCCACCCAGGCCTGGGAGAAAATACAATGCTCATGGGATTCTGTTAGCAATACTTACTAGTCATCCCACTGCCTTTGAGATGGAAATTAATCCCTTAAAGAAAGTTCTTAATATTTTAAACACAATTTTACAGTTTCAGCACATGGCAGTCAGTGTTCTGAATAGCAAATCTGATTAAAAATACTATCATGAGAGACAAAAAGAGTTAAAGATGTAAAAATACAGGGAAGTGTGTGTTAGTTGCTAAAAAGCAGCAGGGAATGAAGAAGGAAGTGACAGCGGGGGGATTAAGCAGAGACTAGGTTTAGAAATTATACTGCTTTATCATTTTAGTAAAATTCTTTGTTTATTTTGAGAAAGAAACAATTTTATTTTCTCATTATTTTTAAGTCTTTCTAAAAACAAAATGAAGTAGAAAGTTTTGCCCATAAAAGTGTATATAACTCAACTGGAGGGAAATTCCTCTAAAGCTGTATAATCTATTATGTAAAGAGATACTCTCTGGCATTCTTGGGATGAAGAGACATCACAAACATAGAACCAGGTTTTAATTTGGTGATAAGCAGCAATAGCAGATGACTCTGGCAGCTGTATAGCAAGTAAATAAATATTTCAACAGTTGTGTAGAGTAAGCAATTTTGCTTAATCAAACAACCAGACTATTTTAGAAATGAATATGACCTGACAAAGCAGAACATGAGTTCTTTGGCACATGTACTATCTGATGTGGCAGCAAAGAAGTCCTGATCACGATTAAGTAATCCGTCACAGATCCATGAGGACAAACAGTGACCATGTTGAGAACCAAGTATGACACTGCTGCATTCCATTTAGGGGGCATGCAGGTCATGCAAGCATTCAAAAGAGGGGCCCAGGACAGCTGGTCAGTATTCAAGGATTACCTTCTCCATGTCCAGGAGCAAAGTATACCGACAAAGAGGAAGGCAGGAAAGAATGCTAGGAGACCTGCTTGGATGAACAAGGAGATCCTGGACACACTGTCACACAAAAAGAATCTTTACAAGGAGTGGAAGAAATGACAGCTAGAAGGGCGGCATATAAGGAAGCTGTCCAAGCAGCAAGAGACCTTGTTAGAAAAGCTAATGCTCAGTTAGAATTAAATCTAGCCAGGGAGATCAAGGGAAACAGCACAAATTTCTATAGGTATATAAATGGTAAGAAGAAGACCAGGGAAGGTGTGGACCCCCTCAGAAAGGAAACGGGAGAACTGGTGACAAGTGATATGGAGAAGGCTGAGGTTCTCAACAACTTCTTTTCCTCAGTCTTCACTGGCAAGGGCTCCAGCCACACTCCCAGAGCCACAGAAGGCAATGGCAGGGGTTGTAAAGAACTGCCCATCATAAGTAAAGATCAGGTTCGTGACCATCTGATGAACCTGAAAGTGTACAAGTCCATGGGACACGATGGGATACACCCACTGGAACTGAGGGCACCTGGACCTGAGCAAAGCCTTTGACACTGTCCTGCATGACATCCTAGTCTCCAAGCTGATAAAGTATGGGTTTGATGGACTGACAATTCAGTGGATAAAGAACTGGCTTGACGGCTGCACTCAAAGAGTGGCTGTCAAGGGGTCCATGTCCAAGTGGAGGCCAGTGACAAGTGGAGTCCCTCAAGGATCAGTGCTGGGACCGGTCTTGTTTAACATCTTCATCAGCGACATGGACAGTCGTATTCAGTGCACCCTCAGCAAGTTTGCCAATGACACCAAGCTGTGTGGGGCGGCTGACATGCTGGAGGGAAGGGATGCCATCCAGAGAGACCTTGACAGGCTGGAGAGGTGGGCCCATGCCAACCTCATGAAGTTCAACAAGACCAAGTACAGGGTCCTCCATTTGGGTTGGGGCAATCCTAAGCACCGATAGAGGCTGGGCAGTGACTGGCTTGAGAGCAGCCCTGAAGAAAAGGACTTGCGGGTACTGGTGGACGAGAGGCTCAACATGAGCCGTCAGTGCGCACTTGCAGCCCAGAAAGCCAATCGTATCCTGGGATGCATCAAGAGAAATGTGGCCAGCAGGTCGAGGGAGGTGATTCTCCCCCTCTACTCCACTCTTGTGAGACCCCACCTGGAGTACTGCGTCCAGTGCTGGAGCCCCTACTACAAGAGAGATACGAACGTGCTGGAGCGTGTCCAGAGAAGGGCCACGAGGATGATCAGAGGGCTGGAGCACCTCCTATGAAGACAGACAGAGGGAGTTGGGGTTGTTCAGTCTGGAGAAAAGAAGGCTCCGAGGAGACCTTATAGTGGCCTACCAGTATCTTAAGGGGGCCTACAAGAAAGCTGGTGAGGGACTTTTTAGGATGTCAGGTAATGGTAGGACTAGAGGGAATGGATTAAAACTAGAGATGGGTCGATTCAGATTGGACGTTAGGAAGAAGTTCTTCACCATGAGGATGGTGAGACACTGGAACAGGTTGCCCAGAGAGGTGGTGGAAATCCCACCCCTGGAAGTTTTTAAGGCCAGGCTGGATGGGGCTCTGAGCAACCTGATCTAGTGGGAGATGTCCCAGCCCATGGCAGCGGGATTGGAACTAGATGATCTTTAAGGTCCCTTCCAACCCTGACTATTCTATGATTCTAAAACCAGTCTGCTGTCTACTTTGAGCTTGAATCAGTGCTCCAGGAACTCTGGGCATTTTTCCTTCAGGTGATTTTGTTTCAGGAGCAGCTCTTAATCCATTTAGCATATAACTAACTATTCCTCTTTCATCTGATAAGTATTCCTGATGACCATCAGTTTTCCAAGTCCCTTCTACCCTAAGATGCTGCAGAAAGTTCACCAGAAATTTGGCATCAGGACTTATACTGGCTTGGCTTGATTTTCCCTTTTCATTTGGCCCCTTCGCTGCCTTATCTACACAGCCACTGGGAGGTTTTCTATTGAATCATCGGTTAGTGCTTCTTTTAAAAATAGAAGCTGTTTGCTGTATGTGGAGATCAAAATTCTATTATAATCCTTCCTGATGCAGTTTTCTAACGTAAAACTCCTGGTAGCATGGTTTAGGGCATAGTAAATCAAAACAACAAATACTCCAGTAAGTAGAATTTAGGTAGAGATATTCTGGCTATAATTAAGTGCTACCAGCACTAACAGTTGAGTTTGGTTACAATAGAATTTGAAAATAAAAATTGCCATTTCTCTAAATGCAAACGTTTCTGAGACAGGAATATTTTTTATAATCTTTGACAAAACCTTTTTTTGCAGGAAGAGCTAATTCAACAAAACAAAATTCCACAAGAATGCACCTGTGTGAATGAAACTGCAAACACAGGATGGTGTTTGTTCTTGAAATAACAAGGAAGGCTAACTCAAATACACCTAATGAGAAAGAGTTGGATGGGCTGGTCATTTACGTGACAAAGGGAGATGTGGGAGTTCAAATCTTGTCCACCTCCTTAGCAGCCCAGCTACATGTCTGGATCACAAATTGTGGACAATTTCCAAAACAGTTCTCCTGGGACGTGAAGTCTAGAAAATGGTGAGGGAATCAACAGATAAATTTAGTTGCTGGGAAAAAGGCAAGTGAGTTAGTTTATTCTTTTTTTAATGATCATATTTCAAAGATATTGCTGACTGAGTTATTAAAATCATGTGTCATTTTATAGGTCTAAAAATATACATATATTAACATGGAAAAGTTACCAACTACCAATACACCAATATTTGTCCCTGTTGAAATAACTGACAGAACTCCAATATGCACAAACTTTATTCTAACATTTTGCCAAGCAATTCTTCATCAAAATTAATATGAAAAGCACATTCTATTGCATTAGTATAAACTGTAACCACAAATTGGAACTACTGATACTTTCTTAAGGCCACATTTTAACAGCTTTATTTAGATGAGATATTTTATTAAGCATTATAGACGCCACCCAGACTTCTAAGCTCTGCAATAATTTTGAATAACTTTGTAGACAATGCTTTCTAATTCTTGGCTAAATCACTCTTTGTATTACAATAGTCACCACCATACTTCTAAGGGTTTATAGTGGAGTAAAGTCTTTGCAGACTGTTCAGCTGAGAAGAGCTTACCTTCCTACAAAATGTAATCCTGCAAACCCTTGGTGTCCAGAGTCAAAGGCTGCTGCTTTCTTCCATGGGCTTACTTTCCCCCAGGACTTCATGGATCACATCCAAGACAACACATCTAACCTGGAAACCTGTTGCCAAGAAAGACTCAAGCAAACTTTTGAGGCTATACACAGAGATATGCATACATACATATCTGTATCTATATATCTGTATCTACATATCTATATCCATACGGATGCATATGTGCGCACACACACATGCACAAAGAGTGAAGAGCTTTGGAAAATTTCCTACAGCTTTTAGTTTTTGCATATGATTCCACAACAATAGCAGCTCCTGGAATTGCAAGGAGTAACAGGTTACAGTCTACTGAAGGTAAGAGTCACACTGTTAAGTCATACTTGTAAAACTTCCCATGCAAACAGTTGTGAAATCATCTTTAATCACCTTTTCTCTACTTTACAATGGGTTGCAATGAAAAGGTCTTTTACACCACATTATTTATATGTTGTTTCTCATAGAAACCTGCAAAAATCCTTGAGCTTTATAAATGTTTACCAAATAGGGAGTAGAAAACTTGAGACTAGTAACAGAATAATTACCACTGGTAGCCTTTATTGCTGAAATTAGTCCCCAGTGGTGGCTTGCAAGTAGTAACTGCTAATACTTTAAAAAGCAAAATGTGAAACTAATTTTACTGTTGTGTTCGAATAATTAGGTAAGTGTGAAACTCTATGAGTGCAAGAATACGTGGCAAATATGTGTTCAGACAAGTTCACCTAAAATTCCTGTTTTAAGAAATACTGTGCATTACCTTACACCCCTGCTGGTGTAAGGTAATTTCACTTCCACACATCTGCTCCAACACCAGCTTACTCACTGCACAAAGAGGAATCCTAAATACCCATCATTACATCCCAATGCACCTTTATGAAGTGGTTAGACCTCTTTGGAGAAATTGCAGATTTGGACCTGAACATAAAAGATCAGAGAGCATATCAGTCACACTAGTGTGGAGCCATAAGATGAATCTCTACGCTTACAAATGTTGGGCTGATATATTAAATGAGACCAAACGTGAAGCATATACACTATTATGTCACAATAAACATGATGTGTCCTTCATTGGCAGTAAAACAGTTAGTCCAATATAATAGCCTATGTAAGTTCAGTCAGGAACTGGTGGAATAGAAAGTAGATATTCCAGTCTGCTCCATATTCCCAAATCAGTTTCCTACAGAGTACTTCCCTTAGCTGAGAACGCTTTATAATTATATCTCCAAGAGAAGAATATATCTACCAGACTTTTGTAAACACCATACACTACATCTTCTTTAAATTGTGCTATGGATCAGGGATAGAACCAGATGGGTACATGAGAGCAGGTCTGTAGTTTGGGGGGAAAAAAAAAAGGGGCGGAGGGAGAAAAAAGTCTACAGTTTAGTCTACGGCTCATAGATGAAGTACTAAGAGCAAAAGGGTTCTCCAGCAAAACCTGGTGCTTTGGGCCCAGAGTGAGGTTTCAGCTGAGCATAAAGTTTGAGCCAGTGATCTGGTATAAGAGCTGGATCCAGGCTGGAGCACCAAGCTTCGAACAGGCTGATAAGCCACAGCAGGAACTGGATTAGACTGGAGGATGCAAGGCTACAGTTAACAGAGAGAGGTCAGAAACAGGTGTGATTCAAGTGTGGTTTTGTTAGATACAGATTCATGGTTAAGTTTGAGACCAGATGAACAGATAAGAGGAGATTTTGGATATGAAACTAAGAATTAGTACTAATTTGCCCTATTACGAAGGAGTTAGCATCTGGAGTTCACTTGCTCTGGTAGCACAAGATCAGGGATTGAAACTCCTATGGTCCACCTAACTGTTACTGACCTGGAAGGAGCTGGGCTAGGGTTAGTGTGGTACCTGGAGGATGTCCCTGGCTGGATTTTATGGGTTCTATCAAAAGGGGTATTTCTATACCTTCAGCAGTCACAATGTTTTTGACTGCAGAGTCTACATGCAGAAAATGTGAAGCAACTGCAGATCAGCCTCTGTGCGTCAAAGGACTCTGGTCACTGGTCTTAAACTGACACGTAGGCCATGCTTACATTAACCCTGTAAAGATTGATTCAGATTTCTAACTGATTCTTTTAAAAATGGGAGGAAGTTGATGGGAATTTTTAGATATATTTGATATGCCAGGCAACCAAATAGCCAAAATAGCAAAATTCACAACTACTACTGCTTTTATTACTGTTTTTTGTCCTTGTCTGTCTGGGTGCATTAGCTATCCTACTTGTCTGACAGTAGAGATACAGTGTGTATCTTGGGGAATAGCCATCGAGGTGTTATCTGTGAACACTCTGAAAAGAGAAAACCCACAGAAGCAGAATGTCCTTTGGGCCTTTTTCCACGAGACCCTGGCAGTTCTGTATCTCATCCTTTACCTTTCATGATGTACCTCAGATAAATTGCCACCTCTGTGTCTCCTGGAGAACACACCTTTGCAAAGCTTCAATTTTTTATCGTCTTCTGCCCCACATTTCATTATTTTTCAAAAAAGCAACATATTTGTTATGTGCCACGAAGCTCTTCTTGCATCCAATTTCCATTTCCCCAAGGTAGAACTCCACTTTCATAGGTAAATAAGCATACTGTTTAAATTAGGGCACCATTTGGTTGAGGGCATGGAAAGGGAAGGCGGGGTCAGTGGAAAAAGTGCCAAAAGCTGTTTTTTCTGCGTTGAGCAAACATGTGGGAAAACAGCATTTGCTTCAGGGCAGAATGTGTTTCAAAAGAAGAGCACTGTGTTTGTCATCAAAGACTGGGAGATTTGCAACCTTAACCACATCTTCAAAGTCTTATGGAGTCTGACAATAAGAAAAAAGAAGTATGGATAGCTAGAGACAGAGAAAGTCCTTACAGCCATACAATCAGTAAGTCTGAGTGAAATGCAAGAAACACAAAGCAGGCAGAAAGCAACAGAGCAGATTCCACTGAGGAGTATGCAGCTCTGCTCTCTCTACAGAGCTGCAGCCACCTGGGATGAGAGGAAGAGGAATATCATATTGAGGCTGAGCTACGGTGATGGCAACTCAGAAAGACAGGTATTTTTATTTCTGGAATGGTTGTAAGCTGCTTATTTGGGCAGTAAGAGCTGTGGAGTCGCTTCATGGAGGGCACCATTAGACTAGATTAATGCAAAATCTTAGGCCATCCTGAAATTAACAGAGTTTTTCTTTATTCTTTTCCACAAGACCAAAATTTCACTCTAGTGTAGTGAAAAAGTCCTGTTCCAGTCTAGCATCTATGATGTTTTTCTATTCCAGTTGTGGTTTTGGAACAATTCTTCCTTTGTGTTTTGGCTGGAAATGACTTTTCATTCGCCAGCTGCATTGCAGCTATTGCTACTGTAGCTCCATACCTTTTCTGCTGCTGTATTGTTGTGACCTTTTTCTCTGTCAGAGCTTTTTCCTGGACTTCCATAATGGCTGTCTCTCATCCAGGCATCTAGAACAATGTTTCCCTAGTGGACTGTTTTCTTAACAACTAGGAGCTCCTTGTCAAGCACTCTGTGTGTCTATCTTGCCTCTGGTGGGAAGGTAAGTAGAAGATAAACCTTCCTCTCAGATGGAGCTGGCTCCAGACTATATAACTTCACTATGTAATTTAGCTTTTAGCAATAATTTAAATTTGGATGAAGTTCATATTTTTCATGAGTTATTAGCTAACTTCAAAAGCAATAGCTTCACAGCCCCATCAAGACTTAAGGATTGCTACACAATTACAGAAGCAATCACATAGGAGACGAGGTATTTAAGAACTGGCATCTCTTAAGGCTGGTTTGGTTTTTTTTTTACACCATTTTTCTGCAGTGACGCTAGATCTTGACACTGAGTGAGTAATTCAGTCAATATGTCCTTAGGAAAAAATAGTCCTCCTTTTCTACAAGTGGGGTAGTCTATGGAAGGGGTTAACAGTAAACAGCACAGAATTGTTCCATTAGGGAATGACTGTAAACACTGAGGACTTCTTCCATTTCTTTCCCTCCTGTAGTTACCGTGTTTTTCAAGTGAGTGGTTTGGCAGCCCTGAAACTTTAGCCTTTATTTCTAGGTATAAATCAGAGAACCGTCCCCTTATGTTGACAGTTGCTATATAAAATCTGATTCTTTCAAGTTTTTAAGTGGTCCAGTGTATGAAATTTAAGAAATTGCAGAACACATAAATCTAAGGTTTTTATATTCAAGTCAATGACTTGCTTTTAACATAATGCAGACAGGATACTGAGGTGCCAAGGTTGAGGGTGAAGGTAACCAAGCTATAGTAAAGATTATTGCCATTTTTCCCTTCAGCTTCTTCAGCCTGCCTGAGACAGTAATGCAGACACGTACACAAGTAGTGTGATAGAAACACCATTAAAAACCTAATTAAAGATCAGAAATCATTCAGACATAAATGCCATTTGTGCATGGATTTGCAAATGGAATATTAGTGATCTGAGGCAGTTTTATTAAAGAAGCCACAGAATTTGCCTGTTGCAGAGGCCAGAAACCGCTCCATGTGTGAGGCTTCGTAATGGTGCTAACAAAGGATTAGGGGTCAACATGGGCTTTCAGCAAGTTGTCTCCCCACTGATGCCCCTTTCCTATATGGGAACACCACACACTGGGAGAAAGGCATACCTCCTTTCAGGTAGGACCACGTCCCTAAAATATTAGTGTGACTAGAGACATTATGAGAACTGCAGGCTAGGATAATCCATCTGTGCAAATAAACAAGAGTTTACTTCCAACGATGATGATGGAGTTTGCTGGGGATGTAATTCCTAATGGACAGCAAGCATTTTATTGCTAATATCTCACTTTTCATTGCACCTGAACTTCTGACTATCTATTAACAGTTGGATATTCATTGCATAAATATGAATGGTGGCTCTGTTCTCTGTATTTCTTTTTTTTTTTTTTTATTGACTGCAATCTGGCAACACAGTCTTGGATCAATCTAACAACACTTCAATGGCTTTTTGGAATTTTGGGGTTTTTTTAACGTAAGAAAAAAGTGATTTCACAACCACTACACATGCAGTAATAATATCCAAACAAAAAAAAACCTCATCGCCTGAGGACAATGCAGAAATACGGAAACCTTGCTGGAATAATCCATCCATGCAAATGAACAGAAATTTATCTCTGCGTGTCCTTTCTTTGTGTCTGCTGGATTCCGTTCATACAAGTCAATATGACTGCCACCCTGAGCCCAGAGCTGCCAGGGTCCAGTCAGGCCCTCCCCACCACCTGCTGGTGGTCCTGGGCCAAACCCTAATGGGACCTGAGCTGGAGGTGGGGGACGGGCCTTATATAAAGGGTTGCCCCTAGAGTCAGGCACCATCCGTCCCTGGCCCCACAACCATGCCAGGGGCTTCACCCACAGCTGTGTCCCATGGAGCTCATCTGCCAGGGGCTTTGCCCAAATTTGGGCCAGGATGCAGCTGTCACAGCCCTGTGGTCTTCCCTAAACCCACTGCACCCAGGGCAACCCCTGGCACCCAGTTACCCAAACAATTTAATGAGGATTAGATGGAGGATACAGGGTTAAGTGAGTCTAATCTTCAATGTTGTGCAACGTCTGGCCTGCATGACAGACATTAGCCCATCCTTAACAGTACTGTCCCTCCAGGCTGGCCTAGCTGGGTGTCAGAGGGCAATGCCCCTTGCCCCAGGCCCTGGCTACCAGTTCCATGCTCTCCATGTAGGAACCAACAATTCCACAACAATGACTCCCCTACTGGAGCTCCAGCAGAGCAGCCAGTCTGCCACCAATGGCACTATCTGATTCAGGAAGCTGGCCATGGGAACTGGCTAGAAGGGAGTAAGTCCTTGTAGTCCACTATACATTAACACTGACTGAGACTCTCAATGATGAGATGGCCAGGATGGAGCCACGCAGAGCCTGGGACAGTTCTTGGACCTGGCTGTTTCTTTGGAGACGTGCCTGATGGCAAGCAAGAGAGAGCGCCACAGCTCTTGGGGGACCCCAGCCACATTTTCTTCTACTTTACTTACCACCGACAGAGGAGAAGCCCATGGAGGTGGGCATCACTCAACCTCACTCCGTATCCCAAAACTGAGGACACAGGTGGGGGGAAGGATCACCCTTTTGCTGTGGTGAGAAAGCGCACTAGCTTGAACAACCTCCAGGCCCAGACCACTGTAAAGGCAGTGCAGTCAGGAGGAGGCAGCTGTACCAGCACCCTGCCACACAATACTCCTTGTAATCATCCTCTCGGGGCGGGTGCACTGTCCAGTTCACTGTGCCCATAGTTTTGCAGCCTCTGAGTTTGTCTGGAATGCCCAGATGCCTACTTGGCCCCAGCCCACCTCAGCCATGTTCATTGCTATGGATGGGAGCTGTGGGGATGTTCACTTTAAGGCAAACCAGACCTAGACAGTCAGAGATTCCTATGTACCCCCCTCTATCCTGTCATCCTCAGGCTGTCTTGGCTGTAGAAACACAACCCTACCACTGACTGCTGTCTGGGATCCTTATGCTGATGTGTTGTCACCCTCAGCTCCCAGCTCATCTTCCCTTATGGTGCCACCCCAGTCTTGCCGCTTCCTGACTCAAAAGGTTTTCTTTGTCTTCTGAGCTTTGGATTTAGATGATTGTCTTCTCAAGACAGTTCATTAAATAAACTAGTGGGTTTTGTTCTCTCCCCAAAGGATAACTGTCTTGTCACAAAATCACAACTTCAAATGTCAGTCTTCTTAACAGTCTTCTCATTAAGAAAGACAGAACTGAAAGACCTTAAAGAGTGAAGCGCCATTTCACTGTAAGTGGTCCATAAAAACTGAGCTCCATAAAAGGCATGACAGTGTGCTGGTATTGTAGTACCCCTGCTCCACCCAATCTTTGAATGTGTGAGAGATTGACAGTCTCCAAGTGCTTCAGTTTCTGACTTCTTCAAAGAAGGAGAGGTATTTAAACTTGTGGTGATGTAAACACATTTATTTCTCTCTACCCAGTAGCTTTGTGGGCTATCGTTGAGGTCACAGAGCTTATGTACCATTTCTCCCCCTCCACCCAAAAGTCAATGGATATTTTTTATCTGGTTTTGGTATTGCATGATGACCACAGCACAGCCTAGACTTTGCACAGCATGTGTGTAGTGTCTGAATTTAGCACTTCTTTGCCTTGGCACACCAATTCTACAGATTGAACCAGATTTATGAACCCTAGATGGAGGACATTTACAGAACTCTTCTCTCTCAACTTTCCATCATTTAAAGGGCCTGTAGAAGGAAGAAGCAGAAAGTTCCTAGAGTAGTTTAAAAAGAATGGAAATGCAGAATATTTGAGTTGAGTATTAATATGAACCTATATGTATTTATAACCCAATAGCTGCATCTCAGCATGTTTCAGTGTTTTTTCCAGGTAGCATTAATATTCAACCAAACAACAACTTAATGCTCATCCTCTCTCAATCTCACTACTTCAATGACAAAAGTCTTTAGATGATATGAGAGGGATTTGTTCACTTATTCCCACGAAGTTATGTATTTCCTTCAACACATCCTCAGTTTCTGTTATTAACGTATCCTCTCTGGAAGTAATTTTCTTTTCAAAACTACTACCACCAATTCTATATGATGCTTCCTTAGTGGCATGCCCAGAATTGTAAGATGTTGTACTACAATAACCTAGAAGGAAATTTGCACATGATATACACATAGCTGGCATAGTTTGCTGTGTAAGCACTACAGCGTGAATAAAAAGGAAGGCCAACTGTCTGTGACATACAAAATAGGTAGGAAAATAACACTACAGATCTTCATCTGTCATGTATGTCTGTGGAAACTCCAGATGAAAATCTGACCCAGCTTATATAATTACTAGCTACGTAGTTATGTGCAGCTGGTTAATATTCATATACTATACACATACCCACAAATGATTCTATTTTTTCTATTATGAAATCCTGGGTGAGAGAACTTAATAATTGGGCTCTAGTCTCACTGCTGTTTAAATTGCGGTCAAATAGAATTTGTCTTCAGAGACTTGTGAGCTGTTTGGTTTCTGTTGAATAAAATGTGATTGAAATTAATTTGGACATTTTTCTTAGCTACAGAAAAGCCAAAAACATTTTATTCTGGTCAGATTTTAGATATGGCACTATTGTTTTTTTCCCTCTGGCGAGAAAAAAGCTTCATTAAGAAGTGAGAATAGTTACAGGATCTTAACAAAGGGCACAGTCAACCTCTTTATAGCTGAAGTTAAATGATTGATGTATTTATTATAAAGAATAAATTAATCTAATGACCATGCAAATTAACTTCTTTTTTCCCCCCACATTTTTATTTTATACTCAGCTGGTGTATAAAGCAGAGCAAGTCCAAATTCTTCCATTTCTTTGATGATTATTATTTTCTAGTTGCCTTGATAGTAACAATTATCAACAGAACTCTTCAGCTGGAAATATGTTTACACTTTAAGATAAGTATCAATGCTATGATTTTTTTCCTTACAAAATCCTACAGTTCATGCTCTCATAATAAAGAAATTTATGGTACTGTCCATTTACATTACATTCTGAGAGCCTGATCCAACTCCTCTGTAACCCTACAAGAATGTCTCCATTGACTGCACTGAAGTACAAAACTACCGCAATACTAGATCCAAACACCCCTAAGCTTTGAAAAAGGTTGGAACTTTATCCAAACTTTTGACGCAAGTCCATCTGCAGTTAAACTACAAAGTTCAGTCTTGGTTTCATCTTAGACTGCAATGTGTATTCTAATTATGCAAAATTTTAGCAAAGAATATCAGCCTTATAATGACATATAAGGAGCTGTTAGTATGCCAATGAAAATACTGCATTATTTTCATTGGCAACTTATTTTAGAAAGCCTATTGATATGTTTTGACATCAGTGGACGCTTCATTCCAAATTTATTTTATTATTTATTTTACTATTAAAATACACATTGGCCATTTTAGCCAGTTTTATTGAAAAAAAAAAACCCAACCTTCAAAATTCTAATTGCAGTACACCACTACTATGAAAAATAACTGTGTGAAATCTGTGCTTTTTTCTTCAATAATTTTGTTTCTTTGGTAGATTCAGGTTCACATTTGCATACATTAGTAACAACAAACAATGTTTCTCTGGGTTTTGTCTTCCACTGGCCGTGTAGAATCATGAAACTTAAGAGGCTTTGAGCTGGATTCTAATTTTCCCATTCTAAGGAGCCAAAAAAGGTATCTCTGATTTGATTCCTCTGGGTCTCATATCCATGGTCTACACAGAGGCTCCAGCCTGTAGTGGCTGTAGCACTGCAGCCTTTCCCTATTGCCACAGAACAGACCATAAACGTGTTTCATTACTTTTGATTCTCCATCCAGTTCTCACAGACTCTAGACAACTTCATCTAGGCTACTTGCTGGAAGTTTGCCCAAGGATAGGAGCAGAGTACTTATTGCTGCACTTATGTTTCAGCCTGGCCTATGTTGCACATGAACAACATGGGACAGCTTCTCTTTGGCTCTTAATGAGGTCTCTAGACTTGTCAAAACTACCCATGCATAGCTAAAACAGGGCCATAGGGCTTGAAAAAGTCCTGTGTGTTAAGAAAGTAGGTACACATCACTGCATATTTCCTGTGGAAGCACTTCCAAAGACAGAAGTCATAACAGAATTTGGTTTTCAGATTATTAGTAACAAAAATAGATGAGAAACTGATCAACTTATTCCTCAGATCTCTGTTTCAGTTTAGGGAGACAATTGTCAGTGCTGTTTGAGTTTTTATCTTTTTTTTTTTGAAAACTCAACACGCATTTGAGACATAAGTTCTCACCTTGCCCTTAGTTTTCTGAGCAGAATTACTTAATTGTTCTGAGTGTGAATTAATTATATCAATATGAAGAAGATCGATTAGATCTATCTTTATTTGCACAAAATGTCTAGTGCATGGATAGCTTACAATTTCGTACTCTGGACTAAACTCATACTTTACATAAGAAAGTAAAACCTCTTTGATATTTCACATTGATTGACCAGTTTGAATTTGATACTTCCTTCTGAAAGTATGAATTAATTGAAACAATCAGACATTACTGAGTATTTACAAGATGAAGTGAGTCTAGTTGTCACAATTTTGAAAATCCTTACTTTTTGCCAACAAATACAAGTCTTTGACATTGAGAATAAGCATGTGGAGTGAGTAGGAGTATTTTTCAGTGTCTTTTTGTTCTCATTCTGTCTTTAAACACTTGCAAATGACCATCAGTTTTATTTCTAAAATGAACCTGTGTTTCATGCTAAAATAGCCCTTTATGGCCATAATTTCACCCATACTTATGGCTTAAATTTCTGAAAATAAAGGAGTTCCAGTGATTTATGATATTGAACCTATTAAAAAAAATCAATGCTGTACAAGTCCTTATTAAAAAAAAAAGCTTTTTTTTTTTTAATCATTCTTTGTAGCACATATTAGCATCCTAAGTAGAGGCCTCATTTTCATCACCCATCAAGACCCTAACTGAACAGCCATTTTAGACATACTGGAATGAAAAATGCCTGTTTGGCATGGAATTCTTGAATAAACATTTAAGGCATTACCCTTGTCCTATCAACTTGTTACTAGCACCAGTCTGTGCTCTTGCAGGTGTGGCATGTAAAGAAATTAGCTGTGTCTATTCCTGTTTTCATTTAGAAATTACTGGATCCACACAAAAATAGCTCCTCTTTAGTTAAAGAAAATGTCATTGCAATCCCTAAAATGTTTAACATGGTAGTTGATTTGAAACCATTATAATTTTTAATTAGTGTAGATCTACTATACAACCCAAAGGCAGTTGAAATGCTGTGGAAGCTCATTAACAAAACAGCGTTTCTTAGACTACTGGGCAATACATAGAATAATATTGTTGGATGCCTCATGAGAAATGTTTTCTAAAGGAAAGAAATGCTTGTTTGTCTTCATTGCAATCGTAAAGTTAGAATGGTCAGGAAAAATTGGAGGACTGTTGGAGAAAACTCCAAATATTTTGGTTAGAAACACACCAGTAGAAAACCCTTGCCTCAGGAAAATTTTTATTTTAGGTAAAATTTCAATATGCGGAATACGTATCAAGCAAAACCTGATTAAATAAAGTAATTTTACAATGCACTTGCTTTGCCTCACAATTCAACATTCCACTTTCCCTCAGACAACAGGAAGTTTTTTCACTGTTTTAACATCAGAAGAGTAGGTTTATTCAGATTATTCTTCAAAGTTTGAGGATTTTATCCAAACCAAATTGTTGAACTTGAGGAGTTTTCCTTATCCGTAACAATAGGTGGTTCCTTCTGAAACTCAAGTGATCAGAGCTATTTTCCCAGAACTGACAACCACATGTCTTATTGACCTCAGACCTACCATTGTATCCCAGTTTTTTATTTTCCCATCCATAAAATTAGGATAATGACTCCCTTGTAGAAACATTTGATTTACTGATGAAATGTGTTTCATAAGGATATTATCATTATTCATTTAAAGAATAAACAGAACCAAAATTGAACACCTCCCAGACTCTGGGGGAAGTCTGGAACCATATCTGAAATTGTGGTTTCTGACTCAGCTGTAATTTATAAATTACAATTAACACTGATTGAAAAAGTACACATTACAATGATATATTCCATTTTCCATATAAATTTGAAAATAAATGTTTTTCTTTCCTTTGAGCTAGACAACTCTTCCCCCCAGAATAGAAAAAATAGTGAGTTTAGATACTTTTTGTTGTTCTCAGATAAACAAAAGACACTGACCTGTTGAAATAACAAGTCTGCGACCATATATGTTCTCTCTGTGGGTTAATGCCCCTCTGAAATTTCAAAACAACTTGAAAAACTGAGAAACAACTGTTCAAATTACAACTACTGAGCAGAAGAATTAAGCAGGAGATTTCTAGTGAACCACAAAAGGGATCCAGGAAGTCAACTTACTGACTGTTGTGGAAGTCAGTGTTTAAAACCTCCTGCAGCTTTAAAAATCTCACCATAAATGTATCCATATTTTATTCTAGGTCAATTTTAATCCAACTAATGACAGTTGGTTGACCCACAGGTCATGAGAACTATGAAGCAGATTTGCAACTGCTGAGTGCCCTCACTTCCAATTGACTTCAGTGTAAATTGCACAGTCCACATCAGATGGTGCTCTGACAAGTCAGGGTGACCAGAGAAGCATTAAAGCCCCCCAGAAATGCTCAGAAAGCGATCCCCAGTGATGCTAGGAAACAAACTTGTTATTTGCCTGTTTCTACAGTAGGTCAAAGTAGTCTTTGCAAACTCCCTGTGAAATAATTCATCATTGCTGTTGGTTGATCAGTTTTATTAGGAAGCAATTATTGTTGACAAGTAATAAAGGTGTGTAATTTCTTCATGTTTGCCTTTGGCTGAATTTTGTTTCTAGTGAGGGTGAGACCCCAGCTAGCCTCCATTTCAAGACAGTCCTGGTGAGCACTCATTTCCATCTCAAAAAAAATTGGTGTCCTAGAAATTAGGGCCTCGGCACCTTTTGGCTATGGAAATCCATGAAAATAATACATCTATAGCAGTAGCGTTAATATGTAAGGCATACAATACATCAGCTATTTTTTCCATTACAGCCAGGAAAAAAGGATTTCCTTCTGTAAAGTTGTTGCACACAAACATTCAAATAATTTCAAGTCTCTTTTAGCAGCAAGAGGAACTTAGATAGTAGCTTCATTTTCAGGACCTGTCTGCAGAAGCCATCTTCACTCTGCAATGTGTCTTCTTCTCTACTATAGTATATTACCTACCAATAACCTTCCAGTTGTTTTCACAGTTGTGCCTGATATTTTGGGTCTTCTCTATGTAGAAGTTTTTTTTTTCCCCTCTACTCAGGAAGCAGCCAGAAAAAATGTACTTATATCATTTGGCTGAAAAGATTTGCTTTCTGTGTCTTACACAGTTCAGACCAAAGTTTTGGAAAAAGAAGTGGTACAACAAGCTGAAACACACTGTTGTGTTACCAAGAAGTGAGCAAATTTGGGTGCACGTGGGTAGTGAAGAAAGAAGAAGAACATGAAAGGGAAACAGAGCATGAAGACAGTTACAGTATCTGTGACAAAAAAATGGGTTCCAAATGACAGAATTTATTTGGGATAGAGGTCTAGTAACCAGCTTGAACATAACTGTGGCCTGCTTGAGCCATTCTTCACAAGTTTATAGCAGAGAAGGTGTGTGTGTTTGAACAAGGACAAACTTTTCTTTAGGCATCTGCATTCCATTCTCTTGGCTGCAACCCCTATAGGAAAAAATTGCCAAAACCCATCCTGAGAACAGAATCACCTCCAAATACAAAGGCAAATGTATGCCGTATTAATGCACATTACCTTTCAGGTTTTATTTATGCACAGTGAAGAGTTATGAAAACTTTTAATTTCAGTTGCCACTTTCATTAATATAAAAATCTGGAGTAGCATTATTTACTTCATTTTTGGCTTCCCCCCAGTTGAAACCACAGCTCCCATTCTATATATCTTGGCTCGCAGAAATTCTGGCTTTGCAGTTTTTATGTCCTGTTTGTGTTCTTTCATTTCACTGCCAGACTTCCTATTTGCTTATATGGGACACCCTCCTCCATTATGCTTCTCACAACTATATGAAATATGACAATTACCATGAAATGTCATGGACTCTGAGAAACAATACTAAATTTTAATATTGTAAAGTAACACAAATGACAGCATGAGAATATACAACTAATAAGCCAGAGAGGTGATGCTGCCCAAAATGTACAGAATTAGAATGGCATTTTGATGGTTCACGAGTGTAAGGAAATGTACTATACCATAGAAGTATACCAATGAGGACAGTCATTATTAATGCTTCCTCTCATGCCATGCTCAACAGTGAATAAATACTTGGCAAGCTGCTTAGATGGCAGTACTTCTTTCCTCACTGAAGAAATCACAATAAAAAGATACTTGCTGGGAAAAGTGTTGAAAAGGGAAATGAAACAAGTGCTTTGTTAATGGAAATAGAGTTATTTCTTTCACAGAGGAACAGTCCTGTTGCAACTTACCAGAATATAAAGAAAAAAAGCTTAAAGTAAGGCTTTGATTTCATATATTCAAAACATGCCAGAAACTACTGACTGAGTATTGTGATTTATTGTAGGAACTGTGCCCCAAATACTTGAGGATCCCATCCTGGAAGGCACTGAGTGTTGCTGGGGTATTGCTGGCACTCTACCAGCACAATATATCCAGCATCAAATATGCTCATTTCTAGTGGGAATGATTTTTCCTTATGCTGAGTTATTTAGTCTTGTTATTGGTATATTCAAGCTAGCCTCACCTTCAGCTATATATTTTCTTGTTATTATTATGTTTTTAGACCCACAACACTTAAAGCCCATCCAAGCACCACATTATTAGTGTAAAGATCATGAAGTGCAGCAGCACGCTAAACAAAAATAGTGTAGTTCAGAGTCTAAGCAACCACAGCCACACATATAGTCACATGATCCTCAAGGTGCATGGAATTTCACTATTTGTATATATGGACCATGGTGAATATGGAAATAAAAAATAATTTATTTTAGATCTGAGAGAGCATTATTTCCTGTAGACTACAATGGAAAGGAACAATTAGAGCCTTGACTTTGCCAAACACTAATCTCCATCAAAAGGGTTAGAAGATTAAAGCAAAAAAAAGTAATTTTCATAAGCAACATGATATTGTATGTGATATATTTACAGCAGGATGTGAATGTTTGAGGCTATAAGTTTGTAATGGGGAGATCATTTCTCCTTCTCCAGCGATAGAATATTTCAAACACTGGATTATAATTTTTGGAGAGTGTTCAAAATGTACAAATTCAAAGACTGGTGACATAAGTTCACTTCATCTATGGTTTCATTTAATAGGCCTTCGCTGTATTTTTTTTAATATATATAAATATAAGCTAGTTCAGTTTATAGAAAATGTACCCCATTAGCAGTTTCTTGACTTTATAAATGAGCTATTGTGCTTTTGTTAGAGTGCAGGCATGTCTTTGCATGTGTACCTATCTATCTATACACACAAATATATATATATATTTATCTTAGAACACTCATTGTTTTAAACTTTAATCATGCACAAAAACTGCAAAGTGCTTGGAGTTTCAAATGCTTTCCTGAGTGCTGCAGAAATAAAATCAGAGAAGTTATGGCAGTGTTTAGCAGGAATCAAGTGCTTAAAGGTACAGTGTTCCATTTTGCTGTGTTAACCATTTGAAATATAGTTTCTCATCCAATCAATTTAATTGCTCCTAAAAAATTTAGGAGGGTGTAAGTTCAAGGATTAAAACAAAGAACAGAAGAGATGACTCTGGTTTGATGCCTCTGGGTCTCATATCCATCATCTACCCAGACATGACCCAGCCTGTAGCACGTACTTCCCACTGTACATCAGAACAGACCGTGCATGCGTATCATTACTTTTGGTGCTCCATCCAATTCTCACAGAATCTGGACAGCCTCATGCAAGGCACTTCCTGGAAACTTGCTCCAAGACTTCTGCAGTTATGTTTCAGCCTGGCCAATATTCCAGATGAAAAGGCATAGGGCTTTCATTGGGATCCACTTCAGCTTGGTTCCTAATGAGAACTGTCGACCTGTCAAAACTACCCATGCATACCTAAAACAAGGCCATCGGGCTTGAGAGCATCCTGTGTGTTAAGAAAGCCTCGATGCTCTAACAAATGTGGGCTCCCTCATATAGAGAACAGAATAGATTTACTTACGTTTATTCTCCCTTTTTGAAAAGATCACAGACTTACTTCCATTCTGTTCTTACCCAAACATTTTCGTGCCTTTCTAACAAACTACTGAAGTGGTTCTTTTGAGAATCTCATATTTCGTCAGAATAAAGACTATGTCTCCACAGGTTGTGAGAGTTGGAGGAAACAGCTTGAAAGCCTAGGGTATTTTAAAATCCTACAATGTCTACATCAATTTCATTAATTGAAAGACTGCTCACACTTACTGAGCAATGCTCAGGCCGAGTTCATTGTCAATTTTTAGGTTCTCTTTTGCAGCATGCTGCATTCTGTACACTTTTTATCCTGAGGCAGACTGAATGATTTCTGTTGACCCAGGGGAAAAGTATCAATTTAGAGCAGTCTCTTAGCACCTTCAGAGCAAAATGCTATTATAAAGAAAAAATGAGTGACAGATGGAAATATAGACAGGTCTATACCTAAGTGCTAAAGGAGGGAGAGTAAGAAGTAGTGGATATTAAGGAAAAGTTAAAGAGAAGAAAATTGACTGTCATATAAATGCAAAAGTGGTCCAATACACAGTACAAACTGAAAAAGTGAAATTATTTTCCTTCAGAATAAACAGTCTGTATAACTGGAAAAACAAGGCATTGTCAGGACTGTGATACTGCAAAACAGACACTGACCAAATTAGTTTCAATAATCTCTTCTGAGAGATAGAAGAGGAGAAAAAAGAGGAGAAATATCCCCAATGATCTGCTTTAAAGGACAGCTTGTGATTTAAAATCATAGTATTGAGAACATGGGAAGGGAATAATTTTAAAACACAAGGTACACAAAAGTGCTCATGTATGTTGATTATTTATTTTTTTTAATTTGCTCATTGTGGCTTCAGATATTGCCTTTTCTTTAAAGGAAAAGACAAACAGAAAGGAAAATATTTAACTGAGCATAGTAGGAATTTCTTAAAGTATAAGACGACCAAATTCAGGGCTCTGACTAGAAGGTGGCACATCTTTCTCTAATTTGTGGGAACATTACTACTAAATGATTAAAAAATAAAGTTCTTAGCAAAAATTGAAGAAAAGCTTCCCACCTTCTGCCATGTGCATTCAAGCTTTGGGGGTTTTGCCATCATAGGAAGACGTTTTATTTTTTTCTTTTGGCTTTTTTTTTCTTATGATTAGGATTTATTTCCTCTTTGAGTTTCACAAAGGTAAACAATGCCTCTCACAAAGTTTCTTGCAGAACTTACCATTACCGTACAATCTAGCCTGTACCTGTCTTTCCCTGCTTTTTATAACTGATCTTAAGAAAAGGAACAGAAGACATTTCACAAAATCATGAGTGGCACATTGCATTAGTGTATTTAAGAATGTTAATTCTTAGCACCTAATGTTTCCTGCTATGCATCTTATCAGACAGCAGTGTGCTAAGGTCCTGAACTGGTGAGATGGCAGAGTGAAGACAGAGACTTGAGCTGGGGAACAGCCCTGTTCCCAGGCCCTGGACTAATGGGGGTGGGAGTGTGTAAAAAGCAGTTTGCTTGGGGGTGGAACAAGGGACGTTAAGAAGCAGATGCTCTCAGTCTCCAAAGGAAAGCTGCTGTAATCAGTGCACAGCATTCTCTCAGTCAATCCAAGGCTTTTGGGGGGGGGGGGAAGGTGGGGGGGGGAGTGCAGGGAACAAAAATCTTTTAGCTCAGTAGCTCAGTGCTTAAATGTAAGAGGATTTTCAAACTGGATAGGCAGGAGTCTATCACACTAAAAATTATTATTCAAGTTTAAAGTAAAGCTTTGTTTAGGTTTTAATGAAGCAACAGAATTTTAACAACAGAAGTTCTGTCTTTCTCTTTTTTTTCTCCCTTTCCACATTCAGTTCCTCTGCCCCTGCACCTGCTTCTAGTTTTGGCTTCTTGGCAGTGATGCTTAGAGAGACATCAGCTGGCAGTGGCAAACTGTTAAAAGCTCCCCTGCAATGCGCTTTGCAAATGCCAGCCATTTATTCACTGGTGCATGCCAGCTTAACACAACGTTTCTTCCCCTCTCTCTTCTCTGCTCTCAGGTTTCACTTCCAAACACAGTAAGGAATCTGAGTCATGGCCTAGCTGTTTGAGTATCCATTAAATGTGGTCACTTCTATTCGTTGTTGTCGTAATATTTTGATCCAAAGGGTGTTGCATAGAATTTCAACTATAGAACTGTTTCTTCTTTGCAGATGTAGCTGTTGAACCACAAGTTTTGTTCTGTTTTAGTGTTTTGTCCTTTTAAACAGATGGTGGGATAGCTAAGCTGCTGCGATCTTGGAGTTATTTTGTTGCCTTGTATTTTTCCTTTTCTGTTTTTCCAAGTCCAGAATGCTATCTGTAAAAAGAAATATAGAAGAAAACAAAGAGGGTGGCAAGCAACTTAAGCATTCAACACAAGCGGGCTGTTCCCATGCTGCCTTAGAGATCACAGTTCAGTCTGATCTCCACTGCCGTAGTGTAAATTTAGAGCTATAACATCAGATTCATTAGATTGACTCCAGAATTCTATGTGTGGTAGGATAAAAAATTGGCCCCCAATAGGACATTTTCAATTCACTGCATCACTTCAGCAGAGAGTGAGAAAGTGCCACAGATGTGCAAGAATTCCACAGTATATTTTCCTTGGAAATTTAAAGCTTATCTTTAATGTGTGTCATCTGAAGGTTCTTTCTAGGCCCTCTGTGGAGATAAGGAATGGGATTTTCAACCTTAAATTACTGGAAGCTTTTCCCTGTATTCCAAACTCTTTCTACAGATAGTTCTGGGTGGGAAAGAATTGCCCCATGCTCTTAATATAGATAGGTTAAAAAATAGTTTTCCAGCAGCAGCATTTTGGCACGGGCAGGAAGTAGAAGCATTATGGATGAGTTGACTTTGTGTTCTCTTTCAATGAGGTCTCAAGCCTATTCTCGTTATCGAAGGATTTGTATTGACTTTCAACAAAGTTGAACCAAGTCCTTTCTGCAAAGGAGTCAGCAAGAGCGGTGTACTCTGACTCCTGGGGTAGAGAAAAGGGATGTTGAGAAGAGTTACAATAAAGCCATGAGGGATGAAAGCAGTGTTGAGGGTGGGGGAATAAAACAGCTCAGATAGGTGGAGCCAGTGTGAGCAGTAGCCTATTCCAGACACTTAGCTGGGTTAATATTTCTTTACTAAGCTATGAAAACGCTTAGATGCCATCAGTATAATGTGGGTGAAGAACAGACACATTATTAGTCAATGGAAGAGTAAAACAACTGCATCCTAATACCTACATATCCACACTCATGTTTGAGGAACTGTGACTCTAAGACTGATGCCTAGAAAACAGATGTGCTGCTAAAACTTCACACCCATGTCCTCCTGTGTTTTAACCCTGGATGCTAATGTTCATATGCCCACTGCAGTAGGTTACAAGGATTCCTCTCTATTTTATGTAAGCCTCTGTCATTCATCTGGAACTTAATGACAGGGCTTGGGTTACACTATCAGGATGAAGGTCTATGAGCATAAAAGCCAGCTTGCAAGCAAAGAAGCCGTTGAGCTCTGGTACATTTACAGCTGAAACAAACATGGCCCTTGCATGAATGCAGGCACTCTCTGCTGCCCAGAGCAACAGTACAAAGTGATTTGGTGGGAGTTCATTTTCTGAAGGATCAATTGCCTCAGAGTGAAAGAACCAAGAAAATAGAGAACTTTAGGAAAGAAGGCACGCATGAAGCCTGACCCACAGAGAATGGAAATAAGAACAAGTTTAAACAGCTTTTATTATGAGGTGAAAAAGATTTGAAGTTGTGAGTAAACAGCTATCTTCTTGGTTCCTTCGTATTCAGGGAAAAAAGGAATTTCTATCTTCTTTGTAAATGAGAAAGATATCTGGCTCCATACCATGGAACAACCTCCAATAGCCTGACTTTTGGCTAAGTGTTTGGGTCACAAGAGGAGAGAGGTAGGATGAGATCATTATGTACATTTCTGCTTGCAGCTTTGAATTTGAACCCAAATCCATGGTCCATAACCCTAAGATTACAAGGTGACTGAGAAAAAGGACGCAGAAAGCATAGCTAACTGCAAATGTTGGCAATCATCATATGATCCTTTAGCTAAATGAGATGGAGCAGAAGTGCTTTAGCACCATTTTCACTTACACATGTTTCAGAGTTGTAGCTGCCCCAGAAGAGTGCAGTAATAAGTATGACATACTCCTGGTTCTGGAAAGCTGATAATTCTCTTGCTGTCTCTGAAAAGAAGGAATAGATTTCATAACAAAATATGGGCTTGGCTTAAGTTTGGCTTTGTAACAGGAGCACTAGGTCATATGTCGGGTATCCATGATAAACCCCAAATAGAGTTCCTCGAAGCATGAAAGCCTTTGCAAACAGAAGCATCACAGAAAACCTGAAAAAATGACTGATTTTGTTATGAAACGTCTTTATTCTAGCTCTGAACAGCTTCAAATGCTGAGTGGAAATTACAGGTCTCTGAACCCCTGCAAACAGATGATCAGAAAAGAACTTCTGCTAACTCCATGTTAGCCACTTTCCCCAAATTCAGACTATTTTGATCTCTTGTGCCCATATCCTTAGCAGGGTTTAAGCTCCTAACTACTTCTGATCTCACAATGCAACAACGGCCCATTGGCCCATAAAGCCCACTGCTGAACTCACATCTATCTGCAGTACCTCTGGCGAGGTTGAGAAATCAAGCTGTCTAATTACAATTCTAACAGTAATATCCCCTTCAATAATAGTGCAGGACACGCTTGCAGATATAAACTGTTTATGTTGTCATGATAAACAGACTACAGCAGTTTGGCTACACCTCTTCTTTTTTTTTTTAATTAGAAATAAAGCATCATAAATTGAAATTTGCCCCTTAGGCTGCATGTACAATCAATCATATTCATATCCCAGCCTAAAATAGCTATAATATCTGTATGCCTGAAAATATGGTCTTTCGTATGTATTGAGTAACTTAGATGCTTTACTGCAATGAAGCTGGAGTACAGCTGAAGGTCAAAACATCTTCGGTAGGTAGAACTCTTAATTTTTGTTAACGTCAGTTAACCTTGATGAAATAAGCAGAATTTTCCTGGAAAAACCCTCTAGACTTGAAAGTCAAAAGGAGGAAGCAGTCAGTTAGGCTCCAGTGTCTATGATAGGATAAATAATGGAAAAACTTCCAGAAATACAAATCTATTAATAAATGAGAGAGACCACACAGGCACAATCCACAGAAAAATGACACAGCAATGGAATGTTATTATCCATTGTTCTGATTTTGGTCTCATACTGTATGTATAGGATATATAGAATGATTTACCAGGAAAAAAATATTCAGGTACATGACTACTCATTTGCATACATATGTACAAATTATTCATATACTTGTATAGGTACAAATTATTGGCAAAAGTTTTGAAAGATTTTTAAAAGTCTTTCCAAAAAACAGTCTTATCTCTTTTGTTACTCAGGGTATTACTGCATTGTGTGAGTCAGTTATCCAAGGCTTCCCATTTATTCTCTTCAGTTAACATTCAAAAAATATAAATCAAATCCATTGCCATGGGTTTGAATGCAATGAAGACTTTGGAAGACATGTTGAGTCTTTAATCCTCAAGTGTTACATTTGGCTGAAGAAAAAGACAGAGGAGCTTGAGCCAGAACAGCTTCCAGAGTAACACAGAGCTCCCAAAATCCTTTGGAACAGAGGGAATCTATAATGAAAGTCAGCATTACCAGATAATAGCACTTTATATCTGAAAGGTAGTGTGCAAGAAGAGTGGAATTTAAAGGAATTGGCACATACAGAATTAATCTTAATTTAGAACCATAGAATCATAGAATTGCCTAGGTTACAAGGGACCTTTCAGATCATCTAGTCCATCCATCAACCTAACTCTAACAAAACCATCACTAAACCATGTTGCTAAGCACTATGTCTACCCCTCTTTTAATACCTCCAGGGATGGCGATTGCACTTCTTCCCTGGGCAGCCTGTTTCAATGTTTGATAATCCTTTCTGTAAAGAAATTTTTCCTAATATCCAGTCTAAACCTCCCCTGGAACAACTTGAGGCTGTTTTCTCTTGTCCTATCACTTGTTACTTGGGAGAAGAGATCAGCACCCCCCTCTCTACAGCCTCCTTTCAGGTAGTTGCAGAGAGCAATAAGGTCTCCCCTCAGCCTCCTTTTCTCCAGGCTAAACAGTCCCAGCCCCCTCAGCCGCTCCTCATAAGACTTGTGCTCTAGACCCCTCACCAGGTTTGTTGCCCTTCTCTGGACACGCTCCAGAATCTCAATGTCTTTCCTTTAGTGAGGGGCCCAAAACTGGACACAGTATTGGAGGTGGGGCCTCACCAGTGCTCAGTATGGGGAGATGGTGATTTCCGTAGTCCTGCTGGCCATGCTATTCCTGATACCCAGGATACTGTTGGCCTTCTTGGCCACCTGGGCACACTGCCTGCCCATATTTAGCCAGCTGTTGACCAAGACTCCCAGGTCCTTTTCTGCCAGGCAGCTTTCTAGCCATTCTTTCCCAAGCCTGTAGCTGTGCATGGGGTGGTTGTGACTCAAGTGCAGGACCTGGCACCTGGGCTTGTTGAACCTCATAGTATTGGCCTCAGCCCATTGATGCAGCCTGTCCAGAGGGCTGTAGAGCCATCCTACCCTCAAGCAGATCAACATTGCCACCTAACTTGGTGTCGTCTGCAAATTTACTGAGGGTGCACTCGATCCCCTCATCCAGATCATTATTAAAGTTATTAAAGACAACCAGCCCCAATACTGAGCCCTGGGGAATACCAGTTGTGACCAGCCATTAACTGTATTGAACTCTATTCACCGTTACTCTCTGAGCCTGGACCTCCAGCCAGTTTTTTACACAGCAAAGATTACTCCCATCCAAGTCATGAGCAACCAGTTTCTCCAGGAGAATGCTGTCGGAAATGGTGTTAAAGTCTTTACTAAAGTCCAGGTAAACAACATCCACAGCCTTTCCCTCATCCATTAAGTGGATCACCTTGTCATAGAAGGAGATCAGGTTAGTTAAGCAGGACCTGCCTTTCATGAAGCTGTGCTGACTGGGCCTGATGGCCTGGTTGTCCTTCATGTCATGCATAATGTCACTCAGGATGATCTGTTCCATAACCTTTGTAGGCACAGAGTTCAGACTGAGAAGCCTGTAGTTCCTCCTGCCAGCCCTTCTTGTAGATGGGTGTCACATTTGCTATCTTCCAGTCTACTGAGACCTCCCTGGTTAGCCAGGACTGCTGATAAATGATGGAAAGTGGCTTGGTGAGCCACTTCCACCAGTTCCCTCAGTACCCTTTGGGGGATCCCACCTGGCCCCACAGTCATGTGTACATGTAGGTGTTATATCAGGTCTCTCACTATTTCCCCTTGGAAATTTGTCACCGCTTGCTCAAAATCAGATGCCTTCATGCAGCTAAAAACCAAGAATATTGGGAAGGGACAATGAAGGCTGGATCTCTCAGAAAAGCTGCATCAAGTTAGGAGATTAGTAAAACCTAAAACCAGGTCTTTAACAGTACCCTATTTTGTAAAATAAACTCTGTTTGAAAACACGATTTCACAAGGAATGAAAGACTTAACCAAGGTAGACTATGAATCAGTTTTTAGATCCTCAGTGAAGTTACTTAAACCTGAAGTTACACCTACTTTTCAGCAAAAATAAATAGAATCAGAATCAATTTCTAATTGCTTGGTCAAATTCCAACATAAATATTTCATCTAAAATCCTATTACAGTTTGAATCTATGTGTTATGTTATTCACTTCACCCAAAATGGAAGGCAGGGTTAACTGGGCACTGCTAAACAGCTGACACATTTCAGCCTAGAGGTGGTTACACTTCAGAACTGGCTTAAAAGTGGAACACGATGCTTTCTGCAATGTTTGTTTTTAAGCTAGTGCTTTGAGAAGCCTCATGAGAACATACAATAGTGAGAGGTCTCTCCAGAGACCTAGCTGGGTACCTTACATGGGTATTAAATTGCCCAGCTAGTTTGGCAATAGATATGTCACTAATATTTGCAAGTTGTTCAGAGCACGTTGACTAATGACATTCCAAATTTGCAAGCAAGGACATGTTGACTTCATTCCAAACGCACCACAGAATCACAGATCACAGAATTGTAGGGGTTGGAAGGGACATTCAGAGATCGTCTAGTCCAACCCCCCTGCCAAAGCAGGTTCACCTGGAGCAGGCTGGACAGGAACGCACCCAGGCAGGTTTTGAGTATCTCCAGAGAAGGAAACTCCACAACCTCTCTGGGCAGCCTGTTCCAGTGCTCTGTCACCCTCAAAGAAACAAGTTTTTCCTCATAGTGAGATGGAACTTCCTGTGTTCCAGCTTGTGTCTGTTGTACCTTGTCCTGTCACCAGGCACCACTGAGAAGAGCCAGACCCTGTCCTCTTGACACTGCCCTTTAGATATTTATAAGCATTGATGAGATCCCTCTCAGTCTTCTCTTCTCCAGGCTAAACAGACCCAGATCTTTCAGCCTTTCCTCATAAGAGAGGTGCTCCAGTCCCTTGATCATCTTTGTAGCCCTCCGCTGGACTCTATTCCATAGTTCCCTGTCCTTCTTGAACTGAGGGGCCCAGAACTGGACATAGTACTCCAGATGCGGCCTCACCAGGGCAGAGTAGAGGGGGAGGATGACCTCCCTCAACCTACTGGCCATGCTCTTTTTAATGCACCCCAGGAGACCATTGACCTTCTTGGTCACAAGGGCACACTGCTGCCTCATGGTCAACTTGTTGTCCACCAGGAGTCCCAAGTCTGTCTCTACAGAGCTGCTTTCCAACAGGTCAGCCCCTAACCTGTATAGGTGTATGGGATTATTCCTCCCTAAGTGCAGGACCCTACACTTGCCTTTGTTGAATTTCATAAGGTTCCTCACCACCCAACTCTCTATCCTGTCCTGGTCTCACTGTGTGGCAGCACAGCCTTCTGGTGTGTCAGCCACTCCTCCAAGTTTTGTATCATCAGCAAACTTTCTGAGGGTACACTCTGTCCCCTCATCCAGGTCGTTGATGAATATATTGAACAAGACTGGGCCCAGTACTGACCCCTGGGGAACACTGCTAGTTACAGGCCTCCAACTGGACTCTGTGATCAAAACCCTCTGAGCTCTGCCATTCAGCCAGTTCTCACTCCAACTCACTGTCCAATCCACCCACTGTCCATACATTCATAGTATTTAATTTGCCTGTGCATTCAGCCTACACTGATAATTGCCCCACGTTATATAGTCCTTCATCTTGAAGAGCTTTGAAGTAATTTATAACTCCATGACAACCCTGTCTGAGGGGAGCCACACAAACAGATCTCCTCTTTTCTGCATGCAGACAAAGGGGGGGAAGGGTGTCAGCCAGCTGTAAAGCATTGTTTTTCGTCTCTGAGACTCTGAAGAAGCCTGTACGCTGGATGTGATGGCCATGCATGGGGAGAGTGTAATGAGAACCCACGTTCCTTTACTACCGTATCTGCAGGAAATTCACTGCAGTTCAGGCTGCCTGGGGCTCCAGACACAGCCCTGCCCTGATTTTTACCATCTGTCCCCTTTTCCCTCCCACTCGGAGCTACTTTGCACTTGTGCTTATGACTAGAAGAAAAGACTAGAACAGCAGGTCTCCTTCAAAGTGCCACCAGTGTGGCACAGCACATCCACCAGCTGCACTCGCCTTCTTCCAGAGAGGTGGGGTCGCCTAAGCAGAGACCAGGCCATTTCCACCCTGTCATTCTACTTAGGAATAAACCTAGAGATATGACAAGCAGGTCAAACGGCTTTCAGTAGCTCCTTCCTGGATCCTCTGCTCACATACCCACTCAGGCTGGATGTTATTAGTTTTCTAGATCAATGACTGCAACCCTTAAAAAACTACGGAATCTGTATCTGGCATTTTGAAAGCTTTCAGACTAAACAGCATATAGTAGTGTCCTATGGCATCTGTAAAACCTCACTTCACACATGGTTGGACTCTCAAGGCATTTTGCATTCCCTTTGTTTTTTTCCTCCTCTGGGAAGTAATTGAGGCTGCAAAATGCTAAGATCATACATTTCAAGCAGCGTTTTCAAAGAAAAATGTATCACCTTTTTTACTAGGGTCCAAGGATAATCTTTTAATAGGTGTTTATGCAGATTTCAGAATTGTTGCATTTCTGTGTTAGGCTTGGACCATTCCACATCTTTTTCTTTTAAATTTAACTTTCTAGCACAGTTGAAAGTTCAGCTCAGTTCAGTTATAAACAAACAATCCATCATTTTTTCATGTAACTAAAACAAACTAATGCTCACTGACCAAATGCTCCTTTAATCAAAATCTGTTTCTCTCTCTGCAAGTGGGTTGTCTTTTCTGTGTTTATTACATGCAGCTAAAAGACACTCCTATTTATTCTAAATCCTTTTTCATCTGAGCACTTCAGAGAAGTTGAATTCTAGTGTATTGTTTATGGCTGATATTTTCTGGTGCAGTACTGTCCACTGAAGGAGGAACATCCTTGCTCTCTTCTTAAAATATATATATTTTTTTTTTACATACATAAATGTATTTTTTATATATATTTATATACACAATCACTAACTGACCTACAGGAAAGCTTGACTTCTGTGATATATGGGAAAACACAGGTTCACAAGGAGGTAGAAATATAAGTCAAGTCTGATTCTACCACCATCAAAATGGCTCAAATAACACTGAAATGCTGGACTATATACCCATAAACAGAATATTTTGACAGGAGAACCAACAAAAAGTATTAATGATAGATAAACATGGACTTGTTACTCCACCTAGTTACTCTACTGTAAGTTTGAAGTGACTCCCTTAGCATGTAAAAAGGCCTACAAAGCATCAGAACAGAATGTGGCTCAGAATATGGTATTTTTAACTCTTTTGACAAGATTCTAGAAATAATGCCTACTTCATTTACACCAGAAAATACTTCCAGTGTCTACAGATTTTGGTTTTCCTTTATTGTATCTGATCAATGGTCAATGGACCATTTACTGTATTGTATTGTATTGTATTGTATTGTATTGTATTGTATTGTATTGTATTGTATCTGATCAATGGTCAATTCCATTCCAATGGAATCCTGGGCTGCATAGGAAAGAGTGTGGCCAGTAGGTCGAGGGAGGTCATTCTCCCCCTCTACTCGGCGCTGGTGAGGCCACAACTGGAATACTGTGTCCAGTTTTGGGCTCCCCAGTTCAAGAGGGACAGGGAACTGCTGGAGAGGGTACAGCAAAGGGCTACCAAGATGATTGAGGGACTGGAGCGTCTCCCTTATGAGGAAAGGCTGAGAGAGCTGGGACTCTTTAGCCTGGAGAAGAGAAGGCTGAGGGGAGACCTTATTATGGCATATAAGTATCTAAAGGGTGGGTTGAAGAAGGATGGAGCCGACTCTTTTCAATGGTTCACAATGACAGGACAAGGGGCAATGGGCACAAGCTGGAACATAGGAAGTTCCCTTCAAATACACGGAAAAACTTCTTTATGGTTAGGGTGACAAGAGCACTGGAACCGGCTGCCAGGGAGGTTGGGAGTCTCCTTCTCTGGAGATTTTCAAGACCCGCGTGGATGCAGTCCTGAGTAACGTGCTCTAGGCAATCCTGCTTTAGCAGGAGAGTTGGACTAGATGATCTCTAGAGGGCCCTTCCAACTCTGAAGATTCTGTGATTCTGTGATTCAAGCCCCAACATCTTTCAGTTTATATTCCCAGCACTGGCTGGATCATGCTACAGAGTTCTGCATGCTCAGGAGACCTGCCAGCTGTAGATAGTCTCAGTCTCCCCTCAGCAAGGGTTTGTGCCACTATTCTCAGAGTGCTTTGATTGGAGTAGATTTGTCAGGGCAATATGGGTCTCAGAAACCTGTAAATGGGGGAAATAAACACAGTAGACACAAGGCAGCGCATAGGAAGGGAGATGGACAATTCCTCCAAGAATTCTCCTTTATTTGCCTAGCTTTGATATCATGGAATCATAGAATGGCTTGGGTTGGAAGGGACCTGAAAGGTCATCTAGTTCCAACTCCCCTGCTGTAGGCAGTGACACCTTACAGTAGACCAGGTTGCTCAAAGTTCCATCCAGCCTGGCCTTGAACACTTCCAGGGGGGCATCCACAACTTCTCTGAGTAACTTGTTTCAGTGTCTCACCACCCCACCAGTAAAGAATTTCTTCTTAATATCTAATGTAAGTCTACCCTCTTTCAGTTTGAAACCATTACCCCTTGTCCTATTGCTACACTCCCTGATAAAGAGTCCCTCCCCATCCTTCCTGTAGGCCCCCTTAGGTACTGGAAGGCCGCTATAAGGTGTCCCCAGAGCCTTCTTTTCTCAGGCTGAATAACCCCAACTCTCTCATCCTGTCCTTCATAAGAGAGGTGCACCAACCCTCTGATCATCTTCATGGCCCTCCATGTCCTTCTTACACTGGGGGCTCCAGAGCTGGATGCAGTACTCCAGGTGGGGTGTCACCAGAGGAGAATGGAGGGGCAGCATCACCTCCCTCGATATCTTAAGTTTTCCTTCATTATATGTAATCATGGTTTGCATATTGTTTTTGCCTTGCATACACTCCTTAAAGGTGAAGTTTTGGTTCTAGATGGAGAGGAGTAAAACACTCAACTTGATACTCTGAATGTACTAAGTCTGATCAGAAATCCACTGACACCCATGGAAAGACTCCCACTGACTTCAGCCAGCTCTGGAGAGGCCAAAGTCTGCTCTTCTGAATAGTCAGTTCATATTTGCCATCATGCCCAGGATCATATATTCAATCCCTTATCATTTTGTTTGTATTGTCTGTGTAAATAGAGTTCAGCATGGGATATCACTTCAACAGAGCACAATAGAGGACATTAGAAAAAAATGCAGCCATCCACTAGTAAAAACATGTCCTTGTGCCTCTGTGTGAGGCCCCCCCACGTCAGTCTAGGTTTCTGACTGAAGAAGTGAAGCATTACACACTGACGTTAGCTGGAACAGAGCATATGCAATCTCTTTTAAAGCTGTTCTTCCAAAGATGTTACTGACATGAACTCTAAGCTCAGAAATTGAATAAACTGATGAGCAATAGGATGTATTTTACGTTTATGGTAGTTTTAAATTATCCACAAAGTGCTTTATCTATAAACATGGTCACAGATACAGTAATGCAGTATATCCAGAAGGAAAGCTAGAGTCAGTCTTAAAATAAAGGCAAGGAAAGGGAAATCTACTATATGGGATCTGGACAAGCCATTTCCTTCCATAAACGTGGATAACCTTCCATCAATATTACTGATATCTGAGCAGGAGAAACTTGACTTTTTTAGCCTTATCTCACAAACAGACTGTGCAACCCTTTATAAAGATGAAACTGTTCATGAGAATAACCAAATTCATTATACTTGGGTTGTCTGAATTCTAATTGTAATCTCATTATTACTGTTACTTGCGGAAAACTCTCTCTTGCACCCTTCTGCAGTTACAGGAAACTTTGTGCATGGGAAAAAGAGCTAGATGGGGGGCAGTGATGAGAACAGCAAAGTGGTCTTTTCCCTGGCAGGCTGGGAAATACTCTTGACACCTGATGCATCCAAGAGCCACGATTGATTAAAGTCTCTGCCCCCTTCACATCTCCACTTTTCCCTCCTCTCTACAGTTTATAGTGCAGGTTCCAAGTGCTTGTTAACTTATCAGTATGAAACTTTAAACTTTTTTTTTTTTTCTATTATCAAACGTTCTGGTTGGTGGGAGCCTTCATCCTTCCAGTGACAAAAGACACAGTCAGAGCAGAGAAATAAGTCTATGAACAGACACACTTTGGCATATGCAGAAAAGGGGACTCATCTGTGCACTCAACTACCTGTTCCTATACACATATTTTTTATCTTGCTTAATCTGTTTTTGTATATACATTTGATAGTGCTGCAGGCATGCAAGCAATCATTTTAGATGTTGGGAAAGATGATGTGAAAAATTGCTGAAAGGGATTGTAAAGGGATAGGTGGGAGAAAAAGGACAAGGGAAGAGAAGAGAGGACAGCCTTGAAGGAGACAGGGGATGTGCAGCAGAGGTGAAGCACGGACAGTAAGTCTGCATGGAACTGACTACTTCATTGGGAGAAGCTGGAGGAATGCCATGGCATCCAGAGCATCACGTTTGTCTTGAGGACCACTTGGTTATCAGGGTTATCAGGGTTTTGTTGTTTTTTTTTTTCTTTACTCCCCTCTCCCACATCTACCTCCTTCTGGATACTTTCTTTTAGCAAAGGAGCAGGCATATAATGTCAATTTTCACACCACTCTGCAGGTCTTTTTCTAAAGGCAGGATTCTGCTCAGAAATGAATTTGTATCTGTATGTACGCACACAACATGAATATATCTTCACTAGCCAGATAAAAAGGAGTAACTTCAGTTCCAGCTTTACACGCCCCATCCATATTTCTGTGTCCTATGCCTGAGTTCTGCCATTTCCATAGTTGCTTTATTTTAGTTTCTCCCAGAGACATCATGAAATGCAGGACACTCAGTAGGTAAAACCAAAATAACGCTTGTTCTTTATGTCTTCTAAGGGCAGCTTGCTCAGAGTGTTACTACAGACAGCCTGTGCATGTTGTTTGAGCACATCCTGTTTTGCAACAAGCAAAGCTGATTGAATATTGATTGGCTTTTCTGTTCATCTTGCCCTCTTCCCTCTTTTGCCATCTCCTCCTCTTTTTTCCTCTTTTCCCTTCTCTTGTGCACTCCCCATAGGAAAAAAAAAAAAAAAAAAAAAAGCCTTCGGGATTCCTTAAGTCTGTGTTGGCAGGACTCCTTGTTAGTGGTGCAGGTGTGCAGGAGACCTCCTCCGTGTCGTCGCCACAGCAACCTGCCTGTCTAATCTGCTGAATATAAAAAAAGAAATAGACAGAGAAAAGCCATCCACCCCCTTCTGCTCCATCCATGAGCCCAAAAGAAGGATATAGTTTTCCAAGCATTCCTCATAATTCCCCAGCCATTGCCCAGGGCAACAGCCACAAGGAGCTGGCGGGCCCTGGGGAGAGAAAGCAGTCCCTGTCTGGAGTTCATTGCACCACCAGCACCAAACACCTCCCTCCCCCTCCTCATGATTCTCCATTCTGCTCCTTTCCCCCGCGCAAACGTTGCATGCACATGCATGCACAGGCACACTTGCAGACGCAGAGCTTAGACCCCTGCGCGTCGCTCACGCCTTCCCCCGCTTGCAGCAGATCAGACCATGAGCACATGCATTTCATCACCCTTGACTTCGCGTGACCTGCTGTTCCCAGAATACACACCGGGAGAGGCCGACAGAACATTTCAAAACTGTCATCGCCCGAATATTTATTCTAAAATGACCCCGTGTCCCTTCTATTGTGTCTCTTTTAATGATTCACTGTTGCAAATACAGGTAAATGTTAGATCTAACTTTGTAAAGTTCAGCCTCCCATAGGAAAAAATCTAAGAAGTTTTACATTACACGGTAATTGTTGAGCTCATATGGCTCAGCAGCCAGATAATATAGTGATAGATAATTCAGAAATGCCAGCTGGGAACTTGGCATAAGCATTTGGTTATAAAAAGAGGGGTTTGGAAACCTTTGAAGATATTTAAATCTCCAGTCACCTTTCAGATGGGCTGTATGGCTGGAAGTGTGTTTATCGGCTGAGAAAGGACTGGTGAGAGAATTCTCCTTATCAAAGCTCGTGGTTTAAAAAGCAGTCCCTTGCAGTTTCAGTTATGACAGCTGCTTCTGGGATATAAGAGGTTTTTCAGAGCCGTGGTGGTCTCTATCCCCTGTATCCAGCAGTGAAAGCTCTCATTTGTCTTCCCACCGTCATGTTGATGCAGCTGGGTTGACACTGCTTACCTCAGCACTTTTTTTTTTTTTTTGTTAAAAGACAGAAGGCTTACTTGTGATCCCAGCACTTTCCTATCAAATGACACTCAGCTAGTGGTTTTGGTGACTTATTTACTGGCACTAGCCCAGTAAAAACAAAATGAACGTTCACAACTAATAATCCTTGAGCCCAGATAGCTTCAGCTACATTGGTAGGATTACATCAAACTGTCCAGACTGATATCAGCGCTCCCTGGGAACCTGATTCCCAGCAAGTACAGGGGGATGCCCGTTGCATCCTCTGTGCATTCACATGGGCTGTGCTTGATCACATACGGGACAGCGTACAGGACAATTACACGGACAATGCTAGAAAGCGGGTTTGCATTAAAAAAGAAGTTACCTTTTTTTCCTCCTGCTTGTTGGATTTATTTGGACGCTTTTAGTACGAACTAAAAGCATAAGAGTATAAACAGCCTGCATAGCACAACAGCATAAACTCTGCCAGGCAGACTAGTCAGATGGGAAAGAACTTCCATCTTTCTCAGCTGCAGTGAAGGACACAATTTTACTGCAGAAGAAAGGTCAAAAAAGTTTAGCTATTGCAACTCTGTGCTGCGCACTGCTGCATACAGGCTGAGGTCACCCCCTCTGTAACAGTATAGGAAGTGAAGCATTCTTCGTGTGCTGATGATAACATTGTTTAGCATTGCATTCCTCTTTCCGATCTTCCTGTAACTTCCTTATAGAGCTGAAGTATAATATTTCCATCAGTGACAGGCCTCCGTTCTCTAAACCTTTGACATAGCTCCCTGAAAAAATGTTTTCACATTGCAGCTCAGGAGGGATGGTGTTGAGCAATGGTGCTTACAGCAAAGACTACTTCTGTTAACTTGCAGGCACAATTGAACCGCCCAGAGTTTCGTAGGCTAGCATGTAGGACGCCATCAGGCATGCCTTGTTTTACGACAGAGAGCTGATCGCATTCATAAGAAAGTAGCTACCTGAAACGTATCAAACAGCCTAGTTTTTTTGCTGTCCAGCAGGATTTACCACTTTCATAGAATCAGAGAATCAGAGAATCATAGAATTGCTGCAGTTGGAAGGGACCTTTAAGATCATCAGTCCAGCCATTAACCTACCCTGACAAAAACCACTTCTAAACCATGTCCCTAAGTACCACATCTACCCTTTTTTTAAACACCTCCAGGATGGTGAATCCACCACCTCCCTGGGCAGCCTATTCCAATGTTTAATAACCCTTTCAGTGAAAAAATGTTTCCTAATATCCAATCTAAACTTCCCCTGACGTAACTTGAACCCGTTTCCTCTTGTCCTATCACTTGTCACCAGGGAGAAGAGGTCAGCCCCCATCTCTCTACAACCTCCTTTCAGGTAGTTGTAGAGGGTGATAAGGTCACCCTTTCTTCTGCTTCTTGTGAAAAAAGCCCAATATTATTCTGTCTACCAACTAAGTACTGGCAGGGAGGTGACCTGCTGTCCATGCTTTATAAAGACAAACCAAAAAACCTACTGTTGTGCAGAGGAACTCTTCCTTACAGTCCTAACATCTGCCCAGCAATGGACAGTCTGAACGTTAGTGCTGCTACCACAGAAAGGAGAGCATATGTCTAGCAAAACGGGGGCCGTTTGGTACTAAACTGTGTCTTCTAGAACAGCTGTGTGGGAGGTACGTAAATGAGGTTTCATTGAAGGGGAAAGTACAGGAAGTACTCTTGCTTCAACACATGTCCTTAATGAAAAGTGCTTGATAAAGCAGGCATTCTGCCACCCTGTGACATCCACTTACCAGATCAAAACGTGAAAGAGTTAAGAGGAGAGTAGGTATCACGGAAAGAGGGAGGGTTCTACCATTAAGCTTGGCGGTCAGGAGGCAGCAATTCAATGCCAATAGCTGCCACAGGTTGCCTACATGACCCTGGTGACGTCAAATCACTTAATCTTGCATTGACTCCATTTCCCATCTGCAATGTAGGAACAATTCTTTGTCAGATGTTATTTATTTTCTCTTTAATTTAGACCATAAATTTAGTCTTTTGTTTATTTAGACTTCAGGACAATGATTCATGCTTAAGTGTCTGCACAGTGCATTACAGATTGGAATTCTAATTTCCTATGGGATATTTACATAGGACAGATATTTCAAAATTTAGAAGTAGGAAATCTGTTATTAGTGCAGCAGAAAATAGATACTGGCCTGTAATTAAAAATATAGTAAGTTGAGGAAGACCCTTTTCTTCCCTGTGGTACAGCTAAAATACTAACAAGTAGCGTGATTTCCAGAAATCTGGAAAATTGAAGAAAAGGTATGAATTAAGTTACTACAAAAGCATAACTCCTAACAATCTAAAACAAATCCATAGCAAGTAAAACTTTCTTTCTTCTGCCTGTTCTGGTTTCTCCCACCATTTCAGCTGTCTTGGGGAATCAGCTTCCTGTAGGTAAATCAGAGGTTTGTTTTCTTTTAAGCAAAGGAAATGTACTGACATTTTAATAATCAAAGGAATAGAAAGGCGTGTGTTCATCTCTGGAGATGACCTGTATACAGGGTGTTACCAATGGGCCACTACACTCCTCAGGTGCTGAAAACTGCATGCTCTTCAAAGGAGAGGTGTTTGTGCTTTGGGGAACACAGCCACTTCATATTTCTGCAGATAAGATATGGATTTCTAATGCTAGATGTTCGATCCTGCTAAAAGGGTTGGGGAAAAAACTAACCCTAGGTTCTCTTTATCATGTATGGTATTGTGGGAAGGTCAACATGCTTCTGCCACTGCAGATGCCACTGTCTACTGAAAAAAAAAAAAAGAGTCTCATACTTTCAGCATCTGTCTCTGCTGTACAAATATCAATTTATATCTTTATTTTACCGTGTATAGCAGGCTTATACAGCTGTCACAAAGAAGAGATGTTGTTTTACCTTTCTACACCCTTATTATTCGTGACATGAAAGACCACAGATTCAAATCCTGCTTGCCTGTCATGAGAGAAAGGAAACGTTGGTTTCCATTATACTGGCAGCACTCCATCCAGAAAAGCAGAAAATGTTAAATTTTTCTTTCATCCAGCATTCACTACTTTTCAGTTACATTCAATTAGACTTCAATATAGATTAATGTCGAGCCAGGGAATCAACTTGTTTAACAGTCACATCCTTATTCAGCAATGATTCCACAGGCTGCAAGATCAGGAGGGATCATTGTGTTCATCCAGGCTGACCTCCAGCCCAACACACACTGTTAGACTTCCCTAGAAGTTCTTGATTAATTGCAACAGGTCATGTGCTTGGGCTGAGGATAGATGATTAACCTATTCCTAAAAGACACACCTTCACAATCTTCATTTAACTAGAAAACAGATAAATTTATTCACTGGAATTAAATACAACTGCAATAACTCTCACAAAGCATATCTGCCTTTTGAAATTTCCTCAGAAGTGGAATGTCAGTTTTATGAATGTTTTATTCCCCTGCTTACTGCTTTCTTTTGCTGAATGATAGTCCCCTTCACTCTTTCTCTCTCCTCAATATTTGACTGTAGATTTAGTTGAGAACCCGGATGTAATATTTCCTAACTAATATGGGTTTTAATCAAGAGAGGGTTCACTCACAACCAAGTTCAGCTGTACATCAGAGTCCCAACTGAACGCTCTAAAGCAGCCCATGTATAATACTCTTGGGAACAAGCTGCTCCAGACTCCCATCAGGCTTTCTGATCTTTCCTGGGATGAAGCAGACTAGAAGGAAATTGATTTACAGTGATCTTTGGAGGTAATTCCCTGGACTTGGAGAAATATTTACAATATCCCAGGTCAAAAGAACTTAAGTGACACACAAAGAATTACATTAAACTTTAAACTTTTCTGCTCTTTCTCTTCGTACATTATGCTAGGAAGAAATATGATTTAGAGCTAGGTGTACTAAAACCACCAGTCATTGAATATCTGCACCTAAATAAGTCACTGCACCTAAATAAACACTGACAGTGTACTCAAATGAGAACTATAATTCTGCACCTGCAGTCATTGGAGGTCAATTAAATGTCTGCATTGCCTGGAAGCTTTGTTTTCTATCAATCATAGGCAGACAGTGCTGCATGTTCGCCCTTAAGTGCTTATTCAGCAAAAACGTAGGTACATACAGCAAGAGAAGCATTTACAGAGATTGGCAAAATGAAAATATAAGCAGAATTAAACAAGAAAATACAACACTGCTTATATATGCAAATTCCTGAACAATTTCTTCAGAAAAAAAAATATATATACATAAAGGGAAAAGTCAGCATATTAAATATGTATTAAAGCATGGCTAGTAATTATAAATGCACAAATACTAACATAGGTAGTTTCCCAAAAGCAAAATCCTTGTCCAGCATGCAAAGTACAAATAGTGTTTATCCCATTTGCTGAGGAAAAGGTAGGAATTTCTTACTCATCTCAAATAAATGGAATAAATCAAGAGAAACTCAGTGCTTACGCTTTCTTTTTGTTTTATTTTGTACTTTTAAGTCTACAGAGATGGATTGGCCCAATTATCGAGACGAGACTCTTTAGCTTATATCTAAGAGATACAGAAGAGTCTGTCCCACAAGAATCCTCTGCTAAGATGTATCCACATTACATTTCTGTTTCTTTTTGCAGTGGGATACAGAGCATACTTGTAGTTAAGGAATGCTTCGGGATTAAGGAGACTCAAATGAAGTTCTCAGTCCAATGCCACAGAACTCCTGTGTGGTCTTGGATGCTTTTCTTGATCTCTTTACATCCCAATTGCCCATTTGTACCAGAGGGGGATAACTGAGTTGGTCTCCCACCCTGAGTCTGTCTTTCCTAGTTAGACTAGGACATCAGGAAAAGAAATTCACTGTTTGGACGACTAATAAAATAGGGTCTTGATCTTAGTCAGGCCTGCCAGACAATAGAGCAGTTCATGTTATTACTATTATTATTATCATCATCGTCACTGCTATTACTAGTATGACTACATGGCTGTTCAGTTGGATACCACCAAATCATTGCTTTGCCTGTGGAGACAAGTGCTGTTTCTCCCCACAACAATCCCTCTGACTTTATTAGAACAGGTCATGAGCTCACTTGACTCTGTCCATACCATTGAGATAACAAAGATCAACAAGAGTTAAAGGCTGGGAAACCTGTGAAGCTTGTTTGACATTTGCCAAGAAAAACAGTAAAAAGTATTGTAGGCAATACCTAAAAAGCTTCCCAAGTCTTTAACAGAAAATACAAATAGATATAGCTACACTTCCTCTCGAAAGCTGCATTAAATATGTTACCACCCATATTTTAGCATTTCTTTTCCTTGCCAGTCTCACCAATGGAGAGAAATGGATTGCAGAGCTTAGAAATTCTGCTTTTGAACCTGATCCATGAAAGTCAGTGTGGATTTTCCATGGAGTAGATCAAAAGTGTAAAAGAAAATGATAGGCTGGCAAGATGGCGCAAAGCTAGCAATCCATTCAACCTCCAGACTGAAAACAGCCGTAGGGGAAACCTCTGAATGGGTAACAGACAACATAAGGTATAGCATGCGCTAGCCCTGATGTGTATCTCTATGAAGTCAACAGAAAGGTTAGACTTTGGACCCGCCTCTCAAAGGACTCAAAAACTAGAGAGGCATAGTAGTAGCTGGATTTTTGTCTGAACAATCATTTCCCATCTCAGGAGACAGCAGAGAAAAATCTGGAGAAGGATACTGAAATACTACTGTGTTAAGGAAAAAGAAATCTTTTCTTAAACAAAAAATTCAAGAGCTTATGCAAGCAGTCTAACAGTATAAACGGCATAAGCAAACTGCCGTATTTCCAAGGTCAGTCAATGTTTAGGGCTGAAAGATAAAAATAAGTCAAGTTTTTTCCCAGAATAATTTACCTTTTTCCATGAAATATAAAGACATTATTTTTCTCTGTTGTTGACCCTTCTGTCACCAAAAACACTTGCTAAGGCACACCAAATCTGTAATTTTCAAAGTGTATCTCCTCACCAAAAGAAGTAATGAAAAGACACTGTGCAGACATTTTCTCCAGGATTAGAATCCAAATACTAAACACTGAAATACATCTCTAAAGTATTAGGTCAAGGTACATACCTAAAAATTTTTATCGTTAGTGATTTTTGATCACCATCCCATTCAGCAATTATTTGACAAAAGCTGACATATGCAAGATGTAAGTTTTTCCAAAGTTAAACTTCCCAGTGTTACTGGTATCACTGAATTGTCAATTTTCCACAATCCCTGTAGATGAATGTCATACGTTGCCTATCTATTGAGGTATCTACAAAAACAAGCATTTCTTCCTAGTCCAGACACCAGTGTGTGGAAAATATAAGGCAATACACCCACTTAGAGGTTTTACTGAGGAGCAGAATTTCCTTTCTGCTTCTCTGGAGAGCGGAGAAACTTTAATTTCGACTGCTTTTTTATTATTATTTGAGCTGGTGATAATTTCTTGCTGAATGGGCTACATATACCTGCATGTGCTTTTGGAATGAGTTTCACAAAAGATTGATCTAGGATAAAGGAATGTTTTAATCAAAACCAAATATTAAATCAGTCTGTCTCTCAGAGCTCTCCTGTGCTTCACCTTCCCGTGCTATTGTGTACTAATGAGGTCACTATATAAGGCCACAGGGATGACTTTGGTGACACAGATGGTGGCCAGAGTGGCCCTGAAAATGCTGGTGGCTATTGCAGTCACATCAAAGTACTGAGTTGCTCAGCCTTCCAGGAAAAAAAAAAAAAAATCGCTCCCTCATGCTTACTGTAATGCAGTAGGCTGTCTTGGTTTTCAGTACATCTAAGTATGGCAAGTAAATGGCACAGGTGCTGGCCTTTCATCCATTGTCATCTGTTATTCCAAATACCCTACAAAGACTAGTCTGCCAAAAGACATTGATCTTGAATTCTAGTTCCTGTTGTATTTGAACAGCGCTTTCAGTAACTAGAAGCATAGTAAGAGAAGGCTCCAGGGAGACCTCATAGCGCCCTTCCATTACCTAAAGGGGGGGCCTACAGGAAAGATGAGGAGGGACTGTTTATCAGGAAGTGTAGTGATAGGGGTAACAGTTCTAAACTGAGAGGGGAGATTTAGATTAGATATGAGGAAGAAATTCTTACTGTGAGGGTGGTGAGACACTGGAACAGGTTGCCCAGAAAAGTTGTGGATGCCCCTTCCTTAGAAGTGTTCAAGGCCAGGCTGGATGGAGCTTTGAGTAACCTGGTCTAGTGGGAGGTGTCCCTGCCCATGGCAGCAGGGTTGGAACTTCCAAGCCATTCTATGATTCCATTATTCTGTGAAATATGAGGGGGTTACTGTATTGACATGTCTAGTCAGAGCTCCTTTGCAACATAAATGTCACTAAAACACCAGCAGAATTTATGCAGTATAGCTTACCTTGCTTCCAGCAGCTGCATCCTGGAATCCTTGTATCATCTTGTCCATTAATAGGAGAAGACAAAAAGAGCCCTTTATTTCTACTCACACATTGTCTCCACTCCAGCAAAGTGTCTTTTGATTAAACAAAACATGCTAAGACAAGAAATTTGTCACTTGCCTCAAATTCCCCAAGTGCACATTCAACTAGTCTTCATTAAAATAAACAGGGATACACACACACATAAGCCCTCATTTAGTTTACAGTTGCAATCATTTGAGCATAAGCACACAAGTTCCAAAATGCCTAAGTCGTAAGTTCTTCTGTATCATGAAAATTTTATTAGCAACAGCAGTTTATTCTGTGTTCACAGCAGTTTCCTTAGTCACCGTGGCATGGAGAATAGTTCTCTCTACTGTGAACTGAATGTGTGTTTCAAACCTGGGTTCTCAGAGGGAAACACGTCATATCTTGACCAGGGAAACCAGATTTGCACTATTCATTAGAAGTGGGAGGTGAAACATTGCTCAGTTGTATTGACCAGAGGATCAGATTGAAGAAGGGAGGCCAAGGGAATGATTGAATTCAGGCTAATGCATAAGTTTCCCAGTATTCACATATATAAATCACATCCATAACAGACTTCAAAACACAATCTGGAGTTGACCAAAGACCAAAGTTGATGCAACTTTTGAATGCAGATCTCAAGTCTAACCTCCTCTCTCACCCAGGCTTGTCATGAAACATTTAATTTGAAAAGGTTTTGCCTGAATTTTTTACAAGCACTTTTTTTTTTTTTTTTGCTATTATGCAGGTGGAGTTTTTGTTCATATTGAAGAAGAAAGCTTGTGCTAAGGTTCTCTTCATTACTGCTCTTGCCCCTGGCTCTCTTTGCTTTTTTGTGCTGAGTTATGCTTCTCCTCAGTCACCAGAAGCAGAGCTAAAATAATAAATCTTTAGAAATAAATCAGATAAAATAACAAAATGTGCTCTATTAAAATAACCCACAGCAGCAGAGGTGTTCATTAATTAGATGTAAACATGGACACTAGTAAATCACAGCAGAGAAAGACAGGGAGAGAAAAATTGAATAATCTCACCTGCACTTTGTAATATTATATGCTATTGAAATGGAAGATGTTCCACAGGCAAGTTTATACGTTTCTGATTTGTTTGATATACGTTCTTGAATTATTACTGTACTATATATCTGTTCCTTTCGTGAGGGTAAGAATTGAAGAGGGGAAAAAAAGAAAAGACTGCAGTGATCTTATTCTTCTTTTAAAACACTTTATAAGTGAAATGGGAACCTATTTTCTTCCTAAAAGTTAGTGACATAGAACTCCAGTTTCATCATATATTCCTTAGAATCATTCTTCTTCTCAAAAACTGTAGTAGCAGATTGCTAATATCTCCCATGCAGGACAATTCACAGCCCATGCTCCCCTCTGAGAGTATGACAACATTTGGAAAGCGGCTCAGCTTGCTAAATTTAAAGTTAACATTTGGCAGGTTCTACAGAACTCAAGTTTGGCAAGCACAGTGTAATAAACAAAGTGGCATTTTTTTCATTGTATTTAAAAATGTAATTCCCTGAAGATTAAAGGGTGCTGGGGGGAAGAGGCCCTGCATTAGTTCTTCCCTTTTTGCAGGAGGAGACCCAGTTTAATCAAATGAGTTCTGTTTTAATTAGTGTGGCAATGACCCCTATTTTGACTGTTTGGTCAATTGTTTGCAACTCCCTTTGCTAAAGCTGTCCCTAAAAAGAAAATTCCAAATGAACTCAAAGAAAAGGAACCACTCCATTTCTGTGCTTTGAATATGAGCTTTTCCAGACAGACTCTGAAGGGCTGTCCACAGGGGAGCAAGTTGTCGAGCTATTATTTCTTGAGTGGTTTTCAGCTCCACTGATGTCCCCCAAGGTTAACAAGACAGTTCAATTAAAAATAACCTTAAACACGAAGGGTTGGGGGTGGGGAACCCAATATTTTTTAAAAAGTGTCAAGAACTGGCTTGCACTGGGAAAGTATAGGACATAAAAATTTAAGGCTAGAGCTCCATCTCTCAAATCAAACTGTTATGGAGGGCAAATAAAAGCACAACAGGACAAGGTAAGCACAAAGTTCAAGGACAAAGGACCTTAGTTTTGATGTTCTGGCTTCAGCCAGCCTATGCAGTACCCTTAATGCTCATAAACAGAGCATCTACTAATGTCATTGAGTAGAAAGGAATGGATACATTATTTATGTAAGAAGGTTTAACTTTCCAGTAAACAAATCCAAAAACCCATGCAAGAAAAAAAGAAAAGCTGTAGTGTCCATTATTCTGCAAAGTCCAGATACGAAGAGATAAATGGGACAGATGAGCCTTTTGCAGCCCACATAATTGTTATCTTAAGTCAACAGTACATTGCTCCAGGCTTCAGTTTGAAGGGACACCTACAGATAAATCTACATATTCTAAGAGTGAAAGTGCACCGTGAGTCTCTATTGCACACACAATAAGTGCACAGTAAGTGCACTCTTAACATAAATGTGCACCAGATCAAACTCTTCAGGCATAGTTCAGATGTACTCACTTCTGCTAAGATATGGTCCTTCATAAATCTTAAATCCTCACTAGCAGTATACTACCCTCACCTATAAAACTTAAGATATCTTAGCCCCAGGGAAAGCTAAAAATAGTTCTCCTGAACATATATATTTTCTGTAGTTTCTGTTATTATTTGTTAAATATGCTGTCATGAAAGTTTTGGCAAAATTCCCTTACTAGAGGAAAAAAAAAAAAAAAGCAGGAGGGAACTTTTTATAAAGCCTCTTAATCGCAGATCCATGAAAGTTGACATTAGTTAAATATAAATACCGGTTTCACAAATGGCAGTATATGACCTTGAAGAAATCTTTGACAACAGAGCTCAGGCGAGGACAAAAGGCAAGAGCCTGAGCACAAATGCAGCTCCTGAGCTTGCGGTGAGAGTCCTCAGATGATACTTCTTACTGTGTAGATGCAAATCTTTGACAAAAGCTGGTTCATTTCAGTGGTTTGCTTTGCAGCACATGATGAAATTACTTTGCACACACCCCTATAAACCAGTAGCTATAACCTTCCCCATGGAGTCTGTGGTTATAAAATTTATACTACCTGCTCACTGCAGGTCGTAGCCCCTTCCATTACTAAGCCTGTGGAAGGTTCGAGAAGTAGTAAGTGTCTGTGTTGAATAACAACAACACTATCTTATTTCAAGTGCCACAAATAAGCAGCATTATTATTTTTGGTAGACAAAACCATGAATCCAGCAGTTTTCTGAGTATGCAGGGTGCATCAGTTGGAAGGATGAAGCCTGGTTTCGGCAGGTGTAGTGTTAGGCTTAACCATGACACATCACAGCTTCCTCTGTGGCAATTACTTATCAGGCTGAAGATTGTTCTACCCCTGTCTTTTTCTCTGCTTCATATAACCACATCATAAAGCTTCATGTTCAAGGGCCACCCAATCTGGTACTCTATCATTATCCCCTGTACACTGCCTCCCAGCTTGGATCCAAGCCCTACTTTCAGCCATGCGTGTGCTACTTTGTCCACTCTGCAGCCAACTCCCAGTGTGCTACCTCAGTCCTGTGCTGGGATTTTTAGAGAGGGCTTCCTTCCAGAGTCGGCTCCCATTCTCCTCTACCAGTACTTCTCCTTTTACTGTCCTAGAGCTCTCTACCAGCTTAGACTTCCACAAGGAGTTATCACAGAATCCAGGATGGGGCCCAGAATTCTGCCGGAGCTGTGTACACACAGGGAGAAACAAGAGCATGACAGGCATTAAGTCATGGGACTGGTTCTTCTTTCATTTTACTCCACTATGGATCAAGAGTATTTCCACTAAACTCACTCAAATGATTACATAAATCATGCTTAACTCACAACATACTGAGTTTTGGGAGAGGACAGTCTCTTGTTTCCATGCTCCTGTTTAGTGTGCATGGCAGAACGTTCTTGCAGGCTGCATTAGACATTGTTGAATAAGTAGCTTTCTCTGTCCGAAAGCTTTCTGTCATTACTATTATCAATGTCCTTCTTTCTGCTCTTGATCATAAGACAAAAAGTTGGCATTCTCCTGCGTGAAATGTATATTAATTTCCCTATAGATGTTAAGAAAAAGCAGCTAAGGGATAACTTATCGCAGTAGATTAAGGCATAAGTATTGACTGACAATTCCTTTAGACAGCACTTACTCTTTTTCTTCTTCCCTTTTTTAGATTTCTTCATCATGTAAGTTCTCAGCTGAAACCCCTTCCAGAGATTTCTTAAGGATTCGAGCATATACAATAACGTACATAACATGAAAAGCAGCGCTAAACATACTGCATGATTTAATTTGTTCCAACAAACTATTAATTTAATCCTCTACAGTCTCATTAATAAAATCCGTTTATTCTACCTTATGAATCTAATCCTCACAATTCATGTTCTCACTGATTCCAACAGTGATATTTCTGCTTTAAATTACCAAGTACAGTCAAAATGCACAGCATAGCTTTCTTGACTCACCAGCTGTTTGAGAAACTTTATAGGATCTCTTCAGATAGAAGCATGATATAAGGACATTAACATTTCAAGGATGAGCACCAGGATACAACAAAACTTTGCCTCTAGAATAACCACTGCATTGATTGTAGAGCATAAAAAATGCACTGTTTGGGCACTTTTTGCTAGGATATGACACGAAGCTGGCCATATGCAGTGAATGGCCTTTATTATCAACAAGTATGCAGTGCTTTTGTTATGAATTTGCTGCACATGCACAAAGCCCAATTTTTACTGGGTCATAATTAATTTAAACCAAAAACTTTTTCCAGCAGAACACTCAGAACATACTAATCTATTAAAACAATTCCCATTCTGAATTTTATTCTTTTGTTTTATTACACACTTGCACTAGAGCTCTTGAACACTGCAAAACTTGCTGTATAAACAGAGAAAATGGGTGCTGTTTATTTTCTGCTGTGTTCTACATAGGTAAAACTAATTTGGTTGAACGCAAGCATACATTAAAAAATTCTCCTTCAAGCAGAGAGATGGCAAAAAAACTTCAGCCTCTGTCTCAGTCTACATTAAGAGTACGTTAAGGTCAACTTTGTAGTGGTACTTTCATAGACAGCTTTCTCATCTCCACCCAGAGAAATAGGTGGGTTTTTTTCACAAGATGCTCATACCTATCATTATAGTCTACTCATTCTTAACCTTTTTTATACCCTCCAATGCCAAAACTATCCATGTTTTTAAAAAATAAAGTGAAAAAAATTGAGCTTTCTAAGCTACCTGAGTGGACTCTTATCAGTTTGCAAATCATGTCATAGATTTGAACATCTCTTAGTCTAATATACCTCACGATCTAGTACAGGTTAAGATTTGCCAGAGTCTGCTGTTGCTGATTATAAATAGGGACATCATAACTGTACAGACTAAGCTACCTGTCCAAGCTCACAAAGGATGTTTGCAGTAGCATAAAGAATTGAACCCAGATCTTGCAAACTTCAGAACAATGTCTTGATTAACCGGACCATCCTTACCTATGCTCTGATTAAAGTCAAAGGACCTATGTACAAGCATGCTTGTTCTGCTTTTAGACACCACAAAGTGCCTTCAGTAGCCTTTTCTCCAAGGCTTATCTTTTACAAGATGTATAAAACATCTATATGTCTTTTAAATCTTGACTAACACTCAAGGTGCAACATTCTACGTAGGGTTGGATGGTCATGCAAACTAGCAGGGATGCAAGACCAGAGCAAAAGCACCTTTCAATACTGCTTTGTCAATGTGGAAGTCAGTCAAGCAGCCATCTGTTACAAGGAGCAATTTCAATACGTGCGTGTGGGAATCATAGCTGCCCCTCCTGCCCCAGCATCAGTGTAAGCAGTGAATCTGGACAAGTTTCTAAACTAGGCACATCAAATTAATTCATTGTTACTTTTAAGCAGCTGAAGTCCCAGGCCTTCATTCTCAAGTTTGGAAGTTTAAGTGAGACATCAACCCTGACACACGCAGACTTCAATATCTAAAACATGGTGTCTTTGGGAAACAGATTTCTTACATTTGCAGGTTTTTCACAGCATGAGAAGTGAAGAACAAGGTAGGAATTATAGAACGGTTTACTTCCCATGACCAAACCACAGGAGCAAAATAACAGGAGAGGCAGTAAGACATGCTGTGTCTTAGTGCATACACCATCTGTGTCCCTCAGAAGAAATCAGTTTGTTTTCCAGCATGATAAAGAACATCTTTCTTCTGTTTTAGGTAACCATCTCAGCTAGTGACATACATTTCCAAGGAAAAGGTTGCATGCATTTTTTTAAACATCTCACTTCTGAAATATTTTGTGTAATTATGCATAGAAATAGAATTAGCATTTCTAAGCACATTGCTTCTGGAAACCATCTTGCTGAAAACTGACCTTGGTATCATTTATTCTGGATAGTTTAATCTCGTCAGCTGCATAGGATTTGTCAGGTTTGCTATAGAGAAATAAAAGCACAGAGGAATTTTCAGTCAAAAGTCCAGCTTCTGCTCTTCTTTGACATGATAGATAGCATTTTTCTCCACAAGCAGCTCCACTAATATTGAAAGTTAAAAACTGTTCAAGACTAATACAGTGAACAGAAAGTTGGATCACAACATAACAAAAAGAGGCATGGCAAACATATGGGACAAGCAAAAAGCAGAATCTAGACTGCAGCAATGAAATTGGAATTTTCCTTGAATTACAAGCAGTACTCTCTTAAAATGTCGTTTAGTCAAAATATACTGCCAGGTAGAGTAAGCATCAGTACACTACAGGAGTTCAGGACGGGACATTTGCTTAACATGGTTAGCAGATAGTTTTAAAAATAGTTTAACAGTCTCATTGATACGCCAGAAAGAACAGCCAAATAGGTATCTTTAAACCCAAACTTGTGCATCTACTTTAGAAAGCACTACATCTGGACTCCGTCCTGAAGTGAAGAGAATATATGCTGAAACCATAAACCCAGAGTGCACCCTGAAAACAAGCAAGCTGTGAGTATAAGCATATAAGCACAAGGCAGAAGTGATGGTTATTTCCAGGTGGATCTGCATGTGTCCTCCAAGGGTTTCAGTGATTACCCGTTCAGATTGGTAAAGGGTGTTGATGGAGCATCCTTTACATTGACACAAGCTGCAAGTGGCATGCCTCCTTAAATGTAATGACAGTGAGCACCATTCAAAGAGCCTATTTTACTTCTCCATGTCCACAGACATTGCAGGAGAGCATCAGCTAAAGTGCAGGTACAATTGTTCTTGTGAGTATCAGTATCCAAATTTCAGTATACAAGTATTATTCAAATCAACAAAGAAATGGGAACTCACATCTTTCCTGGAAACCAAAATCACAGTGGGTTTCCCTGGCCTCTGTGTCATCTTCCTGGGGTACTGTAAATGCTCCATTTTCTTCCAGATTACAGACCTCATAGATCGTGCAGTTAGGTAAATATGCTGTCTGTGGTTAACCTTAAGGAATGCCTAATTAAATCCATCCAGTAACAAATTCCCTGGCTGGTTGCTGAAGCAGTCATTACAACTGGAAAGAAGGTGCTCTGTTGCGGAAGGTCTTCCTGGTCAATACCACTGACCAAAAATGCAGTCACTGGTATAAGCACGTACACTTTGGTTTCTTTCATTAAATTGATTCAAACCAACTTTGGCTTTAGATGGAGGTTTTTTGTTTTAGAGTTAATCAAGAGGCTATGAGAAAACTGTGCATTGGGAAGACTGATAGCTCCTTAGCTCCGTAACAGAGTCACCTACCACAACAAATAGTAAATAAGACTGTAGGCGTGTTAAAATACGGTAGGAAAATACATGTTAGGAATAGTTCAATTGCCAGGCACAGGATATGCATGAACACAGACATCCCATCCACAGCGGGACCTGCATGGGATCATGCCTATAAGTTGATGAAATCAGGACTGACCATAAACTGTTGTAAATCTGGAGAGGACCAACAGCAGTTTAGCACCTCATCCATATCTTGCCTTGCATTGCCTTGCCTTGTGCTGTGTCCTTTACAAATTTTCAGTTGTGTGATTTCTTTAAAAGTAATAGACCAAACTTCACACAAGGTAGGAGGCTAATTTGCCTGGTTTTTTTTTAAAGTCTCATGTCAAGCTTTTTGTACTAAGTGTGAGAACAAACTATTCTTCTAACAGATAAAAGTGAAAACTAAGATTTTTATGTCATTATAGGTCAAGCTTGAAGAAAATATCAAATATCACAATTCTTATGCTAAATATCGGATGAAACAACTGCATTATAATTGATATCACAATTTTTATTCTAAATATCAGGTGAATTGACCGCAGTATAGTTGAACTTACAAGAGATATTAACAGTATGAAATCATCACACATTGCAGTGTAAGTAACAGCCCTGGAACTTTTCCAAAATTTTATATAAATGCCTATTATGGCTTCAGAGGACTATTAAAAACAAACAGGTTTCACTTATGTTTCACATATTTAATGTAGAGGAAAGATGTGGATTGCACTCTGCTGTAGGGAAAATTCAGGATTCAAAGGTGAATCTTTTTTTCTTTTTTTTTTTCTTTCCATTTCCTGAATTCTGTTGCCACAGAAATGCTTCCAGCTCTCTGTCACTCCTACTTCTGAGTTATGCTATGTGCAAGAAACATGGTGAAACTTGTGTAGCTAATTAATAGAGAAAAACCTCTTATGATGACAGTTCTGAAATGAAACCCAGCTATATTTCTCAGCAAAATCATATCTACAATCTCCAACTCATTGCAAAAGAAGTTGAAATTAGTACTTTGTCTGAGCTCTAAAATAACAATATTCAGGATGCCCTGTCTCTATCGTATCAGCACTGTCATACCTGTGGAGGATCACTGATCCATTTAGGCAGCACTCACCAAAAATAGTTTCAAAACAAGGAAATGAAGTGCATAGTCCCAAATCCAGGGCCCACTCCAGTCCTGTTGTGGCAGCCAGCTGTAATACCACCTCCCATCAAAGCTTCTGTCTAGATGCTGTTGCAGGAAGGGGAGAGCAGCTCAATCAGGCTGATGACTTCTTGGAAGGCATTAGTAGCTGACAGAACTTAGGGTGGCCTTGAGGTTGCTCTAAACCCAAGCTGACAAGACACCAGCTGGGGGTTTGGGGTATCATAGCAAGCTTGACATTTGCCTCATTCCCATCTGTTCATGGTCAATGGAGATTGACTCCAGCAGACTAACTGGCTCACGTTATGCAAACTGTAAAGCTAAGGATGTTAGAAATCCCAGAGGACTTTTTTATGATGGAGGAAAAGGAGGCTTAAAAAGAGAGTACTTTCAATCTATTTTTTCTTTTTTTTTTCCAGAAAAAAAAACCTCTTGCACCTTTACTGAGAAGTAAGAGAGTTTTTGTTTAAAGAAAAATGAGTCATCTCCATCTGACCTGACAGAGCCTGCACATGTGAGTCTATTGTATTGCATTCTGCTGACAAAGGACTTGATAGATGCTGGTATGAATGTAACGTCCGTTGTCCTACAACACAATGGGAACTGGGAAACGAAGATATTAAAAAAAAGTTCTGCCCACCATTTTGCTATCTTACTCCAATTATTTTATTATATACTTTTTATTCCTTGAGGTATGAAACCTAATTCCATACACAGAAATATTGATCATGGCTATGTGTCTGGACCCAGTGGCCTGGGTTCATAACATCTCATCATGCTTAATAACATTTCAGAATAGCATTTTCCTTAGAGGAATATTGTACAGGAGAGAAGAAAAGGGTGAAGAAGCAGCTGTGACAGTCATCAAACTAGCTCCAATCAACAAGTTTTTTGCCTCACTGTATTACATCTAGCTGCAAAACACCAGAAGATGAAAGGATATGCAGAATGTTATGGAGGGAAAAGAGGAGAGCTTAGGCAAAACATTTGGGTGGAAAAATACTGAGAATCCAACTTCTTACAATTCTGTTAAGCTTTCTCAGCTTGCTTTTATTCTTCTTTACAATCATAAGCAGACATCATGTAAAAGACTGAACTTCCACCTTAAGCAGAAAAAAAATGCCAAAAAACTAGCAAGCAGAGCCTGCAATAGCAATACTGTGAGAACAATTTTGAGGAATTGAGGGGTTTGGAAAAATTTCAGGAGAGCTTCTCAAATTTCAAGTGCTTGTCTGAACAAAATCTGGTTTCCAGAACTTAAGGTACACACCTTGCAACCTCCATTTCTGTGCTAAAAGTCATTGTATGGTTAAGAGGGAAGCAAAGTTTGCAAAGTTAGCATTCTGCACATATTCTTGAATAATTGTCAATTTTTTTTTCCTCCTCAGTCCAAATAAATTTTATAGCTGAAAGCAGAATAAATTTCTCTACCATCACTACCATTGTTCAGCTTGTAGACTAAGTGAATCCACACAAGAAAAGGGGTCCAGAATAGGGGAATTTTTTCCAGCAAAGCACATTTAAACTGTATCCGGAGTTCGGAGGGGGGTGAAAGGGGAGGAAAACAGACATACTTCCAACCATTCAAACAGGAAGACCCAAATCCCGGTCCCCTGTGGGAAGCCCAACAGTTTAAAAAAAGACCAAGTAAACTTAATTTAAGCACTGTATTTAAAGGTAAGAACTGAGTTTCAAAATGTGCTTCCACTGACATAATGACCTAATTTTTCTATTCAGCACTGGAGTTGCTCAGTCTGGCAATTTTGTTTCGGTATTCCTTTAATTTCTCCAGAGCCGGTTAAATCTAGCAGAACATAGCTGGTAATTTTCAGGACAGAATTAACTATAAACATAGCTGCCTGTCTAAATAGAGCCCAAAGAATCAGTATTTCTGGGGAAACGTGTGGTATGTGCATGTACAGACATGGTGTAAAATTGCTTCATTTCACACTGACAGCTATTTTATTTTTTGATTCTCAGCTGCTCAAGAAGTTTTGTTTGCAACCTATCATATCCCAGTCATGCAGCAGCAACATTTTATGGAAAAATACCAAACTGAGAGTAAACCTAAGTGCAGATCACCAGTTCCTGTAATTTGTAACATCAAACCTTTCATCTTCTTTCAAAGTCTGCAGCTCCCAGAATCAAGCAGCTGCACAGAAATCTCAGCTTTCAGATGTATAGAAGTGAGTCTCTAACCTTTATAACTGCAGAAAGAAGCTGAAAATATATGGCAAATCTACTTCAACTCCCCAAAGACACCAAAACAAATTTTAAAACCTCAATATGCACTCATCATATGTTTTTTTGGGAAGTTGGGAGAGTCTACCGCTTGGTGTTGGTTTCTTTTTCAATTTGACGTTGGCAGTACTGCAAGTGTCTCACCATCTCCTGCAATTGCAGCAAGTGTCACAAGTAAAAAGCTCAGTATAAAAGAAGGCAGCAATGAGTCCTAAGCTGCTAAACCCCAACCGAGTCAGACACACCTGCACATACCTTCTGAATCAGGGTTGTTTAGCGGCTAAGGTGAAGGACTAGAGGCACTTCTTCCTTACAACACAATTTGGCATCATGTCAGAGACCCCAGGTTAGCTCTGAGCATGCTCGCACAATTCTCGGGGGGGCTAGTTAGCTGAGGTACGGTGCGGGCTGATGCAGCTTCCCGGGCAGCGGGACCTTGGCTGGAGCCAGGCAGCACTTACACGGGTAGCTCTTGTACCCTGCTCCAATTTCACAGTATACAGGCAACCTCAAGGGTCACCATGAGAGCAGTGCCGGTCTTGCCATGTTGGTTCAACGACAGCATTCGTGAGTGGCACCATAGAGTTCCCAGGGATAGGCGTAACAATACAATGAAAGATCTGCTGGCAGGATGCCGTTAAAATAGCCTCTGAAGGATATTCCCTAATGCTTCACCACCAAACGATGTCCCAAACCTAATCACTGCTGGAAGCCTCTCTTCCTGATGAGAAGCCTGAAGAAGAAGGAAGATGCTCATGGGGGACTACGAAAATGGCTCAGAAAAAGAAAGGGGCTTTCCCAGCTATTCATGTAGCTTTGGGTCTTCTTAATGCATCTTTTATCATCACAGGCAAGAGTTCACGAACCCTGAGCTCCATTTCAAGAGATTTGGGCATTTAGTTTCTAGTCTCAGTCCAAAGCTATTTATCGGCCTTCAGCAAGCTGTCTTTTTACCAAAGTTTGTTACCAGTAAAATAGGCATGATATTTACATAAATCTCAGGCATATTTTTGCTGGTGTTTAGAATAAAACAGATACTATGGTAACTGCCACTCCATACTGTAATGCTGCCTTTCTGTTAGACGATGCAGGGAGAGTCAGAAGAATCTGTTAGGGACCTTCCTTCCAAGGTAGAAAAATACAAAGATTTCTGCTAGGTTCCTGAGATAGCTCATAGTTGCTGGGCATAAAAAAAGCAAACAAAATTTTATCAATTAGAGTGGGAATCAGCGTTAATATGGGAAACTACAGCATCTGAAAGACCGGAGTGCAAGCTCTTTTTTCTCCTGGTTACTCCCTTAGATTCCTCCCTATTTGTAAAAGTGCAGAACCTGGGAGTACTTGTTATCCTAGTGCCGCAGCCTGATGTCCATGAAGGCATAACATCCCAGAGCCTGAAATGTTAATGCCTCACTGCCGTTGTACCTATTTTGTTATCAGATAAGAGACCTATCTCTTGTATATTTATAGAATCAGAGAGACAGAAAAGCACAAGAGCAGAGACAAGAGAGAAGTGTGTAAGCAAATCCGCCTCAATTCTTGTTTTCCTTTGTTAGATGTTAGACAATGCACAGAAGGGTTATTTTTCATGGTTCTCATCTGTACCTCTAATATCCCCAGTAGCCACGAAGTAGAGCAATTCACACACCTTTATGCAGCCTCAGAAAAAGAACTCTGGAATCTTTTTCCCGTAAAAAGGTTAAAGGGAAATTTTTACCCTAAAAGATCTTTTACCTGATCAGAAAAGCATAGGCAGCGCCTGGCACAATATACAGAGAACAACAGGATACAAAAGCCCCCGTCTTCTGAAAAACAGTCGGTACAGAAGACAAGTAAAGCAAGCTGTTGCACACAGACCGGGGTCGGCACTCCCTGAATAGCTGCCAAAATAATTTATGCTGTCATGTGATCCATCCTTATATCAACAGTGAAGAAATGGGAGTAGGGGAACAGATGAAAAGTTTTAAATATGGCTGGGTTTTTTAACAGAAAAAATAATCAAGCAATCTAATGAAAAATTGTAACTGCTATAAAGAGAGGACATTATCCTCCAAACAAGGAAAAGGTTCTGGAAAACAAATAGTCACAGAGATATTTTTTGCACAAACTCTCACTTCATTATCCTCGTAAAAAACTTAACATTGCTGAATTACCTTCAGCCATTGTGAGTCTGTTTATTTCCAGCTGCAAGCTCTATAGAAGTGCACAGTGTTCAAAACTTGGAATTTATTAAAAAGTGGTTAACAATAATGTGAATTCCAGCCAGTTGAAAAGAAAAAGGGAGACTTAAACTAGAAAATATTGTTATTCTGACCTCTCTCAGCACCATAATTTCAGTCTGTTACTTACAGAGACCTTAAAGAGACATGAACTAAAAGAAATTGTGCTGTGGTACTCCTGTCAACTATGCTCATGTGGAGAGCAGAATTTTACTGGGGAATATACAACTTTCATGATTGTCACATGGTGTTGAACACTCACCTCCTCCCCCAAACTTACTTTTTTTTTTTGAGGGGATGGTGGAGGGGAAGAAGGAGGAGGGAGAGAACAGGAAGGGAGGAGGGAGGGGAAGTTTAGAGATTAAAATCACTTACACTTTCTTTAAATATAGAGTGTGTGTATTTCCCAAGGGTAAGACTTTACTAGGGCAGCTCAGCACAGGAATTATAACCAGTTTTATAGATCCAAAACCAGTATCATATAAACTTCCAGTTTGGCAGTACCTTCTTGGAACAGGGTTTACCTTAGAAATGTGGCAGTAAAGTCAAGACATTATGGAGATCATATTGTCTAAAAGCTTATTATGCTTATCAATGGGCACGATCCTGCGAGTAATGGCACTTTCAATCCCACATAAATCTTATTATGAGATGTACTAAAAGCAAGATGGTTTTCTCAAACTATCCTAGTCTAATAACTGCTTAAAACATTTTTCATTTCAGAGATAAGCTAATGCTGTAATTAATTATATTCTATACACAGCATCTGACTTAGATATATCTTCAAAAGCCAGGTGGAGATTAAAACTAAGATCTAAGATTCCCTAAACTGCAGTTCTTCCCAAAGACATTCACGTGTACACATGCATTTTCCTTAGTATTGTTATATTCTGTGAACTGTTGACAATATCATAAATAAAGAGAGAAAGTGTAATTAATGTTACTCTTGGAATCATAACTTCAGCATTTTTTTTGACCATGTGACTTAACCCATTAGCTGGGGTTATGGCTAGTTTTTGTAACCTACTTAAATTCTTATATAACAGGAGGCATGCTTCTGTTGTAATGTTTTAATCAATTTTTACAGATAAAACACAAAATATTTCCAGCTGAAAACTGTCTTATTCTTTCTTTTTCTTGCCATCTCATACCTTTACTCCATGCGGTTTTATACCTCTTGTAACTTTTTTCCCCCCACAATTCTCCTAATATCCTTTCTACCCCAATCCTTCCTCCTTATTCAGCACTAGTGAGGCTGCACCCAGAGTACTGTTTCAGTGCTGGGCTTCCCAGTACAAGAGACACAGACCACCAGCACGAGTCCAGTACAGGGCACAAAGATGATGAACGAACTGGATCATATGCTGTACGAGGAGAGGCTGAGAGGGCTGGGACTGTTCAGCCTGCAGAAGGCAAGGCTCAAGGTGCCCTTATCCAGGTGTAGACATACCTGATGGGAGGGAATGAAGAAGAGGGACAGGATAGGAGGTGATGGGCAGAAATTAAAACACATTAAATCCCACCTGATCACCGAAAAGCACTTTTTTACTGTGAGGACAGTCAGACACGAGTGCAGGTTGCCCAGAGAAGCCGTGCAGTCCTCTGTTCGGAGAGATGTTCTGGACATGGTCCTGGACAACCAGCTCTAACCGACCCCGCTCTGAGCAGGACCTTAGACTAGCTGAGCTCAAGAGGTCCCTACCACTCATCCCCTGATTCTGTGATCCTGTAACATGTTCTAGTTCATAAACACTAGTCCTTTCCTTTCTGTCTTCTTCTCCTCCCCACCTAATGTCCATATCCCATCTTCAGAGTCTGCTGCATTGCTCTGTTTCCCGGAGGTTTTTCCACAGGCTTTTTGTGTGACTCTATTAACACCTGGCCCCTTGAAAGACCTGCATGTGGTCCATTGCTAAAAACTGAGGGGCAAATCCATAGATTTCTGACTTGTTTTAGTCCTAGAGTGTGTGCTTTAAGCTTGAAATGATTAAACTTATTAAAAATAAAATAAAATAAAACTGAAACCATCCCAAGCATACAGATCTGTCAACTTGAGAGTTCAGAGTTCAGTCAGAGTTTAGAAACCAGGAATGGAAACCTAAGCTGAGACAATTTTAGGACTTGTACTTTGTGGAAACAGAACCAGAAGTTTCTGCTTCAGAGCCAAGGGTGCAACCAGTACATTTGATTTTATATACAGCTGATGTGGGGAGCAGCTCAAGCACCCAGGCCCTGGAGCAGGCTGTGGTAGTGTTTCTCTCTCTTCATCCCTTTACCTATGCACAGTACCATTCACGTGGGCTCCCTCTGCCACCCCCTCTGGAGTCAAGTGGGGAAGATCAGCTGTTCTGCTTTCATGTTCAGGTTTCTCAGCACTTCTGAGCTGAAGCCAGAACACTGCAAGAAACTTTGTTCTTGCTATCAAATGACCTGATCGAACAAGGAAGTTCTGGGACTCTCACGGGAGAACCCAAAACCCATGGAATTTCACACCTGCTTTCCAGACTGGAAAAGGTAGATGGGTTCAATTAACTTATTCCCTTCAAAATGAGCTTCTGCATTTTATTTCATCCAGCTTTATTACATAAGCAGCTGTCTACCAGAAACCCTTTCGCATATCTCTTGACCAGTTCAACTCATGTGCAACCTGTTTGAATCTGTTTACGCTCACTGGGTTGTCTAGACTCAGCAAACTTTCACCTTATTTTGAGATGCATTGTATCACTATGATTCTTTGCAATAACATTTCCCTCCAGTTTTATTTTTCCCTCACTCCTTTTATTCTCATCTCCACCTCACTCTTTTCTAAACTCTGGGGACAACTTCATCAACACTACCTTACATTATGACGGCACCTCAGCCAAATCGTTCCTCCTGGACTCGAGCATAGTGCAGTGAGTCTGAACAGGAAAAGTAAAGATATGCAAGCTGCTACAGAGATGAAAATATTTACAGCAGCTTCCAAAGGGTAGATTACGTACAATCAATTTCATTAAAACTCTTACTGAAGGTAAGTATTTGAAGTATCCTGATATTCTGGCACATACCAAGACAAAAGAAGCAGCTGTGTGTACGTGTGGTTATGTGAATGTAGGTAGCTGCACATATCTGTGTATGCGTGTGTGTGTGTGTTTGTGTGTATAGTTAAAAAAGGAACAAGAGAAGATCTCTTTGCCAACAGACTAACTTACAGCAGATCCCCCACAGTACACAGTACACTTATGACTAGATCTGCCAACAAACAAAAGATGATCTGTTAATCCTACCCTGGTTTTTGTCCTTGTTTTGGAACAGAGCAGCCCCTTCTACAAAGATCCGCTCACAAATTATACAGACCTTATGAGGCACTGAAAGCCGAGGCTCCAAAGTCATTGATGAAAAAGATCAAACATTTTCTAATCAATATATGTGTTAAATGGAGTTAAGCTGCAGATATTTTTCTCCAGCAGCTCCAGAGGGAGCACCATAAAAATGAGCTAGATCAATTTCCACTGCATCACCAAAATAAAAATGAAACAAAAAACACCTCAAACTTGAACAGCTGAGGAAAAAGTGTATGTGGGTGAAAATTCTTTTCATTATGGAGGACAAAATGCTGCAAATGGATATAATTTCATAGAGCATGATTTATAAATAAAAAACAATTAAGTATTTTCAGTGTTGTAATACAACTAGTAAAGCACTTCATTTCACATATACGCAATATTTAAAATGTCCTTAGCTTCACATAATATATAGTGAAAGTAAGTCTTTTTGCTTTCACTGTAGAAGTATTATGCAACAATTTTTTAATTTAGTTTTAGATAGAATATGCACAACATATGTATGTGTTTATATGTGCACATATTTTTGCATTTCCCCTCTAGTTTTAACATACCGCACACAGCAGAAGACGCTTGGATATGTGTTTTGAAGGATCTAATTTTGCTCAAATCTGCTAGTTGCGGCAGCAGAAAATTGCGTCCTCTGCTTTGTATCCACAGATTCAGGTATGGTGCCGACAGCCATAATGTGAGTTTTGTTACTTGGCCTTGTCAGTGGCTCTAAGCTGACAGTAGATCATTGCCACATGGCCACGCCACTCTCCAGGGGAGTGGGAGACATTAACTGAGTCAGCTTTGTTGTGCAATATTAAATAAGGCAGTTTTATAAAGCAGGCGTCAGTCCACTAAGAAATGGAGTAGAAAGCAGAAATTATGTACTAACAAGCTTTGAAAAAGACAACTTCCTGGGTAGGCTCCTCTTGTCTAAGGGATGATGAAGAAGGCAGCCATACAATAACTGTGTCACGCTGCACGGTTGCAGGCATAGTGGTTTTACAATATATAACGTTATTGGAGTTGGACTCTGATATGGTAAATTATGGGGAAAATCATGGATTAGTCACAGTAAAAATGTCAAAAGCAATAGGAATTATAGTTATAAAAACACATAAAGTTCTATACGTGAAACAAGTTTGCGGTCAAGTTACCATTTTAGACAACCTGTGGTTACAATTATTATTTATTTTTACAACATTTTTAATGGGACTATACTGATAAATAGAAGACAATATCCTACCCCAAAAATTTACAGTGTCAAATGCCGGTCTTGTCACAGGATTCTATTCAGCTATAAGAGGCCTAAGATGCAGGAACATTCCTGCGGCATCCCTCCAACCCTTACATGTTTCAAAGCTGGATCTCCGAACCCCGGCAGTCGAGTCCTTGGTATTGTTCTAGGGCTGCAAAGAGGACAGGAAAGTAACGTAAAACAGGGAATTGCAACACAGGCAGGAATCAGGCTGGCTTTTCTACTCTCAGAACCAAAGCAGGAAGAGGAGTAGCCCATCAGTGTTCACTCATATCTTGGCTAGTCCTGAGGCACATTAGGCCAAGCCGATACCCAGGATCAAGGTGGTGCAAAACTACTTATACTACCATCTGTAGGGACTCAGACACAGACAGCACTGCAAACAGAGACAGAGATACACAAATCCTCTTTGGAAGATGAGCTACTTGTTAAGGGAGCCCATCAGTCATGCATGTCAGCTCCAACGGTGTTTTGCCAGGGGCGTTAACAGATAAACTAACAGTTGTTGCTAGAAGGAATCTATCTTCCTCATGTTTGCTCAGTCCTGCTTTAAGATAACACTTAGCAAATAAAAAGCATCACTAATACAGCTTTTGGAGGAGGAAGGAAGAAGAACAGCTGAATAGGTGAAGCTTGTGTAAGAGTTAGAGCTCCCAACTCTTTCTACCTTTGCATTACACTGATCACTGTGAAATCTGTGTGATTGGGAGAGTATGTGCTTTAAGAAGCATGTACTCTGTGAAATATCCATGTCATCGATAACTTGACAACTACAATTTGACTGGCAGCATATGGCAAAGTCAATGTTATGACAAGCCATTCCTTGGGGTGGGAATACTAATGATTAAAGGTTTTACTTAAGTGGTAGCACTAGTAGCATTGATAGTAATACAATCAGCTTAGAGTGTTTTCATTGCTTGAGTCAAGTGAAAATGGGCAAGCAAGGAACCTGATACAATTAAATGCTTTTATTAAATGTTAAATGTTTAATTCTTTTTCCTTTGTCGAAAAGGTATTCACTTCATTCAACCATCTTCACAAGAAAAATATCTGAAGGGCTGCGAGCTATCAAGATGTTGAAAAAATAACTTTGAAAATGAATAGTAAAAAATATTTGGAAATCAGGAGAATGCACTGGATCTGTAAGATCTTCAGACTATAATGTCTCTCTTGCTCATTAGAACACCTACATTTTGGGCTATTAGTACTAATGCCTGAAGCACACCAATATCTGAACAGCTTAGAAAACAGCACCATTGCTCTAAGGTGTTTATAAAGAGATGGTGGTCAGAGTGCCTTAAGGTCTGTGGAAAGAAAATCTTACATTGTTGCCACAAAAATAATAGGAACTTTTCTGAATGCTCTGTAGGGCTGATACTCACAAATTTTCAAAAATTATGGATCTACTGCAGAGAAGCCATGGGAATTTTAGGAACGATACGTTTACAAGTCTATCTCTTTCCTGGGTTTTGACCTTATATTACTCACAATATAACCAACTGACTTTTTTCAGAACAACTAGGTATTCATTCTCTAGTAGAAGTTGGACTGTCACACAGCTCCAGCATATATGAAGGCAAAAAAAATGCCAAAGTTACTGTGAGTGTCACAGTTCAAAAAAGCAGGGTGAGCATCTGAAAAGAGAAGGAGGAACAAAACAAATTTCCTTGTTATTTCCGGAAAGAAAGTAGACCCTATATATCTTATCATAGTACAGCCTGCAAGGTGCATGCCAAAGTTAACATTTTGTCTTATTCAGTTTGCAGTTGTTTTGTGCTTAACTGCATCTGTTTGTTTGTTCCGTCTTGTTAAAACACTGATTATTTGCCTAGAAAACATCTTCTCAGTATGCAGTGCACCTTCCTCCAGATATTTATATGCAGAATTCCCACTCTCAGTCCTGATCTGAACAAAGTTGAAACAAGGCCATCTTGCTTCTTCTCAACTTTCCCTCAAAAAGGCCTTATTTTCCTTTTACCATTGTTACCTGCAGAAGCTCTTTGCTCTAGCAAAGACAAAAGTAGTAATAAATAATTAAATTTTACTCCTCCTCCTCCTCTTCCTACTCCTCCTCCTAGCAATAATAGCTAAGAGCTAAAAAGATTCTTTCCACAAGAGCTAACGTAACATTATTCTGCCAGCTGGACCTCAAGAAACTTCTGAAGCTCAGAGAAGTGCCATTGTCTGAATCCCAGGCTCTCCAGCCTGCCACCTCCAGAAAGGTCCACTGAATCACACTGCAAGCAGAAAGGAACTGAGAAAGACGCATGCCCAGACTGCGTGGGAGAACTTTTTTTAATTATAGGTGGGCTAGAGGTAACACATATGTGTGTATTATTCTTTCCTTCTGCTGGCCACTGAGAGCCACGCAGGCCACAGGATGGCTTAACATGGATTAAAATGAGATAATCTCTACATCTTTCTGTTATTCAGATACATACTCAAAAAAGTCTCATTTCTGTTAAAGCATTTTTCTTTGTCTAAGGCCTGCATTTTGGCTTGGATTTGGAAGGTTTATGAAAGTTATCTGCAAGTATTTTCTGAGCTAGTTTACTTGCTTTGTTAGCCATCACCCTGCTTAAAGGCAAAATATTTAAAAAAATTTTTAAAAATCCATGTTATTCCAGAAGGAGCAAAGATACACACAGGAAAATGTCAGAAATGTGTGGTATATACAGTAGAATATTTTTTATTCAAAGCAACGCCCCTTTTTTTTTTTCCACATACCACCTCCTCTCCATTAACCTATATATCCATGTGCTCCCCTTGAAGGAAGTTCTATCAACTAAAGTCAGGAAAAAGCTAGAATACAGAGCTCAGCATCTGCTTGAAGGGATTTCATGTCATATGAGGACAACTGGTGGTCAAAGAATAAAATTAGATAGATACAGGGAAACATGCTGTGAGAGAAAACTGTAACCAAGGGGGCGTCAATATACTTTCAATTGGTCAAGTAGCAGAATTTACAGGGATAAGAACTGGGAATCTTCCTCCATCCCCACCACCCACCCTCAAAATTTCATTCCAAACCAAACTGCTGTTTTAAATGAAAAGCATATTTTCTCATCAAGATTAATATATTACTATCAAGTTGTTTATCAAGTCACTACTAATAAAAACATTTTGGAAACCTGCTGTGGTCCCCAGGGTTGCCTGAAGCATTCTATTCCAGGATGCTTCAGGAATGCTGGCCAGCTGCAAAACTACGATGAGAGAGGAAACTTCTGGCATGCCCACATGTACCACAGGATTTTCTCCCTAGAGAAGCTGTTCAAGAACATGGTGTATTATAAAAGCAATGCCGCAAACACTGTGAAATCCAACTTTTCATTAAGGGCCTTCAGTGGGACTTTTAGTTAAAAGTCATCATCTATGATTTCTAGAATGAAGACAATTGTGCCTGCTGGTTTTCATACAAAATCTGAAGTTATATTTAATAAGTGTCCTTACTGGCAGTCATAATGCTATTTGGTAATTTAAGGGAGTATGTCTGAAACTATGAAACATCATGTAAAAATCCAAGGTACTAAAATACACAAGTCAATAGGAAACATGGCTGCATTTGTTCTTTATGGAACAATCATTGGGAAGACTGTGATTTTATTTTTCTACATCTAAATATACTGTAAATGTGATCTCTCTCAAGGACGAATGATAAGGTTTTGATGTTTACCTCAATGCATCTGCACTATCTAGGCCAGAAAAAAAATGAGCTGAAAAGTTTGAAAACGAGTTGTTTGAGATTTTTGCTACTTCCTACGTCTGAACAGTCTGATAACATGAAGAGGACCAAGCTTTCCTCAAAGTATTCTGGAACTTGAAATCCAGATCCAAAGCAAACCAGAGAATAAAGAAGAGGTCAGAATATTAAAGATATTTCTGTTTAAAGTTCTATAACTTCGGTTTCTCTTAAAGAAAACTTTTTACTTTTCCACCTGTGTAAAGTATATGTGTGTAGTTCACAACAGGTTTCTAAGATCCTTTCTCGTTACCATCAAGACAGATTTTGGCCCCTAACTAATTCCTTGTTCTTTATCATAAAGAACCTTCTGCTTTTTTGTAAAATGATTTTACAGCTTTCACTTAAGAACAAATAATATTATCACCTGTATCTGGAAGGAAGTGACAAGGTAAAATTTCCTTGATACTACCTCAAGATAAGGAGACCTAGAACATCAGCCTGAGAGGAGTAAGGAGCCTGAGTACAGCGAGCAAAATGCAACTCCATTTTCAAATAACCTCCAAATTCTAGTTCAAAACCCAGGTTTTCTTTCACCCTAATAGGCAGATAGGAGGCAGGAAAAAAGTGCAGGCGTACACTTACCCTAAAGCCAGAGGTTTTAATAGAGGCTTCTGTCCAACACTTTTCTCAATAACAGTTTACACCGTATTAGGAATAGAGAAAGACGTCCTGTACTTACAGAGGTATGTGTGGCACTCAGAGGGTACTGTCGTGTGTGATAAATTGAAAAAGCTGGAAGTTAAAATTATCCCCATAGTAAACACAGAAAACACCAACTTTGGGCTCTGATGGGGAAAGGAAAAATCATCATTTACCAATTCAAAATTATTAGTCTACAGGAAAAATGTCATAAATTTATTTTATGAATAGGGCTCCTTATGATGTCTGTCTCCATAAAATAATATATAGAACTTTCAGTATTAGTGAAGTTCCTAGAACTTCATTCTCTGAATATGAAAGTTTAAACAACGGTAGATTTAGTGCATGCTCATGCTTGAATCCATTATGAGAACCCAGATTTTATATTTCTCAAACAAATACCACCGTACCACGTCGAACCATATTTCACTCTCCTAACCCTATCTCCAACCAAAATAAATAAATAAATAAAAAGCATCTGTCAGAGCATCACTCCTAAAAAAGATAAGAAAACCAGATCTTAGAGATTCTAGGCAATGGTGAGTCCAGAACCCTGGCAATGCCTTGCTCACCTAATCATTACAATGTAGTTTTTTTAAAGTCTAGTCTAAATCTTCTTAGATTCACTCATGAGCTTTGGTTTTCTTTGTTTCTGAGTGATAATAAAGCAGTTGATGCTTCATCTTTTTTTTTTTCTAACATGAACTCTTAGTTTTTAGAATGTCCAAGTCTGTAGGAGGAAAGAAAAAATGGAGGAAAGCGATCAGCTTGATGTCATACCATCCCAACCTTTTGTGAGACAATAAGGCTGTGTATAAATTAAGTATGAGAATCTGTATGTCCTGGGCATGCAGATACTTTTAGAGTTCTGAACTTACCTTCCACCAAGATAACTTTTTTATGCATATCAACCCTACCTCTTGATAGATATTCTTCCCCCTGCTTCTTTCTCCCCACTCACCAGCATGATACTTCTTATCTTGGTCTTGCCTTTTCTGTTAGCCAGTAGGAGTGTTGAATATTTTGGAAGGAAAACAAGAGAAGGAAACAAGACTGTGTTTCGTTTTATGCCAACTAAAACCGAAAGCAGATTATCTTGTCCTATCAATCTGATGTCTGTGTTATGGTATTCCATCACGACACCACACCAGAAGTCTTTCCAGGTGTCTGTCGAGTGGAAGCAGAGTGCTGAAAGGAGAGAGAGTAAGCCAGAGCTGTTTTCCCTCTCAGCCTATTCCTGGAACCCAGGCTGAAGTGGCATTGGGACATCACATCATCTTCGCCCATAGCATGAGCCACTTGAGTCCGCAGCTCTCACATACTTCTCTAAAAATGCACTCATTCATTACTCTGTCAGTTAAGATTACCATCTATGAAAGCTGGGATGTAACATTTTCTGGTCTTTTTTCAAAAGGAGGTTTACTCATCTGTAGCTGTTCTGCAGACATACATATGTTCTTCTATTTACTATATAAAAGCACGATACGGCTCTGGAGCTGCATCACTGAAACAAGAAAATAGTGCAGAAGGAAAGATAATTCTGTTTTCTCATGCGATACCCACTTGTAACTCCAGGTCATAATTATACAACGTGATGTCACAATTCAGGGAAAAGCTTGTTTTCACAGAGCAAGGGGAGAACTGTTTGCTGCTGCTTCTCTCCAAGAAGTCTTTGTTCCTTACACCCTTCTTGATCTGCAAATATCTTTTGTAGCCTCCATCACCAGCTTGCCAAGATTACCTACACAGACAAGTCCCAAGCCAAACAGGTGCTTGTTAGTCAGGTGTAGCCCTACAGAGATAAAATGCAAAATACATTTCAGTTCTGCCTTTTTTCTATTCAGCAGTGAAACCTACAAGCCTGCTTTTTAATGAACTTTGTTAACGGAGACCTAAAATACAGACTCTGTGCTCTAGTAAACACTGCAGAAAAAAAGGACTTAAGAATTTAAGGTTCTCCTCCTGCCATTATCAGCAGCCTGATGGGTTAACTTTAATCACCTTGCTTTGTTTCTCTGTATTTTGAGGCTGATTATACTTTGTAAAATACTTTGAGAGATACTGATAAAAATTATCTACAAAAACCAGTCAGTATTGTGCTTATGGTAGAAGTTATTTGCATTAAGAACTCCTAATATTTGCTGCTTCAAAGTATCTTATTGATTACAGATCCCCCTTTATCTGAATCTTTTTACCTCCTGTTTTTCCAGACAGAACCTTTGTGCCTTTGATGGTTCTAATCATTATCACAGATTCCCACTTCTAGTTGACTTGCTCCATTGTTTATATGAAAATTTCCTTTCACATGGAAAAGAAAAATCAGGGTTTATTTTAGAAAGAAAATTTGACTGCAAGACTGTATTGATTAACATAAGACTTGGAAATAAGTTTAATTGATAAATGGAAACTTTTTTCCTGTTTTTTTTTTTTGTTTTTTTTTTTTGTTTTTTTTTTTTTGTAGCTGATGTGTCTTATTATATGTAAAATTTACGTGGCCATTTAGGTAGGCTGGAATCTGTCCATACTGAAGTCCCTAGGAGATTTGTGCCGATTTTACTGGCAACATGAATCTTTCCCTGAAATTTTATCTGAAAATCTTGGGTATTCAGATTTCACGGAGATAAAATTTCCTTCTGATTTCTGGTGTTCACTTTTTCCATTCTTCTAGCTGCATCTTACTTTTTTTCCACCCTGCACAACTCTGTAGGAAGGAAGCAAGGAAAAGAACAAACTCTTTGTTTTCTAATTTCCAAAAGGTTTTTCTGTGAAGAAAATTATCAATATCCTGGTATGGTATCCGGATGGCCTTGTCTGTCTTCTTAGGTAAGGATGGTTCCTCAGGGAACACATAAATGCATGATCACACTGGCAAGAGATGGTTGAGGGTGCTGCACCCGCCAAAGTCACTAAGTGCCTTCAAATGACCAACGAGCTTCCACAATATTATCAGGAACACATATTTTATTCAAGCAGAAGCAGTATGTCTCCTAAGCACCACTGTAGCACAGCAAAAAATAAAGATGGGGTACGACCATAATCCCACAGCCCACTGTGGTCACCCAAGTTGGGTTCAGTTCTGTGTTCTTATGATGATACCAGATATTGATGAAGATATCCATGAACATATCATTTCCTCGCACAGAATCTGCCACTGTGATTTCTCCTCAAAAACTGGGGCATTATCTAATTGGTAAAGCATTATTAACATAGCAGAATCCTTTCACTTCAAAAGTTAATTCTTTCTGAACATCCCTAGTGTAATGACATCGATCAATGCTCACTAGTGATTAATTTGTTTCATTAATGTTAACAACTTCAAGTATGCTACTGGCAGGCTGTCCGCTGCCCTGGTGATCTTCAGGAAGAGTCTGCTCCTCTGGATACCTGGCTGTAATCTTGCATCTTTAACTTCCTTTTACAACCATGTCATTTTGGGATGTTATGGGTTTGAATTTTTTGGCGCATGTGTGTAACTATCACTTGTTAATAAATCATTACCACAAACGTGTACAGAACATCTGAAAAAACTCACTAAGAACTGGCCAGCATCTACTTAAAATTCAAGTGAAGCAGCAATTTAATAAAAACAACTCCTCCAGAATGTGGCCATAAGGAAAGAGTTTGCACAATCTGTTCATCTGCATAATTAGTAATTGAGGACCTGAGAACAGTTGGAACATTGCTGTGGGCAACCCAGGTCAGATCACTGATAACATAAATAACAAAGATTCAGATTTCCAAAAACTACAAACATCAGAATGGAGCTAACAACAACCCTAATAAGAGCACACAAAACAAACAGAAAGAGGGATAATTCAGAAAGTCATGAAAGGCCGTAAGGCTACTGCAGAAAACCCATATGATATAAATTCCATCTGAGGCTTAAAAGAATCACGAAAAGAAAATGAAGGGGGAGCGGAGGAAGAAAAAAGAGAAGTTACATGAGAAAACACAGTAACTTATTTCACTTATCATTTGCATAATGGTACAAGTATATGAATATTTCTGACAGAAACGTATTTACAAGTATTCCACTTAAGCTTTAATGCTTAATAAATGCAATTATTTATACCCATGTTGTAGCATGACAAATAATTTCGGGAGCAAAAGCTCTTGTAGCCACAATGCAATCCTTCGCTTTCACCAGATCACAGTGAAAAAACATGGAGTGCACAAGGCACTGTGGAGCCAGGTGTTCTGCTTTGGAAGATGAAGAGTAATACAAGAGAGGTAGTGATGCACTAATCAGCCATGGATTCATTCTTTCTAGTGATTAAGTTTGCTGCATATTCATTGGATGCAGACGTGCATCAGGACACCAACCTTCCTCAAGCTGAAACAGCACAAAGGACTTTGGACCTTTGCCAAAGCGGTTTGGCAAAAAAAAGTTAATTCACCCAAGAGCGCTTTGATTAACTCGAGACACTGCTTCAAGGTAGGCTTTTGCTAGATCTGCTTGTCAGCTTCATTTCTTATTCACAGAACAAAAGCATTAACCAAATGAACTGGCTATCAACATCTAGTTTATGTGTATTTATTTGTTTCACCCTCCTGGCAGGTTATAAGTAATAATGACTCAGAAGTCTTTTGATTTGTATTGGCAGAAGGCCAGAGTTTTGCCATATGATACTAGATCACAAGATTAATATTTTTTGGCAAAAATATGAAAAGTAGCCTATATGCTTGGATGTTCACCACTGTTTGATTAATATAAACGCTTGAGGATCCAAAATATCAAATAAAGTAAAAGGGGACTCTCAGTTCTCTGCATTTACAAAAATCAAGACTGATTTATCTCAAACTCAGGTGATATAATACCTGGAGACAGAGCTATGTTTGCAATTCTGTCCCTTGTAGGAACATTACATTATTTGCAGTGGGATTAACATAGTGGTTGGAACTGTAATGCCTTTGTCTCTTGGGTATATAAAGATTAGGATAAAGGATGAACACAGAAATAAAAAATGTCAGAAACAGCAATATTAAAATGTGACAGCAGTGAAATCAGTTGCACAGAATATAAATATAATTGATCAAATAGTTACTGCAAAGGACAACCGTTTTTACTTTAATTACATTTAGCAATCTTAAAGGTATGTACTTACTGGATGTGAAAATACTATCAGGTGGGATCTGCAAAAACCTGTTTATCTTCATTTTCCCAAACCCAAGCCTAATGGGTTGATACCCCAGTCTTTTGGTCAGAGTCTGCAAACAGGCATATAAAAACTATGGAAATGGCTGAACATAGAAAACCTTACAGCACACAAATGAAGTACAGAAAGGAGGAAGACTTGGAATTCTTTCTAATGGAAGTAACAGCAATTACCACTAACACTGAGAGAAATAAAACTGGTATGGGCAAAGAGAACATCAAAGCTTTTCCCCAGGTTCACTATGCCCTGCAAAATTAGCTTAACACATGTGGGCTATTGTATTTCCCCATTTTGAGTTAAAGAGCAGTTATAGACTCCAGTCTGAAATACAGATTAAGTGTAACAATCTAGCTGCAGATTACTTTTGATACAAGAAAACTTGATATGGCTGATACCATTTTTTACAACTGTAATGTGGAATTAATAAAGTATCTATCAGACATTCCTCTTGCTCTTGCCTAACATTAAACACGTATAAACTTAAATTCTTCTGGACCGTCAAGATCCTCAGCTCATTCTGCTGAAGGAAAAGATCTGAAATCATTTAACATGTCAATAATCCAAGCCCTAACTACAAATTAAATTCTTTAAGGAGGTCTCATCGGACTTTTGAAGCATAAGATTCATCAAAGTAGCCTCCATTTTAAGTATCATTAATGTCACTCTCGTATGATTTTTTTTGGGACATTTTATAACATAAGAGTTTTACAAGCACCAACCATGTTCATCTAATTTTCTTTACCTCTCCACCACACCAGTGTGGATTGAACTCTGATGTTGCTTGACCAACTTGATAACCTTCTATGATGAAATGACCAGCTTGATACACGAGGGGAGAGCAGCGGATATTGTCTACATGGACTTCAGTAAAGTTTTTCACGGTTTCTCCCATAAGATCCTTGTAGACAAGCTGTTGATGTACGAGCTGGATGAGCATGCTGTGAGGTGGATTGAAAACTGGCTGAATGAAAGCAGCTTGGTAGAAAATTACCTGCTACAGTTCTGATCTGTCTAAATTCAAAAATGAAGTTACCATCAGGCCTTGTCTCTTCAGTCTCAACAAAATTTTCAGAAATACCATAAAGGCACAATTGGTGCTTTGAGACAATTCTCTCGTATGTCACATTCCTTCAACAAGAGGAATAATGGCCACCTGCAAATTCTCTGAAACTCTTTTCACTTTCCAGGAATATAACGCGTAGCAGAAAGGGCACTGCCAAGCAGCTTATAATAAGGATTATGCAAGATTTTCAAAGCAGTCAGTTTACAAGAGAGATAGTTCCTAAAATACCCAGGGTATGTCATGCCCCATCTCACCTTCAGAAGGCAAAAACTGCACACACAGTCACCGTACACAGCAGTGGGTGCCTTTTTCCCATTGTGAAACTAACTACACAAATCAGTTTTCTGCTTCCTTAGTAAATTGTCTAGATTTTAAACAGATGAATACGAGTGAAAATCAATTGACACTTGCAATTTTTACATATATTTTTTGTTAAATCTCATTAATATTTTATGAATCTCCAAATCCATTCCTGGGTACCCAAGGATAGTCTATATTCCTTTGAATAACTTGCCTCAGTTAATTCGAATACACTGAACTCAGCACTTTTATTCATGAACACAGTCATCGGTCTGGTTTTAGTTTTGGATATCATTTGTTTGTTACAATTCTGTCAGATCCACTCATCTGTGATCAAGAAAAGCCATCTGTCTGGATGGATAGCTATGATGGTATACACGTATATCTCTCAAGACGCATATGCATGCAGTATACACAGTGCAGATCGTAGAGTAAGTTACTGTTAATTCGTAACATACAATTGCTGAGTCCAAGCCCGGGAAGGATAGACAGCAAATGAGAATATGGGACTACTGCACCTTATGTAACTCCTCTTTTCAGCTACCACATTACATTTCTTCTCTCTTCTTCCTACATCGTGGGCCTTATTCCCAATTAACAGGGAATTCCAAATTAACTGGGAGGGATTTCTTTAGGAGAGACAGTGGGAAACCATAATTACAATTTTGTACTGGTTTGAAAATGCCATCAAAATCTTGATTTAAAAGAAAGCCAAATTTACACTAAATATGTAAGATATTGGAGGACGTGGACTGGAGGACTAGGTGGACGTGGTCCTGGTGGTCTATTTGGTGAAAAGTTTCTGCCATGGACAGCGTTAGCTACTGATAACTGTATTGTTCTTCCAAGTGACTTTGCACTGGTAGGAGCAAGGGCCCATCACCTGGCTTTGCATTATGTATAATACAGATACTGGGAAAGGAGGAAATGCCAGAGATACCTGGCATTCTACCTAAAGGAGAGGAAAAGTTTTGTCACATATGTCAGCCAATGCCTTTTGAACTTGACGCAAACTTGAGGTCTTGAGCACCTGTGATTGCTAAAGATCCCCTGACACCTTTTCCGGGAGCGGAGAATGTTAGCTCCAGTGACTTGGCCAACTTTCAATAAGGCTGATTATACTCTGCCAGCAAAATTTCCCTTGGAACCACAGTTGGAACGGTTATATTTTACTTCCTCCTCCTAAAAACAGTGTTTTGCTTTGTCTGGAATGGAGGAGTTGCTGTGTTCCACCCCAGAGATGGTTGCATTTCAGTGGTGGTTGAATTGATCTTTAAGTGTATACAGCTGGCAACACACTTTGACTCCCTTCTGGAATAGAAGGCATCTTGTAAGTATAGAGTAGTCTTAAGAAGGTAGCAGAAGATGAGATGTTATACACCAAAACCCTGACTCATTTCTTACTCTCTCAATTTGAGTAGACCAGCCCTTGAATCAGATTAATACGAAAACATATTTTGGCCCTGAATAGTTAGTACAATTACTACAAAAAAATGCAGGTTTTTTGCTTCTGGGACATAGGATGCTACACATCAGTTGGTAAAAATATGTGAATTCAGTGCACCTATCTGCTTTCCCTCTGCCTCTCACAAATACGCACACTACATATTAAAGAAGAATGATCTCCTTGATTTCAGAAACAGGCTCGGTGGGTGGCGATTTTTAAAGTAGCTTAAACAAAACACACAAGAGAACTATGAAAAATGCTCTGGTTACACTGGTACTTAATGGTTTGGATCAATCCCAAAGCCAAGCCACTGAAAAAATCCTCCCACTCCAAGGGCTGTGCAAGGTGACAACGCCTCCTCGCAGAAACATGAACTTTACTCACATGGTTTAGCCTGCCAATTGTTCTCGTCTAGTAAATCATATATTCTTCAAATGTGTCTTGGGACCAGAAGGGGGAGGAGGTGTGAGAAGTAAAACTGTGCGGTTGATGAGAGAAGAGCTGGCTCTTTGACCAACAGGCTGAGTGCACAATAAATACCCTTTCAATATTTTGCTCATTTCAGCAAGCAGCACCAGGAAAAATCATTTTCCAATTAGTCAGCAGGTTTCAGCATCATTAGCTTCTATATCAGATTTGCTACCATTCAAAAACGCATCAGGAGACAAAGCAGGAAGAGTTAAGTATCTTTACTGGAATCTGAGGTCTGTAAGGAGGTGAAATTAGATTAGCTCCGTGGAAATGGGGACAGTTTACATTACCAGAGGGGCCCTACCTGTCTCTAGGCTTGACAATGAACAACGCCTTTAGCATATGGCATTACAATGGATTAGTGATCAAGTGCAATTAATCCTAATATATCCTTTCTTGAACCTCAGTGACTTGTTAGTTGGAGGAAAAAAAATCTGCTATCCCCAAAGTGTCAGGTGAAACTCTCATTTGAGGTAAGGCTACCATGTGGAGCTGTGCCTCCATCTGGTGACTCCCTTTTGTGATATTCAAACAGAAGGTGTTTTAATGAGGCTTTTATAGCAGGCACCACCTGCCACTGATCTTCCTCTCTTAAAAGGTATAATTGAGGGTTGGTTTTACAGTATGGCTTGAATCTTAACCTTGGGAATTCATCGGGAGATGCAAATCTGGGAGTGATGTTGTAATTCTAAAATGCCATTTTGGCTTTTGGTTTAGAGTGAATTGGTTAGAGAAAATTGTGGTTTGGCTAATTGCAACCAGTTATATGGTAGCTTCCCCCTTTTCAGATGGATTAATAGAAGTGTCATCTCAAAATTAAATATCCAAGCTGATGGCGACCATATGTCTCCATTCAGACCCTTGTATATTAACAATACAGCTAAACTACAGGCAGCTCCTAGAAAAAAAATATTTTCAGCACTACTAATATTTACATGGTTTTGATTTTATGACTCCTTATAATGTTACTAAACCTATATTAAAAAATTACTATGTCACATAACAGTGCAGAAAGCTGAACCAACTCTGCTTTTTTCTAAGAAGTAAATTTGAGTTAGAAAAAAAGCAGTGTCTATCTCCCAACATCATGCATTTATTTGTGAATTTTGGACCTGCTGATGCCCATTTGTTAGTTCTTCAATGAGTGCATCAGTTATTTTACTGAGGTGCATACAACATTCTTTTGTAGTTCTCTGTATTGAAGCTCCTGCTGGCAGCTGACGGCATGGCACAATGACCATCATTCATGCTGTTCTTGAAAGGGCTGTTAGCTACCCTCCCCGCAAACTGAATGCTTACCTTAACGCTACGCCTGTGGAAGCAGCAATGAATCCCAAAGGAATACCACAGGACTGAGTCAGAATTATTTTGTGAAGCATGGGGTCAACATCAGTCCTACTTCTATCCTTCCTCCAGAATACTCTAACCCCTTTAATGGCAGAGATGTGGACTCCCCATACTATTTCACGGGTATTGATTAGTCCTTGCCTTGTTTCCTGTTCTTGTCCACTCATCTTCTCAGAAGTTCAAGGATAAATCCTCTTCCTTGGGTGCCAGAGACTCGACAAGTTATTTAACATGACCTTGAATAGACATGCTTCAGAAAAACAGTGTTGGGGTAGGGGAGAGGGAAGCATGGCATTAAAAAAACTTTTGAAACTAAGAGAATAATGACATTTTGACATTTTAACCACGCATAAGCTTCAACAAATCTTACAATAATGACTATGACAGTAACAGTAGGACAGCAATTCCGTGATGTTTGAACTTCAGTTTTAAGGCAAGTTTAAACTACAGAGTTAAAAGAAGGAGAAACTTTTACTCTGAAGTAAAGTGAAAAAATAATTTCTTTTGCATCATGATGCCTTCAAGTCATAGCCTGGGTACAATTTAGCCTGAAGGGTGCAGCAGTCTTTCCTACCATGCCCCCGGGAATGAGCAAGACGAAGGTCCTGGCTTCGCCTCACAGAACTTCTTTACACTTTCACTACCCAGCTAAATTGGCTTCACATGTAGGCCCAGCTCAGCGCTCCTCAGATGCACAGTGTGAGCTGAGTGGGACCCGTGCGTGCAACAAGCAGCAACGAATGCTATTCTCAGAGCTTCAGAGTTCAGTCAAATCAAAGCCCACTTTTATTGTCAAGCCCCCACTTCCACAGAGACTGTTTCCATGCCTAACGTTTGTAACAGAAAAAAAGTAGTTTCTTCTATATACATACAGCCCTCCCCTCTGACGCATGGGCCTTCCAGAAGAATTGGTGGCTGGGAAGCAAAGGCAGGAGGCAGATTTTTCAGGCAAAGTTAGAAAAGCTAAAGGATGAATGATTCATCAAGTGGTAACTGACTGATACAGGAGTTCGGAGCAGAAAATAATACTCAGTGTTAGCTGTGGGAGTAACCAGTGCCTACAGAACACATATTTGTGCATGCCACAGAATTGCTGTATTCAGATGATGCTCTGCGAAGGAAAGGAAGGTTGAAGAAAGGGTGAGCTGCCTGCCCTGTGCCCTCAGCTCTGTAATTGTTAGCGTCTGACAGCTAATAGCAGTCCTCATCAAATCATAGGCCAGAAAATAAGACTTTATCAGAATCTTTGTTGCACATTTTGCAAAAGCTATACCTTGCTATAAAAATGCCAGGTCTTTAGAGGTGAATTCATTACCCATAACGTGGGATAGTAGATAACTGTTCCCCAAACCTTTAAGTTTCCATCTAGAAAATAAAGGCAAGAATTACTTTGAATAAGCCTGTTTCTGTGATATGTTGCCCAAAAGGAAAGAATTTGCATAGCTTTAGCACTGGATTTAGCCTGAACCTTCAGTAATAGGAAGTTAGCCAACTACACCACGGAGCAAAGCAAATTACTTTCACAAGGCTCGTAATATGTCATTCATTAAGATGACTCTCTTGGCATCCAGAGCGGGTGTCCGCTTGCTCTACCATAGAGCCTGAGGGAATATGAAAGATGCCAAGCCACTAAAAGAGCTGAGCAATAGAAGCCACTGTGGTCACAGGGCTAATGCCAGCACCAAAGGCATGTACCAACCAAACTGCAGATGTTAACTCTGGCTATGTAACTCAGTATGTGGGCCTTTCAGATCAAATGAGCTGAAAAATTACAAAAGTTTCATCCTCTAATCTGTGCGCATATGCCTAAGTAGGCCTATAATTCACTGTTTCTCAATATAATCTTTAAATTTTTTTTCGCCTTCACAGTCACTTCTTTTCCCAAACTTCCTTTAAGCAGCCTGATTTTTTAATGGCTACTGTGAATTCTAGAAATTCCTAGAATTAGGAATAATCTCCTGTTTGTATAAGCAAATATTTTTGCTCCCTGATAGATGAAAATCTATAGATATGGCCAGCAAAGCAAAGGCACAAAACTATTTCCTGTGTCTTTATGTGTGAAACACTTCAGACCTGCTGAAAATAATCTGCTGTATTGAGTCTAAAAAAACTAAAAAATATAAATGCTAAAGAAATTAACATTCAGATGCCGGAATTGTTTTCCAGAAAACAACCAATCTAACCTTTTCATTTCCATGCTGTTACTTAAGGCCATTGTAAAACAGGAGTATATCTTCTAAATGCAGTGGATAGCATCAAAGTAAAGGCTGAATGAGACAAATCAACCCCTTCATCTCTAGAGTTTGACTAAACAGGTTTTTTTAAATCCTCAAATCAATTGAACAGTTTTCAATCAGTTATATAAATTTAGAAATGTAGAGCTCCTTAAGCTAGGTAAGAAGAGGAAGGGACAGAAGGGATAAGGGGTTTACAGCTGTATTTTATTTATAGAATCATAGAATCACATAATTTTCTCAGTTGGAAGGGATCTTTCAGATCATCGAGTCCAACCATCAACCTAACACTGACAAAAACCGTCACTGCACCATGTCCCTCAGCACCACGTCTGCCCGTCTATGCCGTACAACTCAAGCTCACTGGCTGTATTTGTTAGGACGCACTGCAGAGTGCGGATCCTGTTCTTTGGCTGGGTGAACATACCAACATGTCTGTCATCAAGTGTCTCTTATGTGAATTCAGAATCTGATTTCTGTAAGGATCGCTGTTTCTATATATAAGCCAAAGCACAATTACATAAAAGTGAACATAGAAATGTTGTGAATTTTACATTGGAACGCTCACTTTTGGTGACAGCTTAGAAAGAAACTGTTCCCTAGTATAGCAGTTGATAGTATATATCAGAGCAGAAGTAGACGTAAGTATTCAAGTGATGAGACACAAGGATTACACCAAATACACTGATGAGCTATATCTGCAGGATAACCTCATCGTATCCCCTGTTTATAAACAAACAACTGCAACCTGGGAAAACAGACTTCAAGGCTGAACACTGAGCTGGTTTTGAAGCCAGACTAGAATTATTTCTGTGGAACACCTATGAGCAACTATTAACCTAGGCATTCCCTGCATATCAACTTCTATCAGGCAATCTCTCCATCTCAGAATATCTGTCTCCTCTTCTTCCACCAGCCCACCCATACAAAAGCTTTCAGGCCTAGAAGTCTTCCCCTGCAGCTTAGTACCCATAGCCACAGGCTGAAACCCCTCAGAGCTTCACTTCAGGAGTCTATGTGCCCCGCTTTGTGATTCTTCACTGTTTGCTGGCAGCCATTACACTGCTAGGGATATAAGGTGCTGGTAGCATAAATCCAACCAGCCTTGCTAACTCTCACAGTTTTATTATGAATGTTAAAATATGTATTCTTAATTAAAGTTTCATATGATACTATAATTCCTGACTTTGAATGTCCTAATTTTCTTTCATTCAAAATGTCAGTCACTGTCTATTTCTGTTAATGAGGCCAAATTTAAGGTGTTCTCCTTCTTTGCAGCTTGATGAACAGTAGTGGGGCTACACTTCATGGAGATGGCCACAAGCTCCCTCCTCTGCTTTCAGACTCGGTGTGACCAGGACTAACTGATGATACCCACGGAAAAGCAATCATCCACCTCATCTCAGGAAGCCTGAAAAGAGGCAGATGATGTGAACAGCTGGCAAGAAGCTGTTCTTGAAGCACATGATGAAAACTCTGAAGGCGGTTGAAAACAGGGAGCGGAGAGAAGGGCATCAAAGAAAGTAGCACCAGGACAGTCTGTATACAGCCACATTACAGAAATCAGGTACTGATGAAGGGCTACCTTCATCATAGAGCTACCCCACCCTGCTCCAGAGGTCTTCTCTTTTCCTACCCCTTGTTTTTTGCATAACCTTATTAAAGCACAATAGTGCTGTTCCTGTTATTGCCATGCAAGGAGGTCCAGAACTCCCAGGACCCACTGATGAATCTGGCAAGCAGCCATATGAGCTGTAACCATGCCCTTGCCCCTGAAGACCCTCCAGAGGTATTCAGAGGTAGAAAAGACTTCTCACGCCACCTTTTTTCTGCTTGCAGAAAGGACAAGGGAAAGAGGCTGAGTGGGTCAAATCCACATTTCACCTTAATTTCTGTTTGAAATGGAAGGAATGTTTGAAAAGAGAATGGTCCCACTGCTCAGGAAAATAGGGTGGGTGAGCTCCAGAGTATCTGGTTTCCACAAATCTGTCACTGAGATTTTCTATTTGTGTACTACAATTCCTTTCTGTATCTCAGATTGAAATCTTTGCACAAACTGGTGTCAGATGTTCTATACCTGGACATTTCATAGTGCCCATTAATTTGTTGTCATTTTCTTTTGTGTCCTACATCTTTCATTGTGTTCAGAAATAAATCTGTTACCTTTTCCCTTTGTGCTCTTTTTCTCGCAGCTTCTCTTCCCCACCTGTCTCGTGCTGCATCGGGGCATTCTGTTGCCTCAGAACAGGGGCTTCCCCAGCTGGTCCTGTATGTTTTCCCCATGTGGCAGGGGAGAATCTTCCTGGACCTTACCTGAGTGGTAAAGTTGCATTTCTACGTCCAGTGGCAAGCATCCAGCACCAACATGAGGTTGAGAATGAGAGTCACAGGGCTGTCAAAGCACTGTTCAGTTGGGTTATGCATACACTAGTGCAATTGGAAAGAGTTTTCTCGCTGTTGTGCACTGGAACTGTGGTTGGACTCAAATTCCTCAAAATGTAACTGAAAAGTGTTAGCATCCTAGCCATGATATCCAACACATTATACTTCACTATTGATCTCTGGCACTGAAAAGCTCCAGACCCCAACTGGAGAAACCGACCCAGATGGCAAAGGGTTCCTTCCTGACAAGGAGCACTCAGTCACTGCAAACAAATGTCTCCTCAAACCTGTCATAACATTTGTGGTATTTGGAGCTGGGAGAGAGAGAAGAAAAAGGCTGGGGGTTGTTTGTTTTCTGGGGGGGGGATTTTTTGAAGTGAGGGAAGAAGGGAAGTGGTGTTTTCTCCTCTGAAGGATGTGCTTAAAGATTCAGCCCAAGAGCAGCAGCTGAGGAATCCCCTCAAAAGGGTCTGTGAGACTGTCCGCACATTGGGGGTTAGATGAACCCAAATGCAGAGGGCCAGCACCATGTCTGCAAACTCATTTAGTTCCAAGTAAGCTCTTGAAATAAGGTTTGTTCAGTACTTGAGTGCTGCACATATGTTTTAGGCGTTCATCCTTTTTTGAGTGCTGATACCTCAGTGAGAAAAATAACATGTGACTCACCATAATGAATTAGCTGTTGAGCAAGGTCACTTGGTAAGCATATTAATAAGGCACAGCACTGGTCAGGGAAAAAAATCTCATCTCCAGCATTGTTCTTCTTTTCTTTTATAAAACTTTTATTTGTTCTTGCGTCACCTTGAAGAAAAGCATTGATACAGTAAGCAAGAAATCCTTACTGAATACAAAATATAAAATGTTTGAATAGGTTTTAGGAGAAACATCCCCTCTTTTTTCTTTCACTAGATAGTAATTAAATACATTAAATACAATTGAACATGCTGGTGGTATTCAGGTCACTTTTGTGGAGCATGAGACTGTAATAGCTGTGATAACTATGTCATTATTGCTACTTTAATGTCTGGAAAATTCTTCCCATACTAGCCATCATATATCCCTTATCACCATAGCATCTAACCAGCTACTGGTTTTATAACATCAACTGCCATGCTACCTTTTCAATGTAGACAGAACTGGTGGGAGGTCAGGGGATGCCATTGAGGCGGTGGGGCTGGAGCCCTTGTCCTGCAAGAGAGGCTGTGGGGACCTGGGCTAGTTCATCTGGGAGAAGGGATGGCTTTGCAGGCATCCAGCAGCATCCCTGTCATTGGTAGGAGAGGATGGAGGAGATGCAGCCAGGCTCTTCAGGGTGGTGCATGGCAAGAGGGCGAGAGGCAGCAGCCCAAGCTGAAAGAGGAGAGGCTCAGGCTGGAGATAAGGAGAAGTCTTTTCCCCACGAGGACAGCCCAGTGGTGCGGCCAGGGCCCAGGGAGGTTGGGCTGTCTCAACCTCCAACCTTGGGAGGTTTCATGCCCTGACTGGGTGAATCCCTGAGCAGCCCAGTCTGAGCCCATGGCTGATCTTGCTCTAGACAGGGGCTGGGACTGGATAACTTCCCTCACGCCAGTTTCCATTGTCCTGTGATTTCTATGTACTGTTTTCCCCATCATTTTTGAAAGAATGGAAACACAGAGAAATGGGGTGACTCATCCTATGACCCAAGTTTACACAGAAAGCCAATGGCCAAGCAAGGAATTTAATCCCAGACTCCATCAAATCACAAACATTTGGATTCCACTGAATCCAGGGAGACAGGTTTCAAGACTCTAAGACGTATTCGTAGCTGGAGTCATGTTGAAGGCAGTGATAACCAAAGTACTGAAAAGAAAAAAACACTTCTCCTCTTAGCGCCCAGCCATTTATGTTGTCCTTGGAAGTCAATTTTGTGGGAAAGAGTATGCGAAAGTATGAGCAGTAGCAACTGATTACTTGAGAGGCCAAAACAAATGATGTGAGGAGCATCTCTGTTATTAGGCTGTGTGTGCTTCATATAGGCTGTCTGGCTGCAGCTCTTTGGAGGATGAAGAGCTGATGCATGCAGAATTTAAATCTTGGGTCAGGTTAGCACAGTGTCCTGTAAGAAACAAAGGCTAGACACTGTGCTCCTGCGTTATAAATGTACTTTGGTTATGTAAGTTGACACTGAAGAGCACCAGACTGAAAAGCTACAGCAGTTAGCTTTTACATGTGACTTACCAACTGGATTCAATTTGATTAGAAATGGGACTGGATGCAACAGAGCACAGAGTTAAGAAATCCACAACATAAAACTCCCAAAACTTTTATGCTTAAATCAAAGGGTAGGGATTCAAAATTACAGGGGAAGATGGAAATGAGGGAAAGACACTGTAAGAGGAGACTTTGAATCTGTGACAGATGTGGTTGATGTAAATGGAGAAGATATACAGCGGAGGATCTGATCCAAGGACCACTCCCACAGTGAGTGGGACCATAGCGAGAAATCTCCTACCCCCTTCCTGTCACCCTGGAACAAACTAATATTAAACAGCAACTAGGAAAAAACTTCAGAAAAAAGAAAGGCTTATGGCTTGACTGAGATTTCTAAGAGCTGAAAGTATGAAGAACTACCACTTGCTCGATGCCAATGTGAAAATTGAAAAAAAAAATGAGTACGTTGGTTTGTTCCACACAGGCACTTTCCTCTAATACTGAAACATAGGCTTCCCAAAAATTATGTTAACATCTGGGATACACATACAGAGTTCAGAAAAATAATATTTGGATGCCTCTACACCTAGCAGTTTTTTGGAGCTCAAAGAATACTGTAAGGTTATTTTTCCTAGGAGTCTCATAATTAGTGGCTCACTGTAACAGCTGATTTCATTTTTTGTTGACACTTTTGTTTTTTCAAAGTTGTTATTTTATTCCAGCTAGTCATCAGACTTATTGAAAAGACAACACTGGCATGTTCTATTCAGAAAGCAGTTTCTGTTTTAGTTTGACCAACACTCCCACAAAGCATTTTTTGATTGTTCAGATTTGTTTCAGAGCTATAAGTAAGTGAATGCTGACTTACGCCATCACCTTGTGGTTTCCTTAGAGCAGGTGAATAAAATATTCAGCAGTGCTTCATTTCTGACACACCAGATAGCATCATGTGCACTGATACTAGTGACAATATACCCAGTCTATTAAGAAATGGGTCCGTGGCTGGTGTCACCACCAGAATTTGGGACTTTCAATAATGGTATGGTCTACACGGCACCGGGCCTGCTGGCATCAGATGGGATTCACCTTTCCCAAGGGGGGAAGAGGGTCTTTGCTCATGAGCTAGCAGAGCTGATTGACAGAGCTTTAAACTAGACTTGAAGGGGGAAGGGGATAATATCAGGCTTGCCCATGACAAGCTGTGGGAGGACATGCCAAGGTAAGAGGGAGAGGGTGCTAGTGAGGGTCCTCAGCATGTTGCTCTGAGACATGCTGGCTACTGCAGCACACTTGAAGTCTTACAGAGATGAGCCAGGGGCTACTGAAGTAATAGGAGCCAATAGGGGAACACCAGTGAAATACCTCAAAGGAATTAAGGGGTGTTCTTCTAAGAAGCTGACACGGTGGACAGCCCAGCTGAAGTGCCTCTACACTAATGCACGCAGCATGGGCAACAAACAGGAGGAGCTAGAAGCCACCATGCTGCTAGAAAGCTACAATTTAGTTGCCATTACTGAAACCTGGTGGGATGAAACTCATGACTGGATTGTGGCTATTGATGGCAGGGGCAGGCGAGGAAGGACAGGAGGAGGGAATTGCCCTCTATGTCAAGAAACAGAGTGTGAAGTCTCTGAAGAATAGCCATGAGCAGGTTGAAAGCCTATGGGTAAGAATAAGAGAACAAGGCAACAAAGGGAACCGTGGTGGTGGTGTCTACTACAGGCCACCCAATCAAGGGGAACCTATTGATGAAGCCTTCTTACTCCAGCTACCGGAGGCATCATGCTCACAGGCTCTTGTCCTGCTGGGGGACTTCAACCACCCCAGCATCTGCTGGAAAAGTACCACAGCAACCTGTAGGCAATCCAGACTCCTGCAGTGCATTCAACATAACTTCTTAAGTAAGGTAATAGACAGTCCTGCCAGAGGGGATGCAATACGGGAACTCTTGGTCACCAACACAAGTGAGCTAATCTAAGTCATCAAGATTGGAGGCAGCCTGGGCTGCAGTGATCATGCACTGTTGGAGTTCACAGTCTTGAGGGATATGGGTCTGGCAAAGAGTAAACTCATGACCCTGGATTTTAGGAAAGCAAACTTCCAGCTCTTCAAGGAGTTAGTCAATAGGACCCCTGGGAAACCATCCTCAGGGACAAGGGAGCAGAACAGAGCTGGCAGATCTATAAGGATGCTTACATTAAGCGCAAGAGCTCTCAATCCCCAGGTGTGAGAAATCAAGAAAGGAAGGCAATAGACCAGCAGGGATGATTCAAAACTTTCTGGTCAAACTAAAGAGCAAGAAGGAAATGCACAGGCAGTGGAAGCAGGGACAGGTATCCTGGGAAGAATACAGGGACACTGCACAGTTGTGTAGGGATGGGGTCAGGAAGGCCAAGGCGCAGCTGGAGCTGAGCTTGGTAAGAGACACAAAGAATAACAAAAAGGGCTTCTACAGGTATGTCAGCCCAAAAAGGAAGGTCAAAGAAAGTGTATCCCCCTGTGAACACAACTGGCAAACTGGTAACAATGGATGAGGAGAAGGCTGAGGTACTCAACAATAGTTTTGCCTCAGTCTTCATTGGCAATCTCTCTTCCCACACCTCTCGAGTGGATGGACCACAAGACAGGGACTGGAGAGCAAAGTCTTTGCCACTGTAAGAGAAGATGAGGTTCATGACTGCCTGAGGAACCTGAACATGCAGAGGTCTGTGGGGCCCAACGAGATTCATCTGAGGGAATTGGCTGATGTAGATGCCAAGCCGCCCTCAATCATATTTCAAAAGTCATGGCAGTCAGGTGAAGTCCCCAGCGACTGGAAAAAGGGAAACATTGCCCTCATTTTTAAAAAGGGTCAAAAGGAGGACCCTGGGAATTACCAACCTGTGAGCCTCACCTCTATGCCTGGGAAGATCATGGAACAGACTCTCCTAGAAGGCACATGTTAAGGCACATGGAGGACAGGGAGGTGATTCTAGACAGCATGGCTTCAACAAGGGCAAGTCCTGCCTGACCAGGCTAGTGGCCTTCTACAATGGAGTGACTAAACCAGTGGACAAGGGAAGAGCTACAGATGTCATCTATCTGTACTCCTGTAAGGCCTTTGACACAGTCCCCTAGAACATCCTTCTCTCCAAATTGGAGATATGGATTTGATGGGTGGACTATTCAGTGGACAAGGAATTGGCTGGATGATAGGATCCAGAGAGTAGTCGTCAATGGCTCAGTGTCCAGATGGAGAAGGGTGACAAATGGTGTCCCTCAGGGGTCCATACCAGGACCAGTACTGTTTAATATCTTCATCAATGACATTGACGGAGGGATCAAGTGCATCCTCAGCAAGTCTGCAGATAACACCAAGCTGAGTGGTGCGGTTGACACACCTTAGGGATAGGATGCCATCTGGAGGGATCTGGACAAGCTCAAGTGGACCCATGTGAGGAGGTCCTGCACCTGGGTCAGGGCAATATCAATACAGGCTTGCAGATGAAGGGATAGAGAGCAGCCCTGTTGAGAAGGACTTGGAGGTACTGGTGGATGAAAAACTCAACATGACCTGTCAATGTGTGCTTGTGGCCCAGAAAGCTAACTTTATCCTCAGCTGCATCAAAAGACGCATGGTCAGCTGAGAGAGAGGTGATTCTGCCCCTCTATTGCACTCTGGTGAGACCCCACCTGGAGTACTGTGTCCAGGTCTGGAGTCTTCAGCACAGGAAAGACATGGACCTCTTGGAGCGGGTCCAGAGGAGGGGCACAAAAATGATCAGAGGGCTGGAACACCTCTCCTATGAGGACAGGCTGAGAGAGTTGGGGTTGTTCAGGCCTGAGAAGAGAAGGCTCCAGAGAGACATTATTGCATCCTTTCAGTACTTAAAGGGGGCTTATAAGAAAGATGGGGATGAACATTTTAGTAGGGCCTGTAGGGATAGGACAAGGGACAATGGTTTTAAACTAAAAGAGATTAGATATAAGGAAGAAATTTTCTACTCTGAGTGTGGTGAAACACTGTCACAGGTTGCCCAGAGAGGTGGTAGATTCCCCATCCCTGGAAATCTTCAACGTCACGTTAGACAGAGCTCTGAGCAACCTGATTCAGTTTAAGGTATCCCTGCTCCTTGCAGGAGGCTGGACTAGGTGACCTTTAAGGGTCCCTTCAAACCCAAAACATCTGATGATTCTATGAAAACAATTAAGACATAAATTAATTCTAATATCAAAAGGTAGTGGCATCAGATAATAGCCTTTTTACAGACTGTGTAACTCTACTTATTTTTCAACTAAAACATACCTGTGTCAACTGAATAGTTTAATTCCTAAATTCTGCTTTCAAACTTCGCACTTAGTCTGAAGGTATAATTAGTCATTATCCAATAGAATCATGGGATCATAGAATCATAGTATTGTTTAGGTTGGAAGCGACCTTAAAGATCATCTAGTTCCAAATCCCTGCCCTGGGCAGCAACACCTCCCACTAGACCAGGTTACCCAAACCCCATCCAACCTGGTCTTGAACATTTCCAGGGACGGGGCATCCACAACTTCTCTGGGTAACCTGCTCCGGTATCTCACCACACTCACAGTAAAGAATTTAGTACAGCAAATGGCAGTCTTTCCAACTGCCTTCAAATTATGTCCTCCTGAACAGAAGCAGAAAAATAAGATTGCATAGAAAAAGTAATTAGTCACCTCCTCTCCCACTCCCCCTCCCCATGACATTCTCAATGTATTGTTAATCTCAGATTCAGTGACCCCATGGAACAGCAGATTACAACCAAGATGGTGGCATTTTTGGAGCTTTCATCCTCCATTTGGCTGTGATCCACTGGCCTTAGGAAAGGAGATAAGATTTTACATTTCTTATCAGCCACCAGATGGCTTTTAAAACCAGAGGCTGTCTGCTAGGATTTAAGTTAATGAACAAAAGTGCTTTTATGAACTACTGGTATGTACAGTCAGAGATGTAATTCTGGTTATTCAAGACAGTGCAGGAGAATAGATCCCTCTGTATTTAACAACTTAATCTAACAATTGTATAACAGCATTTCTGACTCATTTTCCATAAGCGCTGTAACTCTAAACAGAAATGGATTAGCCACAGTATGTTAAAGCTTTTGGAATTGTGCGGACTTCAGTATCAAATAGAATTGTAGTGTTGTTCAGTGGATGTTGATACAGAATTTTATGACTGGAAAATGTTTTAAAAAAGAAATAAAGCCAATAACGTATTGTATCTCCCTGTCATGTAAAGAAAATTTGACTTCCTATCGTCACTACAAAGATGTGTGATGCCTGTTTTGGGAAGACAGCGCTGCAAATCTATCAGTAAAGTTACGCATTGAAAAACATCTCTTTTGGAGAAATAATAATTTCTAGTGTTATCCTAGCAATTCAGAGAGACCCAAATCCTAACAACAGGCACTGCCATACTGAGATCCAACAGAGTAACTGAAAGAATAACAGAAACATTTTCTGGAGCTGGTCCCTTTACATAGGATTGGTGAAATTTGTTAAGACCATATGTTAGTCATATTGAAGGAGGCATGGTTTAACTTTATGAATTCTGGAGTTCTCCCAGCAAACTTTCAAGGCCTGATGTCTCTCAGATTTGCTGAATTGCTCATGTGACTGCAGACTGGGTGCAGGTTAAAGGAAAAGTAAAAGAACCAATAGCAGAAGTTAAAGTTGCTTCCCATCAAGCTCACTATCAGGTTCCATTCTAAATCCTATTGTTAACTGTTTTATTACGGTGACTAACAAAATTGGCTTGATGGAGAAGTTGCCAGGTGTACTCTGAAACACAAGAATAATTTTTCTGCAGAGACTGAAGAAAATCTGACCAACATTTTTTATGTGCAAGCAATTACTCCATCCAGTTTTCACTGGTCTCTTACTTCTTTAGGCATTTCTAACAAAATACAACTGTGAAACTATTCATCCAAATGTTATTTATCTTTAAACTGCCCATTAAATGTATTAGTAAGTCTAATTAAAAAAATAAAAAAAAAAGCTGCAGTTAAGCAATTTACTCTGTTGCTGAAATTAAAGAAGCTCAGAAAATCTATAAGCCTTTCCATTTCTTTTCCAAGGATATGAGTTGTTTTCCTTTAATATAACCGGTAAGGCTCCTTTTTCTAAGTTTTGTTTTAGGTCACAACTCTGGAATCCTGAAATTCTAAGAATAAAATAAAATGGGGACTTTGTCCGGACATATAAACATGCTGCATATTTGCAGTCTCTCGTTACACTAGGGAACACCCAGAATGGTTCTCAGTGAAGTGGGCTTCTGACCTTGACCCCCAGGTTTCATCAACCTGAATAAAGATCAGTGCTATGAACAAATTAAGTAAAACAGCACTTTTTGTTGTTGCTGATCTGATTTTATTTTGAGATGCTTTCCATAGCAAAATGATGCACATTATATTTTAAATATTTCATATCTATACTCTGTAAACACTCCTGAACTGAAATCGTTAGTGATGAGAATTGCTACACAGTAAATTTATGCATAAATACTGTGATAATCTTTGGCTTCAGCTTGGTGCTGAGCAACACCCCAGGAATTATTGCTCCATAATTTGTATCTTGCTGCTGAATTAACTTCCAGGTTGTGGTAATAATTTTTTTTGCATCAGTAAATATTACCTCCATACCATAAAATGTGTCACAATCATTCCTATTACAGGCTGAGTAAGATGGTACAATAATATCGTTCTCATTATTAATTTTATATTTATTTATCACATTCTTCTACAGAAAAAAAATAATTAAAAAATGCATATGTGTAAGTTGGCTGCACTAGTGATACCAAAGCAAGCCAAATTTTTGGAATTTGATTTTTGAGTACTTATGCTCAGAACTTTATCACTGGGTTAATGAGAGCTCCCCACTCTCAACTACTCAGCTTAAATGTCAGATGGTTTTCCAAAGGCAGAAGGTAAGTCCAGATATTTTCAGTTTGGACAGCTTACAGGAGAGTTCATAGCTTCACATTCACTTCAGATTTATTTCTCCACTTTGTTTGCATGACTTGGCTACATTTCTTTAGATGAAAAATTCACTTTTTGTATCTACTGTATCAACTTCCTCCATAGAACCTATGCACCTTTGAATGAAGTATAATGAAAGTATATCCAATCCTGCTCTCTTTATCAGCAAAGTCAGGAAGCTGATAACCAATTTGTTGTTCCTAATATACATGCAGAGTATCTGTATTCAAATAAAGAGCTGCAGGACATAATTTAAGAGGCTTTTCCCAGTCTTGGGGTAAAGCCTTGATCCCATCATGACGAAGATGGGAAAGAATGGGAGAAATCTTTCAGTAAAAAGATTTTCCTCTGTAGGTTCCTCTTGTTGACAGCTGCCTGCATCCAAGGATGTGCAGCAAGACATCTAACAGAGAAGTGTGCAATGCAAGAGGTAGGTACCATCCCATTGTGCAATATACAGCTTGGGAACCATTAAGGAAAACTCCTTTGCGTGCAGAACAACTCTGTGTGAAATAGTCAGCTTGTGACATCCTTAAACCACTTCCTGCTATCAGACACACCTAATCGATAGCAACAACATCTGCACCTCCAAATCCTGGCTACCTTGTTGCAGCCATGGCTACAGTAAAGCTAAATATTTTTTAACTGAAAGAATAACTATATTTTTTGGTAATTTCTTACCTAAAATGGCTTTTCTCTTTTTGTTTAGTTCAGATGAGGATGGAAAAAATATTTTAGTTTGAAAATGCTTCAGACAGTTATATGCTCCTGAAGACAGGTAGAGAGCATCTAAGTGATGCCTAGCAGCATTTAGTATTATACATGATGATGTGAAGGATATAAAGTTTTTCATTTTGCTCCTACTGTTGTCCTCCTTTTGGAGGAACTGTGCCCTATGGTCAGTAAGGCACTACTGAAACTACAGGCAAGACATATTCAGGCTGTGTTATGCATATAGACACACATACGCAAGTGCAGTATCTACAGTGTACAACCATGCAAGGATTGTATTTATATACAAACACGTGTAGGAACAGAGCTGAGAGCCCTTAACAAAATAATACAACGCAAAGACTACTAAAATATATTTTTGTCACCTCAGAAGTCGAAGAAAACCTTTCTAAAATCTTAAAGTAAATAAAAGAGTAGCTTTTATGCCTTCTCCTTTACATGTTCAAGTTTGAACACATCTTCCACCTCTCTTGAAAGATGTGTTTCAAGTCCTGCAGGTGTGACTCATAAAGGATAGATATCTGTGACTTGTAGTAGAAAATGGAGGAGAAACTACGCAGAGCTGGCAGATGATACCAGCTGCTAGCAAGTAACAACCATTGCATTGCTATGTAAAGCTTCACAAATTAAGAATACACAGCTTGGAGACCAGTAAATTTTTCCAGCTGCATATTCTCACCTTCTGCAATCTACAGTAGACTGAGTGGACACAGGCTAGCTGCACATACAGTTTCCATACGAAGACTTACGTGCTATCTAGAGTACGGTCTTCATTTTCTGCTCAAGGCAATCTCTGTAATAAAAGGTTCTGTTTGGTATTTAACCAAAAAGAATACCAATAGTCAATGTCACCAAAGACATTTTAAAAATTAAGTAAAAAAAAAAAATACTAAGCACAAACGCAATGTTATCTTCTCTAAAAGCAATCCAACATCATTTTGCAAGAATCAAATTTCACTCCTGATAACACCCACCCAGCAATATGTTTTATATGTACACACATGCAAATTCACTTCCAATTTTCTGAAGTATCATACAGACTACAAGTGGCCAGGTTCTCGCATCCTTACCTGAACAAAGTTAATTTCACTGAGAGCTGTTCTGGAAGAGCTGCTAACCACCCTTGACTATGAACAATCTGTGTGAACGCTAGCATTTCAATACACCTGTGGTTTGTGGGCATGAGTATTGACTGCAGTCTTCCAAAAGCATTCCATGGACAAATCCCATCAAAAGTTTTGTGCTCTTCAGCCAATAAAATATTGTCACTAAACATATAGCTGTAGGTACCTACAGTTGAGGTCTTTGGCTCCAATTCTTGCCCAATTTCTAAAGTATCAACTGATCTCTCTCATATGTGAAATAGAAATGTCTTATAGCTCCTGACAAATAAGAGCTGTTTTTTATTAAACCAAGCAATTAGTGAATATCCAGCTCATTTTAACTCCCATGGAGTGTAAATTGCTAATGTAAATACAACAGATTTTATCAATATTGAAGACTAACACTTTTTTTTTTCTTCCTAGAAGGATAACAGAAAAACCAGGAAGCACAGAAAACACATGAAGGGTGATGAAGGTGATGAAGCTATAGTCATCAGGGTATTAATCAGAGATCAGAGTGTCTAAGAAATAATATCAATTTCAGAAAAGATAATGAAATTGATTATAAATTGAAATATTAATCCTTTGAAGCATGGGAGTTACTTGAACTCCTTCAAGCCAAGTAAAATTGGCCTTAGAGATGCTCCATAGCTTTTTTTATGACATTTTAGCTCTTACTTCAACTGTCAAAGGATTAAAGAACAAAAATCTTACTCTGATGATTATAGACAAAGTGCCAAACTTTGTGGTAGAAGGGGCTAGAAATATTCTCGGTTTGTTTACATGTGTTTGTACAAGTTTCACTGATGTTATCCAATTTTTACATAGAACTCTGTGGCTGCATGACTAATAGATCCCGGGGAAGAAACAACAGACACCCCATTAAGGAAGATAAGGGTCACTATATTGTGTGTACTTGAGTTCTTGTAGTGGCTGGCTAAAATACAAAAAGACACAGCAAGCTTTTCCCATCCTTTCTACTACAACTTATTGTCCGCATGCTTCTGCTCTTTGCAAATTGCTCCCATATCCATATGCTTAGGCATCCACAGAGTCATTTATCTTTTCCTACATCAAAGTGCAGAGTTCAACCAGCAGCAAACGACGTCTGCTAGCGGTGGAGTAGCCGGTCTGCTCTACAACTGATTGCCAGTTGGACGGCTGAAGTACGCTGCTTATCTGTGGTAACATCCAGAGTTGCCTTGGCTTTGTTCCAGTTCTTCTCTTATTTCTTCAGACTGTCTCTTGTTACAAAGATTGCAGAGGATCTGCAAGCAATCCATTTAAACAGGATGTAAATTGGTGCAATAGCGGTTTGGAGCTATTTTCAAAGTTAAGCAGGTGCTTTTTCTGGGCCAAGTCCAGTGTGGCCAGTAACTTTTCCAGTTCACTGGAGAACACCACAATTCTTCATGGAAATAAAGCCAATGAGAAAGTGAAAGCACAAACCACATCATTTAGACATTTGCTGTGAATGCCACCACCCTATCAGCTTTGCTACCCAGAGAAGAAAGTCACTTATCATGACAGTTATTAGAGATTGTGTTTTAATATGCGGAACCAGCCCAGACAGTCTTTAGGAGGTAATCTTCCCCAGACTGACCATTTTTTCTCCAGCATTTATTCCAAACTGTGCTCTGCTTTGCCTCTCAGAGGATTATAAAGCCAAGAAAGTCTTCATTTCTACTATGCCACAGACAAGAGTTGTACTGGACATTTGAAGTGGAGTCTGAATCTGATTTGAAATCCTTTCTTATTTCTCAGATTTTGTATTTTTAGCAACAGGCATTCATTACAAGAGATTCAGTTAGCAAATGATAAGGGTATCACAGTTTTAAAGAGTCTGTTTACCTTAACGTTAATGAGAGTTACCGTGTTAATCAGCAGGAAAGTATACCCCTGTTGTTTTGAACACCTCAAGAATGCACCTCCTCTGATAGCAATTCATATTTGAAATATTTCTGTTATCACTTGGAAGGCAGTTGAAAACTTCCAAAACAGAAATCTTTTTCCAGTATATTTCACTCTTTATTAAGCAGCTCCAGCTAAAGGCACTATAGCAGATTTTTTAATGATCACCATGTTCACACGGTAATATTAACCCACAGTGATTTGGAGTGTAAGTTTTTCCTATCTGTTGGGTTTTTGTCGGTGTAAAGAAAAAAGCACCAGCATAGACTCTGCATATTTTCGGTGGATGAAGAAGCAAAAGTGTCTTTGGACTCAGTCACCCACATCACCAGCACTGAATGAGCAACAATGTACTATTCATCTCCCATACTGCACCCTGCTTCGACGTTAATTACATTCTCAGTAGGGACATATGTGTCACTGAAGTATTTCTTTAAACCACATATAGTATTTGTTGAAAGTGTGGTTATGGTTAGAATAATAACTATTTAAAATGGCATCTTGCAATTCAACAGATCTTTGCATAGGAAGCATTCTGACCTCATACTGATTTATTTTCTTATCATTATAAACCGATACTGCCTTTCCTTTTATTTTGTACTTCTTTTAGCTCTGCAAGGCCAATCTACCTATGAGAGAATGAACCATACTCTAGCTAAAACATCACTGATAAAATGTTTATACTTTAGCTCCAGCTGCACACTGTTTAGTATCTGGGCTATAGGAGTACACTAAAAAAGACAAAGTTTGGCTTTTAGAGTCCTGGATGAGTTTCCAGAGCAGGAATGCTGGTGGAAAATGCAGAAATTAGGATTCCTTATTATTTATTCTGTAATTTCTTACCTATTTTCAGCATTCCTGATATTTTGTCTTCCCGTTGAAGATACAGAATGTACAATGGAAGTCTCAGCAAGTTAGTACTGATATTGGGTAGGCATTTTGCTCTTCTACTGACTCACCTTTGGTGAAAACCTGAGATGCCTCAAATTAAGCCTACAGATATACAATAAATGACTAAAATAATTAGACATCCTGTTACTCTTGGCCCTTTATGTATTTCTGCTTCCCTGTGAGTAAAAGGGATCATGAAACTTTTGCTTCTGGATAAGAAAGCTGCACACTACAGCAGATCTTAAACCTCATCCCACTTCAGAAATGTTAGGACTTTAAAACTTTATGTAAGATGGCAAATGCTGCAAGAACGAGGAAAAAATCCAGAAGAATAATCAGCTTTAAGTGCAACTACTGTATGTACTGATTTTCTGAATGGAATTGGACTGATTTTTAACATAAACTCTATAAAATACTACCTTAAAATATGAAAACATACACTCTTACTAACCTGATCTTAAATACAGTGTGATTCTAATTCTTATAGCAAGTTTTTTTTCATCTTACCACCACAACTCCATCTTCAGAAATATCAAAAATACAAAACTGCCAAAAGAAAAAAGGGGCAAACATTCAGTGTGTGCTGACACTGACTTTATTATGATACAATGAGAGCTTTCCCCAGTCCTGCTCTGTTGCCAAAGTCCTACAGTAATATTCACTCTTAGTAGTAATTAGAACGAAGTGAATTTTGCAAAGAATTTTCTGTGTCCATCATCAGTCCACATGATCCAGTGGATCACCCTCTGTTATGAACACGCCCCCTTTTTGATTGTTTCCCAAGAAATTCAGAGAGATTGAGTTTTACCAAGATGATTGGACACAAAATAAAATGTCAGCACTGCTGGTACATCTCTCCACAAAAGATATTTTAAGTTGACATGTAACATAATCATGAATTCACGTGTTCATCTGCACCTCCAAATAAAAAGCAGGCCAAAGGACAGGGTTGGTTGAAAGTTTTCACTGCAAAGCAGCTTTCACCTCCACAAAGCCATGGGAGGTGCATGAGACTTGCAAGTTGTCACCTATATGCAGCTGAAAGACTTTTGTCTTTTCATAGCTTGACTGACTCATACTCCTTCTTTGGGACAGGATGAGTCCAGAAAATCTGCAAAAATTATTTTTGCCTTTTCTGGCCTTCTTTCCTTTCTTTTCCATAAAAGAAAGAGAAGCACTTACTTGCACTATTTTTACAGCACTTGTTTACAGAAGACGTTTAGCTTTGCCATATTTAATATTTCTATTCTGTCAGCCAGTGATGGGTAAGAGGTTCAACATAAATCTGTAAATCGGTAGGCAGCTTATTAAATATCATTTGATTAAATGAGTATACAGAAATTCTGGATTAAGGTAGATCTTCTGCCAATACCTTTCCAAACCATATAAAAGACTACAGGAGAGGTATTCACAGCCTGGCATAAAGTTTTGCTGCACATGACTTTCTTTGATTTGAGTTTGGAGTCCCCAAACAAAAGATTAGTTATAATGAGTTAATTGTACATTCAAAGCTTTAAATGTTTCCAGTCTGAAATTGCCTCAGTTTCATCAGAGTGACATTCTCATTGCACTTTTCCTTTTACTTTTGACATGCTAGTCTATGCCTGCATACAGCATACACGGAGACAAATGTGTGCCTGGTTAAGTCTGCTGGTACACCACTTTGACATTACACTACCAAAGAATTTGGCCTCTGAGCTTTCAGTTAGGTTTGTGTCTTAAATGTCCCCTACTATGAATGTAGGAAAAAAAATCTTGTCTACGGAATCAGCCCATAAAATAAAATTCTTCAGAATATTTTGTGGATCCTTGAAGAAAACAAGTATTTCTATGCTTTTTACACGTTTTTCTCTAAGATAACAGCAATAACAGTATTCATACTTCCTTTTCCCTTAAGCTTTGAAAAAGCCTCCATCTGCAAAAAGGGTGGAAAAAATCTCCCTCTAAAGATTCTTAAGTAGGTCTTTTGCAAAAATTATAAATGCTTTCTGAACTAAAACCTAGATAGTTTTGCACGGCTCTAGCTGTCTCATGGCTGCTGCACTCAGATTTCAAACTCTGTTGCAGTCAATATACTTTCCACACACCGCATGTGCCTCACTATAAAAAAAAGTCATCAGCTCCCAGCACGGAGCTGTCTCAACAGAAAATTGTCTGTATATGTGATGAAGTTTTTGCCATGTTACTATGCCTTTTAGAAACTCTGTTGTCGGCAATCATGCTTTCAAAACAACAAAAGACCTAATGAGCTCTTGATTTGTGAATTGCTAAATGGCATAATCATTTTATAAAAGAAATAAAGAAAAAAGGTAAAGAGAGGCCCGTGAACCTTCTTAATACCGGATAACAGGAACATAGATCCTGCCATATGAGCCTCACTGGGGAAATTCAAAGAAGGAGTTCTAGCAATGTAACGTGATTTGGCAAGAGCTGAATTTGAATGTGGTTGTGAGGTCCCCATAAGCAACATATGCTTTTACTAAGCTGCAGTATTCCTTCCTTTCATAGCCCAAGCTTTTAAACTATTACTTTATATTTTCTAAAATTATATAGTTCTATGCCAAACCAAAGTTGTTAGCTCTTGATAAAACTATCATATTATGAAATTACAGCTCATCCAGAGGAAGAGAGAAAAAGTGGATATTTAATTCTGACCTCCTTCTTAAATGGAAAAAAAAAAAAAAAAAAAAGGAAAAGTGGAGAGAAGGAGGGGGAAAGAATGAAGGATGAGAGGGAGGGAGATGTCTGCTTATGATTATGAGATGAACTTTGAACTTTTTCTATTCCTGCAGCCAGGAATTTCTGATTTTTAAAATACCTTACTAGAGTGAAAATTTGAAGTATACACAGAACATAGAAAACTTTTACTTACATGGTTATGGAAAATTATACATTAAAACAGAAAAAAAAAGTCCTTCCAGACACAAATGGAGATTGAAACATGTCTAAAAGCAAAGCCACCAATCTGGAATTTGGAAACAAAGAACATTCTTTAATTTCTTTTGCTTCCCACTTGATGAGTGGGATGACAGTGCAGCCTAGGAAAGTTCAGACATGCCCTCAAATTGTTCTGCATACTTTTACTTCCTGTTTTCTTCGTCATGTGAAAGCTGACAAGTTTTCCTGTTCAAATCAGATTAATTTAACAATCTTAATAATAACACCTTTATTTTCCCTGTGTTCCTATTAATACCACCCCACAAGCATGCCATGACAGGAAAGACATCTCTAGCACACGAGCTCACAGTGCTACTGCAAGACCAAGAGAACAAGAACGCTGCTTCCCTTCTTCTGGGGATTGCTTGCAGAGGGAAGACAGGCAAGGCTAAAGGAGAAAGACTAGAGGTTTACCAGGATGATTACCTTATTTTCAAATGTTATTTCAGAATTCAGTGTCACTGGGCTTATGCTGCTGTGCAGAACCAGAGCGCTGCTGTAAGGGCATGGCCCTGGGCTAACACAGGTGTGCTCTGCCCTCCTTGTGGCACAAGACAGGACCCCACAGGCAAGCAGCATTTCACCTTCAAGCCCATCCTGGATTCAGAGGAAGGATTGCTTCCCACTCCTCCCTCTGTCCCAGGTGTGATGCATCTCAGGTGCACCTTCAGACCTTCTCCAGGGGCTGCTTTAGACTTTCACAAGAGCCCATCGGCAAACTGCAGGCAAGCTACTTTTTCAGTCAGTGAAAAGAAGCTAGGGCTGGGAAGGGAGGAGGAGGGAGTCTTTTCCAAGAAAGCTGATATGCAAATGGATATCCCTTAATGTCAAATGATAGAGAAAAACAACAACTACAACAACTAAAGGAACCATACAAACGAACGAGAAGAAAAACATCAGAAAAATCCCTGCTGTTTGCATTCACTGCCCAATCTTCCACTGCAGGTTTTTCAGACCATGATAGAACATAAAGATGCCCAACAAAAACTTGTTACACCCAATAGGTACAAGACCAGCAAGAGTAAGCACATTGTTGAAAATGATGGGAAAGGGTGTCCCCTGCAGAGTGATCCCAGAAAACCAGTCATATCCTGAGCTGCATAAAAAGCGGTGTGGCCAGCAGGTGGAGGGAGGTGATTGTCCTTCTTTATTCCACTCTTGTGAGACACCACCTGGATTACTTCAAACATCTCTGGGGTCTCCAGTACAAGAAAGGCATGAACCTGTTGGAGTGAGTCCAGAGGAGGGCCATAAAAATGGATGGACCTCTCCTACGAGGACAGGCTTAGAGAGTTGGGGTTATTCATCCTGGAGAAGAGAAAGCTCCATGGGACCTTGTTGCAGCCCTTCAATATATAAAAAGGGCATATGAGAAAGATGAAGAGAGACTTTTTTACCAGGGCCTGTAATGACAAGACAAGGGGCAAAGGTTTTAAACTGAAAGAGGGTAGATTTAGAGTAGCTATTAGGAAGAAATTCTTTACTGTGAGGGTGGTGAGACACTGGAACAGGTTGCCCAGAGAAGATGTGGATACCCCATCCCTGGAAGTGTTCAAGGTCAGGATGGATGTGGGTTTGAGCAACACGATCTAGTGGAAGACGTCCCTTCCCAGGGCAGGAGGGAATGATCCTTACAGGTCCCTTCCAACCCAAACCATTCTATGATTCCATGATTCCAAATACCATGAAACTGAGTATGTTAATTGAAGGTGTTAATGTCGAAGTCTTTAAAAGCCGACATTTTAAGCATCTTTAGAACAAGATGCCCATCTGGAATAGAAAATGTTCATAAAAGGCATGAAGGGCAGTTCAGTTTTTCTTTTGACTCAGAGACCGTGACAGAAACATGAACAAATGATGTATATGAATATGTATTTTTATGACAGGGCAGGCAGGAACATAAAGCTGCCTATCAGAACTATCTCAAACACCGAGAAATTTCAAACCCTCCACTAGACCCAGCCTGACCTATTCCTCATAATAAGCAAAATCTAAGCATCTCAAGCTCTGAGGAAGTTCAGAATTGATTTCAAAGCCAGCAGCTTGCATTCTTTGCCATTTATGATGCAAGTACCTATCCTGTGGTCTCCAGGCATAATTATCACTTAAAAACAAAATTAATTAAGACAGATACCAACAAACTCACAATAATTTTCAAATAACAAACAATCCACTAGTTAAATGCTGGAAATTATGAAAAATCTGTAGGAGTGAAAAAGCACAATTCTTAACCAACCAAATTTCTGTTGGGTCTAATGCCTCAGTAAATAGGTGTCTTGCATTGTACCCTGGAGGTCAAAAGAGACAAATGAAATCTTATTTAAGTCCTAGTATTCAAAAATATTTTTTCAAAGCCTGTATTTATGTGTTTCCAAGCTACTATTACTAAATCAGTCTCTAGATATAGCAGGTGTATTAACAGAGCTAATATGCAGTTCAGTCCTCTTTCAATAAACAAATGGAAGGAAGACAATGCTGATGCATTTGTAAACATCTTTTCTTTCTTTAGATTCTACTATATCCTGATTATAGGTTGGGGATACTGCAAGATGGGCAGAATAAGTCAAGTACAAGTAAAGAAAAGAATTTTCTCTGTAGTTTCCTCAATATCTACAACTGTAGGTAAAAAATGGAAGAAAATACAATGATGTCAGACAAGCCTCTTGAATCTGTGTTATTTCTGAAACTGTTCAGGAGAAGTTCTTCCCTGCGAAAAATACAGCTCCTGTGACACTGTCAAATTCATTAACTGGGGATGATGACTGTCACAGTAAGCACTAGATTTGTGCATTGAAAGAACATTACTAAAAAGAATTTTATGGACTCTTTTTTTCTCTGTTGCTTTCAATGTTCTTAAATAGTTTCATGACTTAATACTCATTTTCTTTTCCTTATAGCATATTTCTTATTATAAACTCCACATGAAAAATTGTCAAGCCTTATTTATATTTGCTTATTTCATTACCAATCAAGAACAATATGGGAACTGAATGTTAATTAACTAGTCTAGTAGTCACAGTCTAGAATTAATAATAATATGAAGAAAGAACTAGCTGTAGTGTCAACATAGGATTGCTGTGTGACCTTGGGCAAACTGTAATCCCAGCTAAATTACTTTGTCCATCTATAAAATGGATTAATGCTATCTATACGGTATTACACTACTGTGAAGCTTGATTCAATTACTCTGTAAAATGTTTCACAATTTTCAGCCCAAAAGTTCTGGAGGAACATTACAAATAACTACTTCTGCAAAGGCCAATGAAAAAATCATAATAGCACAAAGTGGTTTCTTTGACACTTAGTGATTTACAAAAAAAAAATCTGTTATTATTTTTAAAAGATATTTAGAAGACATTTTCATCTGCGTTTCTCAAATACTCTGCCTTTAATTTACTGGGTTTTCAAGTTGATTTCCGTAAGAATTCTAGCTCCATTCATTCCAAAGTTTTTGAAATAAAATTAAAAGGGTGTGCCTTTCTTATTAACCTGGAATAATTTAACAATTTTCTGTAGGGTATTTTTATTACTCTTTCTTAATTACTAAGACTACTTGCTAATTTCATCTACTTTTCACATTTTTGCTTCTGGCAGATCTTTTATTACATAGAAGAGTAGTTTTACTGGGTTTGGGTTTTTAACGTTTAACAGGAAGCCAAAACAAAGTAGTTGGGAAAAGTTTCGAGTGGAATTTTGGCAGTGAAAAAGAGAGATGAATAGAGTGTCTTCATGGATAATACAGTTTTTCTTATTCTACCACAAGATTTTATTCCATGTTGGCAAAAAAATCCCAACACACTAATTCTTTATTCTGTTCTGTAATTTCACGACATGACAACTTTTTTACCTTGCATAACAATGACAGGTTTTTGTTGTATTTTTTTATGTTCTCACAAGATTAATTGTGACAAAAAATGCCTCAGAAATTAATCACTGTGCAATTTAAATTATTTAGCTTTTTGTTGTTGTTCATATTATAAAAGGTCAACAAGGCATGCAAAAAGAAAAACATATGAAGATATCGCTTAACTGATAAAGAACTACACACTGGTAAATTGCTTTGCTAGTACTCACATTCAGTGACATACTTGTTTACTTTTGGATCATACATTTTCAGTGTGCTACAATAACAGAGTAATACAATAATAGAGTAGAATCTATGCTTAGTTTTTTTTGCAATGTGTACAAAATGAGAAAGCATCTTAAATATCTTGGTGGGAGTTAGGGTTGTCGAGATTCCTTCTTTTCAGTTGTCTTGTTCTGCAACCCAATGAAATTACAAATCTAATTTCCATCACCACAGACTTTTTGAGATCAGAAAGTCAGGCTTTGCATTCTGCACTTTGCAATACCTCTTCTACCTTTAATAGGGACTGTCAGATCATAATGCAAGAAGCAGTACAGAATCCATTTCCCATTTCCATGCTCTGCTGCTTGACTGCAGTAGGACTTGAAGTGCTGGCTTAAAGACAGGAGTACTCAAATATTCTGCGTAGCCAAGAGGGACATCAGTGTTGGCATAAACACTGTATTGAATCATGACCCTGTTGTTTTACTGGTTCTACCAAAACTGAAGCTTGAACTGGTAAGCAAAGCACAGAAATGGGATTCCCAAACACGAAGATATTTAGCTTAAAATACTAGGCTTTATATTCTTTTTTTAAAACTTTTTCCACACTTTAATTGAAAAAGAATAATGTTCACCCAGATAATATTACTGCTGAGCATTTAGTATGTCAATAGATGAGAAAAGGAAACCCAATCTGCAACTAGAAACCACTCACAGCCACAATGAATGGCTAAGTAGCAGGACACAGGCAACAGAAGGACACCAAAGTCAACTGCTGACTTATTTCTCTTTCTCTCTCCCTCATTCTACCCTACCCCCCAACTTTTTTAAAGTTTGGCCCAAACTGCAGGTATTTAATCTTAGCTGCTGTACCACGTTCCAACAAAACAAATCAAGCATGGATCACAGCCCTTCCTCCCCCTGAACACGCACATTCACTTGCCAGTAGATCTGAAGCTTCCATTCAGATCCAAGACTTTGTCTTTCTCCTTCTACTGCCAAGTAAAATACATTTGGTAACACTTAATTAAGGTTCCTTTTCAGATTATATGGTCTCTATGCTAAGAACAAGGCTTTAGCTGCCCAACTCCCAGTAGCATGGTTAAAGCCACAAATATCAAATTGGGAACATAACCCTTCATTTACATTTAATATGGAGAGTTACTGTAAATTAACTAATTATCAACTGATTATTAAACCTTACCTAAAGATTAACAACCATTATTAGTTTCATAGCTGTTAAATCTCTATAATTGTGTCCTTTGTAATCAGTTGGCATTTACTCATTAGCCTTACAGATTGCTGTCGTAGCTTTGAACATTACACAACTGGTTTATCCTCATTAGGGATATTTTAATAGTCTTTAGTTATTTGTATTATGAGAAATAGCCATCTTAATTAATTATCATTTTGTGTTCTTTTGATAACCAAAATTCAGAATACTACCTAATGGCTGTATTACAGTGTGAAGTCAAAGACCAAGAGGCATATTGGGCCTAGCATATGAGTTACAACATACATTTCGCACAGAATAATACAATTTTTTTTATTTTTTTGTTCTTATGTGGGGAAACATTTTACAAACAGAAGCTCATGTTCAGCTGATGTAAAATACTGAAGTAGGAGACACTGAATACAGTGATATCTGACATTCCAAAATTTAATGGTGTGAACTTGATTCTGCGGAGGGTAGGGTGCTACAAGCATCAGTGTTTAAGTGCGGTATAGAATGTGATGAGTAGAGCAGGAAGCAAGGCAATCTGATCCCATGTTCCTGAAAACACTGTGGTGTAGTCACTCTGTGACTGCTGTCTGAAAAGAGCAGTGATGCACAAAAAAGGGTCACTAAGGACTTAGTTCGCCAGCTGATAATCTCACATGAGCTCCTCTTTACCCAGGTCAACTTGTTACCTAGCCAGGCCATACACATTTTTTTTTTCTGTTTTCTTTTAGCAGCATAAGACTTGGTAGAAACTCCGTCTCAATACAGAGTGACCATTGCTCCATCACACTATTGTCCACACAGAGGATTTGTTTAGATTTGTGTTGGACACAACCATTTTCAACTCCTGCAATCTAGATGTATGATTAAAAGTGATGTAGTTTGGAGTTCCTGGTTTTGTCTATTTCTTTCCTTTCTGTTTTTATATCTGCATATATGTAACTGCACTGTCCCATCCAATATCTGTCCTTCCAGCCCCAAATAACTTGTAGCTTGATGGAAACAGTCAGATCTGTCTGCAAAATCAGTGAGGAGCAGGGGGAGGGAGAGAAACCGAGCAAGAGCATAACATGTCACTGAGAAGAGTCTGTTGGCAAAGACCGAGACAACACAGAGACACGTAAAGTCACTGTTACTGTCTGCAAATCAAAGCATCTAACATTCCCCTCACAGGGGTTTCAGATCCTAACCATATTTCTGTCCTTCACATGGTATACACATACATCTATAGAACAAGGATTCTTCATAGTCCAACTGTAAGCAGTTGTCCTGGGGAAGAGCTGGAACATCACTTGGGTGCAAATGGGCTATTCCAGATCTTTTCCTCCCACGCTATGGAGATGATAGTAATTCTCACCAAAGTCACAGTGACAGTCCAGGCATGCTTTATCACTAATGCTTGGTAAAAGTCCAGTTGTTCCTAGCAGATATACACTACAGCAGGTCTGCTATAGTATGGCCCTATCCCCAGGCACTCACCTAGAACATTTTCAACCACACCCACAGCTCCATCACAACTGTCAGCCCTAAAATGTGGAGGGAATTTCTTGTGATGTTAGATTCACAACGACTAACAGGCCCATTTTTGCTGGCGTTTTTAGGTCTTACTTTTCAATGTAGAGTTTGATTCATCCCCTGAGATTGTCTGAACAAACCTTACATAGGTAGTACACTGCAATGTCTAGAGCTTCAGGTGTCGGCAGTACCACAGTCCTTCCTGTTCCTTCTCTGGACACCCTTGCTGCTTTCTGACTGCAGAAATGCTTAATCCAGATGACAGCTTTGGGGCTGAATATAGCAATAGCTAAGTGAAATTTTAATGGCCTGTGATGTACAGAAGGTGAGCTGGGATGATCTAATGGTCCTCCCTGGCCTATTAAATAAGTCTCAGGAAAACAAATTTCATAAGCACAGCTTCAGGGATATTTTTTCCTCCCTTTTATTGTTAATTTGGCAGTATTTCTATGTGCCAATCAACTATATGTATGTCAAACTGATGAAAGACTGCAGAGTTTCTGTCCCTGGATCACCCCTAAGTGGGCAGATACAGTCATGTGGCACCAGATCAGGCAAGAACACTTCCATCCTGTCTCTGCTATCTGCTATTAAAAATTGATTCCCTATATAAGTAGCAGGAATGTAAGTGTCTGCAAGCAAACTGTCCCAGCCCAACCATTTCGTACAAACTAATGAAGTTACATCACTGGGCAATGACAGACCCAGCCCTCACAGAGACCACATTAAACCCTGAAGCAGTTCAGCTCCTCTCTCACAACTGTCTCAGACTATGGGTAGTGACAGTTTGGAAGATTTAGAGGGTGGAAAATGCCTCTGCTTTTACTTGGCACTGAAAAAAATGAGACCAATTATACTTAAAAAAAAAGAATTTCAGTCTAACAGTAACAACTGAAAGTTATATTTTCTCATTTGTAAAGACTTTCCATGTGAGTTAGCTGACTGATTAACGGGCATCATTAAATTACTGTATTTAAAATGCTGTAATGTACTCAAGTGTTGGCTTGGTCTCCTCCCAGGACCAAGGATATGAAACACATTTGCAACTCTATAAAGATGCTTCTAAAAAAGAAAGTCACAAAGAACACATGGCTGCTTCCTCTGTGAAGTAAGTTGCTATTATGTCTCCAGTGGCTTCAGCAGAGCAGGCTTGATTTATACCAGCTGAGGATCTGGCCCACGGTATCTATTTTTCCTCACCAAAAGAAGCTTCCCTTGACTGCCTCCGTATATGCAAAGATATTCAGCTTATAGGAAAAGGATGGTAAAATGTATTAGGACTACTAAACATGAAAAAAAGTACCTGTGGTAGTCACCCCAGGAGCATATTTAAAGACCATACATACACACACTGATGAGATCAGCTCCCTGCAAATGACCATGAAAACCTACTTGTGTCTTCCTGTAAGGGTAAGGGAACATGGCCCAGTAGGGAAGGATCATCCCAGTTAAAACATTCACCTAGCCTGGGTACAAGTGGAACTGGCCAAAGACAAACAATGGTTTTGAAAGAAGTCTCTCGCACTTGGAAACTTAGTCTCTGACAGACTGAAAACCTGAAAACTCTCATTGCGCAATACGTTGATTTTCAGCACACTAAAAATCGCAAGAACCCATCAAATAACTTGCAGGGTATCTCCGAAGTCATTTCGAGGTTAGCACATACAATAGACCACCTACATAGGGAAACTGCCCTGTGTCTTTACAATTTACTTTGTCAAAGAAGGACAAAGGAACTGTTTTAATGAGGTGTTTTTCAGTTGTCTTTTGTTTCATATTTTACACAGGAAAAAGGAAAATGTTTCCTCAGTTCAGGGCATCTGAATCATATTTCCAATGGGACAGACACTTTTAGGACAGTAAGTTCTGAGGTATAAATAACCTTCAGTGAATTGAACCATAGTCGTTTAGTTTTTTCATATGTGGAAACACTCAGCTTTCAAAAATTGTGCTCAAGTTCAGCTAAATACTGCTTAGTTTCAGCTAAATACTGCATCTATGTTTAACTTAAAGGTATTTTGGCGCATGACAGCTCAGAAATATTAATTGGAAAGTACAGTACATCACATATTGATGAGAAACTCAGCTGTATCAATGAATGCAAATTTGTTCCAGGTTTTTGCATACAGTCAACATCCCTGGTCTATAAATTACACAAGACTCTTTCAGTGTTGTGAAAATTCAGTCCAACAGTTAAGCAGTAACTGTTAAAAAGGGAAGATGTGGAATAGGAGAAAACAGGTCTTGAGAGTGACCATGGACAGAGTAGCATGCTTTTTCTGTTTGTTTCTTTGTTTCAATTCTGGTGCTAAACACACATTTTAAGTTTAATTTATTTCTTCAAGCTTTCATTAAGGTTAACATGAGTATCATAGTCAGGAAAATGTAACATATCACATTTACTACAGTTCAGTCCTATACTTTCTTAATGGCCTGTTTGGTAGGATCAGAGGTTGAGTACACCTAGGATATTTTTTTTAAAAGTCCACTACTGTATGGCTTTTCTTGGGTGATATGGCCAGGAAGCTGTGATGACCACGGCCGCTGTCTCAGAGCCCCTTCCACACGAGCTACACATGCAGAGATCCCCAGAGAGCCCCAGAGAGGGCAGTTTATAGGTTCAGGGCTTTGACTTCCCTGCCTGATGCCTTTACATTTCTTGATGTGTATGAGGAGGCTTAGTTGTGTTCTTGGAGATGCTGCCTGGTTTACGAGGAGCGAGGGACATGAGGCTCTTATAAAAAAAAACCTTAGATTGATTCTTTCTAGTTCTCTAACCTAAAATAATTTTGCTGGATACTGAGATTTTGAAGCATTACTCAACAACAATACAAGTTAGATGATTTTCGAATAAAGAAAACCTGACCATTAAGTACTGATCAGAAAGAATATTTTAAAACACATACACAACACAAAAACAGACTTCAGGGCAAGACTGGCTCTCCATTTGTGCCATAAAAGATTTTTAACAAAAGAGCGTCAAGCCGACTATTCAGAGTCCAAGGCAAAGTTAACTACCATGATTATTTAGAAAAGGTGTAAACAGCACACAAACAGCATGTTTCACTATCTGTGCATTTTAAACTTCCAGCAGAGTTTCAGGCCTCTGCAGAAGAATAACAGTAGGAAAATAATGAAACATTTCTTCTCATGCTGTGTTTCTTGCATGGCAAGACCTTGCCTCAAGAATGGTGCCCTCACAGAATCGCCTAGGTTGGAAGGGACCTTTCAGATCATTGAGTCCAACCATCAACATAACTCTGACAAAAACCATCACTAAACCATATCTCTAAGCACTGTGTCTACCCGTCTTAAATACCTGCAGGGATGGTGACTCAATCACTTCCCTGGGCAGCCTGTTCCAATGTTTGACAACCCTTTCTGTGTACAAGTTTTTCCTAATATCCAATCTAAACCTCCCTTGGGACAACTTGAGGCTGTTTCCTCTTGTCCTATCACCCATTACCTGGGAGAAGAGACCAACACCCATACAACCTCCTTTCAGGTAGTTGTAGAGAACAATAAGGTCTCCCCTCAACCTCCTTTTCTCCAGGCTAAACATTCCCAGCTCCCTCAGCTGCTCCTCATAAAATTTGTGCTCTAGACCCCTCACCAGCTTCGTTGTCCTTCTCTGGACCCGCTCCAGCACCTCAGTGTCTTTTTTTGTGGTGAGGGGCCAAAAGCTGGACACAGTACTCTTAGGTGGGGCCTCACCAGTGCCGAGTACAGGGGGATGATCACTTCCCTAGTCCTGCTGGCCACACTATTCCTGATACAAGCCAGGATGCTACTGGCCTTCTTGGCCACCTGGGCACACTGCAGGCTCATATTCAGATGGCTGTCGAAAAACACCTCAGGTCCTTTTCCGCCAGGCAGCCTTGCAGCCACTCTTCCCCAAGCTGTAGCGTTGCATGGGGTTGTTGTGACCCAAGTGCAGGACCGGGCACTTGGCCTTGTTGAACCTCAGACCATTGGCCTCGGCCCGTCGATCCAGCCTGTCCAGATCCCTCTGCAGTGCCTTCCTACCCTCAAGCAGATCAACACTCCCACCCAACTTGGTGTTGTCTGCAAACTTACTGAGGCTGTACTCAATCCCCTCGTCCAGATCATTGACAAAGATATTAAAAAGAACTGGCCCCAATACTGAGCCCTGGGGAACACCACTCGTAACCAGCCGCCAACTGTGTTTAACTCCATTCACCATTACTCTCTGGGCCCGGCCCTCCAGCCAGTTTTTAACCCAGTGTAGAGTACTCCTGTCCAAGCCATGGGCTGCCAGTTTCTCCAGGAGGATGCTCTGGGAAACTGTATCAAAGGCCTTACTGAAGTCCAGGTAAACAACATCCACAACCTTTCCCTCATCCACCAAGCAAGTCATTTTGTCATCGAAGGAGATCAGGTTTGTCAAGCAGGACCTGCCTTCATGAACCCATGCTGACTGGGCCTGATCGCCTGGTTGTCCTTCATGTGTCGCATAATGTCACTCAGGATGATCTGTTCCATGACCTTCCCAGGCACCAAGGTCAGGCTGACCAGTGGACCTGCTTCTCCACCTGGCACCTTTATGACAGTAATAAAAGTATGAAAAGAATCATTAAATAAACTCTTCAGAACTCAGCTCCTGAACTTTTCTGAAGATGGAAGAACAATTTATATAAAGAGAATCAAATATACTGCTCCTCCCTTCTCTATCTGCATTAAATTACTCCAGGGCTTTAATCACTGTAAGTCATGCCTGGATGCTGGGACAGTGCTCAGAGCTTGGGCTGGTCTTGCCTCCAATACCAACGTTTCACAGTACTGTCGGTGGCTGGTTCTCTGTCATTTTTCTGTGTTTACTGAAAGCAGAGTGTACAAAAGACATGGTGATAAGCATCATCTTCTAGCAGAGAATGAAATTTGTCATATTTTCTGTGGTTTTGTGTGTAGAGAATAATCCCTGATACACCATCATCACACAAATAATAACAGAATACATGTGAAACACCGCGCTCATCATCCAAGTCCAGTCAACACTAGATGTGTTATGGAAGACAAAATGTCTTGTTGGAAAGTATGGTTCATCCACCCAAGCACAGAAAATGGGGGGAGTGAATTGGTATTGTTTAGCAGCTCCTGTTTTTCAAACCATTTCTTCAGCCTTAAAACAATGCAGGTAATATTGTCTGTACAAACAACAGTGTCAGAAAACTATTGCTGCTGTCCCAGAGACAGTGACTGGAAGTTGACCACACCATAAATCCAAGTAGAAGGCATTTTCTAAATTTCTTTTATGCCTAAACCTGCTATATTTCTGAGCTATTTACTGTATAGTGCAGGTCATGAGTGATAAATGTGCATCATGATCCCAGAAAATTAAAGATTATTGGCATCATTTCAAATAGACTAAAGAATTCACAGGGCTTAAGTCTATCTCTTTTTTAAGCTACTGAAGCACTTCTTATTAAAGCATCACTAAGTTTTTAAATCAGAAATTCCCGTTATCCTGCATAATAAACATGCAGAATTTAAGGATTAGTCAGCTAAGTGTGTGGTTTATGATGAGTAAATGGACATACTTGATAAAATTTGATAGGAGTTTAAAGTTTTTCACATGTAAAATTTTCCTCTCAAAACTACTGCTACAATTTGAGTTAGGAAGTGAAAAAAGACACATTGAGTTAAGGTCTGGGGTTATTCAGAGGCTAAAAAAAAAAGAAAAATATCAAACTCAAGGAATAAGAGGCTGGAATAATCCAGCAATCATAGCAGTTAAAATTACTACTCCATTGACATCCCTTTCTTTTTCCTTTGGTTTTAAAATTTAACCTTAGAGTGGGTAAGTTGCCTTACACAAAGATCATGCTCAATAAAAAAATAAATGAGCCCATCCTGCATTGAGAAAAGAGGCTTTGTCAAATATTTCCAGGTAAAAATCTTGAAATGCAGATTTGCTTAAAGCTGTGAAATTAATGATACGTTTCATTAATTTTCAAGTGCTGACTTAAAAACTTATCATAGGTATGGCTAGTACAGAAATTGTATGTTTACTTCTTGTAGACTGAAAGGTTTTGCCACAAGTTTTTGCCTAGAAATCTTTTACCATCTTAGTTTTGTGCCAGAAGACCATTTGACTAAAACCTTTAAAGAACTTAGGGGACTGTCCATCCATCTCAAAATTACCAAGTCTCTCTTTGATCTGAATTGTATTGCGGTTTCAGATAAAGTTAGATGGCAGAACAGCACCTGCATACCGATTAGTCTAGCCTAAAGCTTACAACACTGGTAGCCATATAAGCCCCTCCAAAATAATAAATGTTAAAAACATTCCATTTGTCGAGTCATCCTCATCTTAGTTCTTTAAAACTGATAATATATATTCCTGAGCTCATCTCAGAGCTCAGTTTGATGATAGCAGATTCATTAAAAAGATTATGAAGAACAAGCACAGACAGGTGACAAGTGAGAAACAGTTTCATTGCAAAGCCTGACATGAACAAGAATGATTGAGCATTTTTATATCACTTTTCATCTTCAGATGATAGTTGCTTTCACACCTGGAGAAACTGAGACTTGTGATTAGATAAGCCACCAAGTTAAAAGAAGCAGCAGTAAAATAGGGGAGAAAAAAGACTAAATGGGAAGCAGTCAAGGCAAGGTTCAGCTTCCTCCCCCAGAACCCTTCATATATTGGAGAGATGCCTTTGCTTTTAGGGAACTCACCTTAGGGAAAGAACTATGGAGAATGGCTACAGAATTGGTGAAAGCAAGACCCCTCAGGCATAAAAAGAAAGTGACCAGCTTGACACAGCTTCTCCTTTCCTCTTCACCTTAATTACACCTGCCCCTCTATCCTCTTCTTATTTTACCCTGTCTCTCACTTTTCCTTCCCTTCATTCCGTTTTCTTTAAGCAATTTTCCTCACCTCACCGTATGTTCCCTCCCCAATCATCACACTAGACTGGCATCTGCTGTTGTTGCGTTATTCACGCTGTGATTACAGTTGAGCCTTCTCTCTGTCCTGTTTGTCCCTCTTCTCTGCAACAAGTAATTCACAGCTATTCTAAGAGCCTTTTTTTTTTTTAAAGCCTCTAGGCCCTATCATCATAAACATAATTAATTATATTAAAGCAAGGAGCCAGCAGTCAAGATTAGAAATCTCTGCTCCCAATCTTCTGCCACTGCTTTGCCACTGCAATTTTATCAGGTAGCTGGACCATCTACCTCAATCCATCTGTACTAAAAACCTCTCTGCCTCTTGTGCTTGTGTATTTTGCTTTGTTTTCAGAAGCATTACTATACATAGCTGATGAGACTAGATGATTCCACTACCTTCAATTAGTTTAATACCATAAAAGTCAGATATGCTACTGAGATAAATTAATGCAAAGTGACAACATGTGAGAATCTGGCCCATATATTTTAAATGGTTATTATCCCCCTATCATCCATCCCTACCCATAATTAAAAATAGTGACCTCAAGAAAAAAGCAAAAAAATGTACTCCTTTTTGTGAATGTAAAGGGGAAAATCCCTAATTTCTCTTTGTAGCCTTCCAAGAATATGTCTAGATGCATGATTTATGGTGCTTAGAAATAACTGTTAAACACAGCCAAGACGGGAAAACGGATGTATCTTGTAATTAAGATAAATCAATGAATGTTTCTGCTCCCTTCAGTTTTACCTATAGGCTATGTGCTCTCCATGGAATTGGGCCACCCATTGAAGCAATCCACCCCTATGGTGGCAACTGTTTCTTCAAAATCCCCCCAAAATAAAACGCCTCTACATCTCAACAAGTACAGTGTGAAGAGGCATAATTATTTGTACTCATGTAACCTACAAATTTCCTACTAAACCTCCAAAAAAAAAATAGAGTTTGGTTTGCTTCTGCTTTTTCTTTCCACACTTTTGATATTAGATCAAATACGACAACCCTTATCAGTCAGCAAAATGAAGCAAACTCACTGAAAAGCCTCAGGGATAAGGGATTTCTTTAATCACATTCACACCAATTATGAGGATTTCAGCTACATGTGGTAATACAGTTTGGATTTAACTGTTGCAGTTTAACAGGTCATGAGGCAAAAAGGCACCCCACATAGGTCCCCCCTGCTAGATAAGCGAGGAAGACAAGTGTAAATCATGAAAATATATTTGCACATCAGTTCTCTCGTTCAAGGAATCCAAAGGGGGCTTCTAGTAACACTGTGCTGCTGAAAGTATACCCAGCCTAGTTTACAAGGGAACTAAGAGAAAATTGCAATCTTCTCAAATCTCTAAGGCTGCTGAAAGGGACAATTATCTATTTATGTGTCATCAGCATAGGATTTGGGCTGAGACAAGAATTGCACAGTGGTCAGCAAAGACAAAATGAGAGTTAAAGCTGCCTTCGCTTTTATGGGGGCAACATATCATCCAGTACCAAGCTATACCCTGAAATCTCATAAAGAAAGATTGACCAAAGATGCTCCTTTACTCAAAGGAACTTTGGTTTTGTACGAATTCCAAAATTATTGCTTGTGCAATACGCATTGCAACAGATAAAGAATGTGAGAAAGGATTGAGACTGCAACTGCTGGAGTAAAAAAGGTAAGAACGTCTTGTCTTCAGCTAAACTGTGGTACTGAGGGCCCTCAGCCCTTCAACCCTGAGCAGGATTAAACAGTCAACTTTCCTAAACATTATCATGCAATACCAGCCTTTCCTCATAGGACAATTGCTCCAGTCCCTTCATCATCTTTGTGGCCCTTTGCTGGATTCTCTCCAGTATGTCCATGTCTCTCCTGTACTGGGGAGCCTGGAACTGAACCCAGCACAGCAGGTGTGGCCTCACCAGTGCTGAGGAGATTGAAAAGATTCACCTCTCTTGACCTGCTGGGTCCATTCAAGATAAATAAGATGAGTTCTAGGAAGCTTATATTATCCCTCCATGGTCAGCCATAGAAACTGAGGGACACGTTTTCTTCTAAATGAATTTAAAACCTTGCCTCACTTTGTGGAAGAGTAATGGCTCGGCTGTGCATTCAAAGTCATCCTTTCCTCAATATGGCCACTGCAATCCCCTTCTCACACTGAAATTCCGTCCTGATGCTGGTTGCATTTTAGTGGTGATGTGTATTCTGTCCCTAAGGATGCAGGAGAACAGCTTATCCCCTAAAGCAGGACTATCATCTGAAAAGCAAGTTTGATTCGCTCTGAATAGAAGACATTCTATAAATGCAAGATGAAATTGTGTAGCGCTCTGTGGAAAGTGGATTTGCTATTTCCAGCTTTTATGCTAGAAAGTATTAGAAAGCATTATCACTCAAATCAAAGGTGAATTGAATCTAAGGGGTCTATAGAATGCCATATGGAACAGAAAAGTCCTGTGGTAAGGACAGAGGAAACCAAGCCCAGTTTCTGAAAAGCTTTGTGATTGCTTTCATCCATGAAGAAGCAGCAGCAGACAGGTATAAGGACCAGTTTGCCCAAAGAGTTAAAAGTCACAACAGCAGCAGGGGATTAGTACAAGAAATGAAAACTCAATTAAACAATTTTCTTGGCAATTAATTAATAGAGCATGAAAAAGATTTCAAACTCATCTTCCCACTTTATACTAAAATAAAAAGCATTAAATCCCATAGACAAATATTTCAACTTTTTCCTTGCAAGAGCAATCACAGTAGGACTTAAAAAATTTTAAGAAAAAAAAATCAATTATCTCATCAAATGAGCTCATACAACTTCATATCTGCAATCAACTCTTTGATACTGACCAACATGACCTTACTGATGTTAACTAATACTTATTCAAGAGGTAGAAAAGCCTTTTGGAAGAAAAGCCTTTGGAACTCACTTCTCATTCAAAATCTCACAAGCTTATTCCCACAGTGTCATAAACGGACATTTGGTCACATTAATCACCTTGGAAATATAGAAACTGTATTAATTCAGAGTAGCGCCATGCAAACACGGCTCTAGGACTTCCACAGCCAGCTGACAAGTCTTCCTTGCCTTGTCTAGTGCTGCAAAAATGTACCTCTTCAGTGTCCTCCAGGAGCACCAATCTCTGCATGGCATCCCCAGTTCCTGCTTCCCATTTCTGAGGTAATGCTTCCTCTTAAACTGATATTCTACACTTCACCATCTCCCATAGCTCTTCCCCAACTTCCTGCTGTAGGTAGTAAGAAACTTTCTCACAACCTAAAGCTTTAGCAATGGAGCTAAATCTCAAATCTAAGCTGTAATTATGCTTTCCACAGGAACTACTGCAAGACTAAATAACTCTTTATTAAGAGAATATCTTGTATCTCTGACCACCAAAATAAATTTAACTGGTTAAAAAACAAGATGACAATATACAGCATCAATTATTGTTCCTGGAAAGTGCATGATTTGTAACACTCATCTTTAATGGCAACTGGTTTCCCTTCTGAGAGACAGGAGAAAGTCCGCGTTCAACTGTTACCTACCCCTGTGTCATAATTCTAGAAAAACCTCAAACTCACATGTGGAGGTTTGTCAGTATCAGCTACCCCATACAGACTGGTGTGCAGCTTAGAGGCCAAGTGTTCCTTTGTTAGGAAGGGCTAAATAATAACCATCAGTCAAATAGTGATAGTCATCTAGTTCATTTTCCACAATTCCTCCAGAAGGAAGTGCTGCAATGATCAGGGATAAATACTGGGATACCTTAGAATAAAGGCCATATCCTCAAGCCCAAACAGATCAAGAGCAGAAACAATGCTGTGGTATCAGAGGCAGGGCTTTGCTGTGGGAACATTTGCAGTCTTGGGTGTTAACTCAGGTTAGATGTGTATGCCAAAAATTCAGGTTAGCTGTGTAGTACATGTTTACAGTCACAGTTGATTCTTAAGTTGTTTGGGTTTTTTTTTTCTTGCTGATCCACAAATGACACTTTATTTATGGCACATTGATAGTATAAATCAATTAATTGGATATCACTGAAACTCCCGGAAAGGGGCTGCAGCAGAGCCTCTGACCTTATCAGACACATGACTATTCAAGTATAGGTTCAGCCTACCACAGCATTCCCACCTCTTGAGAAGCAGAGAACAGTTGAGGGACTCTGAAAAAGCCCTTTGTTTACTAGGAAGCAGAGTCACTCCAAAGTGTGACAGTATTGCTACGGATGTCTGCAGACCCCTGCCATGAACTATCATAAAATCGTTTGTCATTTCTATCCAGCATATTAAAAAAACGGCAGCGACAAAACTCACGCATTACTATCCACTTTCTCAAACCAAGTGTAAGTCAATGGATGCACCTGGCTTACTCTGGTTCAATAGCCTTGAGGCATTTCAGCAAACCAGGGCAGGGAGACGTGATGGGGAGCATATTACAGCTGTCAGACCACAAGATGAGGCAGAGCTTGACACCAGTGTGTGATAGATCCAAGTGCGTATTCATACGAGTAGATCATCCAAGCATTCCAAGAGATGTGCCAACACCTTTCAAGGTAAGAGCACGCCAGCTGGCCTGATTCAGTATCTGTGTTATTAACAAAAGTGGTTTCATTTCACTCAGAATTCCAATATCCCCAAATTTGCTCATCTTCCAGATTCGAACAAAGTTAATTAATCATTTCAAATGCAATAGAAAGTAAAAAATCTCAGAAATTTGTCTTCCATTTTAGTCAACCCTGATATGGTGGTGGTATAATATTGTATAAAAGCTAAATCTGCTTGAGAATCTAAACAACTTATTTCAACAATTTCCACCACAGGGAGAAGTTCTGATATTAAGGAAACAGCTTTTTTTTTTTTTCAGTTTCAAGTGTAGAACTGTTGCAAAAAAAAAAAAATCTAATCAACTGACATTTCTTGAGTTATAGTTAGGTAAGCACACACAGAATGCAGAGTTTTGTCTCCTTCAGGATTTCAGGCATCTCTTTGGAAATGGATCAAATTTGGCTTTACCTGTTTGAATGTTGATTGATTTAGCCAACTGAATTAAGTGTAATGAGCATTAAGTAATACTTTTCTGGCTACGTATTTTGCTAACAACCTCCTGTAAAAACACACACATGTACTTATTTAAAAGAGAAATTGTTCGTAATCCAGTAAAAACACTTCTAAGCAAAATACATTAATAACTTATAAAATGTAGCATAGAAAAATGAAAGTGAAATCTTATTTTCATACATTATTTTGACATACACATTGGAACATAAATAAAATCTTTCCTTTCTTCAAGTTTTCTAATTTTAAGGTAACCTAGTTCCCTGTTCAACATCTATATGGCTGCACTGTCCCTTGTCATATTTGGGAGGTAATAGAGGAACTACATAAGCTATGTAATCATCACTTTTTACAACAGCTTGCTGACAAAACAGAATACATCCATGTGCTCATAAACCTGTCCAGAAACTCTGTTGTTTTCCATGCCTTATCGGTATTTTAACCAAATAGGTATGAAGAAAGAGCCTCCAAGACACCAGCAAACAGATAAGCATGGAAAGCAGTGCAAACAACTTCAGCCTTCTCAATTCCACTCCTAGGAGATGGGGAAAATAGAACAGGTTTCAGGGTTTTCTTAAGGGCTGGTTGTTGTGAAACAAGCTGATGACACCCTCCTTTCTAGAAAGAATGGTAACATGGACAACAAAAAGCGATTTCAAGCTCATTATTTGCTATTATCTTGGGATATGTCAAAAGGCCTATTTTGGAACTTGAAGATTGCTATGTTACAGTGCAGAAAAAGGATAGCATTACATGTAATACACAATCCTCCTAGAGATCAACAGCAGCAACAGGCAATAAAAATCCAGATAAAATAAACTGAATTGCACAAATTTGCATGTCTGAACTGGCAAGGAAGAATTTCTTTCTGATCAGAAATCTGTGTATCTGCAATCTATTTCTAAGAGTGAAGGATGCACATGTAGCTGCCTACGAATGTATAGTGTTGATATTACTTGACACCTAAAAAGTGAAAATTACTCAAAACTGAAATTCCACAAAAACAACTTTAGCATATAAAGTAGTTAGGAGTGAAAACACTTCCCTACAACAATATTCACAATGAGCTAATGCATTGATGACATCTACACAGTAGGTATAAACTGGGTGATGAAATCCAAACAGCAGGTGTAATGTTTTGTAAACAAGTCTTTTCAGTAGATATTTGGATACAGTATTTCAAACACAGGCAGAAAGTTTCAGAGTTTGGTTTAGGATCCAGACTTTTTTGCTTTTTTAAAATGTTCAGTACAGGAAACTATTTGAGGTGGTCAGGAGGGACTCTGATCAACCTAAAATTCACACTTACATCATTGTCAGTTGTCACTTTCAGCTTTGGTTTAAAGCATGGAAAAGAGATTTGTATCCCTAGAAACATTCACAACAACAGACTAGTTTAAGTCTTCAAGATAAAATTGTAAGAGACAGCATCGTCATGGTCATGTCAGGCTTTCATACATCAAGATGGGCTGAATGCCTTTAGCAGATGCCAACATGCCAAATTTCGTTTCCTGCATGACGTTATTACCATATGAAATCCTGCCATTAAAAACATCCCTCCACACATCCTCCATATTAAGTCAGCCAAGCAGGAAAGGGACTAAAAAGGGAGAATACATCCATCTTGCCTGTCCAGCTTTGAGGAGCTGCTGGCAGGTGTGCCAGCTCGAAAGCTATTCCCAGCAGATTGGTGAGGCTTGGGACCCTTCAACCAGTCAGGTTTGCCAGGAGAACCATCTATTAACATTTTTTTTTTCATGTCTGCTCCATATACAGATATCTTATGTGCAATAAGAAAAACAAACAAACAAAAAACCCAAACAAAAATCAAAACCAACCAAACAAACAAACAAAACCCCAAGCAATCAAGTGGAGGTAAACGCTTTAAAGGGATCTTCTAAGTGCTTTCTCTTGTTGTTTGCCTTGTGTGAATGGTTCCCCAGGTGGCCTCAGACAAAGACCAAAGAAAATGCATGTTATTTTTGTCATTTTTCTTGTTAATGTGTTACAGTAGCGAAGCATGGGTAGAAAAAAAACCCATACAAAAACTATATGGTCAATTTTAGACTCAAGACTTTCTTTTCCTACAGTAAAAAGCAAGCTATCTGAGGGTAAAATTCATTACCTTACAAACAAGTGCATCAGATTCATATTATTGAAGTGCCTCAAAAAACTGCGCGTCTTCAGAGTGTCCAACTTGGGATAGCTTAAGAAAGATTTTTAAAAAGTGCTTAATGTCCAGCAAGACCATGTAAAGGACCAGGCACTGGACACTTGAGAAGACTCATACCTCCAATGTCTCAGATTGAGCTCAAAGTCAAATTGACTTTCAATTTGTGTGTCTAATGTGCAAAAGGAAAAAAAAAAAAAAAAAAAAAAAAGATGTTTTAACTTGGGCAAGTACCCAAAAAAGTAAGAAGCAGCCGTCAAACCTAATGGGTTCCAAAGTGGAAATATGACATGGCAAAGGTCTCCCTGTCCTGGGGTCTTCTTGTACCTGAACATTAAAATGATGAGGCATATGTTCCCCATGGTTTATATCTGCATTCATGCAAATTTTCATTCTGTTATTTCTTGCAAAAGTCTGTTGACAGATAGGTAGTCTTCATATCGATTAAAATCATAATTCCTTTACCTTTCCAGCAGGATGTAGAGCAGACTGGCATACATCCTGGTCCTGTAAAGCAACTAGCGTGCATAAAAGTTTAATTGGAAGACCAAACATTTAGCAGCTCTGTTGCTGTGTAAATGTTATTTATTCTAAAGTTCTTCCATTGACACAATTAGACTTTTTTCCTCCTCTCCAAAGATTCACAGCAGTTACTGACTTTCAGAATGAATCAGAGGAAAAAAAAATACCTGCTGCTAATTTGCTAATTTGTGTACTTACGAGTATCATTAAATTTGCCTGCTTACAAAAGTAACGCTCCCTATTTTTCCAGCAAATCAACACATTTGACATGACAAAAATCCAAACTTGGAATGAGTCCAACCCCCAAAGTCAGATCCAAACCTACATCAAACATCTCTAAAATGTGGAGTTATTTATAGCAAGGGGGGCGGTTTGGGTACATCTCTAACCCAAACCTCAAACTGAACTTTGGTTTTGATTCAGTGTTAAAACTACACATTCCTTCTGATTCTACCCAAATCATTTGGTTCATTACTTGTCTGAGGTACAAATTACCCAAGCAGGAATTGTCCAGCAATTTGTCTGCTGCATAGTGATTTAATTCTTTTTGCAAAGACATAACATTAGAGCTGATACCACAACTTTGCATTCGTAGATAAAGCACTTGCAGTTGGAGGTGGCCCACACTGGGAATTCCTTAGGAGGCCCTAAAAACCGCAAGATGTGCAAACTACTTTTTCCCTCTTTTTCCCTTCCAGGGCCCTTCCTTATTTTTAGGGGTTTTTTTTTTTCCATCTAAGAGTGCAGTCTGAAACCTGATCCTGTTGCAGGAGGTGGGGACTGGAGTGGAGCAGGAGGGAGAGGAATAGAGGAAATTTTAATGCCAACAGAAGAAACACACCAGCAACATTCCGGAAGTATGCTTGGTTGTAATTAATAGCATGAAGTTACAACTTGCAGCTGACATTGGTTACAGTATAAGGTCAGCATCCTGCTGCCCTCTGCATTTACTGACTTGGAAGATCGTTTCAGACTGTCTTTCCCACTCCCATGTACTCACCCTCCCCTGGGTTTCCCTGTTGCAGCATTCTTTAACTTCCTTACTGTCTCTATAAACTGTGGGCAAAACTCCCAAAGGCAAATTAATTCAATGCGCTGCTTCTCCCTGCCTGTTTCCCATCCTTCTCCCTCATCACCTTCATATGCCATTTTTATTTTTATCACTGGTCTGGGGTCGGGGCTGTCAGGACATCACTCACCTCCTTCACTCAGGGTGTGCACCCCAGCCAGGTCCCAACACCTTGAGGGAGGAACTAGGACAGCTAAATTAGAAGGGAGCAGCAGCCTGATTTTTGAACTATATTGCCAAGAGACCGACAGCCAGGGAAGACCTTAGAGATTGCCTGTGGCACCGTTGCAACACAACCAGTACACCGCTTGCCTGTGCATTGCCTAGCAGCATGGCCTGATTCCCACTGCAGCCTCCGGACACTTATCGCCATACTGCTCAGTAACACCCAGCCACCCTGCGAGAGCTAGCAGGAAATTAAATTCCCCTTCAGTCTTCTTGCTTTCTTCCCGCCCCGCCCCGCCCCCCCCCCCCCCCCCCCCCCCCCCCCCCCCCCCTTTTTTTTTTAAGAAAGCAAAACCTGAAGATTTCTTTCCCCCACCTCTAATTGGCAGGGACATTTGCTGTTGAGAAGCACGCTCACTATTAGCAATTCTTACATGGAAAACAGAGAAACACTTTGAAAACCACTTTTCTAATGGAAATCTGGATAGGGAGGTAACGACTGCTGGCAACACTTCTCGCTTGTAGCTGTTAAACACTACTCACAGGAGTTATATGCTTCTACGAACAGCTCAAATGCCGATTATGCCTTGGGGACCCAAGGAACAGAATGCCCCCTGCGCTGTTGCTGCTGAACAACTACCTAAGAACTTTACTGAAGAAATGGAAATACAGAAGTGGAGAAAGTTAGTATTTTGAGTGGAAAAGAGAACTTCAAGAGTCTCGGAGACTCGTCGTAATGAAAGGCCTGTCTCAGAGTTGGGAACACAGTGTGAGTGACCTGTGTCGGTATTACCTTCAGGATAAACCCAGGTGAAAGGGATAGGAGGCTCCTTCCACTATAGTTCCTCAGTATTTTGACTACTGTTTCCATGGACAGTGTTAAGTCACTCAGGATACAGTGCATATATGCTAGGGCTAAAGAGTGCCAGGAACTGTTTGAAATTCAGGACAAAGCCATGGCAATGGGACGAAAGTTCATTGCTAACGATGTAAATGGTAGATGTTGAAGTTATACAACAGCCTTGCAAGAAGAACATGCAGCTGGAACCATCCAGAGTAAAGGCAGTCTCTGGCTGACACAGCGCGCTGCTCTGTGAAAGGTGGTGGTGGTGTGCAACATAGCTCATAAAACTTATGAGCCATGCTGGACGATGTGACCTGACTGCCGTTTGTTCAGCTTCATTGGCATGGTAATTAAAAACAATTGTGCACTTGGAAAGATAACACTTTTAATCCACCATGTGGCTTGAAGGCCAAACTGAATTCACGCTGAATAATGCATATTTCAGGAATCTTTCACTAAAAAAAAAAAAAAAAAAGAAGAAAAAGAAAAAAAAAACTAGTCTGGGCAGAAAAGCAGATCCCAGAACACAGAATTTCTGGATAGCCATTCCACAATGAAACATTGCTGCAATTTACTGTGCCTGTGGACTTCACCCCTGTCTTCTCTCAATTGTAGTCGGGGGTCCCATGGCAGACAGTAAGTTGGTTTTGTTTAGTTCTCAGTTTGGACTATGTTCCTTTCAGGAGAAGCATTTGTGTGAGCCCTCCCAGAGAGAGGGAGGGAGGGGAGTGCTGGGGGCTGCAGGGGAGGGAGTGTGCCCTGGGAAAGGCTGAGTGAGCAGCCACACAAGCCAGATGCGACAGAAAGAATGTCTCGAGGACTGGAGGAGGCTGCAGTCCCGCCAAAACCCTGAAGATTACGGAAACCAATTCAAAACAAGCATGGGACCTACCTGCTAGGCCACAGTGGGAAGTGGGAAAACTGTGTATAAACAATATTCTTAAAAAGAAACCTATTCTGTCTCCCTTTGACATTTTATGTTTCTCTTTCAAAAGTTAAATGCCCTATTGTTTATTTTTATAAAATCTAACTTTTTTTATTTTTAAAGTCTTCTATTCTCACACTGGGAGATGATCTCACTGTACTCGTCTCAAACCTCTGTTTAACTTGGTTCCTGTAACATATCAAGGATTATGATCGTACTTGCTAACCCTTCGTGCAAAAATTTTTACAAACTGGGGACTGGCCTTTTACAGAAAGGAACTGTACCCTAACTGTTAAGCTTCTCAGAGAAAGCTTGGTCAAATCACTGCAAAACAATTTTTGTTATTCACAGGCAGTTTAAGCCCTTCACAGAAAAAAGCACAACTCCTGCAAGTATCTTAAGCAATGAGCGATCACGTAACGGTACAAAGGACGAGACCAACCAAGAAGGTATCTGCTAGGCTGTTTAGGTATATATAAAGGGCACTCCCGTCTGTATTTGCAAACAACAGCCCCAGCAACAGGAAGAATAGTTGAAATATTACAATATCTATTCAGAGCTAGCCTGGACTGATGTATTTGGTGTTTTTAATTTGAAGTTCTGCCAGAGTTTTCATTTGGCTTCTCTAGAGGGGACTGAGAAGAAAACTGTAACAAATGGGTTTACCAGAAGTGTTGTATGATGCTTGTGGGTGGAATTCTGTCAAACAGAGGATGTAAAGAGAAGAAAATATTTGGCAGTAGTAGATTAAGCTAAAGGGTTAAATAGTGCAGTTTGGAGGGACCAGATCTGAAATAACTACTGGAATAACCAAAGTTAACCAGTATAAGCAGTCACCTGTTTGAGGCCAAAGCTTATGGAAGGCCAGCAGTGTTCTAACACTGAATACTTTTTAATAAATGCAAATCATTACAAGAGGGAAAGGCTTTAGGAGCTCCACATCATAGGGAAAAATACTAACCAGGTGGAGCTTCGTATACTATTGCAAACAGCAAAAGTATACAACAAAAACACCGTAACCAGCACAGAGGAAGAAATGCAAAACCTTGCCTCATTTTTCAAGCATCAGCAAAGTGAACAAAGAGAATGAAAGCGCCACTAGTTCAGGTAAATTTTTCAAGGCAGAGATGGATACTGGAATAGGAGTCAGCATTTGAAATACCATTCTAAATGCAAATGTTGTGCATTAGTTTTCAGCTGGACATGGGTGCACAACCAATAGTACAAAATAGTGTTATTAATAAAAGAAGGAAAATGTGAGGACAAGGAATACTTAACTACGTTGTTAGAGGCTGATGTCAGTTACCAAACTTTCTGTAAGACACAGGGGACATAATATACAGAGCATATGCAGAGAATGCAGTAGTTTATGAAGGAAAAAAGCCAGAGCAAAAATATGATTTTCAGTCTGTCACTCCATCATCAGAAAGATCTGTTTGTCTCTTTTATGAGTGAAAACAATTGCAAACTGCAATATTCTCACTGTTAGGCAGGAGAGGTTAAAACTCAGACCCAGAGGCGTACAATGCCATTTCTTCTACTTTGCCTATCCAAAGACACCAAAGGAAGATATTAAGGGGCTTCACATCTATCCTTTTGTCCAAACAGATTACAAGCAGTTAAAAAAACAAAACAAACCAAAAAATAAAAAAAAACAAACCACCAGGACAGATTGAAGGAATAGAGCTTCAGGATACAATGACCAGAACAAGTGAAATTTATTTGTAACAGCTGCAGTGTTTGTTTTAGAAGGAAACCCTTGGAGGTCCAGGTGCAGGATACCTCAGGGCCTACTCGGGCATTCTTAGGAAAGTCAGCTATTAGGTGCAGCGTGAACATTTGCAATGTTTTTTTATGCTGTTGATTTAAGAGTTGTGGAGTCAAGTTTTGGCTGGGATTGAAAAATATGATAACATAGATTGTGTCTCTCCACAGCAGAGAACCTGGGCACAGGGGTGTCATGGTCATACACCGCCAGTCAGCACAAGCCAGAGACTAAAGCTGTTGTTCCACAGGTGCCACAGACTGTCATCCCTGAACAGCGAAGTGGAGGCAGGGCACTCTTTCAGTTTACATCTCTGAGAGGAGCAGACCTCATTCCTCAGGAAATAAAGCAGATTATCAGCTGGCATTAGGAAAATACTTCTCCCATGCTTAAACTGTTCCATGATCTCGTGCCTTGCAAGGAATTTATGCTGTCCAACTCAGACACTCGGAAATTCTTGTAGACAGAAGATTGGCGTAGGTCGTTCATTGGTTTGTTCCACTACCATAATTGTTATCATTAAGTTATAAAGATCCTGTAAAGTTTTGTAAAACAAATGACTTTGTTGAGACAGAGGTTCAAACTGACTGGACAAGTAGGACCAACACTAGAGCAGGGACTGTGTGAGGTGTTCTGCATTCTCCTTCACAGCTCAGGAGCTGCTCTGTCAGGGAGTCTTCTGGGTAGGTATCTATGGATCAGTTCTTAAGTGACAAAAAGCCATTAGGAAAAACAGAAATATTTCAAAAATATCCCATAGTCTTCTAACTATGCAAATAAATGTTTAAACGCCTAAATATCTAGCAAAAAAAACATAATCTTTGAGCTTTCTGTGTCTCCATTTTCCAATTACTAGAATATTTTCATACTTCATAATTGGTGCACACTTCTGGTTTTCAACATTTTGCTGGTTTTGCTCTCAGTGGACCCAGGAAGGCACATTCACCAAAATGCAAATTTATTGTGAATATTTTTAATGGATTGGACTTCAAAACTATAATAAATGTGTATTCTTGAATCTCCTCTAAAAATGTAGATTTTTCTCAGAATGGAGAAGATAACTTTCTTATAAAAGACATCAGTTGCACTATCACTTCAAGTAAAAATGAGAACACAATCTGTAGCACAGCAGAATTTTTTAATATGAAAATATAAAAATATATAAAAATGCATGAACACAAGCATTAATAGCAATTGTTATAATCATTTCAATACGGGTATTTTCTTTTCCTAGAACATATGCTGGCTACAATGAGAGCTGGAGTTTAAAGAGGTTATGCAAAAATATGTGATCCAGAGGCCACTGAAGGATAGGACATACCATTTGAGTAGTCTCAAGGTCCTACAGAGAAACTCCACCCACTCAGTGTAACTGCTGTCACAAAGGTCAACTACATAAACAGCGTTTAGGCTTGCATTTATTTTTTTTTCCTGTACCTAGGAAGGCAGCGGCTGCTGTATGAGATGTTCAGGTCAGTGATGAAGAGAGAGATCAGGTAAAAATCACAGAATCATGGAATCACATAATCACAGAATGGTTGAGGTTGGAAGGGACCTCTGGAGGTCATCTCGTCCAACTGCCTTGCTCAAGCAGGACCACCTAGAGCAGGCTGTCCAGGACCATGTCCAGACAGGTTTTGAATATCTCCAAGGTTGGAGACTCCAAAACCTCTCTGGGCAACCTGTGCCAGTGCTTGGTCACCTTCAGCATGAAAAAATATTTCTTGATGTTCAGAGAGAACCTCCTGTGTTTCAGTTTGTGCTCATTGTCTCTCATCCTCTCACTGGACACCACTGTAAAGAGGCTGGCTCTGTCCTCTTTGCATTCTCCCTTCAGGTATTTGTATACATTCATAAGACCCACACTGAGCCTTCTCTTCTCCAGGCTGAACAGTCCCAGTTGTCTCAGCCCCTATTCATAGGAGAGATGCTCCAGTCCCTTCATCATCTTTGTGGCCCTTTGCTGGATTCTCTCCAGTATGTCCATGTCTCTCCTGTACTGGGGAGCCTGGAACTGAACCCAGCACAGCAGGTGTGGCCTCACCAGCACTGAGGAGATTGAAAAGGGTCACCTTTCTTGACCTGCTGGCAATGCTTTATCTAATGCAGTACAGGATCCCATTTGACTCTTTTGTGGCAAGGGAAAATTGTTGCCTCATGTTCAACTTGGTGTCCACCAGGACCCCCAGATCCTTCTTCCTTTTCTGGGGACCACCCTGCTTTCCAGCTGGGTGGTCCCCAGCATGTGCTGGTGGATGTGATTGTTCCTCCCCCAGCTGCAAGACTTTGCACTTCCTCTGGTGGAACTTCATGAAGTTCCTGTTGGCCCGTTTCTGCTGCTTCTTCCAGTTTTGTGTCAGCAGCAAACTTGCTGAGAGTACGCTCTGCCTCATCATCTAGATCATTAATGAAGATGCTAAACAGAACTGGACCCAGTTTTGACCCCTGAGGTACACTGCTAGTTACTGGCCTCCAACTACTTTGTTTGGCTGATTGCCATTGTCTGGGCCTGGCCATTCCACCAGTTTTCAATCCGCCTCACTGCCTGCTCATCCAGCCCATACATCAACAGCTTGTCTACAAGGATCTTACCGGAGACAGTGTCAAAGACCTTACCAAAGTCACATAGGCAATATCCATTGCTCTCAACTCATCTCCCAGGTCAATCGTGTCATTGTAGAAGTTTATCAGATTGGTCAAGCATGACTTCCATGTGGTGAAGCCACGCTCCTGATGATTTTCTCTTCCTTAACATGCTTGGAAATATAGTCAGTAATAAATGAGCAGGGAAAGAAAGTACATCAGGTGATTCTACTTTGCTGTATCAGAGTTCAGTACAGGAGGTTCATTAACTGGACAGCACAATAGAATACATTACATGCACTACACCAGAGCTTAACTGTCAAAACTCTACCTTACGCACAATTTTCGTGTCTCCTCCCACTCTGTAATTTTAGTTCAAGAATGTCATATTTAAAAGAAAAGAGAAGACAACAAGCCCTATATCTGCAGTGCTTCAGGTCTGCTCTAACTTAACTAGGACTTTAGAGTCAAGCACTACGTCACACATTCTGATATTTGGCCATCTCTGTTTTTTACCCTCAGTGTGGAAAGGCTAATTGTTTTGCTGAGGTAGTGTTATGTGCCAGAAGTGGCTGGGAAGGAGTCAGATAATTAACTAAGCTCCTGCTGAGAATGTAGACCTTTTCCGCTTTCTTTTCACTTTCAATAGGTTTCTTTTTTTTTCCATCCTTAGAGCCATTATTAACTTTTCCTTAACTGTTATAAATTGCAGGGAGTGGATAACCTCAAATCTAACACGTGGAAATGAAAAGAAAAGGGGAAAAGATTGCCCCGTAAAGAATTCTTTTAAAAAAATGTTCATGTTCCATAACAGAATATTAAAATTATGTAGGCGCAATCACAATGAAAACCTTGTGTTTTATTAAAAATAAATCTTGCCCAAGGCATCCATTTCTGGCTTAAATAGAAAACTTTCAAATTTTAAAGGAATAAGGGCCCTTCAATTGGATTGTATCTGGCAGCTGTCAATAATACAGCATCTTTTTGATATATTGCTGCTTTCTGGACAGTCAGGTCCCTGCCCCAGGCCCTGGTATGAAAAGAATAGATATGGATGCATACCCTTAATGAAGGAACTTTTTTCCTACATGTTGTTTGCTTGCTGCATGCATAGCCACCACGTTTGTTTGTCATGAGCTTGGATGTTAGCATTTTCTCTGTCTGACCTTATCTGATTGCTCCATTGGACTTTCTTCTAGGCCTGAGCTTCTTCCCACACTAAGGACACTTTCTGGCAGGCATCGAAGCCCATCTGGAGAGGCAAATGGAAGACTCCCAAGTAGCACACAGCAACACTCATGCCAGTTCCTCGTCTGGAGGGTGGAAGAAGCACCTGGTCTTCATTAACATCACTGCAATGGTTAATGCATTGCAGGTGTGAAAGTGTGTAGCTGAAATCTGACAAAACACCTGTCTTTCATAGCAACATTAGATCTGTCTAGTGTGGGACACTACCCCCTCAGGTATGTTTTATCCTGCCTTGAAAGCCATAGTAAGCATTGCCCTGTAATTATGAAATCAGAGTCATCATTTGCTGGGAAGAATTCTTTAACAAATTACACCTAATTACTCTGAAATTACCTTTAATTCATGGTAAAAACATGCCTATATTCTGTTCTATAACACCTTCTTTTTTATCTTTATGCAAATATGATTACACACTATCAAACTGGCACAACCAGTCATAATAAACAGCTGCAGCTAGTTCTCTGGTTAATAAATAGGAACTGGACATGTGCCATAGATTGTTTTCTGGAATGCTGCATCAAAAATTATCCAGTTCATTCCCTGACAACAGTAATTTTTTCCCTCCCACACAAGCCAAGAGTGTTTGGATTTGGGGTATTGGTTCAGTCCATTATACAGACCAGAAACAGTAGAGGAGATTGGATCTGTCTCTGAATTTCTTCAAATACGGTGAGCACTTGGAGCAAGAGCTTGAGTTTATGTCTCAATTTACTACCTCAGGGAGCCAAAACACAGTTTACAGATCTTGCTTAATTAACTTGTTGCTGAGTAAGATACAGATTTGTAAACATATACAACTCTCCCATTTTTTTGTTATTCTTATTATCAACTTCAGACAAGTTGTCCATTTATATATGCTAGGAAGATAAAGTATTCAGAAGCAGAACTTAATATGGAAAGGGGAAATGCAAATTATTTCACTATAAAAGTACACAAAAAAAGATTACTCATGAGAAAATTCTTTCATCAAATAGACGTAATTCGTTACCATGTCATAGGTTGTCTTTGGACATGATGGACTTCTTTCTGATATAAGGGTATCATAAATTGTTTTTTCCACTTTAGTCTCCTCCAATCACAGTGCCACTTACATTATCTTGTAAGATGACTAATTAATATCAATGTAAGTCCCTAGTAGCACCCACCCAAAGACCAGCTATGGTGAAGTTGACTTTTATGGAATTGGTACACAATAGCAGATTTCTTCCTCCAGGCAGATGTATTCTGCAGTGAAGACAAACCTAATGTATCCAACAAGATTCTTTCTTTCCTTCCTTTTCTTTTTTTTCTTTTTTTTTCTTTTATTTATTTTTAAGTAGGTTGTGGGTAATATACTTGGTGTTTAAACAGTACACAGTAAAACAGGATCTCAATAGTGAGTAGACCTCCAGGCATTACTGAGATACAACGAATCCTGATACTTCCAGGTGTTTCCTTACATGTCTGATGTATCACTTTTAGGGTCTGTCTTTTCACTGGGAGTTTGTCTCTTCAGAAGGTTGTCTCAGAAACTTAGAGGAATACAGTCACAAAGCAGTTAAAACATGGAATAGCAGCTAGGACTAGGCTTAATGTTATTTTATTGTTCAGCATTTATTTATTTTAAAAGAAAGCCTTTTAGAGGGCCCTTTGGAAAGTATACTGAACTCCCTCTAAGCAATTTTATTTATGGAGTTTCCTTTTTCCAGTACAAGATGCAACCGGTGGGCCATAAATCAGTTTTCAGAGTTCCTTTAATGAAAACATTCCCTTCTCATTTAATGCTTCCAATGCAGGATCATATTCCCTTCTGTGTAGCAGGAATGTCTGATTGTTGAACTCAAACACATGGACTCCTGAACTACTATAATCACAACTTACCTGCTCCCGAAGTGTTTTCAGCAGTTAATTACTAATTCAAATATGTTGTCAAAATGTGGCCTCATGGTGCAGTGACTGTCCAGCTTTAAAGGAAATAACATTTTCAACATCTCAGTACCTTTTTATGGCAAACTTTATATAAGTGTCTCACCGAGCAAAGAATTCCCTCATCTTTTTTATTAAGTTTTCAGCTTTCTTATTGCAATCAGAATAATGCCTTCATTATGCAGCAACAGAGCTGTAAAGCTTATAGGTGTGCTGATCTACAGCATTTTGATAGTCTTTATTTTCAGAGTGTGCATGAGTCCTGTTTCTTTGAGCAGGTGGCAGAAGAGAGGCAATGAAAAAGCATCCAGTTGCATATACAAAACAATTTTCATCAAAAGGCCTCTGTTAGAGGTTGCTGAGACTCAGTGACCTCTTTCCTACTACAATACACTCAGCTGAGAAGCCTCTCTTTCAAGGCTATTACTAGAGACAGTAGGGTGTATAGGCAAAAGGCTCTGTGCGGCAGGAGTGCTTTAGGGGGTTCATTACATCAGTATTGTTCTGGGCACAGCAATTTTTGCTCCTTTCATGGAAAATTTCACTCTGGTTGCTTGCATCCCAACACCAACTAATAGGCAAGCCATTAGCACCTTTACCCACTGACCCACAGTTGTGGATGGGCCAGCTGCTGCACAACCACAGCTGCTTCCTTCTTACAAATTCTCTGTTCTAGAGCCAAATCCAAAGCACAGTTTCCCTCCAGTCCAGCCTCAAACCAAAAGCCCCAAGGTACCACAAAACAGTCTGCTCTTGGCAGCGCAGGAATCCCAGAGTACTTCCTAAAGCAGTTATATGTAAAGAATTTGTGCCCTTCTTACCATTTCACCCCCTTTGTACTCACACATGTCTGAAACACCCCCCCCAAAGAAAGCCCTAGAACTACCAAGAACTGTACGGAAAACCTCAACACATTTGTGTTGAAACAATTCTTTTTGCACAGGGATGGCCTTTCCTTGTCTCCCCTGTGTCCTTATACATCTTTAACATCTTTTCTGATAATTCCAGCTGCTTCTGACTCTGGCATCCCTGGTGGTTTAAATATGTTTTCTTTTAGTGGAAAGATAATGAAAAGGACTATAGTTTTCCCCTTCCACTGAAATTATTTGAAATTGCTGGTAAGTAATAGGTATTTAAAAACACCACGTGTTTTTTTGGCCCAAAAATGAAACCGGAGGACAAATATCTGCTAGATACAAATAGACATAAAATCTGAGTCGAAGAGAGACCAAGCTTAACCACCTGTCCCAGGGGAATGGCTGGGTAGTTCAGCTGCCGGTTCGGGGAGGCCGCAGCTGTCCCATCAGGCTAGCACACACACCAGTGTCCCTGCCTGCTCCCTCCCTCCCAGTCAGGTAGAGGCAGGGCAATTATACGCCCCAAGGGTACAGGAGATGCAAAAGGGGTTTGAGGTACAAACAGGGTTAAGGATGGCAACTGAGGCTACCGTGGGGTTGTGACGGAAGTTGAAATAGGAACTCAAATTCTCTGACAGCCAGGCTTCATTCACTTTGTTACTTGCATGCCTGGTTTCATGTTCTTTACAGTTCACACCCTATCCTCAGCAGCATTCTTTAATGATCTTAATTCAGTCGTGACTGACCTTCTCCCAAATCCTCTAAAAATGCCATCATGTTACAATAAGCTTGGAGAAAAACACATCTATGTGATATTAAAGCAGCTAATTTTAGCTGCAGTACAATAGGTAGGGTTTCTAAGCTAATTCAATATTAAGTGTGTGTTTGCATGTGTATTTATATGTGCATATATTATGCCAGAGAAAATTATTTAAAATGAGAAAAAATGGTGAAAACAGCATAAGACAAAGTAGTAAAAGAACTTTGGGGATTTTTTTAGGAGTAAGAAAGGAAAATAACAGTATTTATGTTTGAATTAATTCTGGACACTGAAATATATTTTTATGCAATATTCTCAAATAATAAAATTATCTTTCTTTGTCATGTAAGTGTGAAGTTGTTGGAGGCTTTACTGGTGTCCTGGTTTGAGGTAAAACAGAACCAACTTTCTGTTCAGTAATTTTTACTTCTTAGCTAGGCCTCTTCTAACTCTCTGAAATTAACAGCATGTTGTGCCTGAAAGAGTTCGTTCAGAGTGATAAGACAGTTTGTGCCAAGGAATGGTATGCAGTGAGGCTCCTGATTATACTTATTGCTATAACAACCAAGGTCAGCTAATTTTGTTATTTTCCCCCTTGGAGGGTTGGAAGCGGAGGGGCGTAGAGGGGTCCCACCTGCAGGGAGGAGCGGACAGGACAGGTGACCCAAAACTGACCCACAGGGTATTCCATCCCATCTGCCCCATGCTCAGTATAAAAGCTGAGGGATCGAAGGCTCAGCTCTTTTTCTTCAATGGCTGACGTCCAAGGAGGACCCTGTCTGTTCATCTGCTTTTGATGCTGATCCGTGGGTTCCTGACTCCAACTCTGGAACCCGGTTCCCACCCATTGCTGAGTCCAGCCTGGGACTTCCCCAGTGCCTGCCAGTGACATCATCCTGGGAACTTAATACAGTTTTGTATGTACTGTATCTATTTCATCATTTTCCTTTTTATTTTATTCTTAATATTTTATTAAAGTAGTTTAGCTTCTTCTAAACTCATAAGTCTCTCTTCATCTCTCCTCCTCCTCTCCCTTCAGGAGAGGCTGGGGGGGAGCATCTGTCACCGTCCATTGGCCAATTCGGCCAAAACCACGACAGCTGGTATAAATACTGTGGAAGTGAATGCATCACTTATTCAAATCTTTAAGTCTGAAAAGGTATTCTGTGGCAGAGGGCCTTGCGACCCATTCTGGGCAGTAATTGGTCAAATACTGCAGTACCACAGGGAATTCATGAATTGATAAATGCAGTTCTGTTCCCCAGGCTCTGTGTTTAAAAAAAATAGAGCTGTTTGCCAGTCTGGAGCAATGTTATCATTGAGGTCTGCACAGCAACGTGCCACTCTGTTCCCATTTCATGGGAAATTGTATCAGTTCTTTCGAGATTTTGGCATGTCTTTCCTAAGATAGCTATTGGTTTGAAAGGTCATAATTGCCTTTGGAGAACTTCTGAAGTGTTCTCAGTCCATTTTAGTTTAACCATCCAGAGAGCTGTGGAGGTTTTTGGAAGCACAGGAATTTCTGTCTTCATAGTGAGCAAGAGAAATTTAATCAGGTACAAATCATCTTCAGTTTCTGTTAGCTCTTAATGGAGAAGCATTATTCCTCAGCCTTTTATGTGAGTGCACCGTATAGGTATAGCCATTTTCAGTATTCATACTTTTACACATGTATCCCAGCAACTGCAACAACCCACTTAGGCTGATACTTGCTCCAAAACAGGCGGGGGGAAGGACTTGGATGCTTGTCAAAGATCCAGCTAACCAGCATCAGAAAAAGACTTAGGCTGTACGCACAGTTCTCCCAACCAGGGGCCTTATCCACTTTTTCTCTTATTTTCTCCATACAGTGGTGAGTCATCTTTGTCATCACTAAGATATAGAATGAGACCTGGGGCAATAAAACCCTAGTGACATTCAACCGTTCAAAAATATCCAGTAGAAAATTGCTGTGCTACTGTCAGCTTAATGCCTCTTCCTCAAGTCACGGGATTTTGATGCAGAAGATAGAAGGGGCCATGTTTCCCTTCAAGGAGAATGCCTGTTTCCAGCGGTTCCTGTCAAATTAAGGCAGGCTTGGATGACAGAAAAATATCAAACTCGATTTTGTTGTGATTGGATTATAATGTCATAACAATTCCTACCAAAATGCAAGCAATTACACAGAAGGCTTCAAGTTGTTCGCTGGATCTTGTTCTTATGCAGAGACATGCACAGCATATGCATATGGATGTGCGTGCAACTGTGTGTATTCTTATTTTTTATGTAGTCACATACACATATAGTTACTTTTTGTAAAAAATCTCATCACACACACACATGCACAGATGCGGAGCTCTGGAGCTGTGAGTTAGGATGCTGTTGCTCTGTAGTGAAAGGAAGAGAAGACAGCATCCACCTCCCCTGTCTTTCACTTCCTGACACATTCACTTCGCTCCGCCATGGTTCCAAGAGCAACTTAAGCCAATAACAACCTAATAACTAGTATGGTGATTAGCTGAGATTGAGCTGATGTTTTGGCAAGTTGTTTTCAAACTCCAGCTGAGTCAGGAAGATTTTTGAGGTGGCTTTCACACAAAATAAAGCTATCCAGAGATGCTCAGCAGGGCACTCTCCAAACAGTTCCAGTATGTTCCTGTAACAGTAAAAGAGTTCACTTCAAGATTTATCTCCTATCTCCTCCACCAGGCCCGATGTGCGCCAGTTCAAAATGCCCCATGTCCTGACAAGCATCCCTCCAACTAAGGAACTCAGGGTGCAAATCTCTCCAGGATTTGTCAGCCACAGAGGAAGTCAAGCCAGGCATCCTGCCTTCACATTGCTTCTGGCTTGCTTTTTGGTGCTTGAAGCAAGGAACCAGGATCTGCAGACTAGCCACAGTAAGGTATATTAGCCACCATCTACAGGCTTCACATGTTGCTGCTTGGCACTGTTTCTCCACGCAACCCAAGTGTGAAGTATAAGAAAAACCACATGCCAAGCTATTACGCACCTCCAGCAGCACAATAGTTTAATTGCACTGTGGTTTGTCTTAAAGACTTTAATGCTAAGTGGTAGAAGTGCTTTCTTTACTATGTGGTTTGGAGCAAGGCAGAGGATAGAATGCAAAACTATCCAATGTGAAAGACAATTAAAGAACAAGGCACGATAAGGCATCTGTTATTATAGTAGTTATTACACCCTATGTGTTTTAGCTTACCAGCCTAAGATATGACACTGTCTTAAAGAGAAGTGTACTCATTCTCTTTGTTTCTTTGATTTGATTTAGGACAATATAACTTGCATTGTCTTCACTTTGAGTATTTCTCAAAGTATTGACCACTGCCTGCTGAGGTGAGGTGAGCTGTGGAAGACATTTACAATCTTTTCCCTCTCACAGACACCTTGCTAGTTGGGCTTTTGTTCCTGCCCACTCCTCTTCACCTACAATATCCTCAGGTCAGAGGTGCTCTGTTTTATTCACTGCCTTCGAATGGAGAATCTCACTTCTCTAGCAGGTCAAAACCGCAGATGATCTGCCTTTGGTCGCAGGGTGAATTGGATTATGTCTCTTTTTTCTGCCTCAGCTTTCCTAAGTGGAACACGGTGAGGATGGTACTTCAAGGTCCATAGGTCAGTGCTCTAAATTGAACGTTGTGCTGGTATGTATTCACAGCTACTGTGTCTAGCAGCCCAACAGTGATGAGGCTGCTGCAGCTCCTTGTCCCCAGGCCCAGCCTGTGATGAGGCTAAATATAAGTTCCCAACAGGGAAGGCAAACAGGCACACATACACACAACACAGGTATACAAGTACACATGGCCAGACTCACAGTTAGAAGAAACAGCATTTTTGACAGCACAGATGACACTAACATCCTGTTCCCTCTCTGGGTCATCAGGATGAAAGCCTGTTTGTGGAAAATATACACATATATATGTGTATATTCAGTATGGATCCCTCCAGTAACTGTCCTTGGACACATATCTGTCCAGTAGCTCTGGGCCTCATTGTCTCACAGTTGCTTCACACATGCATATATACACAAACAGCTATCTCTTGTAGCTGGTCCAGACCCATGGAACTGTACCAGTACCCAGCTCGGACCCCTGGTCTCTGCAGTACGTGGCTTGGACCTGTGGCCTCTCCAGTAGCCAGCTTTCAGACCTGGTCTCAACAGTACCCAGCAGAGAGTTAAGCCCAAACCAATACGAGGCTCCCAAACCCCTTATCCTACTTGCCACTAGTCTGTCTTGATGTTTGCTAGCAATTGCACACACTGACATATGCACCCAGACAACATGCAGGCACTCCAGTCTCTCCAGTTGCTGGCACCCTGGTCTGCACCCCCATGACCTGTTGATATCCAGAGCAAGGTTCCTTCTTCTTCGAGGAGTATAGACCAAGATGTATTTGTCTCCCTGCCACAATAAAGGCTTCTAATGACCTTTTACATCATGAACTGAGGCTTTACAGCAAGTTTGAAAAGTTCAGCTTCCCTGCTAGAAAAAGGAGAATTGAAAAATGCATCATGATAGTTTCTTATAATACTGTTAAAATTTCAGCCATCAACCCAAAGCATGGATGTGGGTAGCTCTAGTTTGCGGTTTGGCCCTTTTTTAACATTTATGACATAGTGGAAGAACTGATAATGGTGGGCAATTCTCATTTTAGTGACCAAGGGGTAACCTCATAAACAACAAGTAGCAGAAAAAAGCCCCAGACGAGTTATGTCCCACTATACCTAATGCATGAAAATAAACGCATATTCCATTGTTCACCAGTATTTGTGAGACTGAGGCTGTTTGGATGGAAGAGAGCATAATAATATTCATAGGTACAGCATGGGATTATGTAGTGACTTTTGTTAGCTGTTTTCAGTGTAGGGTATTATATTTGTTTTACGGAGCTGCCTATCAAATGGTTGCATCTGGGAAACATGTTTCAGAGATGTAATTCTGGACCCTTGCACCAGTGCCTGCCTGCAGTAGGCAGCACTGACTTAAGGACAAATCCTATCATCTGCCTACTACACATATACGTCCACTAATTTTAGACTACTCTTAAGCTAAGACACCAAGAAAAAGGAGGAAGTGTCACAAAAACCAAAGCAGAATGAGCTAACCAGATTTATGCCTTTTTACTGACCAATCTGACTGAGTAGACCAATGAGAAGCTGAATGTTGATGGGAAAAAAAAAAAAAAAAAGATGTTCCTCTACACAAGAATGTTTTTAACGTAGGTTTGTAGTTAGACTTTTTTTAACACCTTTTTTTTATGAAAACCCAAACACAAATGAATAGCTCCTTTGTAGAAAAACACCTATTGTTTTTTGTTTAATTTGTTTATATTTTAAATACCACTGGCTCAGGAAGCCCGACAAATCCTGTTTCTCAGGAGAAGAGAGAAAAACATTGCTGACTGACAGTTTTTTGGGAGGATAAATGTTGGTGTAAATCATCCCACCCTTTTCACTAAACATTTTTTCCAGAGGCAGCTGGGCAGCTGAATGATTGCTTATCCAATTTAATCATTTTGATGCTGTTTTAAGTTCCCATTGTGCAAACATATTGCAATTCCTCTTGTTCATATCTAGGTTCTTGTCTATTGTAGGCCAGAGTTGGGAGAGGCTGGTCCTACCAGAGCTGCATCCTTAGCCATGAAGGCCTGGTTTTCTCACTAAAGATAAAAAACTAGAAGGCAAAGATGACAAGAGCAATAACTTTTCCCCACAACTACTTCCTATACGCTTACAAAACTGCTTTGCAAAAATGGTCAAAACTATTGTTTGCTTCCCGTCAAAGTACTGTAAGTGGAGGATATGTGACCACTCTATGGAAGCAAACCTAGCAAGTCTGAGCAGTGGAAGGGGGACTGAGGATGTCTTAGTATGTGCTAAAAAAAAAAAAAAAAAAAAAAAAAAAAAAAGAAAAAGCCTGCTATGGAAAAGAAAACATGCATGCCTGCTAAAGGAAAACATGAGTAATTCAGTGGGGCTGCTGTTCAACAACAGTCTGTCCTGGTGAAAATATTACTTCTGTAATGCAGCCAAGGTGAATGTCAGCTTAGGTTATCTGCTGTGGAAGTGCCAGAGATGTGGGTGAGATCTTCCCAGGAAGACTTAGCAGACACGCACTTAGCTGTGAGGTCCAACGTCAAGTTTTCTTTAGTCATTTATACTGGCACCTCTTTTTGCTTCATACCCTTCCTCCTGCACAACTTGCACGCGCCCTGTGGCTCATCTTACCTTCTCATTCACCCTATCAAAGAGGTATTCCTGGGAGAACATTCGGGGTAATATCCAGGGCATTTTGGTGCACAAGTTTTTTTTGTCCACCATCCACAGTAAAAAACATGGGACATCTTAAGCTATAATAACTCTTCAATTAGTTCCATTATGTTTTCAGGAATGAATCAGCTCTTCCTCACCTCTCCATAGAATTCCTCTCTTCCCTTCAACCTTGCTGGCCATAAAGAGCTGTGGAGTTACTTCCCATGGAAATTCAGGAAGAGAAGGAAGACAAAGGTTTTGTCTCACCAGAGGCCTGGATTCAGTCATGATCTTGATTCCACTAGCCTAAATTTGGAGTAGCTCTAATACTAATGAACCAGATTAACAATGGCATAAGATCTCATCAAGCCATTAGTCTCATAACATTTTCAGACAGATGCAGTTACCCAGCACCAAGAGTGTTACAACACCTTTAATAGTGAACTGTGATCCCATAGTAACGGCCTGGCTCCTTCCTGATCTTTAATATACACTTAAACTTGGAGTGATGTGAACCCAAGTTCCACATTGTTCCCAGACATTTGGACATACTGTGTACAAAGGGTATATTTCCAGACAATACTGTTAAGCTTCAGGGAAAACATTTTCTTATTTCCACATTTATTAGCTGAGCAGAAACCACTCTTTACTGCACTGTCATCCACCTGGGAGTGCTGCCATACTAAGAGGAGAGGGGATCTTAGTAGAAAAGAATAGGAACACTAGCAGAAAAGTTAATAAAAGCTCATTAGAGCTGCAGCCTGGTCAGCAGTCTTGGCATTCAGTTATTCCCTAGGAGAGGCTGATGTGTAAAGATCATTTCCTGCTTTCTTATATACTCTCTCTTTCTCCTAGTAAAGAAACTGAATATTTTTTTAATTAATTTAGTGCAGGCCCAATAGAGTGTTCAACAACGGAAATAGCATATTGCCTACATTTTGATAAAGAATTTATACTGCTACTCAAAAATACCTTTCAAAGGAAACTGGTAGAAGCCAAGATGACTCAAAAAGTCTTTCAAAGGAGTGAGGCAGTGTGACAAGGAAGAAAGATGTTTCAGAACCAACAGGATATTCAACTGCTCTGCTGCTTAACCCATTTATTACTGAAAAGGTTTTTGCAGCATCTTCAGCAGTATTGACATTAGAAAGGTATGAGAGACCATTAAATCTGAAATTTCATAATCATCACTTGCCTTGACAGGTTATATAGTTCACAATATTGCCATTGGCATTTTTTCTCATAAGGAGCCTCCTGAAATGATGTTTCCTTCTTCAGCACCCAGTCTTCTAGGAGGACTTCCTTCTCCTTTTTCTTAAGATATCAAAAAAACCCACTTCTACTACAGATACTTTGTCTTGCATCTTGAAGCCTTGTACAAACGTTAATGATCTACAGCCACACTCCCAACAGGGAGACAGAGCAATTTAGTGCTCAGATGGGCAGGAGGAGTCAGTGATACAGCTTGTATTAGAAGATACATTCACCTGCCTATCACTCACCATCGCAAAAAACACATTTCTTCTTCACCGCTTATTCTCTGTGCTTGAGTCCCAGGCATGTACACATGAAAAAAAAAAAAGAGAAGAGTGCACAGACCAGTTCTCTGGCTTGACTCCTATTAAATTGGCACTGATCATTTTTGGGAATCATAACGAAAGCAATATTTAAAGTATGACCCAAGCTGCATACGGACTGTTGGAACCATGTTTCCCCTCAAGCAATCCCAGTGACATATAATTTTACTAATCCTTGTTTGCTTTATAAGGGATGTACTTCTTATTTTTCTTTCCTGTTCCCAAACACTTTCCAAAAAGAGCCTGAACTGTTTTATGGAAATGCTTATGAGCTGATAGAAGTTTAAGTTTTGCTGGGATTTTTCAAGAGGGGGAGGGGGAGAAGAGAATGGACACATCAAGACAAGTACTCTTCAGATAGCCCAAGCAAATACCAAGGTCTGTCCAAAGTCTGTAATTAATCTAGGACCTAGAGAGAGGCCTTTCACTCTGTAAAAGTGCATTGGGTCAAACATGGTACAGTAAGTATTTGTCACGCCGATGCGCCAGCATGCATCAGGTAAAATGTTTAAATCTGCACTAGTCATTTTATATAATAGAAAAAAATGTTGTTCTAGTAGAAGACTGTCAGAGGATCAGTGCCTGGTGCTTAGAAAATAAACGCTTCTGCATTCATGAACTGGCAGGAGGCCATTAACCTATGACAATATTCTATTCCATGGGTATTATCTCTTAATTATAAATAGTTTTAAAATGTTCTGTCAAATTAGTGATTATACTAAAACTATTTTGCTAGAAATAAAGGGTTTATTAAGGAATTTTATGATCAACATACCCCTGCAGCGTGTCTGTAACATTCTGTTTTCCCAGAATGAGGCTACAGTGGCAAAAAACATGATCTAGGAGCACCAGGATATGGGAGAAATACACTCCTTATCTTTCCAGCAGCTACTTTTTGTGACTTCCACAAGTTATCACCATATTAATTCTTACCACCTTATGATATAGTACATGTGTAAATCTGTTTACTACCTCTATCTGTGAAAAGACCCTCTTTTTCAAGATAGTGTGCTGTTCTTAATTGAATTGAGCTGAAGCTTGCTTTGTAGGTTAATGGTGATAAATGTATTTGTGTTTTTATTTCACCGTCTCAGCGCCAGAACAGAGCAAATCCCTCTACGTAAATTTTCATTAATAATAACCTCAGTTTTACAGTAATGTCTTAGAAAAGAAGAATAATTAGCAGATACCAGTAAATTAAATATTAACATTTTGTTGGTCAAGGGTCTTTCCAGGCTTGAAAAATAAAAGCAAGATATTACTAGTTACAGTTCTAAATATGATCCAATACTCACTACCATTTTCCATGTGATCTCTCAGTTAAAAAAAAAGGCAAAACCTAAAGATCACAGCATCTGGATACCTCTCAACAAGCACCATACACTAAGACGGTTTGCAGTTTTAGTTGAGCATCTATAAAAAGGAATATTGAGCAAGAACCAATTTCAGTGGAACCTCCCTTGAGTCATTAAGGCATGTGTTAACAAGCCAAAAAATTTCAACACATGCAAAGTAACAATGTTAGAATAGTAAATCTGACTCAAAGCTCCAAAGCTAGGTAATTGCGTATCTCCTTACTACAGTCCACTGTCAGAAAGATGCACATATGGTCTTCCACCAGGAGGCCCCACAACAGTTGGTCAACTTACATACCCTTCATGCATACCTGGAAACTTTCATGCTTGGCTAACCCTGAGATTTTTCAACAAATGTATATTTTTAAAGAGAAAAAAATGACTGGAACATTATCAGCCATCTGAAGACAATCTTGTAATTCTGTCCATGCAGAGAGTCTGTTGCCACCATAAACTGTGAGATTAAAGCTTTCATGCATTTGTTAGAGCCATTCTGAGCTTGATAAAGCTAAAATCTTATCTAAAAACTGCATTAAAATTGGTATGATCCAACCCTGAAGTAGCATCTGCTTATACAGTACCATTACGTTTATCTCTAATTAGAGGTTTTTAAGAAAAGATAGTAATGATTGTATCTTAGATAGTTTTAAGAACAGTCTAAAGTTCTGAATTTGGAGGGCAGCAAGAAAGGTTTCTAAAGGGACAACAGCAGCAAAAGAAAGCCTGAGGAAAATGTGGGCCAACTGCTAAATGGGGTAGGGAAGCTAATGACAAAGCTGACATGGAGAAGGCAGGGGTATTTAACACCTTTTTCACCTCAGTGTTTACTGGTGAGACAAGTCTTCAGGAACCCCAGGCCCCTGAGACTGTGGGAAAGCCCAAGGGGAGGTAGTTGTATCCTTGCTGGAGGAGGATCACGTTAGGGAGCACTTACACAAGATGGACCTATACATGTCCACAGACCCTGGTGAGATGTAGCCGCAAGCGCTGAGGGAGCTGGCACACGTCTCCTAGCCCAAAGCAGCTCTCGGTTATCTTGCAAAGGTTGTGATATCAGGGGGAGCAACTCCAGGAGAAAAAAATGCTCTGGAGGATCTTTTACATGTTTATAAATACCTGATGGGAAGAAATGAAGAAGGGGCAGCCAGAGTGAGTAGGCTGGGGGTGGGCAAGAAATTGGGTGGAGTCATAGCTGGGACAGCTGACCAGAATTGACCAAAGGGATATTCCATACCTTACGTAGCAGGAGTCCTATGTAACACAATCTCTCTCCTCACTTGCACAGCCTTTATCTTCACCACAAGGATTGTCATTTCATACTGTCCAGCAACTTGGCCAACAATCATAACCAGTTTAATCATCAGCCTTTTACTGGAAGAAGCTCAGTACAGTCTGGGACAAGCAGCTAGTTTAAAGGAAGCGCTGACAGAGCTTGTGCTGTCCAGTACCTAACTACACTTACGTCCATCAGTTCTGCCATTTCAGAAGGCCAGTGTTATACAGCTAATATACTGTGTAACTAAACAGAGACCCAGTGGCTGCATCATCACTGGCAGTTTCAGGTACAACAGTACAAAGAATCCGCATTGCTGAGAGTTAGACTTGCCAGATCAGCCCACTCCCTATTCTTGACTTGAGAAAGATCAGAGACTGCATGGAGCAAGAGTCCATGAAACATAAGCTCCCTCCTTTTTACTTGCACAACCTTGGTCATTGCTACAGGGCAAAAGGACTCATGCATTCATCCTTTGTGGGTGCTTTTCAGCTGTAATGTCCTCCTCTCATCTAATTGTACCAAAAAGTGGTACAATTTTCCTGGACTTTAGTAAAGTCTTTGACACCATTTCCCACAGCATTCTCCTGGAGAAACTAGCTGCTCATGGCTTGGATGGGCGTACTCTTCCATGGGTAAAAAACTGGCTGGTTGGCTGGGACCAAAGATTGGCGGTGAATAAAGTCTAGTTGGGGACCAGTCACAAACGGTGTTCGCCAGGGCTTGGTATTGGGGACAGCTCTGTTGGTATCTCTATCAATGATCTGGATGAGGATCGAGTGCACCCTCAGTAAGTTTGCAGATGACACCAAGTTGGGCAGAAGTGCTAATCTGCTTGAGGGTAGGAGGGCTCTACAGAGGGATCTGGACAGGGTGGGTTGATGGGCTGAGGCTAATGGCACAAGGTTCAACCAGGCCAAATGCCGGGTCCTGCACTTGCATCACAACAACCCCATGCAATGCTACAGGTTTGGGGAAGAGGACTGGAAAGCTGCCTGATGGAAAAGGATGTTGGTCAATAACCAGCAGAATATGAGCCAGCAGTGTGCCCAGGTGGCCAAGAAGGCCAACAGCATGCTGGCTTGTATCAGGAATAGTGTGGCCAGCAAGATAAGGGAAGTGATTGTCCCCTTGTATTCAGCACAGGTGAGGCTGCACCTCCAATACTGTGTTCAGTTTTGGGGCCTCACTACAAGAAGGATATTGGGATGCTGGAGAATGTCCAAACAAGACCAAGGAAGCTGGTGAAGTGTCTAAAGCACAAGTCTTATGAGGAGCGGCTGAGGGAACTGGGGTTGTTTGGAGAGGAGGAGGCTGAGGGGAGACCTCCTTACTCCCTAAAACTACCTGAAAGGATGTTGTCGAGAGGTGGAGGTCGATCTCTTTTCACAAGTCACAAGTTATAGGACAAGAGGAAATGACCTCAAGTTATTAGGGAGGTTTAGATTGGATATTAGGAAAATATTCTTCACTGAAAGGGTTGTCAAGCATTGGAACAGGTGGCCCAGGGAAGTGGTGGAATTGTCATCCCTGGAGGTATTTAAAAGATGTGTAGGGGCTTAGGGGCATGGTTTTGTGGTGGACTTGGCAGTTTTAGGTTAGTGGTTGGGCTCAGTGATCTTAAAGGTCTTTTCCAACCTGAATGATTCTATGATTCTATGAAAAATGACTGGATTATGTGGACCTTTTTTTTTAATGTAGCCTTTAGCAGGCTTGACAATCAACACAATTCTAGCACTATAACAGGAGACTTTTATGCTGCCTTGGATTTTGGAGAAAAACATGTCCTACTTGCCTCCCTCAAGCGTAAATGTATGAATGTATGTGTGCAATTCACAGAAGTCAGCTTCAAAGCTCAGAAATTTGTCACCAAGTTTTTAGAGCCCCGGCCAAGTACAACACTGCCAGTCCTTTTCAACTAGTAAGAATACTGCTTTTCTACCTGTGAGTTCAGATAAAGTTGGTATTTTGATTTTAATCCCACTTTCTCAATAGATTGAAATGCCTAGAATTACTGTCCACATCTTCAAACTACAAGTTCTCCCTCACTGCCTTTTAAAATAGTGTTTTAGAATATAATTCTCAGCAATACCATAAATACAAACCAAAAATTAGGGGAAGTGGGCCTACACCTTCTGCAAACACTTAACAACACTATGCCTTTGTTTTATTCCTGTTCATGTGAATCATGGCCTTACCTTTATATGCTCTGGCTTTTGTCACTCTAGGCCTCAGTCACTGCTATTGTCACTGTAATTTTGTCAGAGAATTATCCGGGCGGTGCAGAAAGGGCAGGAATACTCAGTACAGCAGCGTAATCTTCCACATCATCCTAATACTGTCTGGCTTGGCTATACTAAAGTACATAGCTCTAAGACAGGCAGCAGTGGAAATGTAATTTGCAAAGAATTATTAGAAGGCAGAGAGTGCCTAACGAGATGAGTAATTCAGAAGTAGTGATACCAATCCTATTTCTTCCAGTAGTATGTTTGGCAGCTAACTCGTTTCTCTCTCTCTCTCTCCATCCCCCTCTACTTTTTCTGTGTTCAAAGGGTTAACAGCAAACCAGACTGAAGTGGCATGTTTTACCATGTCTTCTGCATGACTGATACTGCAATCGATCTGCAGCGGTTCATTTTCTCTCTGGAATCTCTGCCTACTGAGAACAAATACAAACACATGTGGAACCAATAGGAAGCAGACCAAGGGGTTTAAGAGCGCGTACCAACCTATGTCAGAAAGTTCTCACTTAACAGATGGGGCAATTAATAAAACAGTCAAGTGGTACAACTGCGTCAAGGTGCCTTTAAGTGCTAACAATCCTCTTTTGTCTTACTACTGTAGTGTACAGATGGATTCCAACTGAGAATAAGCACTGCATTGTGCCCATGTTTGCCGTCGTACAGTGTCACAGTATTTATAGGGTGCCAGGTGTCCAATGCCTTTTATTTTAAAGACAAATAGGAAACTGGTTCCCTCCCTTCTAATTCCCCCCTGCTCTAGCATTTCAAGTGATGAAGTGATCACTAATCGGGGTAGAATTAAAATCTACAAGCAAATCAGCCTTTTTATCAATTTGTAAAGGAAGGATTTGCCATAAAATAATGCTAACACAATGCAGCCTCAGTTAGCATGTATCTTTACCGTATTGATCTACACAAGAAAGCACTTTATAGGGCAGTGCATACCTTGCAGCATGCCTTGTTACATCATGTGTTAATTCCCAGAATTAAATTAAGATTTTCACCTCTCGAGTATGAAATGTTAAAACTCAGGCTATTATTTCCCGTTTAGAATTTGAGGGACTTTTTACCAAGATTAGTAATCTGGGTGTCCTGACCAAATACCACTGTCCTCCTCTATGCCTGCGTCACATCTTTGTTCCCCTTTCCTTCTCGTCCTTTCCGCTGTCTTTCTCTCCCATTATCTTCCTTCTCAACACTGCATACTGCAGCTGGCACAGGAAAACTCTCATCCTTGGAGATGGCTGTTCTCAGTTAAGCACAAACAATTTTGGTCTCCTTTTGGATGAAAATGCTTTAAAAATGCTCTTAGGCTCTAAAGAAAGTATAATAATTGTTGATTTGTTTTTTTCAGTACATCACCAAACTTTGCTTTTCAGTCCAAGGGCAGAAACAGAGCAGTGAAAGTGAGGTTGTTTCCTCAGGATCACTGACTTACAGACAGACAATCACCACATGCTGCCCAGCTGCCAGCTCTTGTGCAAGCAGGGCACTGGAAGGGCGTTCAGCAAGTCTCTTGATGCACAGGAATTCTGATGATCTTTGGAATTTTAGTTTGTCCCCACATATAAGCACTAAATGGAGGAGCGGAGCCTAGCGAAAAGACACCACTGCAAGTTACTGGAGTGTTCTAGTTCTGTTGTTGCAGTGTGTATTTGATTATGTCACCTTCACGTTATTGCTTGGTCAGACTGTGTTGCATAACTAATAACCTGTTTATCCAGTGAGATGTGTATTTTTGTTATTGGTATTGTTATTATGCTTTTTACCTCAGTCGTACATCAGAAAACACAGAAGACTGATTTGTGTCTCAGAGCAGATAGGAATGAGCATCCCTTCATCAGCTTCAGAAACGTTCTGCTGATGGTAAAGCGGGAAAAAAATATGTTTATTTTGATCTTTATTTCTCCTTTATTTTATACATAACAGTGGCATGGCATCAAACTATTTTTCACTCTGGTGAGTAAGATTTGCAGGATCGAGTTCTGCTATTATAAATGTAATGAGCCTGTCAACTCACCAAAAATTGATGGAATTGCCCCCACCTGTTTGTGAAATCATTAAATTAAAGGCCACTCAGAGAGAAATCTCTTCAGTATGACCAACAATGACTACATGCAGTTTCTCTCATTGATATTTGTTCCAGTTTCAAATACAATTCGCTGTTGGTTTTCTTTCACTTTTTTGTTTTCACTCAGCGTGTACAACAGCTAGACAGTTCACCAGGAGGAGAATCTCTTGACTGTAGGGAAGTCCTTAAATTAAGACTGGAGAACGTTTGTAGGAAGCCTGTGTTTGACCAAAATGAACCAAAATGGCTGTAAATTCAAAGACCAGTTATTTGCAATAAACTAATTACGAACATCCATAAGCTCGACTCTGGAGCAAAAACTAAGTCTAAGGATATGCAGCATGATGTAAAGAAGCTTCAGCCAGCCCTAATCAAATTGAGTCCAACAGCTGGGCTAGTGCCAGTTACTCCTTTAGATAGCAAGCTCGGCAGGCATCTCCCAAGCTACTGCAACCTGATGTGTGTGGACTGAGAGCAGCATGTTGCCATGCTCAATGGTGCCCATGCCTTCGCAGTGGGCTGCAGAGCATGCAGACAAACCGAGGGAGTCTTACTGCTGAGTCTAGAGTATGTCATCCTTGTCCAAATATCCACTAGCCACGTGAAGTAAAAACAATGCCAGAGGAAGGACTACCATTCAACTTTTCAGAATAAAAATGACACCATCCTTTCCTCCTCTGGGATTTTTATCAACCTTGTCTAAGGTTGTTGTGACTAAGGTCTGGCACTAATGCAGCTGTACGGCTCAGTTTGGTTAGGGCCAGCAGGTTTCTTTGCCTCATGCTGCATATCCATTTTTTAAAGATTAAGACATTACATATAGAGGAGAATTAGCCCTACTGGGATTTGACTGGCTTCTCATCCTCCTCTATAACCCATCTATGATGCCTGGCACATCTGCCTACAGTTAAAGGAATAAATGTCTCCAGTGATCCATGGACATGTGGACACCTCCTCTGCACAGGAAAGAAAGGAACTGTAGACACAGCACATGTCAGACAATTCTTTCCAAGTTGTACCATATTATGGCAATATACTAATGTCCAAGGGGGTGATGTGTTCTAGCAATTTCCATAAAGCTCAAACTGTTGGCTCTCCTCAGCATTTTCTTCTACCCTTCCAACTTATCAATGTCATTTTTGCAGCATGATAGCTCTTGTATGGCTGGTCAGGTCCTCAGTATGTGAAAAGCACGTAACTCCAGAAAAACACCCAGTCTACACCAGCACAAGTTCTGCTTTGCATTGGGTCTATCGCTGTGAGGCAACACAAATGTTCTTATTTCTGACCAATGATCAGAAACCCAGCTTTTTCATTATAATTTGTATTTGCTGCCAAAATTGATTATGCTCCTTGCTGGAACGACCATTGATATTAAGCAATTGCTGCTGCAAATGTGCCAGATGGCACTGCACACCAACACAAGGCTAACATCATAAACATCTTTTAGTTCAAGAGCCTTTCACCGTAGTAGGCGTTCTTTTGTAATTGAACAAATAAAAACAAATTTACTGGTATCTTATTTCTCATCCCAAGGTTATTGGAAGTTTCTTTCCATTTCTTAATCTTATGTTTATAGCAAGGAGATTTAGAAGTTGTATCATTCCTATTTCTTTTATTCCACGGCCATCAATGAATTCAGGATGAAATAACAGAAAACCAAGTTCTGCAGATTTTCCCATTTCCTGTGCAGAGGGCCTTCGGAGACAAGATAGCTGATTTGCACCTTTAACCACCACACTCTTTTATCATCGTTTACATGTTTTGCATCCCCCTTTTTTAAGATCTAGCTGCAATTTACCTCTGTGTTTTCAGAAGATGCTTTTGGGTCTCACACATATGCCTACTGGGAAGAGATAACAAAAAAAAAAAGGCGAAAATTCCACTTTCCAGTTTTGAATGTCCTTCAAATACAGTCGAATTCAACAGTCCCCTCCTGACATGCCTTACCTGCTTGGCTGCTGTATAGATAGCTAAACTAGTTATCTGGTTGCCTGAATAGATGTATAAAACTCATAAATCGCTTCAGACTGCTTTTCAGGAGGAAGGCATCAGAGACAGCTAGAAGGCTTTCAGGTTGGAGGATTGCAGTCACATAAAGAGCTCCCTTCGCTCTCCTCCATCTTAGGAGCGTCCAGGACTCAGCACAGCCCCCAGAGTTTCGGAGAGTGCCTGGGGAGGAGACGTTGCCCAGGCAGCTGGGGAACATGCTTGTTCAGCACACCCACACTGCAGCTTTGGCCAGCTGGACTTGCATGCAATGCCCCACAGAGATTAAAGCCAACCTTCTGCACAGTGCTAGGATGGCACTAGTGGGACAAAACCACCTGGTCTGCCTTGTGGTTTGAGCTGTAACGAACCAAATAAGCAGAAGGACATCATCACCCAGTGACAGTGAAGAGGGATCTAGTCAAATCAAACTAATGCAGCAACTATTGCCAATGCGGTGTACTAGAAATGAACCCCAATGGGCTGGGCACATACAGATGGGTGGTTTCAGTTCCATGCATACTGAAGTGTGGCTGATGCACAGCCTACCAGAAAACAAATATGTGTCTAATGTGTCAGTTACATTAAGCCCCAGTTATGTATCAAGCAATCACACCCTCTCCCTGTCCCTCCCCCCACTTACCCGTGCGACACACTAATCTAACAGCAGATATTTTAATAAAAGAGTCCTTTGGTTTTGTATCATGCTATTGTTTTGGGAAAACAAGTTTATAGTTTTTGTAATGTCCATCTTCCCCTTTCCCAAACACGCTGTTTCCTGCCAATCATGCAGGAACACGGAGTGCCAGGCACTTTGACAGGATGTTTGTTTGCTGCAGCCGCTAGCCAAGTTGCAAGTCTCAGCACTTATACTGAATATCCAAGCATAAGAAAATGTCTTGAACAATTATTTTAACATTAATAGGATTGTTTATACTCTAAAACAGTAACGGATTATTCCCAAGTGAGGAAAAGTTGCTGGTGAACCCATAACCTTCAACAGTTTTTGTACTCTTAACACTTCTGCAGAGCAGATATCAGACAATTTACAACGTTGTCTTAAACACAACTAGATCTTTTCAGTATTGTCAGTAAAGTAACAGATAACACCAGCATTCCCCAGGGTGAGAGGCCTGAAGACTATTTTGTAATTTCTTTTTTGCAAAAAGTCATGTAAAATAGCCACTAGTTAGCATTCCATAGGCAAACTACTCTGATTATAAAGTATCATTATTTCAGGACATCAAATATTGATGTAACACTGTGAGATGTAGTGGGAAGGCAATCAGAATGGCCTGCCATGAATCTCAGTAGCTCATTATGCATTTTCCATGCACCACTCCATACTCTGCTGTTAACCTGCTCTTGTATCTTCCAGATAAAAAACAGCTGGGACATGTTTGATTCCCGTGGCAGAAGAGACTGGGTCACTTTACACAAAATGGTTGTAGTTGTGCCTGTTTGGACAGAAGAAAGTAAGGACCTCGAGACAGATGAGATCCTGGCAACAGCTTAAGCAATGGTTTGTGTAGTAATATAACTCTGTATTAACTATAAAGCCACCCAGGAAGGAGGATTAATTCAGAAAATAACTAAAGGTTTACCCTGATCACAGGATAGAGAATTACTCTATTCACAGACTTATGTTTCTCTCTGTCAATCCATTCTTAACTGCTGGAAAGTTCCTGTTTATTTTCCTCATAATATTCTATGCCTCCTTACATATCACAGGTATCACAGTGAGTGGGCTCAGACTCAGGATGCGGTTTGTTTTCTCAGATGGGATGAAAATGCAACATGTGGCAACAACTAAGTTAACATTTGAGGCAGGACTTTAAAAAGCCACAGGTTCCTAAAGATGTATTTCAGAATACCTCAAGATTCAAGCTAAGGTAAGAAAGCGTCACACTAGATATCAGTTTTGGAAGATGTATGCAGTGAAGTGACGTGGCTGCACAGCTCTGAGGGATGGGGTGTCTCCATTCCCAAACTAAGGATTGCTTACCTTCTAGGCACGTACATAGTTCTTAGTGAGGTTTCCAGCTTGCATCTTTTCTCAAAACAACCAGCTGCATTACCCCACAACAGCTTGTTATGCCTGGACTTGTGAGTGACACAAGAAAAAGCAGTGCTTTCAGAAAGCCTTCAGAGTGGGGCTTTCCTGAGTTGTTGACTTGCACATACCCAGAATGGGACAATAACTGAGCCCAAAGACATCTATCAATAGCGTATTGACCCAGGAACTGAAAGATTAGTTAACCTCAGTAGACAGTGTTGATTGTTTTTTTCCTGTTGACTGACTAGTCAAGTTGGTGTCCCAGAGATTTCATTCTGACTGAGCAAGAAAAATAATCTATGTAAACAGAAACATACCTGTGTCACAGTTTATTTAGCCACCCCCCCCCCTCAGCAGCCCTCTGCCTTAATGGTCTGAGACCAGTTCAGATTCATTCTCTACAGCCTCTGCTCTCTGCACGTCCAACATAAAGGCCCGATCTTTCATCCCAACAGCCTCAATGGACTAAAGCCAAAGCAGCTTCTCAAGTTCACAGGTTCATTTGCAGCTTCTCCAAATAACTGTGCTAATCACATATGTGGAAATTATCTATGTCTGTCCTCAATGAATCTTACAGAAATAAGGTCCTGTGTTTAAGGGCCTTACAGGACCCGGGGGAGGTAAAGTTTCTTTTTCTGCTAACTTTTTCCTCTTATGCCATAGGGTATATTACTTTGTCTTCCTGGCTGTTATCTAGACTGAGTGGAGGATGGGTGCCATTACCCATGCCACGGTCCTGTGCTCCCAGCTTCCAGGGCTGGGGATGTGGCCAAAGTACTCCTTGGGCCCATACCTTTCAGCAGAAAAGCGACACAGAATAGTGCTACCTTGGTTCTGGGTTTTTGCTTCAATACAGAGCTAGAACAATGTCATAGTAGGCCTGGGAAGCTCTCCTAGATGCACTAGGTTAGATAAGGGTTTTGCCGTAATTGTTCATTTGTGGAAAGACAGCAAAGTATTTGTTTCTTTCTGCACTTAGACTCCTTAGATTTAAACAGTTTCTTCAGATAATGAAGAGCTGCAAGGTTTTGTAAACAGAGGTTATGTGTTTTCATAGTATGTACTTGCTGTATCTTCTGCCTGGGCTCAGGCTTTCAACGTACCATAGAAAATGCTGAAGATGATACGTACTTACCTTGCAGCTGTGAAAGGCTTTACTCAAGATCAGAACACGCTCTAGGCTGATCATTTTCACTTCCCTGTATAAAGACAGCCTTTCATATCAGCCATTCTCCCACAGCAAAACCTGAACAATAACAAATGCAGAGAGAAGACATGCAAAGAAAGACAATATGAATATGATGGTCTGAAGTTGCGGTAGGGGAGGTTTGGATTGGATATTAGGAAGAATTATTTTACTGAAAAAGTGGTCAGGCACTGGAACAGCCTGCCCAGGGAGGTGGTTGAGTCACCATCCCTAGAGGTATTTAAGAGGCATCTGGATTTGGCACTTCGGGGCATGCTCTAGGGGCAGAGATTCTAGGGTGTGTTTTGTTTCGTGAGTTTTTTGTGGTTTGGTTTTGTTTTGTTTTGTTTTGTGTGGGGTTTTTGGGGTTTTTTTGGGGGCGGCGTTTGTATGGTTGGACTCAATGATCTCAAAGGTCCCTTCTAGCCATGAAGATTCTGTGATTCTGTGATTCTGTGATATGAAGAAATAAATCCAGCCTACTTTAGGTAAAGAGGGTTTGGCTTTGTTTCTGTTCCATGCTGAATTTTAGCACTTAGGTACTGTGGAGACTCAATGTCTATCTAAAACAGATATATCAGCTACATTAAATAGGCATTTAATTTTTATTATTATTTTTCCCCTGTCTGTAACTATCCATGAATACTGTCACAAGACCTTGAGGAAATTTCTTGCCCAAGACTCTGGAGTTCAGTGACCATATTGTTCTACCCAGGCATGTTAAAGTGTGGATCCCAAAATCTGCATGGGAGAGGTACTTCTTCACAGCTGCAGGGAAAAATTATTTTCAGAACAAAAGGCATCAGAAATCATAACGCAGGCTTTAGTTAGAGTTGAAAGGAATGTACAAGCAAAATTTAAATTGTGGGTCTGAAATCTCATTTTAAAAATATGTTCACACAGCTATTAGCTGCAAACAACAAAAGAAAAAGGGTTTTTTTAACAATAAGAAGCAGGCTTCACCAAAAAATAGAGGGAAAGGAAAAAAAATTAAAAACTAATGAAAGCAGGGGTTAAGCGAATTTAGTTTTGTTCCTTACATAAGTTTTGGTGTTGTAAAATATGGCACGTTTTGTACTGTATGTTCCCTCAGAAAGCCAAACAGAAACTTGTCATCATGGTTTTGAGAGCACAAGGCCTCTCCTTTCTCATGTTTCAACTAAACAGTCTCCATTTGGGCTGAGGAACATATCATATATCATAAATCACTCTCTGATAGATATTTGGCAGCTAGTCAGCACCCCAGGCTATGCAACGTACAGTTGGAACATTTTTAAGGTGGAATCTAGATTTTGTAACTTAAAGACTTAATAGCATCTCAAAACATTTTACTACTTCCTGGTACAAAAACAACAAAAAAAAAAAAAAAGAGCCAAGAAAGCAGAATTCTCCATATGGTTTTAGGTTCTGAATAATGCATGCATATATACATACATACATATATACAATAAGCCATGGATCTGTAAACCTGCAGGGTTTATTCAACAGAATGAAAATGAAAAATAAATTAAGGAGAATGATTACAGCTAACCCTTATTGCAATGAAATAGCAAAGAAGTACTGGAATCTATTTTTCATCTGGTAAAGATCTTAACTGTTTCATTGCCGTGGAAGACAAGGGGGTTTAGATACCCAAGCACATATAGTCCAGACTCTGATGGTTTTGATAAGAAGATTTCATCCAAAATTTTTTATCTTGTCAGTTATTTATGAAATGCAGTGCATGCATAAGGGAGAGAGACCAGTGATGAGAAAAATGACATTAACTAGAGTACACAAATTGTGATAATTAGCCCCTGCATTGCAGTGTGTCATTGGTCGACTCAGGACGGTATCCTTTATCATAATTTCAGGGCAGCAGCAGCTGCTGGGAAGTGTGTTTTGATTGACAAGGTTATGCAAGAACTGTTTCCCTGAGTTTATGCAGTGTGTCATGGGACACTTACGGGTTAACTTTATGTTTTTGGGACGTGTTGTAGTGTTCTCAATGTACTTAGACTGAGCAGTTCTTAGAAGGATGAAATGGAAACAGGAGGAATTGCAGAGCATGTGGTATGGGGGTTGGATTGGAAGAAGCAGAGACGCATGAGGAACAAAAGAAAGCTGCTGCACAAAATCCAGAGCAAGTTAAATTGAAATTAGGTATTTACTGAGTTTTTTGAAGAACAAAGTGTGACGTTCTAAGTAATTTTTTTATTTAAGCTCTAGTCTTACCAACATTTGAGACTGCAAACAAAATTACACTTAAAAAAATTATTTTGCTTAAACTTGATTATGCTACTTTTGTTTAATTTATGCAGTGTTTTGGCAATGGTTTATTTTATTTAAAATGAGACTATGAAAAACTATAACTCAGTCTCTGCTTTGCCTTAGTTAGACAGGTTGTTCATGCTGGAAAACTATAGCATTTGTGCTTAAATCCAACCACTAATTGATGATCAAATTTAAAATCAAGGACAAACAATCCAGAGCCTTCTGATGTTAAAATGCTGAAAATTTAGTTAAACATTTTGTGTATTAACCTCTCTCTCTGAAGTTTTCTAAAGCTAAGCATATAAAATTTGATAGGCAATACCACATTGTGCATTTCCCAAATGGACAGTACAATGACATGGAACAGAGATGTTCTTCCTTGTTATTTGCATGTTTCATAGTTTCACTCATCATCTGAATGTCAGCCGAGGACTCTGCAAAGTAATTGATATAATGCCTTAGCAAAAATACATTTTCTGTTCTTTATAAAGACAGTTCTCTGAGTGGGCAGCAGGCTATTTAAAACATCAAGAAATGAAAGTCTTTACTAATTTCTGTCCTTGCTGCTCCTTCAACTCACAGTCTAAATGATTAACATCCTGTTTATATAGATGCATATGCCTACTCAGACATGCTACAATAACATGCTACAAGGGTCATATAGTGGTTTCTATTCTAACCTTCCTTCCCTGTCTCTCTGAATTTCAATTTTTCACTTTTCGGTCTTGAAAAAGACTGAATAACTTTGCGGTTTTGGTCTATACCTGGAGAAGACTATTTATTTATTCATTACTTAGTAGGTCAAGCAAGTTGTACTCAGCCCTTCCTAATCTCAGGATTTCCTAAAAAGCATTTCTTGTTGTATAAATACATATGTGCGTATTTATAAACTATGTTGTACTCACTGAGAACTAAGATAAGGTTAAAAAAAGAGGTACAGTCCACAGATGTGTCTATGCTTTAGAACCAAGCTCCCAACATTCCCAGTAACAATTTGTGTATATGTATATTTAAATGAAATATTAATTTAATCTATTAATGACTATCAAAGCTGCAATGCAATAAAAATGTATAGCCAAATAGACAGAGGTACTTCATGCAGTATTTAAACCTAATAGTTCGGCCCAAAACACCATGAAAATCAACATAATTAATCCTGTAGCTTGCAAAACAATTTGAACACACACCAAAGAGCTTTTTCCTTACAACCTTTTCAACAGTTAAGGGGACGGTGTTCTTCCAAATACTTCAGCTATGTGTTTGCTTTCATGTCTGGATATTAATGAATTAGTGCATTACACAAACAATTTTAAGAAGGATTCACACTCTGTCATTCACATATGCAAATTCTATGTATGAAACTGCTAGAACCAAACCCCACCAAGATTGATAGAGATTTTCTGGCGTTGGCCAGTTATGAAAGATGGCAGTACCCTCAGTACTAGACTTGTTGCCTTGGTCTCCCTAATGGCCCCATATTTCTGCAAGCAGTACCTCAAGTTGCTGTTAAGAAGGAAGATTAAATGCAGAGCTGACTGTGTATTGGCAGACACCAGCAGATCACCAAGAGGGCATAAAATGCCTCAAGAGGTGACGCAGAGCATCATCAGAGTCCACAGACTAAGGAAATGACAAGACAGGCTGTGATGGACAATTAGATTTTGAACAGCAGTAAAGATTCCTTGCGTTATGCCAGCCTGTAGCATAGTTTGGACCTCTTTCTAATCTTTATTACATGGAACAAAACAGTTTATTTATTTTTATCTGACACAGTAATGCTTTTTAGTAATTGTACTAAGAGTAAGACCACCACCATTGTGCAGACTGCATACCAAATGAAGACCCAGCTTCACAGTTGTCTTAATGGGCTCTGACACAAATCACAGGTAAATCAGGTATTGATGGAAAGGAAAAGAAAAGTGTACAAACTCAAGGATGAAAACTGTTATAGTAAGTGAATTGTGTACCCCCAGGGGCTTTTTTATTTTGTTCTAATAGTGCCTATCACATGCAAAAATGGAGAAAGAAGCTCATGAAGCAAGCATTTCAAAATGTCTTATTAGTATAAACATAAATGAAGCCTTGCTAGAATATCGGATGCTGCATATATTATTTTCCCCACTGAAAAAAAAAGGAAAAAAAAAAACGAAAACACCAACACCAAAACCCCAAGCTAAATAAATCCCTACTACATCTGGTGAAACCAGCAATTCATTCTCCAGGAACAGGTTTAGCTACAAAATTAGATTTTCTCTCTCTTGGTAGATGACACCGACATACTTCAGTGAGTCAGACTACAGCCTGACTGCACTCTTCACAACTGGATGGTACAGGAGTGTATCAAACTTTGTTTTCCTATGTCTTGAGTGAATGGGATGGTTAGTCCAAAATGGCGTGTAACTACTTCTAGTCCTGGTGGTGTCAAGACATTACGTGTCTTCTGAGGGAGAACTTCGCAGGGCTGGGAGTTTCAGAAGATATATTAACTCATCTATTATTGACCTCAGCATTAATTGTGCAAATAATTGTTAAGAGAAGACCTATATATGAACAGCAAAAGGAAGATACAATAGTAATGTATGTTAGCACATTTTCATACCTCACATTAGTACAGGATAGGAATAAAAACATGGTAGCATGGATTTATGTCTACTTAAATATGCATCCAAATCCATATTATGTCTATGTGTCTGTCTTAGCATTGACATTGACCTAGATACATAAGTTAACCTAGAACATATTACTGTCAGAACGTCACTTTGCTTTTACATGTATTTTGGCTGCATCAAGTATTCATAGGAAAAAAAGAATCCTTGAACTGTAAAAACCTGGGCACCTCTAGAATGAAGTAGCTCTAACTGGATATATTAAAGATCTCATTTTGATCTTTGTTCTTTTCTCCTGTGTCTTCGATCTCAGGTGCTTCTTGCACCTGATGAAATTTTATGTTCATTTTTAAATCATCAAAAGTCTTTTGTAAGCCTACCTATAAGGCTAAAATTAGGTGTCCACTGCCACTGAAATCCAGTAAATTGAATAATCTAAGTCTGTAAGGTATCTTTGAAAGCGTTAGGCTTGTTCAACTGAATAAATTATTAACTTGAAATTAATCTTTCAGTTGTATCCTCACTTCAGTCTGAAACAGAGCAGAGCAAAAACGTATCTTCCTAAGTTATCTTTGAACAGTGTCCACTCAAGGAAGTCTTTTGGGGCTGTTATTATTAATAGGGAAATTAAATAAAATTCAGGAGACTTACTACAACAGAATACATTGCAACTGTGAACTCTGAATTTTTGTTAAGTATCCACATTTAGTTTTCATTCCTCCCTGATTCCTTCCCACATAATGTCTATTTAGAAATACCTGAAAATATATCAGCGAGGGAGAAGAGAAAGGGATGCTTATTATGCATCCTGGACTGTAGCAAAAGAAGCGTGGCCAGCAGGTCGAGGGAGGTGATTCTGCCCCTCTACTCGGCTCTTGTGAGACCCCACCTGGAGCACTGCGTCCAGCTCTGGAGTCCTCAGCACAGCAAGGACATGGACCTGTTGTAACGGGTCCAGCTGAGGGCCATGAAGATGATCAGAGGGCTGGAGCACCTCTGCTATGAGGACAGGCTGAGAGAGCTGGGGTTGTTCGGCCTGGAGAAGAGAAGGCTCTGGGGAGACCTTATAGTGGCCTTCCAGTACCTAAAGGGGGCCTACAGGAAAGATGGGGAGGGACTCTTTATCAGGGAGTGTAGTGGTAGGATGAGGGGTAATGGTTTCAAACTGAAAGAGGGGAGATTTAGACTAGATATTAGGAAGAAATTCTTTACTGTGAGGGTGAGAGGCACTGGAACAGGTTGCCCAGGGAAGTTGTGGCTGCCCCATCCCTGGAAGTGTTCAAGGCCAGGCTGGATGGGGCTTTGAGCAACCTGGTCTAGTGGGAGGTGTCCCTGCCCATGGCAGGGGGGTTGGAACTAGATTATCTTTACGGTCCCTTCCAACCCAAACCATTCTATGATTCTATGATTACTAGAGAAGAGTAAGTAAAATGTTAGTCTTCCTTGCCTGTAGAAGGGCAGCCTTGATGACTAAAGTAGACTTGATTTTTTGGGGGGATGGGAGGGAGAACATTATTCACTATTAACTATAAAATGGGCTGTGTAAAAGGGAAAAAAAGACAGGCTAGTAAGATTTCTGAGCTGAGATGTTATCTTCTATAATTCAATCATCATTCTTGTTAAACAAAACCAGAAACACCACTTCCACCAGTGAGGTTAAATAAGGGGACGCAGACACTTCTTGGGGTTGTGGACAGAACAAAACCTTTGACTTTGTGTCTAAGAGCACAACAAAAACAGGGCATCTGGGAGGAACAAGGCTACCTTTGCAAGGAAACCGTCGTGCACGTTTTCTCTTTTTGATACCATAAATTGACCATGAGTGCATCTAAACCCTAAAATGTTTAAACAACGTGTTAGCTACAGGAGTAAAGTTTTACTATTTCCTGAATAGTCTTTACTCATCTCCACGGAATGGATCCCAGCCAGCTGCTTTCCAAGCTATGGGAAGACTTCCCATAAACGGCTATTTCCACGTGAAGATAAACAGTGGAATCCTTTACACTCACAGGACAGATATGAATATGAGACAAAGAAGGAGAAAGAAAGAAGGGATAGTGTCTGTAGAAAGCTAAAACTTGCCTCAGGAGAGGTTTAATTCATTAAACATTTTCTAATTGTAAAAGTTCCAGCATGTCCCTTGGGAAGAAAGACACGTGGAAGGCAGCCTGGCTGCACATGGTGCTTCAGGTGCCAGCATTTCTGGTAAGGGGATGTGTGGAGGTACCAAGCTGCAGTAGGCAGTGCTTCAGGGAATGGCAATGGTTTCTGCACAGCATGAGGAGAACCTGAGCGCTGTCTAGCTGGACTGGAATTTCTGCAACATCACTCACAGCAACGAGAAATGGCTTCTTTTATGTTCAGTCAAAAGGCAGTTCAACAAACTGGTCTGACTCTTCACAACGTTTTCTTAAAATGCAGCTGTAGAATGGTCTTGTCTGATTTAAAAAAAAAAAAATTAAAATCTCTGTTTGAAAATTAAACAAATTGGCTAATGTTAAACCACCACTAAAAAAATATGTATTTTTGGACATTGAACACTGGGTAAGTAGATTAGTTTTACCTTCTTCTTTTACTTAACCTGCTGTTTTAGAGAGATGATTTCTCCCCATTACTCACTATACACCTTCAGAAACAGTACTGCAATGTCACTGCAGCACTGAATAGCATCAATTTGAGGATCTGACTTGAGGAATTGTTCTTCAAATAGCAGCCAGCAAATATAAACTTCTGAACTTGACTTTCTGTAGAATAATGCTGTCTAGGGCCAGGTACAGGGTGATTTTCACCACAAGATTATCACCACAATGACCCCCAGAAGCAGCGTAAGACATCTGCTATGGGAAGTGGGCATGGCACGAAGCCTATAATAAAGGCTAGAGACTTCAGCCTAACTCCAAAGGAACTGGGTTCTTTACATTATAAAAGTTATAAATGACTGCTTTGCCTAAAAATGAGAACTCTACTCCCATTAAAGAAAAAAATTAAAAAAAATAAATAAATAAAAAAGAAACAAAGAAAGAAAGAAAGAAAAGAAAAGAAAGAAAGAAAGAAAAGAAGAGAAAGAAAGAAAGAAAGAAAGAAAGAAAGAAAGAAAGAAAGAAAGAAAGAAAGAAAGAAAGAAAGAAAGAAAGAAAGAAAGAAAGAAAGAAAGAAAGAAAGAAAGAAAGAAAGAAAGAAAGAAAGAAAGAAAGAAAGAAAGAGAAAGAAAGAAAAGAAAGAAAGAAAGAAAGAGAAAAGAAAGAAAGAAAGAAAGAAAGAAAAGGAACAAAGAAAAGAAAGAAAGAAAGAAAAGAAAGAAAGAAAGAAAGAAAGAAAGAAAGAAAGAAAGAAAGAGAAAGAAAGAAAGAAAGAAAGAAAGAAAGAAAGAGAAGAAAGAAAGAAAGAAAGAAAGAAAGAAAGAAAGAAAGAAAGAAAGAAAGAAAGAAAGAAAGAAAGAAAGAAAGAAAGAAAGAAAGAAAGAAAGAAAGAAAGAAAGAAAGAAAGAAAGAAAGAAAGAAAGAAAGAAAGAAAGAAAGAAAAGAAAGAAAGAAAGAAAGAAAGAAGAAAACACTTCATGTTGCAGTTTCGGAATACTTATGCCCTGTCCTCTATGAGGTTTTGGATGGAGCATCTCCAAGCACCCAGTCAGACTTAGAAACCTGATCTGGACCCTGTCTTTCATTTGGTCTTGCTGTTTAAACACTCAGAAAAAACTCTCTTCTATTCAGCTGACAATGCAAACCGTAATCCACTCTATTTTTATACAATGGAAAAACAGTCAGAATTTATTCGCAAAGCAACCCCTCCATTAAGCATGTTGTATCAATATACATCCAACCTTCTACACAGTGAAAACACAAAGTCTTTATGGTTACTGACGAAATCCACAGTTCATCATGTTTTATTCGCTGAAAAGGAAGAAGCGACTTGGCCAGATTCCTAGGGGAAAGATAGCCTGTCATATTTGCCAAGATTTATTTGTGAAAAAGCACTCAGGACAATATTTTTTGTGCAACCCCCACTGTTTCTGTTTTGAGCACCATTATAAGACACTGAATTTCAGGGATTCATTTGAAATCAAAATCACAAACAGTGAAGGAAGGCTTTTCTCTACTGCATTCATTGGCTCCTCCACTTAGTTATTCAAAATTTCCTTATAATTATGATTGCATATTTTAACGTCACGCATCTGGTTCTGCCTCTCCCCGCATTTGTTTCCCTGTTCCCAAGATAATTACATTTTGACAAAAATTTATTGAGACATCTGTTTTTTGCTTCAGATCTCTAGGTCATTCTGCAGCCGCAACAGCAGCGCAGCACAGCTCAGCCATTTTCACCAGGGAGGTGGCTGCAGTAACTAAACTGATGGCCAGATTGGGGGGAATTTCAGTATAAATCTGCCAGCTGGTTTAAGGTGGAAAGTGGCAGGATACTTGGGAATGAAACGGGAGACGAAGAAGAGTATCTTTCTGATAATGCTATCTTTCCAGCACTTCTAGTTCATCTCTAAAAAAGCAAATTCACACAAAATCAGCAGTGCCAGCAAGCAATCGCTCTGACTGCCAAGAAATGCTGAATTAGGGCAGCAAGTGACAGGTAAGACTGTCAAAAGTAAAAGGAGTTTATAATATCACAGTAAACAGAATCTAGATTAGAGGATTTTGTGAAACAGCAGGCAGGAATAAAACAGTTCATTGAAAGGAGAGGGATGCGTATTCAAGTACATGGTCTATGTGGTTTAAAACCACAGCCATCCTGGCTGGCCCAAATTTGGAGCTGAGGCACAGTAATCCAGATTACATTTCAGCTTCATGTTTTGCATGTGGCTACCTCAGGATTTAACACATACAGTAGGAAAATGGTGTGATTCAAAGGCTGCACCATCAGATGTTACTCAGGAGAAGAAGCAGGAGCTGGAGTGCTTTATAGCTTCTGCCACCGCAACTTAGTCCTAAAATTAACTGCCAGCCTCCCTTGGCAGTGGTATTACTTCCCTTTTTTCTCCATTCGCTTTGAGCATGTGTTACAAATGTTGTGCGGATGGTCAGCCATATTTCCCATCTCATGAACTACCAAAATAGCATCTAAAATACTCAGTGAACACTGACATTATCCCCACACTTATGTTCAGCTAGGGTAGGGAGAACTTGGAGAAGTTATTATTAGGAGTCTAAAGGGCACTTTAATAAAGTCTTCCCAAATCCCAAACAAACCACAGTTTATCATTATTAAAGCTCACCTTAGCTAAATCCTACATAGTGAAAAGTTTCCTGTTACTCTGTAGGACTCCTCTCACAAAATGCAATGTTAGCCTTTCAAAAATCAACAGAAAAAGTTAACTTTTCCAACCTTTCTTTAATCAGAGAAATATCCATTTTGTACCATGACATCCATGACTTATTGCCTCATCATATTTTGGAAAACAGGAGCTGCTTTCTTGTAGAAACCAGAGTTTGTCTTTCGGCTATAGGAAATTAACTACTCTTGAAGACGTGATGTTTCCTCCATACCCCAGGGCAAACCACATGGCTTACACTCTAACCACCCCCTTAATGTAGTGTAAGAAAAACAGAGTGTTCATGGGCCACTAAAGGAGTTACTTTATGCACTAACTCTTTTTAAGTGAACTGAAACTGGTTAGTAGCCATCCCCTGAAGAGAAAGATGCATCGCAAAAAGAATAGGTGATCCTTATTGCCTGTTAACTCCACAGACTAAAACAACACAAGGGGAAGAGTAAAAAGATTATTTTTTTAACAATAATATAGCACAGTAATTCTTTGTGTTAGGTCATTAGATTCAGAAGGAAATAACTTACAACTGGTACTACGCTATTGCAATTGCAAAGTTTAGTTGGCCTTTACAGAGAACTTCTTCCCTTGCACCTCAAAGTGATCACTGGGCCTTTCTGCTTGCTGGACAATTTTGTGATGGGTACTCTTGGTAAGCAGATGTATTCTTCTTCCTAGTTTCTTTGTTGTCCCCTCTGTTTTAATGGTCTCCATGTAAATTTACATCTGAGCAAAACCAGCCTGACTTTGAGAAGTTAAAGGGGTGTGTTTTGGAGAAAGAAGAAGGGAAGGACCTACTACCTTAACTGATTCCCATATTTCTGGGAAAATAAATGCTTCCACACCCACCCATAATCCTGGGGAAGAAGCTGAATGCAGTGTGCGTATACTGGTGAGCACGTAGACCACTGGCAAATGCTGTTCCACCTGTTCAGCTGAATATTGCCCTTGAGAAATTGCCCTTTATGGGATATATGAGGTGTAAACTCAATCTCCACCTTTACTCAGTGTCTGTCCTTTACTGAGCTTATATTGCTGGCTGTGCCAAGCCACAGTGATGACTGTGTCAACTTTAGAGGTTACCCCAAGAGGCCCTGCAAACATATCTCAGGTGTAGAACTCATTTCAATCTCAGATGAGGTCATTCAGATGAGACAGGCAGGGTATCAGCTGCGTGATATCTCTTTTGCAGCATGAGGAAAGTGCACTGTTGAGAGAAGCTCATAAAAGCCTACTTAAAACCAAAAGGACCTGAAGCATAGTTCACTTTTTTTCATTACATTTTCTGTAGATACAAACATGACAACCCAAGCTGTTTGTACGTAAACCCAAACTGAGTGTGTAGCAAAGAAAAGAAACAGATAAACAAACAAAGCCCACAAAGCCAAACAACACATTCCTTGATTTTTCCCTGTATTAGTAGAATCAAGTGCAGTTTATTTGGCTTCATGAAATCTCTGACAATAAGCATTAACAAAGAGGATGAAATGTATCTAGGACAAAGGAAGACCCAAACCCCTACAGCTGACGTGTTTGTTAAAGCCAGATGTTTTGCTGGCTGCTCAGATTTGATAAATGTTACAATGATAATGACCACTGTATAAGAGAAATTATATCTCACAGACCCATTCATAATTTTTTCCCATGTCATTGTTCACAAAGGCACAATGTTTGTGGTTTATTAAAACAGAAATGTTTCTGTAAATTTTTAGTGTGTGCTCTTATTTGTTGGCTGCTATGTGTTCCTGTGGTTTAATGCATCTGTTTATGCCACTTTCACTATGGCAAGTTTTATCTGACACAAACAAAAAGCATTTTGATTCTTGAATTAATAATACACAAATCAGAACTGTGATTGAACAAGAGCCATTCAAACAGTTTGAGCAATTGAGCAAACACAATGTTTTAGTTTAATCCAATTAATAAAACAGCAATTCTTCCTCTTGAGTGTTCAGAATTGCTCGGTTTTCATAGGTAACAGTATTTTACAAGACTTCAGGGCACTTTAGGAATATTTTCAGTAAAAGGAGACAGAAAGATATACATGCTGCTATCTTACAAGTTGCATTTGCACAGTTCATTGCAGTGACTTGCTGAATTGGCTTTTGGGAAAGATGTTAATCCCATAATAATGCTGTCAGTGTTCTAAAGGTGTTCTTAAACCAAGACCTCTCTCCCATGCTGAATCTGAATTTATTTCTGCTGTGAGAGTTCCCAAAGTATTGTATTTGAACCCCAATATGTCACTGAATTGCAACATAGAATATTCCAATTCTATAGCGCCCAGCAAGAACAAGTAAAGGATTTTAGTTGTTCTAAAATGCAATCCTGAGACTACATCTCAGTCACAAGGCAGGACTCCATAAATTCTACCCAATAAACATTTTCTGCATTCTTGGTAGGAAAAAAGTGGTTTGGAATTCTTCACAACAATATGCATACACAAAATTATTCTTTTTTTCATTCTTTTCAACCATGCAGTGCCACAAAAAGTGAGTATCTATCTCATGACATGAGAATTAGCACAATAATCAGACATGTTTGGGGATGTTATCCAAGGAAAGCTCTAACAGAGTGATCTGCAGCCTGATTTTGGAGTCCCAGATCCTGAAATACCTGACAGTACTCCAGCAGAAGTCAAACATTCAGCCACACCAAAAGAATGGGTGAGAAACAACAAGGTGTGTTTGTTGCACCATTTTTCTGCCAGCTGTGCCTCCTGCAGAAAATCCTGTAATAGGGCTGCTGCGCACCTTCATGTGCTTCCCTTCACTCCAAAATTATTGTTGTGGGACAGGAGAAATGCCTGATATTTGGACAGACAATGTAACTGCATCATACTTCACCATGTTCTGGTACCGCACAGTTAGTCTTATGAGTTTGTTTTGTATGTCCTCTCCACCTCCTTGCAACCACATACAGACCTTCTTTTATGGCTGCTAAGAGTAACCTGAAAGGGTCAAAATAATTTTGAACAAGTGTTATTCTTGACTAGTCTCCACACAGCTTACGTTGAGCAAAGGGTCCCACTTTTTTTTCGTAATCCCTGGGAATAGCGTGAGCATGTAGTGACAGCCTCTGGCAGGTTGGGTCGGCCTTCAACTCTGCACAGAGAGAGAACTGCAACTACTCACATTCTCTGTGATGATAAAACACGTGCAGCCATTAGAATTTGTGCTGTCAGACAGAGCTTAGAAGAGAAAAAAGTTCATTTATTCCTTTATCCCTAGAAATAAAAAAGAGTCCATCTGTTTCATGTAGATCAGAAAGTGTGGGACAACTGATGGGTTCAGCTGGTGCATAAGCTTTACCTACCACTGCATAATCTTCATTTCCCTGTCATAAATCAGTCACGAGACTTACTGCTGCCTCTTCCCTCAAAGTAGCTTACTTGCACAGCTACACTATTGTCTGCCTGTCTCTGCTTTCCCACTTCAAGGAACTGCTGGGCCATTTTCTCTCACTGTTACTGAGCTAGAGCCTTTCCAAAGGAAACTGTCGTGCATCTTGTTTTGGAAGTTTACGGGAGAGGAGTTATTTCAAATTCCTTACGGAAGGAATCCTACAGCCGCGGGCTGGCTCCCAGCCCCCTGCTTCAGCAAGCTCCATCACGCTCTGTTTCAGACTCCTGAGGAGAAGGGGGTCCTGGTTACAAATGTGGACATTGTTCTTGCGTTAGCCAATACCCCAGGAGTCGAATCAAGGTCTGGGCTAAGTTAAACAAGGTAATCTAAGCATATGAGGTATGTCGCAATGTTGCAGTTCACTTAGAACTCGTTTACCAGCACTTTTCCCCCTTCTGCACAGTCTTTCTACATTTCAGATGGAAACAAAACCTAGAAGACTGCAAAATAAGTGTGATGCCTGCTCTTGTAGTATTTGTACCCCAAAGGAAAGGATATTCTTGCAAATTCCCCAAGCAAGCTGGACCTTGTGAGAGTCCCAGGTGAAAATATTACACAAACCCTGTAAGTACAAATATTTTTCTGCATTGAAATAATCCTCCCAAAATTTATGGCCCTTCCCAGCACTGCCATTGAGAAGCTCATCACTTCCTCCGTGACTTCATTCAAAGAAATCACTTTTCAGTAAAAACAACAAGGTTGCCAATAACAGAAGGAACTTGGCATAAGCTGTTCCACAAAGTAATATCCACTGTGGCTACTAAAACTTTTCAGCTTTCTTGCAGCAGCACAAAGCACAGCTATACTAATATAAACTAATATAAACTAAAAAAGTACAGTATATACTAATATATACTAATCCTAAAAGTAAATCAGATAAGGGAAAATGGCAAGGATACTCTAGTGGGTGTAGGTGTCAAAGTGCTGTTAGGAGGCAGCTGCAGCAGTAGCCTCTGTGGAAGACTTTGGGGCTGCCCCGTGCTGGACACAGATGACTCTAACAGACCCACCACAGGACACAGCTGAACCTGTCAGCCAAGCTGGTGACACTTTGGGAAAAATGTGTTTAAGAATGGTCAAAAAACACTGCACAGGCAGTGAGGAATGAGGAGAAAAGTCTGAGAAACCACTCTGTGAACAACAAGGTCAAACGTGGAGGAAGAGTTGGAACAGAGATTCCCCTGCAACCCCTGGAGCAGACCACACTGGAGCAGGTATTTCCCTGCAGCCCATGGAGAGGACCATGCCAGAGGAGACACCCACACTGCTGCCCATGGAAGAACCTGTGCTGGATCAGGCAGTTATTTCCTGAAGGACTGCAGCCTGTGGGAGGGACCACACTCTGGACCAGAGGAAGACTGTGAGGAGGAAGCAGCAGCAGAGAGGAGCTGTTACAGACAGGACGTAAACCCCTATTCCCCATCTCCCTATGTCATTTGGGGAAGGGGTGAGATAGAAGATTTGGGAATGAAAGAGTGAAGTTAAGCCTTGGAAAAGGGGGGAGGTGGAGGGAAGGTGTTTTAGATTTTGTCTTTGTTTCTCATCCAACTCTATTTTTAATTGGCAATAAATCAAATTCATTTTCCTCAAGCCAAGTATGTTTTGCTTGTAAGGATAATTTTTAAATGACCTCCCTGTCTTCATCTCAATCCACCAACTTTTTCATCTTATTTTCTCTCCCCTGTCCTTTTGAGGACAGGGAATGGGAAAGCAGCTGGGTAGGGGTCTGGCAGCCAGCCAGGGTCAACCCACCACAGACATAAAAGGAGAAATTCTGATTTCAAGAAAGTTGAAAGCAAACAACGACACAACCTTCAGGTCCACAAGGAGTGATTTTGAACAGCCAGATCTGGTTCCTCTAATGAATCATAGAATCATAGAATACCAAGCTCAAAGGCATCAAGGATCATCTAGTCCAACCTTCCTTGACAAAAGCATGGTCTAGACAAGATGGCCCAGCACCTTGTCCAGCTGAATCTTAAAAGTGTCTAATGATGGAGAATCCACCACTTCCCTGGGGAAATTATTCCGATGCTGATTGTTCTCATTGTGAAAAATTTTCCTCTTGTGTCCAAATGGAACCTCCCAAGGAGTAACTTGTACTCATTACCCCTGCTCTTTTCCATGTGACTCCTTGTAAAAAGGGAGTCTCCATCTTCTTTGTAGCTGCCCTTTAAATACTGGAACATGGTGATAAGGTCTCCCCCAAGCTTTTTTTCCTCAAGGCTGTACAAACTCAGTTCTCTCAGCCTTTCCTCATATGGCAGGCTTCGCAGTTCTTTGATCATCTTGCCAGCCCTTCTCTGCACCCTCTCCAGACTGTCCACATCTTTTTTCCATAGCAGGGACCAAAACTGAACACAGTATTCCACATGTGGTCTGAGAAGCACTGTGTAGAGTAGGATAATGACTTTATCTCTGCTGGTGATGCCCTTGTTGATGCAACCCAGCATCCTGTTGGCTTTCTTTGCCAGAGCACAACACTGTTCACTCATATTGAGCTTGTTGTCCATCAGGACCCCCAGGTTCCTTTCCACAGAGCTGCTCCCAAGCCGGGTAGATCCTAGCCTGTGCTGCACGCCTGGATTATGTTTTCCCAGGTGCAAGACCTTACGCTTGTCCTTGTTGAATTTCATAAGGTTCTTGTTAGATCTCTCTTCCAGCTTATCCAGGTCGTCCTTCAGGGTGGCTCTCCCTTCCCAAGTGTCCACTTCCCCAGTCATTTTGATATCATCAGCAAACATCATCAGGGTACACTTGGTCCCATCATCCAGATCACTTATGAAGATATTAAACAGTGTTGGGCCCAGTATCGATCACAAGTGGGGGGACCCCACTTGTGACAGGTTGCCAGTTTGAAAAAGAGCTATTTACCACCACCCGCCTGTCAGCCAGTTCCACACCCACCACACAGACCACTTGTCTAGACGCATCAGTTTCTCTAGGAGGAGGCTGTGGGGAACCGTATTGAAAGCTTTGGAGAAATCCAGGAAGACAATGTCCACCACTCACCCCACATCAACCGAGAAGCTTACTTTGTCGTAGAAGGTGATCAGGTTTGTCAAGCACAATTTGCCCTTAGTGAATCCATGCTGGCTTTTGCCAGTCACGTACTACATTTGACTTGTGGTAGCCCCCAAGAGGATTTGTTCCATTACTTTCCCAGGGACTGAAGACTGATGAGCCTATCATTTCCTGGATCCTCCTTTAAGCCCTTCTTGTAGATGGGGGTGACATTAGCCTTCTAGTCTTCTGGGACATCCCCCGATCTCCATGACTTCTTAAAGATTATGTAGAGCAGCCTCACAATGATGTCAGACAGCTCACTTAACACCTTCGGGTGGATAAAATCGGGGCTTATTGATTTGTAGGGGTCAAACTTCTGTAACATTTTGCATACTAACTTTTCCTTCACTGACACTGGATCTGTGTATGCATCAACCTGGATTTTTGTTCCCAAGACATGGGGCCCAACAGTGCTGGTAAAGACAGAGGTGAAGAAAGTGTTGAGAATCTCTGCCTTTTCAGCGTTGTGGGTGACTAGTTCACCTCTCCTGTTTAATAGCAGGCCAATATTTTCCTTCTTTTTCTGCTTGTTATTTACATACCTGAGGAACCCTTTCTTTTAGTTTTTGACATCTCTGTCCAGTTTCAATTCAAGCTGAGCTTTTGCTTTTCTAACTGCATCTCTGCATGCCCTGGGAATGCCCTTGTAGTTCTCAACAGATATTCATCTGCTTTTCCATCTCTGGCCCACTTCTCTTTTGGTTCAGAGCAGACTCAGAAGCTCGTAGTTAAGCCATAGGGGTCTCTTGCTCTGCCTGCTTCCCTTACCTTTCAAGGGGATGAACTTTTTTTGTGCTTCCACGAGAGCATTCTGGAAAAACTCCCAGCACTTGCTAGCTCCTTTATCCTTCATGGAAGTTTCCCACAGAATCCCTCCCAACTGATCTCTGAGCAAGCGGAAATTTGCCCTTTTAAAATCTAAAACCTTTGTCTTACAGCATGCTCAGCAGGATCCCAAACTCTACAGTATTGTCACCACTGCAGCCAGGGCTATCACTAACTGAGATACTACAAAGCAGAATGTGTTAATAAGCTCTCTAAAGAACCGTAGTGAGTCTCCAGCATACACACACACAGAGATTTCACCTACACAAACTTCAACTAAAGTGTGAATAGACTGATGGGGAAAGAAAAAAAGAAAATTTTTTTGAGAAAATTAAGACCGGATAGAATTCAGGAGATACTTCTTTGCTCTTTCAGTAGAATACTGAAACAACAAAACTTTAAAAAGTAAATCAAAATTTAAAATAAAAACTGTGTGAGTCTCTCAAACAGAAATCAACATTTAAAAATTAAACTTGCATAAAGTGTACAGTTCATTTTGAAAGTTAAAGGTAGACTTCAATATCCATCAATCCATTTATTTTCAGAACCGAGAACTTTTGTGCATAGAATTAAATGGTCTAGAAAGTAAACCTCAAAATAATTCCTGCTTCTATCACTTTTACCGTTACCATGTTTACCTGTTTCTTTGTACTTTCTTATCAGTAAGTCAGTCTTCAGCAGTAACACAGAAAGATGACAGCAGAAGGAATTCAATCATTACTTGTCCACAAACAGATACCAGCCAAAGGCGCTAAGTAACACAATACGGCATCAGTCTGGTTTGAACACCAATTTTGACAGTTAGTTAATTTTATCCAGGTATTCCTGTTTTGATATGAATATAATTTTTGCACTTGATGGAGAACAGCCTCAAGAAAAGATTAATATTTTACTTGGAGACAAGAGTTGAAGAATCCACCATTTCTTTTGGCTGCTTATTAGTAACCTTAATATTTTTAAAAAATCTATTTTTTCTATTTAAATTGCCCAGCTTCAGCTTATAGACATTTTCCTACTATTTTTTATCATGTATATTTGATAAAGAAAATAGGCCAAGTTATCTAGATTTCCCACGATAGTACTTTTGCCTGAATTCCAAATGTATCAAATCTTTCTTCCTCCAAGATAATTTTACTTTGTAAGTTCACCTTTGAACTATTACAGGACAATAGCGTTGCTTTCACAATCATTTCAGATACATGTAAAAGCCACAGCAGTACCACTCATAGGTCAGGTGAAAGGGCTTACTCACCCCCTTCATCCTATGTTGCTTCAGGGCTCAAGCCAACTAATATGCTCTTTACATAGAATCATAGAACCATAGAACCATAGGGTTGGAAGGGACCTCTGGAGATCATCTAGTCCAACCCCCCTGCCAGAGCAGGGTCACCTAGAGCAGGTTGCACAGGAACGCGTCCAGGCAGGTTTTGAATGTCTCCAGAGATGGAGACTCCACCACCTCTCTGGGCAGCCTGTTCCAGTGCTCTGCCACCCTCAAAGTAAAGCAGTTTCTCCTCATGTTTATGTGGAAGTTCCTATGCTCAAGTTTGTGCCCGTTACCTCTTGTCCTGTCGCTGGGCACCACTGAAAAGAGTCTGGCCCCATCCTCCTGACACCCACCCTTTAAGTATTTTTAAGTGTTGATAAGGTACTGCTCAGTAGTCTTTTTTCCAGACTGAAGAGACCCAAATCCCTCAGCCTTTCTTCATAAGAGAGGTGTTCCAGTCCCCTAATCATCTTTGTAGCCCTTTGCTGTACCCTGTCCAGCAGTTCCCTGTCCTTCTTGAACTGGGGAGCCCAGAACTGGACACAGTACTCCAGGTGCGGCCTCACCAAGGCAGAGTAGAGGGAGAGGATAACCTCCCTCGACCTGCTGGCCGCACTCTTCTTGATGCACCCCAGGATGCCATTGGCCTTCTTGGCCACAACGGCACATTGCTGGCTCATGGTCATCCTGTTGTCCACCAGGACTCCCAGGTCTCTTTCCACCGAGCTGCTCTCCAGCAGGTCAGCCCCCAACCTGTACTGGTGCATGGGGTTATTCCTCCCCAGGTGCAGCACCCTACCCTGCTCTTGTTGAATTTCATAAGGTTTCTCTCTGCCCAAATCTCCAGCCTGTCTAGGTCTCTCTGTATGGCAGCACAGCCTTCCGGTGTGTCAGCCACCCCCCGAGCTTTGTGTCATCGGCAAACTCGCTGAGGGTGCACTCTATCCCTTCATCCAGGTCATTGATTAATATCTTGAAGAGGACTGGACCCAGTACAGACCTCTGGGGAACACCACTCGTCACTGACCTCCAACTAGACTCTGTGTCCCTAATCATGACCCTCTGAGCTCTGTCTTTCAACAAGTTGTCTATCCACCTTACTGTCCATTCATCTAACCCACTCTTCCTAAGCTTCCCTATGAGGATGCTGTGGGAGACCGTGTCAAACTTTGCTGAAGTCAAGGTAGACCACATCTACCGCCCTCCCCTCATCTATCCATCCAGTCATGCCATCATAGAAGGCTATCAGATTAGTCAGACATTATTTCCCCTTGCTGAATCCGTGTTGAGTACTTCTGATAGCTTTCTTTTCCTCCACATGCCTTGAGATGACACCCAGAACAAGCTGTTCCATCATCTTTCCAGGGATGGAGGTGAGGCTGACTGGCCTGTAGTTCCCCGGGTCCTCCTTCTTGCCTTTTTTGAAGACTGGAGTGGCATTGGCTTTCCTCCAGTCCCCAGGCACCTCGCCTGTTCTCCAGGACCTTTCAAGGATGATGGAGAGCAGCCCAGCAATGACTTCCACCAGCTCCCTCAGCACTCTCAGGTGCATCCCATTGGGGCCCATGGACTTGTGAATATCTAATTGACCTAACTGATCCCTCACTCGATCCTCCTCATCCCACGGGAAGCCTTCTTCTTTCCCCAGTACTTTCCCCAAAACCTGTGACTCCTGAGGGCTGGGCGGAGCAGTAAAGACCGAAGCAAAGAAGGCATTCAGCAACTCCCCCTTCTCCGCATCCTCCATCACCATGGCTCCTGTCTCATTCAGCAGTGGGCCGACAACTTCTCTCGTCTTCCTTTTGCCTCCAATATACATGTAGAAGCGCTTCCTGTTGAGCTTGACATTCCTTGCCAGGTTAATTCCAAGGCGGCCTTGGCTTTCTTCGTTTCATCCCTGCACGCTCTGGTGGCATTCTTGTAATCATCCCAAGGGGTCAGTCCCTTCTTCCACTTACTGTAAACGTCCTTCTTCCACTTGAGCTTTTTCAGAAGCTCCCTGCTCAACCATGCAGGTCTCCTGCATCCCTTGGCCGATTTCTTGCTCTTAGGGATGCACCGATCCTGAGCTTGGAGGAAGTGGTCTTTGAATACCAACCAGCTCTCTTGAGCCCCTTTGCCTTCCAGAGCCCTAGCCCACAGGATCTGTCAAAGCAGTTTCTTGAAGAGGTCAAGGTTAGCCCTTCTGAAATCCAAGGTTGTAATTTTACTGCTTGTTGTTTTGTGCATAGTACCCATGATCCTGAACTCAATCATTTCATGATCACTACAACCTAGGGTGCCCCCAACCTTAATGTCCTCCACCACTCCCTCTGTGTTTGTCAGTACCAGGTATTACATCTATACATAGTACATCTATTAAAACTTTTTGAAAGCCATCACTGCTATAATGTTCAGTACTTCTTGTATGGAATATTTACTGTAGTCCAGCCCCTTGGTTTGCTTGTTCTGATTTCGTTTACCAGAACCTGTTCCTTTTAATTTCAGCCTCCTTTATAACATTAACTTGGCTGGGTTTTTTCAGGGTTTTTTCAGTTCTCATTACTCTTTATGAAATAGTCACTTTTTAGCCTACCAAACTACCCATTCAAACTGCAACACCTTTTCAGCCTTTTGGAACTTCCTTAGTGCTTAGTATTTATTAAGTGAATATATTTGCAGATATAAATAGCCTTTGATTCTCTTCGAGAACCCCTTTCTGGCCCTATGTGTTATCTAGTTACTGGGGTGTTGCGAACAGTTAGTGCTCTTCATCCTCAGTAAAGGACTGATAAGCATGTCAGCATCCTGATGACATACAGGGACTTTATTCTGCTTCTTTCCAAATAGGAACGTCTTTAATGGAGCACTTCTCTGGAACCATTCTGTCTTTTCAGCATCGTTATGAAACTTTTGCTCTCTCCATTTGGTAACGGCCCTGGTTCACTGCAAGGATTTCTTTGCTCCTAACATATTCTAGCTCCTTTTCTTTCTGAGCCCTGCCAACCATGTTACTTTCCTTAATGCCCTTCATTTCCTTCTATCATTTTAGTCATGTTACATCTCTCCCTTTTTGTTCATTTTTTTAGTAGGCAGCTCCACTTCCCCACTAAAGTGAGATGAAATTTTATGCAAAAAGTTGCCTCTTTCTTTGCAAGCAGCCTGGGTTTCACAGCTATTTAATAAATTATTTCAACTGCCTCAAGAAATCAAAAGACTATGTAAACATTCTCTTTGCTTTCCTTTCTTTTTTTTTCTTTCTTTCCCTTTTTTTTTAATATAGCGTTCAAATACATCAGAGAAAAGAAGACGTGTCAGATTCTTTTATTTCCACTTGAGAGGATCGAAATCTGACAATTATTCAAGAAAGTGCTCAAGTCAGAAAAAAAAAAAGTCTTGCAAGGTGACTGTAAAAATGTTTGTTTGACTACAATTAAATTTCTTACTCTTTTGTGCTGGATAAGTTAGCCAATATATAGGGAAAAAAGGCAAGGCCAGTAAGCATAAACCTAATCAGAAGATAAATATCTGATAAGTGTTAAAGGTAATAAAACATACAGCAAATGAGATTTAAGTTGTTACAGCAACAGAAGTTGCAACTCATATTAGACATGTTAATAGCAAGAAATGGGGTAGCACTTGGCTCTGAGCACATTGTCTGCATGTAATTATGATTTAACAAATTCTGGACTCATGTGCACCATACAAATCCCTTCACACAATGACATAGATGTCAAAAAGACTGAAGAATGGGAGCTACTTGTTTGATAGTGACTAAAGCCACTTCTTCATGATTTTCAGAAGACACTTGGGTTTTCTATTTCTATTCTATTGACCTAGGCACCAATTCCCCATTTAACAGTTGTGAATTTATTTTGTGTTATTTATATATCACATCCTTCAGATCTGGTTATTAATCCTTTAAGAAAGATGGTTCATTCAGTAACTTAGAGACAGCACTTTCCCTAGCTCAAAGTTCTCAGTCAGCTGAGAATCTTCTTCTACAACAAACCTTCAGAAAGAGATAAAAATCTTCTCCTGGTCACATAAATGGAAAGCAGATGGGTAGAGGAAGCACAACAGTATAAACAGGACTAAGAGGCAACCTCATTTTAATTTCTGTAAGTCATGTTGAGCTTATGGTTTTGAAAGTTCTTTCCCAGAGATGTACTTCCTACAACACCTAAAATGATAGAAGATCATAAGATTGTTAAATATGCGGTTCATATCTTACACGCTGCGCTAAAATTTGCCAGTGAAGTCCAAAAGCGTAGGCCTTTTGCTACAGTTCATGACTTGGGACTTCGAAACAATTTAGTTCGACTTGATACCAACTTTGTGTTTGGTAAATAGATCTCCCCTCTCCTCCCTCAGAAGACTTAGAAGAAGGAAAAAAAAAAAAAACCACCAAACAAAACACAAAACAGCATTCTCAAAAAAGCCTAAGCACATGGCTTGACCATGCAGGAAACCTCCCATTATCCTGGAGCAGTTCGGTGAGAAACATGACCCATGCTGAGTAAATGAGCCTGTATTTTATTCTGGTCTTCCAGATGTTACAAATGAAACTTTGTATTGAAATAACCGCAATCTATTCTTTTGTGTGTGAGTCATCTCCCTCAAAAGTTTGAGACCAGTCTTCCTATGATTATTAATATTTCCAGGAATATTAAAGTAGCGCCTAGAGGCCCTACCTGGGGATCTGGAATTCACTGGGTCAGGTACAGTACATGTGCCTAACTAACTGAGGTGGGGAAAAAAAAAAAAGAAAAAAAATGATGGTTTCTGATCTGAGCAGACAAATACAGTCAACAGATGGTGGAGAGTACAAAGGATAGCACAACAATATTACTGTCTCATCCCTCTTAGGAACGCTTCAAGCTTCAGACATATTCAGGTAGAAATTCCATAACTTGGTACCACATTTTGGTTTTCTCTGCAGCCCTTAGATGTTGATAAACATTTATAAAAGATAAATGTTCAGTCAAGCAATAAACTATCAATCAGGATGACCGACAACTGAATGTATAAACAATGCAACAGCCCAAAGGTATCAGTTTCCAAGAAGTTAAAGAGAAACAAAATACTACTAAATGGAAGGGCTGGTGCAGCAAGGCAGGAGGAAGGTTTCATTTAAGTGGAAAAGGTGGGTTCCTCATGTGCGGTTTTTGACAGCAAAACAATGGAGAAGCATCAGGCAAGATCAATATGTGCGCTCCCCCTGCCTTCCTTGATCCCTGCAAATGGCAAATCAGGCTATAATGCAGCAGTGCATTCCTGCGCTTTATTGACAGCAGTTCATACCTTCGCCTTACAGTGTTTGCCCTGCAGACTTGTTCAGTAGATCATTTCTGTTGCGCTCTTGCAGCTGCAGCTCTGTTCAGCTGCAAAATGCAACAGCGTCCTGTGAGACACTTGTTTTAGATTAAAGTCGGTTCACATTTGCTTGTGAGCTGCCTTGCCATACAGATGTGTGTCTCTTCAGGCTTTTTATTCTGGTCACTTCCAATGAAGCCATACTTTCGAGAACATTTTTCATGATGTTATGTACCAGTACAGAATTATGGCAAATGAGCAAAGGCTTTCACCTGGGTTCTGAACGTATCACCAGCATGGTAACAAAACCATGACGATCCTGCAAAAATATGTGAAGGAACGTCAACAATCAGGTAATTTGACAACGTCTCCTCCAGCTGAAGAATATTTTTGCCTTTTAGTATATCAACATCACTGAAATAGCTGAAAAGAAAGAAAGAATTTAATACAAAAGGTGAAAACAGTAAAATGATACAATATCAATAAATTGCAAGTAAACACTCAACTCTGGGAACTTTTCTCTATTCTCCAGTTATTCCTGGGTGTGGAGTTCAACTTTTCCAGTGTCCTACTGTGGAGGGAATACACTGTTTATATTGGATCAGGCACTTCAGCCGTCTGCCCCCAGGTACAGAACCCTTTGTACTTTTCAGGGTAATTTTTGTCTCTTTCCTAAGTATCAAACTTGTTAGTTAAAGTTAAAGATGTCTTCACTGGAGCAACTTCGTACTTCCCAAGTTCCTATCCAGAAAAGCAGCTTCAGCAGTAAAATGCAATCTAATGCAATATTTTTAGCAATGCGAAGTCTGTATCCTGATTTTGAGGCAGAAGTCATCAATATTTCCTTTCTTCCTACAACTGTTAAGGTGATGACATCACTGGAAATCATATTCCTACATTTATTTCAAACCCAGGCCAGACATTTTGCTTAACCAAAGACAAGTTGTGATTCTACATATTCCAGTAACAACCAAGCAGACTGTTACTAGGAGCCAATGCAAACCGTTGAATGTTTTCACTCTTTGCAAGGTTTCTATCTTGCAAGGAAGCTTTTCCTGTAGAGGAAGTGGGTTTGATTCCTTCATTCAATCTGGAAAACTCTATGTTGAAGGATTTGAGGCCCAGCAAAACTTTTAATATAGTCAAGTGACTTCCATGTAGAGAGAGAGCTCTGACCATCTACCTCAAGTTCAGTGAAAACAACCTGTGTTAGAAGGCTCCAAAATCTGCTTCTACCAAAAAAAGTGGATTGAGTTTGTAATAATAGTTTGTTACTTGTATTAGTGAGAACACCTAGAAACCTCAGTGAAGCCTGAGGGTTCTGCAGTCATCTGCTTAAGTTCTCATAAACTAAATAAGTAGACCATACAAAGAAGTGCAGTAATCCTATTTGACCACATAGAAACCAAGAGAAAAGAAGGCTAAAGTCTAACTATTCCAGCTTTCAGTCTCCACAGGCCTTCATTTTGAAATTATTGTCAGGAATCATCATTTAACAGACCATGCTGAGAGTACTCCCAGTTAAGCCCTTGGTGACATACATAAAATCCTTTTAAAAGTCTTATTGCACTTCTTAGCCCAACATCACCAAAACAGAGCGGACTGTTGCCCATAGCTTCCAGTTTTTCATGCCCCATTGACTGAAGACTCTCCAGAGAACCAGCATGGAGGAAGATGGGGAACGAGTGGCTGGCAGCAAGGTGCGTGCTGGCTGCTTACAGGTTCTCCACTCTTCCCAAGGAGCCCCAAAGGCATATGAGTCCTCGTGGCAGCTCAGGCAGGTGTGATTTGGTGTAAAACTCATCTAAAATTTTCTGTTTGCTACCAAACTCTTTGTTTCTGTACCCTCAGGTCTAAGCCACATACCCACACAGAAAGGGGATAGAGGGAAGGCAAGCCAAAAAGACCTTTCCAGTCACTGCATCCCACATTGATATTAAAACAGGCAGCAAACATCAGATAATTTAGAAGTCGGAAGTTTCACCTGCAAATCAACTGGAAAGTTCACAGCCTTGAAATTATACTTGTTTCAAGGGGTCTTTTCGTTTATGAAAACCGCATTAACAATTGTTGAGTCTGAGTGAGCTTTATAACCTCCAGCAGCCGCACCATGCTCTGTGCTGCACTGAGTTATTGATAATGATTGTGTGCTGACCCATGCCCCTCAGGAAGTGGATGGATTATTATATTTTTTAGAGCAGACTTTTTATTCTACACGAATATCTCTACACTCTACAGATGTCATCAGCGTGCCTGAAGAGTGGCACGCAAGACCAAAGGCAGAGCATTTAAATTTGGAGTCATTAAACAGGGGTGGAGGGAGAGAGTCGAGATTAAGCTCTTCCTTACAGACTGTTTTTAATATTTCTGTCTTTAATCTCCTGCAGATTTTGTGGCACAGCAGCTGGGACCTATCTCAGTGCTGCACACAGCAGCACCCACTGATGAACTTTACGCCAGGCACGGAGCACAAGCCCGTCCTGGGTCAGGCTCCTGGCCCCAGCTCGCCCTTCTCGGCTCTCTCAGCCTGGGAGCTTGGCCACCCGCGGCAGCCACTGGAGAACTGAGCCCCTGAAGCACTGCCCGTCCAAGGGAACAGGGAACAAATCCATCCCTGAAGCTGCTTCAAGCTGCAATTAACGTGAAACATTCCCTTTCCATATCAGTCCTTCATTTTTATAGCTTATTCCCAATCCACAGTTTCATGGTAACTGCTAGATAAATTAATTCAGAAGCATAATTTCACCTTATGCTATACTCACCCCGTAGTAATTCTCCCCTCGCTGGATACTCTGGGCAGGATTTCCAAAGGCTGGACCCATTGCTGCAGCCACGCTTAACAAGGCCCCTCAGAAAGGTTTTGTTTACCAGCATTTGTCAACAGTCTTTGCAAAGTCTTTCTACCTCTCATCACAACCCTGGAGCAGACGCGTAGAAGTGAAATTGTTTCTGCCTGCAATCTTATGACAACCTTTGCTGTTTCTCCAGGACAAAACACCCCAAGCCCCTGCAGCCATAGACACAGCTACCACAGACCCTAAATAAACAGCTTTTGTTTATTTATTTTAGAACCACTGATCAAAACCAGAGTTAAGTGTAACCAAGGCAGAACACATACCTTGATCTGAAGATGTAAATCTGAGAGCACTGACCCCAGCAGGTCCCACCTTCTCCTGAGGCAGGAGGTCAGCCAAGCTCAAGTCAGGCTGGAGAGGGTCTCCTGACACTGTGGCACCCTGACATAGCTGGTCATCTGCAGAAGTGGTGCTGTTAGAGGTGGAGGAGAGGGAAGGCATGCCTATCATCTCTGCAGGTGCCCTTGGTGCCCCTGTGGGGCTCTGACATCCCTTTTCCCTCTGCTGCTCCCTGAGATGGGAAGGGATCCTCCTAGAGCTCCTGCTCACTCATTGTGTGCCACCTCTTTCCCTTGGGGAAAGTGATCTGGCTCCACCACCTCTCATCCTCAGGAGGGACAAGGAGGACACATGTCACGAGGGAAGCGTTATGGGAACTGCTGCTGTCATTGTTATCCAGCTGAGATTGTGAGGAATGGTAAGTAAGGAGTCTGAGTAAATGAAGGGTAAAGGCAGGAAAGGGGAGGGGGTGCACTGAGCATGCTGGAGAAGAGGCTTGTGAGCCCATGGGAAGGCCAGGACAGGGCTGGCAGCAGGATTTGTTTATGAAGCCAGCTGTCTATCTCTCCAGACCCCACCACCCTGGGAATACAGAGTTTTGATGTCTCACAGTGGGATGCTGTACCCAGCCTTGGAAATTTCCTCCCTGAGCATAGGGCAAGACTCTTTCTTTTCCTGTCTTACTTAATATCGTCCTCCTGGGACCCTCCACACAACTATCAAATTGCAAAGGGAATTAATTTCTGTTTATAAAAGATAGAAGGGCTTTTTCTTCCTCACATTGTTGCTTGCATGAAACCTCACAGGCCTGAACAGAAGTATTATAAATCTAAAAAATGCTTGGAAGGGGTCTCCCACATCTCCTTCAAAACCTAATGGTGCACAGGAAAGTGAGTTACTAGAAGGCCATCATTGTACCACTCACAATATCTTCCCTATTCCACTCTTTATTTTAAGAAAACACTGGAAATCACTTTTTCTAGTTTGTGGACTCTGAAATTTTTCTAATGGGCATTGTATAGTGAATGGGAGCTTGTTGACAGTAGGTTTTCTTTCCTTAATTGCCTTTCACAGCCCCTACAGAAATATTCCAAGGACCCCAGGGTTTCTTGTGACCACAGATTGAAGGCCGCCAGCCTAGAGGAACACACCATCCACAGCAGGCGCTGTCAAAGCTTCCTAATGATACACCAGTCTGGGCTTGCCAGCACCCTGTGCCTCTTGCTGCTGACCGCTCTCGAGCTGAGTGAACTTAGTAGATATAATGGGACATTCAGCCTTATGTGACACTGAATTGCTTCTATACCAATGCACGCAGCGTGGGCAACAAACAGGAGGAGCTGGAAGTCACCATGCTGTTAGAAAGCCACGATTTTATTGGCATTATTGAAACCTGGTGCGACGAATCTGATGACTGGAGTGCAGCTATTGATGGCTACAGGCTGTTCAGAAGGGACAGGTGAGGAAGCAGGAGTGGAGGGATTGCCCTCTATGTCAAGAAATGGGTACAGTGTGAAGAGCTGCCTCTGAAGAACAGCCACAAGCAAGTTGAAAGCTTATGCATAAGAATTAGAGATGAGGCAACAAAGGGAACCTTGTGGTTGGTTTAGTGGTTTGGTGGTGTAGTACAGGCTGCCCGATCAAGGGGAGTCTACTGATGAAGCCTTCTTACTCCAGCTAAGGGAGGCACCACTCTCACAGGCTGTAATTCTGATGGGGGACTTCAACCACCCCAACATCTGTTGGAAAAGTAGCAGGGTGACCTGTAGACAATCCAGGAACTCATAAAATGCATTGAGGATAACTTCTTAAGCCAGGAAATAGACAGCCCTACCAGAGGGGATGCAATAGTAGACCAATGCAAGTGAGTTAATCAGTGACATCAAGATTGGAGGCAGCCTTTGTTGCAGTGATCATGCACTGATGGAGTTCACAGTCCTGAGGGATATGGGTCAGGCAAAGAGTAAACTCATGACCCTAGATTTTAGGAAAGCAAACTTCCAGCTCTTCAAGGAGTTAATCAATAGAACTCCCTGGGAATCTGCCCTCAGGAACAAGGGAGTAGAACAGAGCTGGCAGACTTTTAAGGATGCTTTCCATAGAATGCAAGAGCTCTTGCTCCCCAGGTGTAAGAAATCAGGAAAGGAAGGCAAGGGATCGGTATGGCTGAGTCAAGCCCTGCTGGTCAAACTAAAGGGCAAGAAGGAAATGCACAGGCAGTGGAAGCAGGGACAGGTATCCTGGGAAGAATACAGGGACCCTGTCCGGTTTTGCAGGGATGGGGGTCAGGAAGGCCAAGGCACAGCTGGAGCTGAGCTTGGCAAGGGATGCAAAGAATAACAAGAAGGGCTTCTACAGGTATGTCAGCCAGAAAAGGAAGGTCAAAGAAAGTGTATCCCCCCCTGTGAACACAATTGGCAAACTGGTAACAACAGATGAGGATGAGGCAGAGATACTCAACTTTTTTGCTTCAGTCTGCACTGGCAGTCTCTCTTCCTACACCTCTCAAGTGGATGGACCACAAGACAGGGACTGGGGGAGCAAAGTCTCTCCAGCTGTAAGAGAAGCTCAGGTTTGAAAACACCTGAGGAACCTGAACATACAGAAGTGTATGGGACCTGATGAGATGCACCCCAGAGTCCTAAGGGAATTGGATGATGTACTTGCCAAGCCACTCTTCATGATATTTGAATAGTCATGACAGTCAGGTGAAGTCCCCGGCCACTGGAAAAAGGGAAACATTGCCCTCGTTTTTAAAAAGGGTCAAAAGGAGGACCCTAGGAACTACTGAACTGTCAGCCTCACCTCTGTGCCTGGGAAGATCATGGAACAGATTCTCCTAGAAGGCACATGTTAAGGCACATGGAGGACAGGGAGGTGATTCAAGATAGTCAGCATGGCTTCACCAAAGGCGAGCCTTGCCTGACCAACCTAGTGGCCTTCTGTGATGGAATGATTACATCAGTGGACAGGGGAAGAGCTACAGATGTCATCCATCTGGACTTCTCTAAGGCCTTTGACACAGTCCCCCACAAAATCCTTCTCTCCAAATTGGAGAGATATGGATTTGATGGGTGGACTGTTTGGTGGGTGAGGAATTGGCTGGTTGCATCCAGAGAGTAGTGGTCAATGGCTCAATGTCCAGATGGAGATCGGTGACAAGTGGTGCCCCTCAGGGGCTCGTACGGGGACCAGTCCTGTTCAATATCTACATCAATGACATAGGCAGTGGGATCGAGTGCATCCTCAGCAAGTTTGTAGACAACACCAAGCTGAGTGGTGTGTTTGACACACCTGAGGGACAGGATGCCATCCAGAGGGACGTGGACGCCACCCAGAGGGACCTGAACAAGCTCAAGAAGTGGGCCCACGTGAACTTCATGAGGTTCAACAAGGCCAAGTGCAGGGTCCTGCATCTGGGTTGGGGCAACCCCTGGTATCAATACAGGCTGAGGGATGAAGGGATAGAGAGTAGCCCGGTCAAGAAGGACTTGGGGGTACTGGTGGATGAAAAGCTGTACATGAGCCAGCAATGTGCGCTCACAGCCCAGAAAGCCAACCGTATCCTGAGCCGCATCAAAAGGAGCATGGCCAGCAGGTCAAGAGAGGTGATTCTGCCCCTCTACTCTGCCCTGGAGAGATCTCACCTAGAGTATTGTGTCCAGCTCTGGAGTCCTCAGTACAAGACATGGACATGTTGGGGTAGGTCCAGAGGAGGACCTC